>CM045765.1:105001042-106201042 GCA_025200525.1 Camellia lanceoleosa | reverse complement strand
GTCTGATAATTGGTTGGCAATTAATCTTCTGTAAGGACTAATTGATCCTTGCTGGCACGCTTAAAATTGCAATAATAACCTTCAAAAGCCAAAAAAACGAACAGTTTGGTACTGCCCTATTGCAACAGACAAGAAACAGAGCACAAACAAAGTATTTTCAGGAATGTTTGTCCACCCTGCCTCTCATTATCATCAAACAGATCAAAGGAGGGGTAGGCTTGATTCGCAAGCCATCAATCGGCGCAAAGTCATTGTGTGATGACTTATGAATCAAGGGATACAATTTCGATGAATGACAAGGAAAGACTCATGAACCTCCTTCTTATCATGGAATTGATCAAGGGAAGCGGTTGACCTTGGAACCTTGAACCATTTACATCACCAACAAGTATGAAATGGCTCAAGACCCTATGGGTCCAATTAATGTCCCCAAGTTGATTTTGTTATCTTGCTTTATTTCTTAGTCTAATTTTCTTACCTCTTTTAATTACCTTTCCATTCCTTAGTCATTTTAGTCCAATAATGAAGATTAAGTCCACTAATGGAGGGAAGTGTCAAACAAAGGATTGTTTTGGGCATGAGAGGGATGTCATGCCTTTGGTAATGAACCTCTGAAGAGATTAAACCATTAATCACAAGGACTTCTATCTCAAGCTTAAACAATATCCATTTGAAACAGCTCTTAAAGCAAAGAAAAAGCCAAGAAAAGAGGGAGATTGCAGAGGTGATTACATGTAAACACAAGTATGGAAAGCACTAAATAAATGCTATTGACTCAAATAGGTTAGTGCCTAATGCCTGGAACACCAAACCTATGAGGGCCATTACACTACAAGCATGCTATACAAAGAATAAATGACACAACCAGCCTAAAACAATCTTAAAGTAAGCAAAAACAGTGTTGAAATTTAGGTAAGAATAGCTAAAAGAATAAGCTAAAATAATGACCCCTCCATTTTTGGGACTTCCAAATCACATTTTTAGCCTCTGAAAACCTCTAAAAATTAGTGGTAAAAAGTTGAAAAAGAGTTGAGGAAGAGATGGGAAATACAAGGGCAAAAACTTTGGAGGCAAGGTTCAAAGAAGGGTGATTAACCCCTCTACCTTTAATAACTTCAAACCACAAGTTTCAACCTATAAAAATAGTTGAAAACAGTAAGAAAAGATAAGGAAAAAGTAGTGTAGAGATTCCCAAAATTATGCCTCTTGAAAAGAAGTAACTTCTTTGTTCACAACCAACAAGTTCTCACTCTCAAGGGCTGAGATTTCAACTCAAGAACCTCAGCAAGAAGAGCTAAATTTTTGGTTTAGGAAGTGTAGAGAGAGAGTGTATAGGTTGCAAGATAGAGAGAGAGAGAGAGAGAGAGAGAGAGAGAGAGAGTGCTATGCAAGTTTTGGTCCTTTGATCATTTTTTCTAACCTAATTTCAAGAGGGGTGGTCATCTATATATAGAAAAATATGTGCCTCAGTTGAAAATATCTGTATATAGATAGCTGGTGTAGTGCAGGCACCTGTGGGAACAATTGGCAACAAATATTTGCAAAAATCTATTCTGCTGACACAATTGGCCGGCCGTACACTAAAGGGGACAATCGTACACTTATTTCTGGCCGACCAGCCACTAGTTTGGCTTGTGGGGACACTTGGCTAGCCAATCCACTCAAAATAGCCTAATTTTCACAACTGGTCGGCTGTACACTTGCTTGTAAGGCTGTCCACAATAAGTGGCCGGCCATTCACAAAAATCTATTTCTAGGCCCGATTTCAAATAGGCATATCTCCTTCATCCGGACTCGGTTTCAGGTGATTCTTGAGTCTAAATTGAAGCCCCAGAAGTCTACTTTCTAATGATAGTGACCGTACATCTAAATTCTAAGTGCACAAAGAGATATTCCCAATTTAGTGAAAGTTTCTCGTTTCTCTCTTAACAGTTTGATGCCTAACTTTTCCCTTAACTAGTTTTCTTCTCTCTCCTCCTAGTTCCTTTAACTCCAAACCTGTAAATAAGATGTTTTTAAAGATTTTTCAAAGAGTTCAGCTTCCTTACACTTATTTTCACTTTGTCCTTACTCGGTTTACCGAAAAGTACAACATTTTAAAAGAAATGCGAGCCTCGGAACATCGTAGAAACATTTGAAAAAATATTTTGAAAAAGAGGGTTTTGAGGTCTAAAATAGTTTTGGTGAAAAAAAAGGGTATAAGGTTGAGATTTAGAAGCTTTTTTTTGCTGAAGAAATCGAACGTTTGTACAGCATAACTTTCATCATCGAGTGATCAACCTGAGGCGCCCAAGTCTTTGGGGCGGTCAAAAATGGAGTGTCTATAGGCACCCATAGAGGCCCATAAAACCCAACAACACCTGTGCACAAAAAGAACCCAAATTCTTAAAAATATACCATAAACAACTAATTTATTGACTTTTTGATATGACAAATTATATTTTAGAAAATAACGAAAGACACCCATTAGTATTTACTTTGTAATGTTCAAGTTCAACAATACTTCATTTATTATACTTCATGCTAATGGTTTTAAGTATGGGGATAGCTTCCCTCTAGTCCGTGATCGGATTGGAGAGTACTGTTGGACCCGTAGGGGGTTCACTACGGATCCCCTTTCAATAATCCAAACCGTTCAATGTGTAGAACTCGTCAAGTAATATATGGTTGAACAACATCACGTTGATCGGATATCGATAGCTATGTGATCAAATCAGATTTTGTAAGCCATTTATTTTTCACCATCTATTTTTTCATACAAAACTGATTTGATCATATATTTATCGATATTCGATCAACATGATTTTTTTCAGGCATATAGTACTCGACGAGTTCTACACATTGAACGGTTCAAATTATCCAAACGAGACCCGTGGTGTGCCTCCACGGGTCCAATAGTACCCTCCAGTCCGTGATTGGACTAGAGGGAAGCCATTCCCTTTAAGTATATAATGTAGGGTAATGCTATAGATACAAATTTTTGTCCAAAAAGTATATACATAGTGTGACTCTTTGTGATAAGTTTTTCTAAAGACTAAAAAACTCATTATTGTATACCAAAATTACAAAAATGTCACTCCTATATCATGCTCTTTTCTTTTTCTTTTTCTTTTTTTTTTTTTATAAATCATTTGTCTATAATGCAATGAATTTCATTTAGAAAAAAAAAACATAATGGCATATTTATTCCAAAAAAAAAAAAAAAAAATAGGAACATAAACAAAAGTAACAAGTTTCTAAAGTGAAATATATTGACAATTTATGCTTTGTATACTCAAAGTTTCCTTCAGATTTTCCTCTAAATTTTTAGTTGGTCTCTTTACAATAATTTTAACCCTCTATGTTACCTTTGAATTCACTTCGTAATTGTTTAATAAATTATAATTAAGTATAAGAATATTGTAATGCTAAATTTCTATTGCTAAAATATTAATGTATTGAATTGAAAAATATATATTTCTTTTTAAAAATAGTTGAAATGGAAATAATCTTAATGAAATAAAAAAAAGTTTATTGGTGATGAATCTATTTTTATGGGCGTATATAGCATTAGGTCCAATGAATGTTCTATTTTGGATTTAAAGACATGATTAATGAAATATTTTGGTAAGACGAAAAAATTATTATTTTAAAAACATTTTTCTCTATTTTTACATTTGTCTTGTTACACTCTCATACACTATTGCCGATTGTCAGAAAATTCGCTAGAAAGTCACTAGCATCAGCTATTGACAATGGCCCACCATGGTTGTTGGAAGTGGTAATATGGACAGATAAGTGACACCTAGATAGATAAGTGCACAAATATGTGAGGCGCGAATAGATAAATGGACACGTGGACAGATAGGTTGAACTAATGTGATCTTTCAATTTGTTGTTAATATCATTGCTTCGAAAGAATAAAATTTGAACTTTGACGGGAATACTCAATAAAAATAGCAACAAACTATATTGCTTTCAAATACCTTCTTACTAAAATAAAACCCTCTAACATATTTTCTTAATATAAAAAATGATAATAATTACGCTCTGCAAAATTTAATTTTCATATAATTTGATAGAAGTATTGATTGAGGTTAACCTAATAATATGATTTAAAGTTAATAGATAATAGTGTTATCATTTCAAATTTTAAGGATTAATAAATTGAAATTTAAGTAAAATTTGGAGGACAAAAAGTGGGGTTTGGAGTGGTTTTTGTGCATTATGCGCAACAATCACTATTATGCGGCCTATTGGACCCATTTCAGAGCTCATTTTGATGATTAGAATAGTTCACTTTATATAGTATATCGAATAAAACATACTTGTAAAAAATTAAGTTGATTGGGCATTGGTAACTTTTTCATCAAATAACATTTCATTCTATATTTCAAATTACATTTACGATTCATTTTTTTAAATATAAATGTGATTTGATGAAATAACTACTAATATCCGATGAAACTAATGTTTTACAAATATATTATATTTGATATACTTTGAAAAGAAATTATTTTAAATCATTGAAATTAATTTTTACAAATATATTAAATTTGATATAATCTGAAAAATAAATGATTTAAATTATCAAAAAAAAAGTCTTAAAATGTACCTAAAGCACAATAGAGTCTGTGAGCATAGTTCATAATAACCCCAAATCCCAAAAAAGTGTCATCTAAATAGAGTGATTAATGCATTAGTTAGTAGGTCAGGGTGATCTGACTAATTTCTATTTATATAGTGATTCTGGTTTAGACCCAACTCATTTGATATTCTGGATCCTGGTTTTATTGTCTTATACGATTATTCATGTCTTATTTCTCTTTATTCCTCATTGATTTTGGTTATTAGAGCGTCTTGATTGTGTTTGGAATAGGTCGGGAGTTAGTTTTTCAGATTGGTTCTTGCCCAGATTTTGGCTTCTTCGCTCAAGCGACAATTTTAGCGCTCGAGCGGTTTTTGTGAACTCTTAGTACTTTTGCAAGCCTGCAAAGATACTAAGAGTTGGTATTCTTCGCTCAAGTGGTACTTCTTGTGCCCGAGCGATGTTTGCTCAAGCGGTACTTCTTGAGCTCGAGCGATGGTCTTTTGTCTTCAAAACTTCTGGGAGTTTGTATTCTTCGCACGAGCGGTAAACTTCTTCGCTCAAGCGGTCTATACGTATATCAATTCTTAAAAGTCACATTTTGAGTCACTTTTCATCTCTGTTTCTCTCTCTCTCCCTAAACATTCTAAAAACCCTATATCTAGACTATCTCTCTCTAGAACTCACATTCTCTGTACAAATAAACCCATATCCATTGATTTCTTCACCCGTGTCCCTTTGATAAAAAGGTGGAGCATTCTGAGAGCTCTCTTTTGATTGAAACAAAGTTGGATATTGGCGTCTTTGAAGTTTCTCCACTCTCCCTCTTATCTTCTAAGCTTGAGATAGGGATTCTCTGCATTTTCTTTTGATTTTTAACTTAGTTATTTGCTATTTGTAAAACAATATTGTGATTTGGGAATTTTTAGACAAACCTAGGGTTATTGGTTAAAAATCAAAATAGGGGTTTTCAAATGGATTCTTGGAAATGATTATGGGATTGTGAATGAGGATGAGTTGCGATAAAAATGATGTGTTTTGATCCTTGGGATTGATTTATAGAGAAAAGAGGGTTTTGCCCTAAAGATTTCAAATATTGATTTTGAAAAGATAATGAAATTGATGTTGGAATTGTGAAATTGGGTTAGTATTGATGAGGATGGTGAAGTTGGATATGTATTATCACTCATATCTTGAAACTTGAAAAGTTTATCATTATGGAAATTATTTAAGTATTTAGAGATATCTGTTTTGGGCTATTAGTGGAGGATAGCAATGATTGTTGTAGAAAGTGCATAAAAACTTGTAGAATTGAAGCTATTTTCTCATCCATTACATTGAGCATTGTTGTATATTTAACACATTTGAAAGTGTATCTTGTTTTGAGAAAAATTGGTAAATACCTTGGTGAATCTGGGTAAGGGGTGTGGTTATGGAAATTAAGTTGGCCTGTGTGTCATCGGTGAAAGACCAGAAACCCGCGCGGATAAGTGTCAAGCCTTCCGATTAATATCAATAAAAATGACAATTGGTAGTACTTGTATAGTCTACTTGCAAACACGTATCTAGGGATTCCCGGAGTGTGATTCACTACCCTATTTTCTATTGTAAAAGAAATGATTTCATGAATTGGGATATGAACCTAACATTGCATGGTTTTGGAAAGAGATATAAAATGTTTTCGGCATGAGCATTGCATATATATTCACCTTATAACTTTGTTAAGATTCATAAACTGTGTTGTAGTATCTCTACTAGGCTTTGACTCACCCTATGTGGAAAATCATTTTCAGGTGCTGATGATATGCATTCGCCAAGGCAATAGCTTAGGAGGATTTGGGGCAAGAGCTTCATTTTGCTTACTTGTTGTAATTATTTTTGTATAAACCTAGGACTTTATCTGTATTGAGTTTAAAACTCACTTTTGTTGTAACCAAGCATCGTCTTGGAAAATTATAACCATTAGGGCGTTATCTTATTTGTTTATGTTCATCCTATTTTCTTATCATGTAACATATGCTATAGATTCAGGGTTAGACTTGTGAATATATATCTGCATATGTCACTCTATTGTACAAGTAATTGGAATTAATGAAGGATAATTATTTTATTATGTGTTGTTATTTAATTACATGATGTATAGTTTATTGTCATTTATTTCGAGGCGTTACAATCTAATTTAACAATATTTATTAATAAAATTATTACATTGAAAAATTTCTAAAAGCATAAAATTGAAATTGTTTCAATTAAAATATATAAGAATGAAATTAAATTTAGAAAAAAAAAGAAGCATAATTTTCCCTATACAAAATTATACCAACAACAATTGAAGGCTTTACCCAAGAAGCATTAACCAGCAACTAAAGGCTTTACCCAAGAAGCATTACATTCTTAATGCACCTCCATTCCTTTATATAGTTATACGATCTTCTCATTGAATGCTCACGATCAAACCAAGTGAAAACATAAGATTGACTTTAAACAATTTGAGTAACATTCTATAAATATCTAAGATATTTTTGCATTTTGAACATTACAGAGTATTTTAGAATTGCGCAAGTCTTCTAGAGAAAATATAACAAAGATAAATTATACTTTACATCTCTGCACTTGTACCAAATCTCAATTTGGTTTCTACGTATAAAATTATGACAATCCACCTCCTACACTAGTGGTCCAATATCATTTTAGTTGTACATATGAAATCGTAACAGTCAACCCGTTGCACTAATGAAATTGTGACAGTCAACCCCTTACACTTCTGGTCAGATATTAATGTTCTCTTTTTATTACTTTATCATATAAGTTTTTCCTACGCGTAAAATTATGACAGTCCACCTCCTACACTAGTGGTCAAATCTCATTTTAGTTCTACATATGAAATCGTAACAGTCAACCCGTTGCATTTCTGAAATTGTGACAGTCAACCCCTTACACTTTTGGTCAAATATTAATGTCCCCTTTTTATTACTCTACCATATAAGTTTTTAACAGAAACTAGTAATGTGATGAGCATATAACTACAATATAAAATATATAAGAATGAAATTAAAATTAGAAAATAAAAGTGTAATTTACCCTATACAAAATTACACCAACAGCAACTGAAGGCTTTATCCAAAAAGCATTACATTCTTAATGCACCTTTATTCCTTTATATAGTTATACGATCTTCTCATAGAATGCTCACGATTAAACCAAGTGAAAACATAAGATTGACTTTAAACAATTTGAGTAACATTCTAAAACATTCTATAAATATCTAAGATATTTTTGCATTTTGAACATTACAGAGTATTCGAGTATTGCGCAAGTCTTCTAGAGAAAATATAACGGGGGTAAATTATACTTTACATGTCTCCACTTTGCACCAAATCTCAATTTGGTTTCTACGCATAAAATTATGACAATCCACCTCCTATAGTAGTGGTCAAATCTCATTTTAGTGCTACTTATGAAATCATAATAGTCAACCCATTGCACTTATGAAATCGTGACAGTCAACACCTTACACTTCTGGTCAAATATTAATGTCCCTTTTTATTACTCTACCATATAAGTTTTTAATAGAAGCTAGTAATATTTATCTCAAAATAATAAAATATTCATCCATATCCATCACCCACAATATTATCTATCCCACTCTCAATCTCAATTTAAAAAAGAAAAGAAAAAGAAACCGACAATTCGTACAACTTCCACACACACATTTCTCTATTCAGTTTATTCCCGTCATCTTTTATTTTCTCATAATAACTCATCTTCTCCATTGTTACATTTTGCAAGTTTGATTATCTACAAAAAAATCATTACAATGTCAGTGTAATATTATTTTTTACTTTATATGCATTTTTTCAATGTTTGTTACTTTATGTGTATATATTTTTTTTCAATATTTTTCAGTTCATCTACACATCTTTTCATTTTCTTCATTTTTATGCTCATAATATTATTTCTTACTTTATATGTGTAGCACTTGTGCCTTTTAAGGCTTTTGGTAAATGTATTTGGACCCTTTATTCTATTTTGGGAACCTTTGGTGTGTTTGTTGGAAGTCCCACATCGGTTACAAGATACATTTTTAGGTGGACAAACTTCTATATGTTTGTTGGAAGTCCCACATCGGTTACAAGACACATTTTGAGGTGGACAAACTCCTATATATAGGTGCAAGTGCATAGGGTTAGCTTACAAACTTCTATGGTTCTTTCTTGGTTTGATAAGCCATTACGAACCGAGTTTGAGTTATAAATTTTAGTTGTGCCGAGCTGGATTTGGGCCATAATTCTGTTGGGATTTCGGCCATAGTTCCTTCGCCAAAGTTGTGTTAATTCTCGAGAGCTTTGTGGTGTGTGGTGGAGATCGAGTTTCAACTCTTTTCATCTTCTCCGTTTGAGCGCCGAATTTGAGGTAGGGATAACCTACTCCTCTTTATGAGCTTTGTCTTTAAATTTTAGCATTTTGATATGTTGGGGGTTGTTGGGTAATTTTGAGAAAGTTTAGGGGCTTTTGTGCAATTTTACAAAAGTTAGGGTTTTATTTATAATAAACCTATATGTATGTTTAGCATAGAGAAATGTTAGAAATGGGAATGTATGGGATTAAAGGGTGTAGTTGAATTATTTATTGCTCACCTAGTTGAAATGTTGATTTTATATTCATTTTGTGCATTTATTTTCTGTTTAGAAATAACTGCTTTGGGCTATCGGTGGAGGATAGTCTTGATTATTGTAGACAATGCATGATGATTAGGCAAACTAAAACTAATCACTAGAATGTGTCATTGAGTATGACGTTTGAAAGAATACATTAACTTTATGTATTGACTGATGATGTGTATAATAATTGTTTATATGCATTGTGTTGTGTTGGAGGAGAGAGGGGATGTACTCCACGGTTTAGGGGAAGAGAGGGGATGGACCTCTAAACTGGGTGTTGTGTGGGAGAAGAGAGGGGATGGACTCCGTAGATACAGCTCGTATGCTTGTCTATTGAAGTGTTGATATAGCTCATATGCTCATCTTTGGAAGTGTGATATAGTTCTTATAGTTATCAGTGGGAATGTTGATATAGCTCATATGCTTATCTGATGATGTGTTTGATATAGCTAGTATGCTTATCTATTGTGAAATGAGGAAATGTTTAATATGAGTTACTGTCTCATATCAGTTATTTGGTCAGGTTCTGGACTATGGTTATAAATTGAAAATTAAAAAGGAATGGAAAATGAAACTGTAATGTGATATGAAAGAATGTAAAAGTGTTAACCATCTATCAAACTGTTAATCTTTTAATCATTGTTCATAGCTGGTTTAGTGTATTTCTACTGGGCTGTTAGCTCACCCTATACGGGAATATCATTTTCAGGTACAGGTAGCATGCCACCTCCAAGGGTATAGCTTGGGAGGCTTAAGGCGGGCAGACTTTATTGTCTTTCTTTCTTTTGATGTATTACATGTGGATTCAAGCCATGTGCTTAATGTGTATTGAGTTAGTATTCTCTTTTTGTAACCAAGTGTTAACTTGGAAAGTTGTAAGCCCGTAGGGCATTTATTTGTTGTTAACATGTAATACTTTTTGTAATGAACTACTCTGATGAATAGAAGGATGTTGATCTTTTATATATCAATGCATGTCAATAATGCGGGTTTAATGTTATTATTTTGAGGGCGTGACAACTTGGTATCAGAGCGTACCGGGTTCGAATACTTTGGGTACGTGGGAAGTGATTAGGATCACAATGGGTTTGTCTTGCTTGATAGAGACTTCTGTGTAGTGTCATATGCTATGTGTTTAACTGATAACATGCTTATGCGATTATGTGGGTATGGGATTTAATTTCTAGGATGTTGATTGGATCCTTGGGTTTCTGTGAGTCTTGTTAGAAAAGCACTTGATCAATGTTGTTTCTAACCGGAACTCTAGTAACGCCTCGGGACTATCATTATCCGGAAAGGAAATTCGTAAGTGCTTATGTGTTTATATGCTTACATGGAGTGAATTAAAGTTGTCCATGCATTAGGACGTGAGTGTTTAGTTTCGACACGTTTATGAATATGCTAATGTTCTTCGTTTCCTTTATTAGGATGTCAGGATGGGGACGAGGACGTGGTAGGCGGGGTAGACCTGGGAGACAGGAGGTGCCTATACCGGATGAGATTACGTAGTCAGAGGGAGTTGGCGAGCCAATGTGGCGAACCAAATGGTCAAGAAAGGCTATGGGCGCTTTAGCTCGAGAAATGGCAGGGGCTTTAAGGGAGTCTATGAATTTGTTGGGGGCGGAGAATCAAGCCCGAGAGAACACCGTGGAGTCAAGGTCTAGTTTTCTTACTCGGGAATTTTTGCGGGCCAAACCAGACGAATTCCATGGTGGCTCAGAGCCCAAGAAAGCAGATGAGTGGCTCGAGCAAATAGTGAAGACATTCGAGATGCTTCACATCGAGGATAGTGAACTAAGAGTGACCCTAGCTAGTTACTACCTAAAAGGGGATGCGGGTCAGTGGTGGAAGTATGCCAAAGGTAGAGTGGTGCCAACGTGGGAAGCCTTTGTAGTTGCTTTCCAAGATAAGTTTTTACCTCCCGCTGCTAGGGAGAGATTGAGGCAAGAGTTCAAAGACCTCAAACAGCTCGACATGACGGTGGCCGAGTTCGAGGCAGTTTTCTCTAGTTTATCTAGATTTGCACCGGAGTTGGTGGCAACGGAAGAGCGCCGTTGCATTGAATTTGAGAACAAATTGAAAACTAAAATTTTCTTTAAAATTGTTGGGAACATGATTCGAAACTATGACCGCCTTGTAGAGTCGGCGGCATACGTAGAGGTGTCTGTGCAAGCTGAGGAGGAGAGGCTTCGGAGTTCGAGGTCTAGGGGCCAAGAATCTCAAGGAGACTATAGACAGAATAAGAAGAGCAGGGGTAACTTTTCGTCCCAATCCCAACCACATCAGTCTCGATCGACTTTCCCGGTACCAAGTGCAGGCTCCGGGAGAGGTAGTCAGGGAGGCTTGACTTGTTTTGCATGTGGCCAGCTGGGTCACAAGGCTTCGGTTTGCCCACAGAAAGGAGGGGGTCAGCGAGCTGCTTCTTCTTCAGCTAGACCTCAGGACCAGAGTCAGGGCAAGGGCCAGCCTTGGTCTTGTTTTCAGTGTGGACAGCCTGGGCACATGAAGAGGTCTTGCCCGCAGTTGGGTGGCACATCTGGTGCATCTGGTTTGAGGCAGGGTTATCAGCCATTTCGATCTGTCTGCGAGCCTCGAGGGCCGATCCGGGAACTTCGTCGTCCCAGTCAGTGCATGCTCCTAGAGGTGAGCAGGTGGAGCAAGGGACTGCAGCGTGTATCTTATCACAGAGACCTAGTACCAATTCGCTGGCCAGAGAGGTACCTTTCTGTTTTGCAATTCGGTTGCTAGTGTGTTGATTGATACGGGTGCATCTCATTCTTTTGTATCTGCTGCATTTGCATCTGTGTTAGAGTTGGAGTTAGCACTATTGGCATCTCCTATTTGTGTTGTGTCACCTATCGGGGGCGAGTTGATTTTGAAACACGGATGTAGAGGTTGTGATATAGAGGTCGCCGATCATAGGCTTCCGTTTCCTTTTGTGGTTATGCCCATGAAGGGCTTTGATGTTATTTTAGGTATGGACTGGTTATCGTCATACCGGGCAGTTATTGATTGCTACCGCCAGAGGGTCACTTGTTGTACCGTGAGCGGGGAGTGTTTCCATTTCTTGGGGGACCGGGTTGGTAGTGTTTTGCCACCGGGGTATGATCTGCGAGGGCGGAACGAGCTTAGTGGTCTACTTGCTAGCTTTGAGAGTGGCGAGTGTGATGAGACCCAGATTGTACTACCGAGGGTAGTTTGTGAGTACTCGGACGTCTTTCCCGAGGATCTTGTTGATTTTCCACCTCATCGAGAGATTGAGTTCTCTATTGATCTAGTGCCCGGCACGGCGCCGATTTCTATGGCACCTTACCGTTTTGCTCCAGCAGAGTTGGTTGAGTTGAAAGTTCAGCTCCAGGAATTGTTAGATAAGGGCTTCATTCGCCCTAGTGTTTCGTCGTGGGGAGCACCGACCCTCTTTGCTAAAAAGAAAGATGGTGCCTTGAGATTGTGTATCGACTACCGGAAGTTGAATCGGGCTACGGTGAAGAATAAGTATCCTATGCCCCGTATAGATGATTTGTTTGATCAGTTGAAGGGTTCCCGTTGTTTCTCTAAGATAGACTTGAGATTGGGTTACCACCAGTTGAGTGTCAGGGAGGAGGATATTCCGAAGACGGCATTCCGTACGCGGTATGGCCATTATGAGTTTCTGGTGATGCCATTTGGACTTACCAATGCACCGGCAGTCTTTATGGACTTGATGAATCGGATCTTCCGGGAATTCTTAGACCATTTTGTGGTCGTTTTCGTGGACGACATTCTGATCTATTCACCTTCAGAGGAGGAGCACGAGGAACACTTGAGAGTGGTGCTTAAGTTACTTAGAGCCCATAGGCTGTATGCCAAATTTGGGAAGTGTGAGTTCTGGCTTGGGGAAGTCAAGTTCTTAGGCCATGTGGTATCCAGGAAAGGGGTGTCTGTTGATACATCCAAGACTGAGGCAGTGCAAGATTGGGCACAGCCTAAGAGTGTGTTTGAGATCCGCAGTTTTCCTCAGGAGTCCAATTTATATGGAATGAGACGTGTGAAAAGTCGTTCCAAGAATTGAAGGTTAGATTGACCACCGCTCCGATTTTGATTATTCCAGAGAGAGGGTTGAGTTATGCGGTTTATTGTGATGCCTCACGAGAGGGTTTGGGTTGTGTGTTGATGCAGGAAGGGAAAGTGGTAGCTTATGGCTCACGTCAGTTGAAAATACACGAGAAGAATTACCCTACACATGACCTGGAGTTAGCAGCTGTGATCTTTGCCTTGAAAATCTGGAGGCACTACCTTTATGGTGAGAGATTCGAGGTGTTCTCGGATCATAAGAGTCTGAAATATCTGTTTACACAGAAAGACTTGAACTTGAGGCAGAGGAGGTGGATGGAGTTTATTGAGGACTATGACTTCGAGTTGCATTATCATCCGGGAAAGGCCAATGTTGTGGCCGATGCCCTTAGCAGAAAATCCATTAGTGATGTAGCTTGTGTAGCCATCCGGGAGTGGGAGATGTTGGGGGCACTTGGCGAGTTTGATTTGCATTTGGGCGAATCTGTTGAGGTTTCTGACCTTGTTTTGTTATTCTTGTGACCCTACACTTGTGACTCGAGTGTTGGAGGCACAAAGAGGTGACCTTGAGGTAGAATCCCTCCGAGAGAAGATCTCTAGTTGGAAAGTTGAGAAGGGTTTGACGGTGTATCCCGACCTGAGTGTGAGATACCGAGACCGTCTGTTTGTGCCGGAGTCTTGTCGAGAGGAGGTACTCCGAGAGTTTCACCATTCGCGCCTTGCGGTCCATCCGGGAGGCACCAAGATGTATCGGGATTTGGGTCGCCAGTTCTGGTGGCGGGGTATGAAGAGAGATGTGGCAGTTTTCGTGTCTAAGTGTCTTACTTGTCAGCAAGTGAAGGCCGAGCATCAGAGGCCAGCGGGTTTGTTGCAACCCTTGCCTATTGCTGAGTGGAAGAGGGAGCATGTCACTATGGACTTCGTTGTAGGTCTTCCGAGGACTCAGCGGGGTAGTGATGCTATTTGGGTAGTTGTAGACCGGTTGACTAAGTCGGCGTACTTCATTCCTATGCGCGTGAGAGATTCGGTAGATCATCTTGCCGACTTGTATATTCGGGACATAGTGAGGTTACACGGAGTCCCAGTGATGATCGTATCAGATAGAGATCCTCGTTTTACTGCTAGGTTGTGGCAGAGTTTGCAGAGTGCTTTGGGCACTAAGTTGACCTTTAGTACAGCTTACCATCCTCAGACTGACGGGCAGTCCGAGCGTACTATTCAGATCCTTGAGGATATGCTTCGGGGTTTTGTCCTTGACTTTAGTGGGACGTGGGAGAGGCACTTGCCATTGGTGGAGTTTGCCTACAACAACAGTTTCCAGTCTAGCATCGGTATGGCACCGTTTGAGGCCCTGTATGGCCGACCGTGTAGGTCTCCAGTTTGTTGGGTCCAGAGTTGGTGAGGGAAACAACGGAGAAGATTGAGCTTATCCGTAAGAGGCTTATTACAGCCCAGAGTCGTCAGAAATCTTATGCTGACCGTAGGTGGAGACCGTTGGTGTTTGAGGTAGGTGATCATGTTTTCTTGAAAATATCACCTAGACGAGGTTTGATGAGGTTTGGGAAACGTGGGAAGTTGTCTCCTCGGTTTATTGGTCCTTTTGAGATCCTTGAGAGGATTGGCGAGGTCGCTTATCGTTTAGCCTTGCCGCCACAGTTGTCCGGAGTTCATGATGTGTTTCATGTGAGTATGCTTCGGAAGTACGAGCCGGATCCATCGCATGTATTGGATTGGACCGACTTAGAGGTAGATGAGGATGCCTCGTATGAGGAGAGACCAGTTCGGGTCTTGGATAGGCGGGATCAAGTCCTGCGTGGCAAGACCATTCCTTTGGTAAAGGTTTTGTGGAAACATCACGGAGTGGAGGAAGCCACTTGGGAACGTGAGTTGGAGGTCCGAGAGAAATATCCGGACCTATTTGTGGATGTTTGAACGTATGTTATATATGTATTGTTGTATTGTTGGACTTTAAGATCATTAAGTATGTCTTAAGTCGTAAAACATTGTAAATGTTTGGGTTTATGGAAATATTGTAGAACTGCCTTGATATGGGAGTTGATTGTAATATTGCATATGTTGGCCATATTATAGAACTGGAGATGTATCATGAAAATTGTTTATGATATGAAATTGTAAACCATGTATGTTGAAAATGGTTGAGCAGGAAAGGAAATGCATGATGAAATGTATTTGTTAAGTCTCTTGACAAGAGATGGAATGACCGGTAATGGGTCGAGTTATTAAATGTTGAAATTTAACATTGTTTAAAAACAGAGAAAAATTTATTTTTCAAAAACTTGTCCTTAATTTCGGGGACGAAATTTCCTAAGGTGGGGAGGTTGTAGCACTTGTACCTTTTAAGGCTTTTGGTAAATGTATTTGGACCCTTCATTTTATTTTGGGAACCTTTGGTGTGTTTGTTGGAAGTCCCACATTGGTTACAAGATACATTTTTAGGTGGACAAACTTCTATATGTTTGTTGGAAGTCCCACATCGGTTACAAGACACATTTTGAGGTGGACAAACTCCTATATATAGGTGCAAGTGCATAGGGTTAGCTTACAAACTTCTATGGTTCTTTCTTGGTTTGATAAGCCATTACGAACCGAGTTTGAGTTATAAATTTTAGTTGTGCCGAGCTGGATTTTGGCCATAATTCCATTGGGATTTCGGCCATAGTTCCTTCGCCAAAGTTGTGTTAATTCCCGAGGGCTTTGTGGTGTGTGGTGGAGATCGAGTTTCAACTCTTTTCATCTTCTCCGTTTGAGCGCCGAATTTGAGGTAGGGATAACCTACTCCTCTTTATGAGCTTTGTCTTTAAATTTTAGCATTTTGGTATGTTGGGGGTTGTTGGGTAATGTTGAGAAAGTTTAGGGGCTTTTGTGCAATTTTACAAAAGTTAGGGTTTTATTTATAATAAACCTATATGTATGTTTAGCATAGAGAAATGTTAGAAATGGGAATGTATGGGATTAAAGGGTGTAGTTGAATTATTTATCGCTCACCTAGTTGAAATGTTGATTTTATATTCATTTTGTGCATTTATTTTCTGTTTAAAAATAACTGCTTTGGGCTATCGGTGGAGGATAGTCTTGATTATTGTAGACAATGCATGATGATTAGGCAAACTAAAACTAATCACTAGAATGTGTCATTGAGTATGACATTTGAAAGAATACATTAACTTTATGTATTGACTGATGATGTGTATAATAATTGTTTATATGCATTGTGTTGTGTTGGAGGAGAGAGGGGATGTACTCCACGGTTTAGGGGAAGAGAGGGGATGGACCTCTAAACCGGGTGTTGTGTGGGAGAAGAGAGGGGATGGACTCCGTAGATACAGCTCGTATGCTTGTCTATTGAAGTGTTGATATAGCTCATATGCTCATCTTTGGAAGTGTGATATAGTTCTTATAGTTATCAGTGGGAATGTTGATATAGCTCATATGCTTATCTGATGATGTGTTTGATATAGCTAGTATGCTTATCTATTGTGAAATGAGGAAATGTTTAATATGAGTTACTGTCTCATATCAGTTATTTGGTCAGGTTCTGGACTATGGTTATAAATTGAAAATTAAAAAGGAATGGAAAATGAAACTGTAATGTGATATGAAAGAATGTAAAAGTGTTAACCATCTATCAAACTGTTAATCTTTTAGTCATTGTTCATAGCTGGTTTAGTGTATTTCTCTTTGGTCATAGCTCACCCTATACGGGAATATCATTTTCAGGTACAGGTAGCATGCCACCTCCAAGGGTATAGCTTGGGAGGCTTAAGGCGGGCAGACTTTATTGTCTTTCTTTCTTTTGATGTATTACATGTGGATTCAAGTCATGGGCTTAATGTGTATTGAGTTAGTATTCTCTTTTTGTAACCAAGTGTTAACTTGGAAAGTTGTAAGCCCGTAGGGCATTTATTTGTTGTTAACATGTAATACTTTTCGTAATGAACTACTCTGATGAATAGAAGGATGTTGATCTTTTATATATCAATGCATGTCAATAATGCGGGTTTAATGCTATTATTTTGAGGGCGTGACAATATGTACTTTTTCAATGTATATTACTTTTGTGTGTATATATTTCTTTTTTTTATATTATTTTTCAATTCATCTACACGTCTTTTCATCTTCTTCATTATTACATTTTGCATGATTTGGGATTGATTACTTTTTAATTTTTAATTTGCTTTTGTTTTTCAATTTAATCAGATTTGAAACTCATCAAATCTTGAATTTAATTTAATTTAATTTATTATCACACCATCATACCTATTAATGGCTTCAGGTAAACTCTCAAAATCAAGAAGATTAGCTCTGCATGAAATTAATCTCACATTTGCTCCTTCAAGCTCTCTCAAATGAGAGTTCTTCAAATCATCTACAACCAATATACACCCACTTAACAACACAAACACAAACAACAACTTCAAAACCTTAAACACAATTTCTCAATTTTAAAATTTTAAAATTTTTAAAAATAAAAATATATTTGGCTTAAAGTGATTGGTACATCTAACAATATTTAATTTTAAAATTTTAAAATCTTTAAATTTTATCTAAACATATCTAATTTAAAATTTTGATTTTTTTTTTTACAATATTAGAAAGAAAAAAAAAAAAGGCTCAAATGTATTAGTGTATTATCTAAATTTTGAATTATTACACATGGCATAATATTACTTGGATTTTACATTTAAATTTTAAAATTAACTAAAATATCTAACTATTTGATTTGAGAAATTCCAATCCTTTATTTTGATTTTTCCAATATTTTTTTTTTAGTTTTTACAAAATTTAAGTTGCTGGGTGTTGATTTTTTATTGGCTATCTATGATTTTATCCAAAATTATTAGTTAATGATTGACCACTAATAAATTCTTTTTGTACGCTATAATAATAACAATTGATTACCATCAATTTTAAAATTTTCTATCAATGTATTTTTATTTTCTTTAAAAAAAACATCATCAAGCATGCAATTTAAAAATTAAATATATTTTATTCTATTACAACTTTATTAAAAAATTAAATTTATTTTGCTACTATTCAAGAAAATATGTATGCCTTTATTTTGATATAACAAAAATTAAACTATCATCTACTCATACATATTTTCTCATAAATATATATCTTTTTAAAAATTTTGATTATTAGCAACCGAATTCTCACATTTATCTCTTCTTCTTCTTTTTTTTTTTTTAGGATATTTATTTTACTTTTATCTTTTTTCAAATTAGATTTGATATCTATCTTTTTTACCTATATATCTATATCTATACTGTTAGACTTATTTATTTTGATGATTTATTTAATTATGTTTTAAATTTATTTGAAAGGGAAAAATAGAATCCAAAATTTATTTTGATGATTTATTTAATTATATTTTAATTTATTTGAAAATGAAAAATAGAATTCAAAATTTATTTTGATGATTTATTTAATTATGTTTCTAGCACACAAAGATGAAACATTTTCTTCTTTCACAAAACTCTGTCGTAGAATTCAAAATGAAAAAGAGTTTCTTATTACTAATATTTGAACTAACCGTGGTAGAGAACTTGAAAATGAGAAATTTAAATTGTTTTGTGATGAGTATGGTATTGGACATAATTTTTCAGCACCTAGAACCCCTTAACAAAATGGTGTAGTAGACAGGAAGAATAGAACTTTAGAAGAGATGAGTAAAACAATGCTTTACAAAAATAATCTTCCTAAATATTTTTGGGCCGAAGCCGTTCACACCGCATGCTATATTTTAAATCGTGCATTAATTAGACCTATTCTCAAAAAGACTCCTTATGAACCTTGGCATGATAGAAAGCCCAACATTAGTCACTTGCATGTAACAACCCTCACTTTGATTAAGTCCTACTTGCATACATTCATGTATGATCTTGTCTTGTTATGTTTATAAATCTTGTTATCTTGTTTTGCCTTGTTTTGACTTGAGTTACTTGCTTGATCTTGTACCTTGCTTGGTGTGTAGCCGAGGTTGGCTTAGCCTAGTTCGCCTTTGAACCTTTGCATTTAGAACAGTTTTGGAACCTTAGCCGACCTCCATCTTCACCACGGCATGTTTGCCGAGATGTTTTGTGCTAAGTGATCTTTGTCCTTGGTCAGGTATGGCCTAGGCCGAGATGTGGCACACCCAGGCCAAGGTGTGGCACAGCTTAGTCAAGTGCCGACCTCCCTAGCCGATGTCTTTGTTGACCTGTTGCCGAAGTTTTGACTCTAGCCGATGTCCTTGCTCGCCGACGTGTTTTGCCGCCAAGCTTGTTGTGTACGCTTTGTCAGAGACTTGTCTAATCTATCAGTCACCTTTTTGAACTGAACCAACCCGGTGATGCCACGTGTCCGAGCTGAGTGTCTAGACAGCCGGTGGCCTCAGAGACAAATCATTTTTGGTCTCAAATCTTTGTTTTTAGAGAGAGAAGCTCTCAAGGGAGAAGGAAGAACCTTAGAGAGAGAGAGAGGTGACTTTCGAGCTTGGTCTTAGTCGATCGAACCGTTAGATTCGTGATTTGAGATTAGATTCTTGATCTGCTTCGGTTATTCTTATTGATTATCAAGCTGCATTGCATGATTGGATTGTTTTGCACGCCATGCATGGATTTGGAGTTGAGTTTTGAAAGAGGAAGTTAGTATTCATGTGTTCTTGATGAAAGTTGTACTTTGATCTAAAAGTTTATGGCAAGAGCCATGTTATTGTGTTTGTTCTTGCATGTTCTTCTTGGTTGGGTACCCAGGTCCACGTTTTCGAACCCTTAGCATGAAAACCCCAGATTTCATATAAATAAGTTAAGATTTTAGCATGCATGATCTTGATGTTCTCGATGATCTTGTTCTTCCTGTTCTTTGAAGGGAAACCCTGGTTTTCTGGCTTGTTTTGATTGTGGCCATCAGGTCCACACCTCGGCGAGGAGGTGTGGGACCTCAGCTAGACCTGGACGGTACCCAGTGTGTTTTCCCAAGATGGGAGATAACGTTTTGACTCTCAGCATGTTTTGCTTTGTTATTGACGTGGATTCGGTGAGAGTGCCGAGATCATTATTTGTATGTAAAAGCTTGTTTTGAGAATGTGATTTGTCATGTGATTGTCAGGACTTTGATCTCTGCTTCGAACCTACACCGGAAGACCGAGGTGAGTGGTGCTTTTAATAAAGCTATGTTAAACCGTTTTGATAAATCTTGTCTTGCTTTGTTTTGATGAAAGTATTTGTTAAGCATGAATGATTAGCCTATTTTGATGTATCATGAATGAGCTTTGTTTTGATGTCACCCTTGAAAAGTCCCTTGACTGGAGGACTATAAACTTTCGCAGTACTAAGTGTAAAAGTCCCTTGACTGGAGGACTATAAACTTTCGCAGTACTAAGTGTAAAAGTCCCTTAGTTGGAGGACTCTAAACTTTCGCAGCATCATTTGTCAAAAAGGGCTACGGGCCTAAGTGACACTAGTCTCTTGTATTAAAAGGATACGGTCCTTTCTTGAAAAAGTTACTGTGTTAAAAGGGCTACGGGCCTACGTAACACAAGTCCCTCGTACTGGAGGACTCTAAACTTTTGCAGCACCATTTTGTCTAAAACAATTACGGATCGTACAAATATTGGTTTATGCCACTAATGGGCTACTACACGTACTGATTGATTGGAAAGCATTTGGGCCATGTTTGCCGATGTCATGAGCATCCCTTGAACTCGTAAGACTTGATAGATGAATACGGTTCATCCCTTGATTCGGTAAAGTTTTGATGTGTTTTGACTTTGAAAGGATCTCGGCTAGTATTTGTATGGTTTTGGCATGCTTGTTTTGTACAGACTTCGGCTATATTCATGCAAAACCTTTATTATTAGTATCATTCACTGAGTTTCCATACTCACCCTCTATATATATATGTAGGTGATGAGCAGGACGGCGGCGACGCCTAGATGTGTTTACCAGCTTGTTTTGGATATTTGATTTACGTCGGCTTGTTTTGCATCCTTGTTGGCCATGCTGTTTCCACCTCGGCATTATGTGTTTACGTCGGCATTTTGTATTTTCGTCGGCAAATCTTGAAAATCATGCTTCTTGGCTTGTATTTCCTGTATTTTGTACATGTCGGCTTAGAAGCCTTTTGATCAAGATATGAATTGTAATTTGTTATTCACGGACTGGATGTAAGATCATATTGTATATGTCTTCTCATTTGATCTACGCACAGCTCTTATGGACCATTTGTATTTTGATTTATTGCTTCCGCATTTGTAAGCCCCCTATGTGTACTCTGTTGTGTGTGGATTTTGGTAAGTTGGCCTTCGGTAATCACGGATTACTGGCCATCACGGCACCATCCTACTAGGGGCGGGTTGGGGTCGTGACATTGCATGTTTTTGGTTATAAATGTTTTGTGCACAATAATGGTAAGGATAACTTAGGTATGATTCAAAATCTGACGAAGCAATTTTTCTTGGCTATTCCTTAACTAGCAAACACTACTAGAAAAAGGGGTAAATGCCACGGAACTTTTTGCGACGACATACATTGCGTCGCAAAAAGCTACTTTTTGCAACAGTTAATATTCCGTCGCCAATGGTCACTTATTACGACGGTCAATTCTATCTCAAAAACAAGGAAGCATATGTTCAATGGGTTTTGCGACAGCAAATCTATGGCCGTCGCAAAAGCTCATTTTTTGCAACGATTATTCCCTCCAACGTAAATATATGTTTTTAATTTTTTTTTTTTTTTGGTGTGCGATGGGCATCATTGTGCCGTCGCTAATAGAGCAAAAAAAAAAAATACACATAAATTCCCAAATTTCTCAAATGTTGGCAGCTCTGATATTTTCATTCCCCTCTCTCTCTCTCTCTTGCTTTACATCTTCCATCTTCTCTCTCTCTCTCTCTCTCTCTAGGCATCGCTTTGTTGATCCACCTTTACCAAGCCAACATCGCCGCCCACACTCTCGATCTTGCCATCGGTCTCGGTCAAGACATGGATATCACCTCTCGTGGCTTTAGGAGTCTTCAACGTTCAATCGGTACCCCTCAAGGTATTGCAGATCCAAAATTTGTATTTTTATTCGCAGTTTGCACATCTGTTTTCATCTCTCTTTTACTTGCTTCGAAACCCTAGAGTTTGAAGGTAATGACTCTCTCTCTCTTTCTCTCAGTTTGAATTTCAGAATTTTGCATTCGATATTTGTATTATGAGTTTGAAATTTATAAAAACCTAGAGCTTGAAGGTAAGGGTTTTCTCTTTGCATTCGAAATTTGTATTACATATTGAAATCCTGTAGAAGAATATATTTGTGTTTTTAATTTCAAAGTTCTCTCTCACTTGCACGCCCACACAAATTTTAATGATCCTAATTAACTTTGTAGCCTAGTTAATCCAAGGTTGGGTGAATTTGGTTCTATCCCTCATTCTTTCAATTTGTTTGAACTTGGTTTGATATATCAAGACAAACTTTTGATGGGAATATTAGAAACTACTAGTTCCTAATACAAGTTTTACTTCTTTCTACTTGATTAAATCTTATGATTCTGAATTTTAATGTGACTGATAACTTTGTTATCGTTTCTTGTTCTCTCTCATTTTGATTTTGTTATGTTTCTTGTGTGAATTTGATAGGGAAGGAATAATTGCTGCATCTTTGTGTAGGCAACATCTGCATATATTTTACTTATTAAAAAAAATAAATAGGCAACATGCATCTTTGTTTCCCTACATGTAGATTATTTAGCCTTCTGTTTTTGCTAAGCTGTGATCCGTTGTTTATGATGCTTAGGATATATCCTTCTATTTGCTGCTTTTTGCTCTGTGCTCTGGTTAGCTTGGGGCACCAGAGGATGACATGTTCATGGTCTGATATTGTAACTCATTGTATATGTTACCTTAGTTTCTGACTTTGGAAAATACATGTGGCACAAATTGGAGTATATTGCTATTTTGTTTTAGCTGATAAAATGCATTATTATTAGTTTTTGGGTTTCAGATACATAAAATTAGATAAATGAGAACTGATTGAATCATTTAAAAATGGAAATGAGAAAAGCACTCTTTTTTTTTTTAGTTCTTTCACTGGATAGGGGTAGTAGTAGAATTGTCTATTTACAATAGTTAATTCTAGGAGGTATTCTGCCTAACTAGTAGTAGAACTGCCTCTATATTTGTTTTTCATTTGATGGTTGAACCAGAGATTAGTCTATGTTTCTTTTTGGGCATTTGCCTGAATTTGTTTAAAAACTGATTAGGTTTTCATAATAATCAGTGGGAAGAACACAAAGGGAAAAAGAAAAAACTTAGGCTCTAGTGTTGGGCATTTGCTTGAATTTGTTTAAAAACTGATTAGGTTTTGATAATAATCAGTGGGAACAATACAATGGGAAAAAAAGCTTAGGTTCTAGTGTCGGGTATTTGCTTGAATTTGTTAAATGCAATCATGATTCATCTAAAACTGGTTAGGTTTTGATAATAATCAATGGGAACAATACAAAGGGACCTATTTGCTGTCATGGTTCTCTTGTGAGTGGAACATGTCACAAGATTTCCACTATCCACTTGATGAAATCTTTGATGTCCTGTTAGTTATCAAAAAAAATAAAAAAGTAAATAAAAAATTCTTTGATGTCCTGTTTAGCTTCAGATGCAATAATGGTATTTTCGATGCTTATGGTTACATGGTCTTGTAAATTTATTTTTTCTCGTTCTGTTCATTTTTCTTGGCCAAAAGTATGTCAAAATTTATCTTATATTTTTATCTATTCGTGAGTTAACTGCATTTGATGTATATGGAAATGGCTTTTTTTAAAAAGCAATATTTTACTTCATAGCCTTACTGTAAAAGATTTAATATTTTAAACATGGAGGATCCAAACTCCCTTTTTATTAGAATGATTTCTAGAGCAGCAGAGCAAAAATTCAGCTCATGGAAAAGACGGGAAAATGAAGAAATTTATGATAATGGGTTTTAATTAGGGGAATCATGATATTTGTAATTAAAAGACCTCATTTTATTCTTTCAGTGTGTGTGACTTGTTAATTTCACTTCTTGTTTTAACTTTTTATAGCACTCAGAGGAGCCACTACGCTCAAAGCAAGATTAGGATGCAAAAACAAATTAAATGGAAGCACACCGATACTACAAATCAAGGAGAACAATGATTTTGAATTCGATTTTGAAATCAGAGATCCATTCTTGCCAAGGGTTCCGAGCTCCATATCAAGACATTAGACGCTATGTTAACTTAATTACTGTCATTATTAATAATAACTATGTAGCTCAAGTAATAATTAATTGCATTGGGAATGCCTCACAAGGTTGTATGTTTGAGAAATTCCATTAAAGGTTTTTTTTGAAAATTAAAAATAGGGAATGGGCCTACAACCCTCAGGGGTGTGAATTTTTGTCTCAAATCTTCTTTTATATATATATATATATATATTTACATGTATATTTTTATATGCCACTAAAATCTTACATCCACTTTGGATTTAGAAGTTACTGTCAAATAAATAAAATAAAATAAACCAAAGAAAGACAAGCCACTAGACTCTGAGAATAATAGATAGAGAAAGTGAGACAACCTTTGTACCGTTGTGTATGCACAAAATAAAAGAAAGGTAAAGGTTGGGGATTGGATATCACTTTATGATTTTTGACTAAGACAGTTAAGCAAAGTAGCAAATTCGAGACCATCTCCTCTTTCACACCTATCCCACAAGCAACACTTTTATGGAAATTAATCCTTAAAACCGAAACCACTTCAAAACACCTCAATATTCTTTTATAGATCATCATGAGGAGATGGTCGCCATCAATTATTGCTTCGCTAATGTCTCTACTGCTTGGAGGGACATCCTGAATATGGTTTTGTCTAATTCCAGTGCTGCAGTTTCTATGTAGAGAATGTAGAAATTAGGATCGGGAATGGTTTTAGGATCTTGTTCGGATGGATAATTGGAGGGTGATTCATGCCTTCAAGGTATGTAATGTGTATAAGAGCTGTGAATTATGATGAGGACCGAAATGGGGTCACCAATGCTCTAGTTCTGTAGTTCCATGTTTCATATAAGCATAAAGTTGACTAGTACAAGAATAAGACCTCAGTAAAAGTGTCTATTAAATGATCCTGCAATTGTAAGGTAAAGACAAAGTTAAAAGTGCATGGCATAGTTACCTCTTATCCCGGACAATGCGAACATCTCATACACGGCCATATCTAGAGAACTTCTTTTCCAAATCTCTCTGTAGTCAAAAAACTAAAAGCACAAGAATCTAATAATTTTCTCCCAGGTTTCCCTACTCCAGTGCTCCTATTATGAGGTGGTGACCACGGTCTCCTTTTAGGAGACCTACGGTAAGACTGATAGTGTGAAGGGGAAGATTTGCACCTTAGAGAATCCATCCTCTTGAATGCAGAGGAATAAAAGAATGGATATTTCAGTTACCAAAAACCAAATAGAAGAGAGTGCACATTTTGAAATTCTATCCCACAACCAAAAAAAGAACAAAGGATACCTTATCAACAAAATCAGAAAGAGAGTGGAAGAGAAAGTTTAAGACGAAATAGAATATTTCAATAACAATAAGCATATACATCAATTTTAAGGATAAAAGCATCGTATAAAGTCCCTCAAGCACCATATGTCTTCAATGAATAAGAGATTATTTGGAATTAAATTTCTAAAAGTTAATTTGGAACTTTGTCATAAATTTTTTAACTTTCCTTGTGTACCCATGGGTATAAGGAATCAAAAGATTGATAAGAACATAGAAATTCTAATAAATAACAAATTTAAACACCAAACAAGAACTAAAATAAAAACAAAATTTTAATATTATCACCTTGGGGATCTTTTGTTATGTTTTCTTGTATATAGGGACCTACTGTGATGATTTCTTGTATGTGGGGACATTGATTGAGATCTCATCGTAATCTCTCTTGTATCCAAAAGAAGAATCCTTCGCTTGACAAAGGGTTGACTCCAACCTGTCCCTTCTCTGTCATTTTTGGGTGAGTAACGATTTCTTAATGACGAGATACACATTTCAATGAACCACCGCCCACAAGACGAGACCTTTGATGAGACTAATGGAGAACCCGAATCCCGCCTATTAGAATGTGGCGAATGGTCATTGGAACAAATTTCTTCCCCGACGAGAATTCTTAGGTGAATGAGAATGTTTCACTCATCGTGATCTAGAAGAATATGGTGATCTTTAAGATCTTGCCTGAACCAAATTGTCTTTTATCTCTAGGAGATCGGAACATACAAGGAGACCGCTCGGTGAAACTGCTTTCTTATCTTGTCATTGCGGTGATTCGTAGTTCAGAGTCCTTTCGGTTGGGGAGTTTCTTGAATAGCAAATGTTCTCACTCTTAGTTTCATCATCGCTCTGTGTGACCTTGGAGCCAAGACAACTTTTCTCGTATGAATAGTTGTAACTTTCTTCTAATTCTTTGAACACAGATTCAGATTTAGACTCATATAGCAATGTCTCTGAAAGGGTTTCTTTCACTATGTTGTCATGGGAAGGAGAGGTCACGCTATCCTCCATCTCTTCTCCTTGATTAGCATCCTCCATTGAAGATTCCCATGCACATGTAGAAACTTTAGTTTCATTTTCATTATGTAAACATTCTACATCTACTTGAGAGGGCTTACAAAGATTAGTGCCACGTAACTCCTCAGCCTCTAGTTGGTAATGGTTATCATTAGATGGAAAATGCAAACTCTCTTGATCATAGATAATTCTCGTTTTGCTCATAAAAACATCATCATTATAAGTTGTCAATGCGGTGAATGTAATTTTTCACAAGGAGATGCGTAAATATTAGTATATTTGGAATCGTAGAAGTTGAGGGGAACAATCTTGCCCTTGCTCATTATCTATGTCAAGTTCATTACCTTTTGCCAAGTTTATAACATGGTTAGCTTGGAAAGGCAAGATGAAAACATTGATTTCTGCATAAAATTGGTGTGTTAAGGAGTAATGTTGATCTATCTTGTGTATTTTGTAATTCTAAAACAGAGGCATTAAACCTTATCTTGCTTTTGTACCCCTTTGTGTGGCAAGTTTGGTCAAGTATTTTTGGGATTGGTGGGGATTGTGTTGGGTTTTACCTGGTGCATGGAGGGTTTGATGCAATGGTCAAGATCCTTTTTTGTGAATAATTATGTTAATAACATTTTCTTTGCTTCTATATCTAGTGGTGACCACAACTATCTCATTCTCTTTATTTCAGGAGAGAAATGAGAATGCTAAACATCATGATTCAGAGCTAACCGCACATTCACTTATAAAAATGGGTTCAAGGTTAGTTCAATTATTATCATCACCGCAATTAAGAGCCAAATAGTGTTCCAATTTGCAATTTCGGGTACTGTTCTTGTGAGTTTTCTATGTTAGAATCACATTTTAATATTCTTTGGCAAGCATTTCTTTAGTTGAAAACTCGCTCACCGCAGACATTGGCAAACACGATTGAGGCTTCTATTGGCTCATCAATACATCATTCTAATCAAAAAATTATCATGCTCTGAACAATTTCAAAGAGTCAATTTTATCTTTATGAAGCGATCGCTATTGGGCATCCAAATTTCACCGTATCACAAACGATTTATGCCCTTCAAAACAAAAAAAAAATGAGAGAAAGATCTAAGGGATAACTCGATTGTGGACATACCGTGAGTGTCAATGTCCAGTTCATAGTTTTTGCTAGAGTGAAATATCTTATTCAGAAGACACCTCATTTATAATATTTTACCTTTTTAAAATTCTCTTCAATGCTTATATAAATTGCTTACTAGAAAAAAGGAAATATATTAATGTATTTACTAAAATTCAACTAATGTCATTAAAAAACTTACCCCAAGAACTTGTGTTTATTTAAAATTAACATTTATTTTATTTCTGCTCTATTAGGGCTTCCCTTGGTATGATTTCATGTAACTTAGGGTCGTCGACCCACATTCTCTTTGAACTCCTCCTGCTCCTGTTGTGCCTTCAACTTGAACTCAACCTTCACTTTTCTTTTGTCTATGGAGTAATTAGCACCTTTTTTTCTTTGCTCTTGGAAATACTAAAGAAATCATTCAACATCTGCATTGTGTAGGCTTTATGTGGGGCCTTTAATAGTACATTGTTCTCCCAGATCGCTTTTAATGGTGTTGCAATGGTTAAAAAATAGATGATTTTTACCGCTCAAGTACCTTACATTCCCAAATTACGCAGAGAGTGTAGTAACATGGAACACCCAGATGGAACATGGCTAGTGTTGCCCAATGCATTGAGCAATTGGGGTAATTCTTCATCTGACAGAACAAGAGTAATCCTTGAAGCAAGAGGCTCGAGCATATTGATACACATGAAAGTGTTTTCGGTCTTGTTGGATCTCATTCTCGTGTAGTTCTCAGACTCATGTCTCCTCTTCAATCAGATCACTGGGGTAAAGATGCAGTCGCATCGCTTTCAACCGAAGGAGTAGTGCCGGTACTATGGGAGCAACTACGTAAGGGGCTAAAGGTCGAAACATTGTTGAAAACTTGTCGATAGGAGCTTTAAGAAACCTTTCCAAAGAAAGACCGAGGATTCTAGTCTGTAATCTCTGTAATCACAAAGTGACAATATACGTGCATGTGTTGAGAGTGTCAATGTTGTTCTGCTTTACTATGGCTACTAAAGAATGGTAGCTCAAATGGGAAAGAAATTGCCATGAAGACATTGAACCATTTGAAGATCTTATTTTGCTCCGATCTCCGATCTCCCAACCGCATTGAAGATTGATATAAGGATATTGAAAAGTATGGCTTTGAAACAGTCTTGTTTTGACCTCCCAACCTTGTAGTTTAGCTTTAAACACAGATTATTTGTTGTTGCGTGAGGTTAAATGTAACTTCAATTAGCATACCCTCACAATCTCTCTTGCTTTCGCAGACTCTACAAACTCTCTACTGTGCCTTACTCTTTTTTCTTTCTTTTTTTTCTTTTTTTTTTTTCAATTTTGTTACAGGAGGTAGTATTCTAGGTAATGTATAAATTATAATACATGTGTATATATTATATTTTTATTTTTATAATTTTTTTTAAATATTCTTGTTCTTATTAAAATTCTGGTCTGAAATGCAGATGGAGTTGAATGCTGTGTAGTGGCTAGTAAATGAGATTTAATTGGAAGCAAATCATTTTCATAGTTAGTTGCTGCCTTTCTAGTTAGTTCGTCAGCTCAATTTATCCATCAATTCAATCTCAAACCTTTCGACTCTCAAACTCAACAAGGTATGGAAAACTACCCATTTCCTCATTCTCTCTCTTCATCATTCTTCTTTTAATAGGTTTGATAAATTAGTATTTCTCTGGCAAACACATTTCTAGAATAATATGTAAATGGTCTGAATAAGTGTGTAATAGAAACCCCAATACTTTAATTAGAATAGAACTTAAAATGTAATTCAAAATAGATTATACAAACCCGATTTGGAAATTCAATATTATAAAGTGTTTCTAATCTATATGTAATTTAATTGTTGTTAGCAGACATTGGAATGCAAAAATATTTTCAATAATGGATTCGTATTTAAATATAATGATTTTATTGTATAATATGGCACTAGTTTGTTTAATCAATCTTAATAATTAATATTTACACATTGTGATATTGATCTTATAAGTTTGTCTGGCATTACCAATCATAGCAAAAGAGTGAGAACCGGTTGATACACTAAAATGCTCAAATGGCTCTAGATGTCAACGAAACTTGACACATACGACTAACTAGGCACAAATGACTTTTAGGAAAAGACGGGGCTCGAAACCGATTCTCAATTTTGAATTTAGAGTCCAATTTCCGTTTGTGAAAACTTATCCTTTAAAAATTCTTTTTCGAACCGGTTGACGCACTAAAATGGCTAAACGGTGTTGGATATCAACGAAACTTCACACACTTGAATAACTAGGCATAAATTACTTGTAAGAAAAGACGGGACTCGAAACCGATTTCTGATTTTAAATCTAGAGCCTAATTTCTATTTGAGAAAACTTGTCATTTAGAAACTTTTTTTTCCAAACTGGTTGACTCACTAAAATACTCAAACGGCGTCGGATGTCAACCAAATTTGACACACATGACTAACTAGGCACAAATGATTTGTAGGAGAAGACAGAACTTGAAACCGATTCTTGATTTTGAATCTAGAGCCTAATTTCCATTTATGAAAGCTTGTTCTTTAAAAACTCCTTTTCAAACCGGTTGACTCACTAAAATGCTCACACAACATCCGATGTCAATGAAACTTGACACACGACTAACTAGGCACAAATGACTTGTAGGAGAAGACAGAACTCGAAACCGATTTCCGGTTTTGAATCTAGAGCCTAATTTTTGTTTATGAAAATTTATTCCTCACAAACTCTTTTTTGAATTGGTTGACACACTAAAATGCTCAAATGGGTTCGGATGTCAACGAAACTTGACACACACAACATACTAGACACACGTGACTTGTAGAAGAAGATGGGACTCGAAATCGATTCTCGGTTTTGAATCTAGAGCCTGATTTCCGTTTACGAAAACTTGTTCTTTAGAAACTCTTTTTAGAACCGGTTGACTCACTAAAATGGTCAGATGGCGTCGGATGTCAATAAAACTTGTTCTTGAGTACGTGATGATATCTTCGCATGTCGATATTGTAGCTTACAATTTTTTTTATATTTATTTATTTTCTGAAATAAATATCAAACGTTTTACATTTTCTTTAAACTTGAAATTAATTATATTGTAAATAATGTTTTTTTTTTGTGTTTCTTTTTGCAGATGCAACCCCTTTTGAGAACGTGATGATATCTTCGCATATTAATATTGGAGCTTACTATTGATATTAAAAAAAACTATAATATATATGTTTTTTTATTTGTATTGTCGATACTTTTGTTTTGTTTTAGATACAAAAATTTATGTTCTTGGATATCAAAAATTATTAGTATTGTTGGAGGATATTTTATATATTTTTGTAAAGAATATTTGGTTGACAATTGTTACAAGGTATATATATGTATGATTTTATGAATGTTGATGTGTGTGGATGTGGATGTGGATGTGGATGTATTTTATTTTAGAAAATATTAATAATTTGTATAGGGAATGAATTAATAAAATATATATTGATTTTATGAAAATAATTTTATTGCGACAATAATAACCGTCGCTAATGTAATCATCATTTCCTTGCATTTTATTAGCGATGGGTTAACTAGTAGCATATACATATTAGTTCAAATCTTTAGCGATGGTTTAAACTGTCGCAAATATGGTATTAATTTAATTCTATTTTTTTGCGACGTTTTAGACTGTCGCTAATAATACTTTTCGCGACGTCAAATACCGTCGCTAAAAAAGTTTTGGCGACGGCAACTAACATCGTCACTAAAAGTAAAGTTTTTTACCCTTTTTTTGTGTCGGGTTAAACCGTTGCAAAAACCATTGATTAGCCGTCGCCATAAGAAAGCGACGGTTTGTAACCGTCGCAAATACTTTTTGTCACGCCCCCTTCCGCCACCCTCCATTTTCCGTCGCTATTCCGTCGCAAAAAGTCTTTTGCGACGATATATGGACCTTTTGCGACATTTGAGACCGTCGCAAAAAGTCCAATTTTTAGTAGTGAAAGCTTATCATGTTTTTAATAAAAAGAACTCTTGTTGTGAAAGAATCTATAAATGTGGCATTTGATGAAACTAACATCTCTGCTCAAAAGCAAATTGTTAGTGATAATATAGATTTGGAACCAAATGTGGAAGATTTAAGTATCTACAAAGAAGAAAACCAACCATGTAAGTTGAACAAAGAGATTGAACAACCTATTCTCCCACCTCAAGAAGAAGGAGGAAACAATGATGATTTGCTAAGAGAATGGAAGTTTGTTTATAATCACCCTAAGGATTTAATCCTAGGTGACCCTACAAAAGGTATTGAAACTCGCTCTTCACTTAGAAATATTTGTAATAACTTGGCTTTTCTCTCACAGATTGAGCCTAAAAACTTTCAAGAAGCCGAATTCGATGAACATTGGATGATAGCTATGCATGAAGAGCTTAACCAATTTGAGAGAAACAAATTGTGGGAACTTGTGCCAAAACCTAAAGATCATACCATTATCGGTACCAAATGGATCTTTCGAAACAAGCTTGATGAATCCGGCACAATTATAAGAAACAAGGCTAGACTTGTTGCACAAGGATACAATCAAGAAGAATGTATTGATTTCGATGAAACCTTTGCTCTGGTTGCCAGATTAGAAGCCATTCACATGTTACTTGCATTTGCATGTTTTAGAGATTTCAAACTTTATCAAATGAATGTAAAAAGTTCCTTGCTTAATGGTTTTATAAATGAGGAAGTTTATGTTAAACAACTCCTAGGTTTTGAAAATCATGTTTTTCCAAATCATGTTTTTAAACTATCAAAAGTTTTATATAGTTTGAAACAAGCACCTCGTGCATGGTATGAACGATTAAGTAAATTTTTGATTGAAAATAATTTTTCTAGAGGAATAATTGACACAATATTTTTTGTTAAAACTAAAAATGATGATTTATTTATTGTGCAAATATATGTGAATGACATTATATTTGGTGCTACTATTGAAACCTTGTGTAAGAAATTTTCTAAGTGTATGCAAGGTGAGTTTAAGTTGAGCATGATGGGAGAGCTAAATTATTTGCTTGGATTTCAAATCAAACAATGTAAGGAAAGAATTTTTATCAACCAAGCTAAGTACACAAAAGAACTACTCAAAAAGTTTGGTATGTATGACTCAAAAATAATTGGAATACCTATGAACACATCCATTAAGCTAGACAATGATGAAAAAGGTAAGTCTATTGTTCAAACAAAATATCGAGGTATGATCGGCTCACTTCTTTATTTAACTGCAAGTAGACCCGATATTATGTTTAGTGTTTGTATGTGTGCTAGATATCAATCAAATCCTAAGGAATCACATCTCAGTACTGTTACAAGAATTTTTAGATATCTTGTTGGCACTCAAATTTGGGATTGTTTATTTTAGAGGTGTTGCATTTGATTTAATTAGTTACTCAGATGCCGACTTTGCCGGATGCAAACTTGATAAAAAAGCACTTGTGGCACTTGTCACTTTCTTGGTAACTCATTAGTATCTTGGTTTAGCAAAAAGCAAAATTATGTTGCTTTATCAACGGCCGAAGCTAAATATTTAGATTTCGGAAGTTGTTGTGCCCAAATACTTTGGATGAAACAACAATTGGAGGACTTTGATTTGCATTATGATCATATCCCTATTAAATGTGATAATACTAATGCCATCAATTTAAGCAAAAATCCAGTTTAACACTCACGAACAAAACATATTGAAATTCGACATCATTTTTTAAGAGATCATGTTCAAAAAAGGGTTATTGTACTTGAATTTCTAAACACCGACAAGCAATTGGCGGATATTTTCACAAAACCCCTAAGTGAGGATCGCTTCAATTTTATTCGTGGTGAGCTTGGAATGTCAATTTCTACTTAAAAAGTTTTGTTATGACTGTGAAACTTGAATTTTTGTTAAAATGATATATATGTATTGCTACATTGATATGGAAACATTTATATCAGTTGAATGCTCTCAAGTCCTTTATATATTTATTCTTCTTAACAGTTTGTTATTCTCAACTGTACAATTTTTTTTGGGTTCTGTATCTTGAGGTAAAATTAACTTTGCATACATTGATTTTTTTAAAACCCTCATGGTATTTTTTTTGCATTCCAGCAACACCAATGTCTCATTAAGTTTAATTTCTGCTGGTATTATTTTATTTTTATATTTTGCTATTAGGCTTAATTTCTTTTATTTTTATTTTTTTTTTCTCATTATTATTTTTTGTTTGGACTTAATTTTCTTATTTTTTTCTCTACTTTTTAATTTCATTTTTCAGTACTTAAACATAAAAACAACAACAAATCAAAATACAAATATTTACATAAAAAAAAAACACCCTTCATTTTTTTTTTGGCCATACACAGATCAAAATAAACATATTTACATTTAAAAAAAAAAACCTTCTTTTTTTTTTTTTACGACCATATGCCGATCTTACTTACTCGCCTCTTTCACCGCTCTCTTCTTCTTTTTATCACCTTGGGCGACCCTTGACGCCCCTAACCACGCGCTTTCATCGAGAGCGAGCACTTCCCTCTAACTATCAAAGGCCAAGAATGATGTTGCTCCAAATCAGGCCATGGAGGTGGTTTTCCGTTTAAGCTTTTTATTTTCGGCCTTGACCTGATGGAGCTCACTCATCCATTACGTCAGAGTCAAGGAGCCAATTTTAGGATCCTTGTCTCGCTCCATACAAGACGTCAGTGTGAAATGATTGGCTTCAATGTCTGATTGAGCTGCCATGATTTGCTCAATCGACATCATATGAAGGTTAGGCAGAGGAATGACAGGAAGAGTAGGAGTAGGGGCACTCAGTCCAGCAGAGCTTATGGGATTGTTCAGGTCCAGAAACAGAGTGAGGGGACGGGATGAGGAAGCCATGGATTAGAGGTGAAAGGTGTCAAAGAAATGAGTTGTAGAGAAATAGAAGCGAACAGACTGAGGTTTGGCCTCCTCCGTTCAGTTTCTTTTTTTTTTTTGTCTCTCGATGAGGAAGAAGAAACAGAAGAGAGTGGTGAAGAAGAGATAGAAGAGAATGGTGAAGAAGAAAATAGAAGAGTGTGTGATTAAGAAGAAGGCAAAAGAGAAGAAGACAAGGAAGGAGCGGGAGCCGTGGTGAGTACAAATCGAGGCCTGCTTTTGTTGGCCAATAACACAAAAGTGAGGCTGCGTGTCAAACGCGTTTATCGAAGAAAAAAGAGAGACGCAGGAGAGTTGTATGTGTATGCATATATATATATATATATGTATGTATATATATGATTATCTCTTTTTTGATGCCATTTATCCCAATCACTTTCCTCCTCTTCCAGATTCTGGCCTATGATTTCCTTTCGATAATGTCATAGGGGGAGAAAACTTATGATGTTATGTATTATGGTATTATTTTCAAACTAATATGATGTTATGTATTTATAGTTTGATATCTTAGTCTCATATCATGTCTCTAATTAAAATTTATTTATTACACATGTGCTAACCTATATATTTAGAAATGAATTCATGCAGCATAACTTGAGGGGAAGCTTTTCTTACTCCCAAATCAAATCAAAACATCATTGTGTGTCATCATCAAAAAAGGGAGATTGTTAGACTTATTTATTTTGATGATTTATTTAATTATGTTTTAATTTATTTAAAAGAGAAAAATAGAATCGAAAATTTATTTTGATGATTTATTTAATTATATTTTAATTTATTTGAAAATGAAAAATAGAATCCAAAATTTATTTTGATGATTTATTTAATTATGTTTTAATTTATTTAAAAGAGAAAAATATAATCAAAATTTATTTTGTTCCATTATTTCTCACCTAAACCTTTATCCTAAATGTTGTTAGAATGCATTTAATATTTGATTAAATCAGGAGTTCAAATAGCCCAAAACAGATGTTCAAACAGCTCAGTACAGCAGCATGTCAAAAGGTTCAAATAGCCTAGCCCAGCAGCAGGCCAAAAGGTTCAAGTGGAAGATGTTCAAATTAGTAATGATGGAGTGGAAGATATTCAAATTAGTAATGATGGAGTACAACGGCTATAAATGGCTATAAATTTAAATGAATAGAACGCTATAAATGGCTATAAACGGCTATAAGTTTCATTATATATACCAAAGTCTCTAATGTAAACAAGTGACAAAAAATCAGAAAATATTCTTTAATCTATAATCATTCACATCTATTCTTTGGAAAATTCTCTGAGAAATGTTCTTCAATTTTTGTTTACATCATCTCTCAGAAATTATACATTGAACCTTATAGCATCAAGCTCATCTTTCTTGTGTGAGATTTACAGAAAAATCAAAACTTCATTTTATATATCTATTTTTGAGAGATAATTCATGTAGCTTTCTGTGAAAGCAAAAACACATTCTTTTCAATCTTGTAAGAGTGTAGTACACTTAGTGTTCTTGATTTAGAAAGTCTGTGTAAAATCCGTGGAGGATTGCTCCATTTGTAAAGAGGCTGCTTGCACCCCCGTGAAGTTAGAGTATAATGGAAAATCTCAAATGAAGTTTGAGGAGTGGACGTAGGCCGAGGTGACGCCGAACCACTATAAATTTATTTGTCTCTCTCTCCCTTATCTCTTTGTTTTATTTAAATTACTGTAGCTATATTTCACATTTTCACTGTGCTAAAATCATTAACTGACATAGTTGTTAGAACACTTGTTTTAATTATTTTTATTTCATTAACTATATTTATCTATTGTGCTAGTCATAATTTTTATTAGGGTATTATTAATTTTTAATTGTAAAAACCTAATTCATCCCCCCTCTTAGGTTGTCTTTTGGGTAACATATACTATATATAAGCAAATATAATGTCCTCTAAAATTTTCAAAGTCTCAATACTCAATTCTCAAGCAGTTAATATTCTTTTTCCTACATGTCACTCTCTCAAAGTTATGTTTTTAATTTTTCTTCATCCTTATTTTTATCCAATAAAAAACATTTTTTTCTCTTAATATTGTTTTTTTTTTAAATTTTTAACTTTTAAAATCTTTTTATTATCAATAAGACTCCTTATCTCTTTTTATTTTATTTTTTATTTTGCTTAATCTTCTCATGTATCTTTATTTATCTTTATTTCTTATTTCTTCCTTCTTTTTTATTTTTATTTTTTTAATCTGCAATCCTATCATTATCTCCATCTTTATTTTTATTATATTGTTCATGTGATCCCTTTTTTAAATTTATTTTAATCTTTAATCTAATAATTATCATCAAATTCATTCCTATCTGATAATGATCTCCAATTTCATTTCTATCTTATTTTTCAAATGTTTCATATTTTAGCTATATATTCTAACATACTATCGAGTTTTTTTTAGTGTTTGCGTATTAGGTATAAAGTTTTGTTCAAACTCTGCATTTAAGATTCGAGTTGCATTCAACCATCAACAACGTCACAATTAGTTAGGCAATTGTAGGATTCTAGGGTTTGATGAATTTTATTCTTTTTGTATACCTATGTATATATGTGGTGGGGGCATTTTTTTGTTGTTTTCTTTAAAGGGGGCCTTTGAACATTTTTACATTATTTGTAGTAGTATTCATTTTTATATTATTTGTAATAGAACCCATTTTCACATTATTCATTTTTAAAGCTATAATAATGTCCGATAGAAATATAGTTCATGTTGCTAAATGACCTACTTGGACTAAGATAATTTTATAATGAATGTATGAACTTAGGTATGAGATAGTTATCATATTCAAAATGAGAAAAATTAGTCTAAGTTCTCTCTCCCATTTTTAATAATATAAGAGATCCATAATATTATTTATGATGTATAAGGCCCCTCAACCCCCGACACCTATATATCACAAAGAAATTTGATCCCCTCAAATCAAATTGCCTCTCTCTCTCTCTCTCTCTCTCTCTCTCTGCTCTTGTCTCTCCGACGAACTCCACCTTCATTGTCGGAGTTCATCATCATCGTCGTCGTCGTCTGCAACTCTCTCTCCTCTGTTAAGCAAAGCTCAAAGCATCCTTATCCATGGACGATTTCACCGATCGCGAATAGATCGTCACCTTCGCCAACAAAAACTCTCTCGCTAAAAGCCTCACTAGAGTTGTTGTTATCGTTGCCTCTGTTGGATCCTTGTCCTTCTACAAATACAGACATGCTCTAGAGTATATATATATATATATAAGCTCGATTCTTCATCTCCTCTTTGGAAAGTTCATAATTGATTGGCATTTTCGTAACTGAGCTTTGGTAGGGTTAGGGTTTTTTTCGATGGCATTAGGTGATCCGAGGGGTTCTTAATGCTTGCAATCTTCGGGTGTGGTGTCAAACCATTTGATTGCGATTTTGAGAGGCAAAGAAGGAGATTGTATGGACTACACGGAAGATTTTCTAGATGAAATTAGTGTTCCTTTGATTACAAAGACCACTACTGAGATTATTATGGTGGTAGAAACATATCATTTGCCAAAGAAATTTGCAAACTAGAGCAATTTTTCCAAACCAAAGAAATTTCAATTTGGAGACCACTACTAAGATTATTATGGTGGTGGAAGCATATCATTTGCCAGAAAAATTTGCAAAGCAGAGAAATTTGTGCAAACCAGAGAGTGGAAAGTCCAGATAAACTTGGAGAGAATTTCTCTAGGAAGTCCAAAGAAATTCTTTGGAATGAAATTTCTCTGGATCGATGTGTGAGAGACCTTAGACATTATGAAAATATTAGATGTCCTTTATGCTCTAAAATCTTAATACAAAGTACCCTAAAAAAAATCCCCTTCAAAATATTTGTTAGTTACAACTCCCTATTATATTTTAAATTCATAAGAATTTTTTATTTTATAATACAAAAATTACTATAATTAATTATTTAAATTATACATTCTCATGCATAGCATGGGTTACTATTAGTATTCATATATGCAAAAGAGTAGAAATTTTATCATCAAATGAGATATTTTCGGATTTAGAAATAAACTTTTACCAATACTTATATCAATTATTTATTGTAGATACCAAATATTGTATATTTACTGTCCATGCAAGAAAATGTGATGAATATTATTTTTGGTCATATAATTTTGAACATTCACTGTCCAAATAACATTTTCTCTTATCAGATTTCAGCTTGAAGTACCTACAAAACAAATCAAGTATTCGATTTTGGTACCCAAACCTTTTTAGTCCATAAATGTTAGTTTCAAAATTACTTGGTTTGTTCCTACTAATTTTTCCTTGTATGGACAAGATGAAAATGAGTGCGCTTTTCTAAAACAATAATGACATGTAATATGGAGATTGCTAGATGAAGAAGCCTGAACAAATAATTTTTTATAAAAAGTTTGTTTCTTGTGAGGCTTGCATCCAATGCCAGCTTTGTCAAAAACAAATTTTTGATTTCCAAGTAATTTGTTTAAAGTTTCTTTTCCTTGTGTGAATTTTAAAATTATTTTATATAAATCTTCTATATTTTCTTTTAAAAAATTATTTTCAATTTTCAAATCACATGAAGAATTTTTAAAGAATCATTTTTCTTTTTCAAACTTTCGTTTTCATTGACAAGCAAAGCATTTGATTTTTTAAGAAAAGAATTTTTTGAAATTATCTTTATAAAATCTTCATGAAATTCCTCAACAACATCTGGTAATTCTTCATAGGAAAGAGAGTTTTCAGTTACCTCATCACTCCACGAAACAAAGATTTGCCACTTCTGATTCGCTATCTGAGTCACTAAAATCACTTTCTCCCCAAGCTACCATCATGGCTCTCCTTTCCTTTTGTTTTTCTTCTTATTCTTTAGATTAGGACATTCGGGTTTAATATGTCTTGGTTTCTTGCATTCATAACAAATTATCGGATCTTTTTCTTCTTCATCTTCTTTTTGAAATCTCTTTCTATATTCCTTTTCTCTTTTTATCATTTTCTTAAATTTTCTAGTCATTATAGCAGTGTCACCATCTTCATCACTTGATGATTCATCATATTGGGCTTTCTTTTCATACGATGCTTTGAAAGCAATGCCTTTCTTTTTCTTGCCATTGTCATCATCGTTAATTTTTAATTAGAATTTCATGAGACATTAATGACCCAAAAGGTTCATCTAAACCGAGTGTGGTGAGATCCTTGGCTTCCTAAATTGCTATCACTTTCGATTCCCAATTCTTTAGTAAGCACCTGAGAATTTTTCTCACTATTTCACTGTTAGTATATACTTTACCAAGATTTTTCAAAGAATTTGTAATATCAGTAAATTTGGTAACTATTTCAAAAATAGATTCATCATATTTTATTTTGAATAATTCATAATTATGAACAAGCATACCAATACGTGACTCCTTAACTTAGCTTATGCCTTCATGTGTGACTTCTAATTTATCCCAAATTTCTTTTGCAGCATCACATCCAGAAATTATTAAATTCGCTAGGGTTAAGTGCACAATATAATATATGTTTAGCTTTAGCATTTGCTTGAATACTTTTAAGGTCATTTTCATCACATTTCTCTATATTTATGGTTTTGAAAGGAATATTAGGACATTTTTAATGATTTTCCAAACGTGTAGTATGTGCCTTGAATGTATAACATCATTCCTTTTTTTCAATAATTATAATTAATCCCAGTAAAATATGGAGGTTTGGAAAGTGAGTGACCATCAAAAAATTATGATCCTTTAATGGTTGTCGTTGATAAGCTCTAAGATGGTTAAGTTAAAAATACAAGAGCCCTTACTTTGATATAATTGTTACCCAGAAGGCAATCCAAGAGAGAGGTGAATTGAGCTTCTAAATAAATTGTAAATTAAAAATATTAACCCAATATATAAAAAAATAAATTTACGGAACAATACAAATGAGAGTAATAAAAATGAAATGAGCAAAGGAAAGAGAAATCAAACTCAGCAATTTATAATGGTTCGACTCAACCTAAGCCTACATCTACTTTCCAAGTATTACGTTCGATAATTTCTCCATTATTCTTTAAATAGTAATACACCGCTAGCTTCGTAGATGTTAGTGAACCTTTACAACAAGTGATCAACCTCGATCACTCCGACTAGTTTAGAATCTAGTGTCTAGTAACACCTAACAAAGTGATTTTATCTCAAAAAAATCACTCACAAAAACTCTCTCTTTTACAAGAATGATAAGAATAAGGGATAGAAAATCCTTTTATAATTTTGCTCAAATACTCAGTAAATTCTCTCTAAAAAATATAACTCAATGAAGAATAATATAATATAAGAGAACACTTAGAATTTCACATATTTTTTGCTTTCTCTCTTTTGTTCTTATGCTCTTCTTCAACAAAAGTGCCGCTTATATATCATCACAAATCTATCCGTTGGAGACAAAAAGCTTCACGAGTTGAAAATCTGCCAGAAAATCCACAACACCATTCTTGTACATTTCAAACTCATCTCTTTTCTTTTTGACAACCAACAACCAATATGGGTTTGTCATGTAATGATATGTAATGCCATGTATACGTACATGCAATAAATATTGATTGCAAAGACTATAAGCAAATCACACAAAATGATATGATTTTTTGTTTTTCCAAAAATATGAAGATATTTTCTTTTTCAACACATAATCTTTACAAACTCTAAATCTCCGTTCAAACATGTACATGCATGTATCCCAATTGTTAAGTATCCAATAATATATTTTGTGTCAAAAGGTGTAAAATATGTATATAAAAAATCATAATATATCTAATATATTTTAGATATCATCAAAATCAAATCGTAGGATTAACAGATGCACAAAGTCAAAGAAGGGGATATATGAGGGAATTGAATGGTTTCAGACATGCTTCACGTACGTAAAATGAAAATAAAGAGATGGAGTGAATTTGACACGTTTAGGGAGTAATGGGTTTGGAGGAAGGTCCAGTGAGGAAAAGAGTGGAATCTACAAACGTTGCATGTGGTAGAGGGAGGCACTGAATTCTAGACAAAAAAAAATAAATAAATGGGAAGAACAAAAAGCTCAAACTTGTCCCACCATTGAGCCAAAGAACACCTCTCTTCACCATTGAGCAAAAGGACATATATGTTCTACTTGAACTTTTTGTTCTACATTTTAGCCGTGACGGTGTGAGAACAATTTCTTCATGATAATTGGATATTATATAAAATTGAATGGTAAATGGAATTCTTCTTGAAGGAAAGAATGGAGAGGAAAGATCGTGGAGGTTGGTAACCGGTAGTTCGACAAAGAGGATTGATCAAGACTACAAGGGATTCAAAGGTGGGTGAGCTATTTACAGTCAATGAATCCAAAAGGTCTGTTTGGGCTGTTTACAAAGTTTGGCATTGTGAAGGATGTGTCCATCCCAGAGAAAATAAGGAAGACCACAGGTTCGAGATTTGGCTTTGTAAGATATGATTGTTCGGTAGCAGCTAAGATTGCAATTCAAAGGGCTGATGGGTTGTGGTATGATGATAAAACATTAGAGGTTAAACGGGTTGAGTTTGAAAGGGGAGACCATGAACAAGTCAAGCAGCCTAGGAGATTTAATCAGAGGACTAAAACCATGGAAATATTAGGAACTGTGATGCTCAAGAAGGAGGAATACAGAAAATACAGGATTTTGGAGGGGTAAAATCTTATGCAGAGGCTGTTGGAAAAGGTGTTGCACAAGGTAGAGAGGAAGTTGTGGTTCAAGTATCAGAAGCTGGTAATGGGTGGCTCTATGAAAGCTTGATCATCAAGTTGCATACCTTTTTCTCCTTTTCAGCTTTTAAGGAGGAATGTCAGAAGAGGGGTTTCCAGGAGGTAAAAATTAGAGCAGGTGAAGGTAAAGTTGTAATCCTAACGTTCAATTTAGTCATGGAGATGAAAAGGCAGAAGGAGGAACTGAAGGAATGGATATTTGAATGGTGTAGTTCAATGGAGGAGTGGAATACGGGATGTAGTGTTACTCAAGAAAGGTGTGTGTGGATTAGTTGTTATGGTGTTCCATTTAATTTATGGAGTGTGGCTACATTTACAAGTATAGGGGTTGTATGGGGAGAAGTAGTGCAATTACATGAGGACACCATTAACAATGTTTCTTTTTGTGGTGGGAAAGTTCGAGTCATAACAAAATCCATGGAGTTTATCAATAGGACTATTCGATTGAGTTACAATGGAGTAATATACCCAATAAAAATTTGTGAATGTTCTGAGAGTTCGGAGATGTCAGCTAGTAGTAAGAGCTTTTCTATGGATAAATTGAAGACATTAAACGATCTTGATAGTGAGGAAAAGAAAGATAGATGTTCAACTATTAAAGGTGACCAGAGAGGTAGTACACAGTTGACAAGAGGGATTGAGGTTAGGGATGATGAAGTGGAATGCTATAATGAGGTGGCCCAATGTAATGCTACCATACTACCTAGGGATGGAATAATCGGAGCTATGCTGTATAGAGATGATATTAATGTTGAAGGTAGTGATAGTTGGGTGTCAGAAACATGTCTGGTTGGTACAAAAGGGAATGTGGAAAAACCAAATGGTGGGATGAGCCGTAGGGTGGAGGAGCAGATGATGATGGAGATTCCAAGAAGAATGAATGAGGATGGGGAGGTAGTTGGGGAAGTAATTGGTGAAGAAGAAATTGTGACCCCTGGGTTTGTCAAAAGCATTAGTGGGTCTGAGGAAATTGGGCCTAGTATCAATATTCAGGTAGTGTTAGAAAGGGCCCAGTTAAAAGGTGATAGAAGTGGGCCAGAGGCAAAAGTCAGTTTTTTGGGATTAGGCCAAGATTATAGTGTTGGGGCTCAGCCCAACTTGAATCCAATAAGGATGTTAGATGTTAGTGGAAGTGAGAATGTGTAGTTGAAAGTTCACAAGTCAGAACAGGTGGGGAGAGATGCTAATCACCAAAGGAAATTGGAAAGATATGGAGGTACAAAAGGAAGGAGGAGAAGGCGAGTACAGAGAAAACAAACTTCATTCTTATCTGGGTTTCAAAGAGGAGCAGTATTTAGGGCAGCATCTGTTGTTTTATCTCAATCTCTATCTAATGAAAATCAACTGAGTAGGAGGAGGAAGAAGAGCATTGAGGAAGCACGAGCAACTCTGCAGCTTGGTCAACGTTTGGGAGTAAATTGTGAAGGCAAAGAGAATGAAGTAGTTCAAAGAATTGTTCAGCTGGAGCTACAAGATGAGGAACGATTTGAAAAGAGAAAAAGGGGTGTTCTGGGTCAAACCTAATTGACCAAAAAGATTGGGGTCTAATTGGAGTATAAACTAGTGATCAATGAAGGTAATGACTTGGAATGTTAGAGGATTGGGAAGAGTAGATAAAAGGCGTAGAGTTAGACAGGTTCTGCAGGAAAGAAAGGTGGATGTTCTGCTTCTTCAAGAAACAAAAAAAAGTAGTATGGATGAGATGTTTGTTAGATCAATTTGGCCATGGGAGAGAATGGAGTTTATGGCTGTTGATTCTGAAGGTAGTGCTGGAGGAATATTGAGTGTCTGGAATCCAAAGGTGTTTAAGCTACTGGAATGTTGCAGTCAAAGAAATTTCCTACTCATTTCAGGTATAGCTCTTGGTTCATTTGAGTGTGTTTTTCTAAATGTATATGGTCCTAATGATGTATCCAAAAGCACGGTTGTGGGAATCTATTATTAATATTAGAGCAAGTTACCAAAAGCCTTGGTGTATGGGAGGGGACTACAATGAAATTAGAAATATTGAGGATAGAAAAGGATGTATTAGAAAAAGACAGAGGAATGATAGAGTTTAACAATTTTATTAACCAGCTAGAGTTGGTGGAGGTTCCAATGTTAGGCAGAAGATATACTTGGTGTAATTCTTTGGATGGGGAGCGGTGGAGTAAGATTGATAGGTTCTTGCTGGACACAATATGGTTGGAGAAGTTTAGATTACAGATGTGGGGTTTACCCAGGTTGGTGGCTGATCACTGTCCACTTTTGTTGATGAAAGATGAGAGGAAATGGGGACCAAGGCCATTCAGGTTCCGTAATGCATGGACATTACACCCAAGTTTTATGTCAATTGTTAAACAAGCTTGTTCTAAGTACTAGGTACTAGGCTAGGCTAGTTATAGAGTGCAGAGAAAGTTAGGAGGTTTGAAAATTGAACTGAAAAAATGAAACATAGAAGTTTTTGGAGTTGTTGAGGAGCAACTAAAAAAATAGAGGAGGATTTGCATTCATATGACTTATTAGCAGAATCTAGGGAGCTGGCATCCAGTGAAGTTGAATCTAGAAGGGAGGCAAAACATCTAGTCTGGAAGCTAAGAAAAAGAAAGGGCTGGATATGGTTTTAGAAGTCTAGATTGAATTGGGCACAACATGGGGATAAAAACACGAGGTATTTTCATATTATTGCAAGTAAGAGGCAAAGAGGAAATATGGTGGACTCAGTGGTAGTTAATGGGGTCAGCATTGAAGATCCTGAGCTTGTGAGGCTTGAAGTGGTAAGGCATTTCTCAAAGGCATTTGCTAAAGAGTGGCCATCCAAGCCAAAGATGTCTGGAAGTTTTGTACCAATTGGTAATGTAAAGAGTGTGGAGGTACTTGAACCTAAATTTACAATGGAAGAAGTCTGGGAACCAGTGAAAGAGTGTAATGGGAATAAAGCGCTAGGGCCGGATGGGTTCAATATGCTATGCATTTAGAAATGTTGGAAGTTTATGAAGGGTGATATTTTTGACTTTATGAAGGAGTTCTGTAATGACTCGGATCTTGATTCACTTTGGATTTATGAAAAGTGGTGCCCGTCACCTTAAAACTTGTACGGTTGTTAGACTCTTGATATTGATGGGTTGACGAGTGGACTTTAAATATTATAATTGAGGACCCTTGGGTGATGTTTGGAACCTTAATTGAAGTCTTAACAAGGCATTTGGATAAGATTAGATAAAAAGCCCCAAGTTTGGAGTTTGAGTTTTTGACCAGCCGTCACTCTTTTGCCCTTTTCTCCTTCCATACTTTGAATTTGGATGTGAGGTTAGAACCGTTGGAAAGCTTATTTCCGGGGCTTCAATTTGGACACAAGAACGACCTAAAACGGAGTCCGTATGAAAAAGTTATACCTGTTTGAAGTTTCATAATCTGTGCTGAGAGCAGGTCCGCTCGAGCGGGAATAGGGACGCTCGAGCGGAAATAGCAGGTTCAGCAGCGTAAAAACGGGTTTTTGAGCTCATTCCTTCCATTTTTCTTTTCCTCTCTTCTTTCCTCTTGCATAGGTCCGAAACCCTAGCCCAAAACCTTTGATTTCCTCCACTTTTATCAACAATCCACCATGGTTCTTGCATCAAGGATGGAGAACAAGAGAAGATTAACATTTTCAACCGATTGGAACTTGGATTGCGAAGGATTCTCATCAATTTTCGTTCTTTGGCTTGTTTCTTGAGGTAGGGGTTCTAGTTCTCCTTCAATGCTTACATTAATAGATAGATTTGTGGTATTTTGGAGTATATAAATGCAAAATCTACATTTTGAGCATATAGAATTATATTATGGAAATTTGGGGGATTTCGGATTTGAAGAGTTTGGGGTGTTATTGTTGGGTTTAAATTATGGATTAGGAACCTAGGATGTATAATCAAGGGAAAATTGGAAGAAGAAAATAATGGGTTAAGAAGTTGGAATTTTTCTTGAAATTTCTAGATTTTTCTTGAAACCCTAGGTTGATTTATGATGATAAACAATGAGTTTGCCCAAATTGAAAGTAGAATCATGAAATTGAGGTATGGAATTGTATATATACAAGTTTAATTGAATTTTGGAAATGTTTGCCCATTTATACGTTTTAATCCTAAGTGGTGGTATTTTGGTATGTGGGGGTAGTTTGGTAATTTTGGGAGAAACCTTAGGGTTTTGGCTTAGATTAATTTGTATAATTAATTTAAGGAAAAAAATGTGGAATTGGGTTTAATTCATGAAATTGGGGAAATTATGAGATAATGATATAATTGGGTAGTTTAAATACTTACCTTTGAGAATGTCGAATTTACATTCATTGATGTATTTATTTCTTGTTTAGAAATAACTGTTTTGGGCTATCGGTGGAGGATAGTCGTGGTTGTTGTAGACCTTGCATGTGGCTTAGGTATAACTGAAATTAAGTCATTTATTTTGACTGTTGAATTAATACAGAACATTACTTGTATTGATTATGTGTTGTATATGGCAAGTGTGTATTACATTGCATATGCATTTGGTTTTGGTTTTGGAGGAGATAGGGGATGAACTCCACGGTTTAGGGGAAGATAGGGGATGGACCTCTAAACCGGATTTGTTGGGAGGAGATAGGGGATGGACTCCAGTAGCATCACATATGTGTGTGCTTATTGATAATAGAAATATTTCTATTTGTTGTTGATATGATACATCACCACCATGTGTATCAGTTGGGAAGTATGGAAGTGGATTTGATTGAGATTGTTATAACATCAGCATGTGTGTTTAATTTGGTATAAGAAAGGTTTAACTTGATGTGTTATCCTTGTTGAGTTGTTTGGCCGTGTTCGAGCCATGTCTCAGATAAATGGAAAGTATATTGTGTCATAGACCATGTGTCATAGACAATGTAGACATTTGTGTCCTAAGACTGTAAATTGATTATAGATTATGATGGTAAACTTAATGAAGTAGTTGTGTTAATAAAAGTAAATTGTGAGAGTTGTTCTATAATTAAATAAAGGATTGGCTTGGAAGAGTTTATTAACATTGTGTTATCTTGAAATGAAACTTTGCGGGTGAAATTAACGGGGTGAAATGAGTATAGGAGAATTGTTGGCGAGTCAAAAAGGAAATTGCATTGAAATTATGGGGTTTTAAGTTAAAAGTGAAAAGTAGAAAAGAAGAATAGAAGGAAAAGAAGAGTATTAACAATGGAAAATTAATTGAGAAATGTTTGGGAAATTGGTTAATAACATTTAAATGATGTTGTTTCTTAAATATGGTTGTTTCACAAGGATCTCTGATTTTCTAAAGTTCAGGGATGATTTTTATGGCTGAAGGTTTTTCCTACAAGTGTTTAAATTGTTTTTGAGAAAAAGATACCTTACTTATGATATTTTGAGATTATGAAATGTCACCCTACTATATTGTATCACCCCGCATGCATGATCATTTCTATCTGCGTGTTCGTTATTGATTTAGAACTATGAGATTCCTACTGAGCATTAGTGCTCACCCCGTCGTTGTAAAATTTTTTTACAGGAAGGAAAGTTTGGGTTATTTGCTTGAAGATTTATGGAGTTCTTTAGTTCATTTGTATAGCTTTCTTAGTAGATGTAAAGGTAGTGGAGTTGTATTTGTAATTATTTATTTGTAGCTTCGCGGCAGAAGCTTGGCATGTATTATTGTTGTTGTAATTATTGAGAGAGGGAGAACATGTATCTTTGAGATTCTATTACTCAAGTGTAATAGATATTTGTAAATGTATTTATATATATAAAAAAAAATATGGACCTAAATTTACAGGCTTTGGTAATGTTTTCGAGTAATAAAAAGTGGGGTGTCACAAGTTCTATCATCATGGTAAACTAGTTAGAGGACTTAACAGCTCTTTTATCACCCTTGTCCCCAAAAAAGAGTGTCCTAGTGGTTTGTTAGATTATCGACCTATTAGTTTGGTGGGGTTGTCTATAAAATCTTGGCTAAGGTGCTCTCAAGAAGATTGAAGAAGGTGTTACCAGATATCATTAGTGAAGTTCAGACAGCTTTTTTGGGTGGAAGAAATATTTTTGATGGAGTAATGATTGCTAATGAAGTTGTGGATTGGTGGAAGAAGTCAAAAGAGAAGGGAGTTATACTAAAGCTTGACTTTGAAAAAGCATATGATTCAGTTAATTGGGAGTTTTTGTTTTCCATGATGGCAAATTTTGGGTTTGGAGAAAGATGGATTAAATGGATGAAAACTTGTGTTACCACAGCAAGAGTTTCTGTGTTAGTTAATGGATCATCTACTGATGAATTTTGCCTACAAAAGGGGTTGAGGCAAGATGATCCTTTGTCACCTTTCCTATTCAATATTGTAGCAGAATGATTGAATCTGCTGATAGAAAGGGCTAAGAGTTTGGGTGTTTTTAAGGGAGCTTCTGTTGGGTCTTTAGGGTTGAAACTATCTCACTTTCAATTTGCAGATGATACTATACTGTTTTGTGCAGCAGAATGAGAGGAGATTGTTAATGTTAAAAGAATTCTTAGATGCTTTGAGGTAATGTCAGGTTTGAAGATCAATTTCCATAAAAGTATGGTGTGTGGTGTATAAATAAGTGATGATCAAGTTCATGAATTTGCTTCTTTCTTGCATTGTTTTTGTCAGAAATTACCTCTAAAGTATTTAGGTCTACCACTTGGTGCAAATCCTAGAAAGAAACAGACTTGGCAACCTGTGGTGGATAAGGTCAAGTCCAGATTAGCTCTTTGGAAGAGGAAGCTTTTGTCATTTGCTGGTATAGTTTACTTGGGTATTATATTTCAATCTTTAAATTACCTAAAGGTATAGCTAAGGAAATTGATAAGTTGAAGGCTGCTTTCTTATGGGGTAGTACTGAGTTACAAAGAAAGGTTCATATGGTAAAATGGAAGGATGTCACACTGAGTAAAGATCAGGGAGGGCTAGGTATAAGGAAGGCTAAGGATATAAATGATTGTATGTTGCTAAAGTGGTGGTGGAGATATGGGGTGGAAGATGAGTCACTGTGGAAAAGGGTTGTGGTTAGCAAGTATGGGGCTAATGGGGGCAGGTGGATACCAATACATAATGGGGAAGGCAATGAGTCTATTTTGTGCAGTGACATTCTGAGAGTGGCAGAAGCTAATCCTAAGTTGTATCAATTTTTTATGTCAAAGCTGAAGATTGTGGTTGGGGATGGGTGTCGGATACAGTTTTGGCATGATAGGTGGTGCATGGATTTGCAGTTAAAAGAGGAGTTCCCTAGGTTGTTTAGACTCTTTGTGGAGAAAGATGAGAAGCTGAGTTATTTTATGCAGAGGAGGGACAGAGATGGTCACTGGAGAATGCAGTTTAGAAGATAGTTGTTTGCTTGGGAGGTAGAGGAGGTAAGGAAGCTGCAAGTGATGACAAAGGATGTGCTCAGGTTGAATGATAATCTGTGTGATGTTGTCAAATGGAATGCATCCCCATCTGGTATGTTCACAGTGGCATCTATGAGAGCTTGGCTTTAGAAAAATTCTGGTCCTAGTTTACTGGTTCCTTAGATACTATGGAATAATTTGGCACCACCTAAAGCACAATTCTTGAGTTGGTTGGCTTGGAGAGGAAGGGTTAAGTCATCAGTTGTTTTGCAAAGATTAGGGGTGCTAGGTAGTAGTCTGAGTGTTGTATGCCCATTATGTTCAGCTGCAGAAGAGTCTGTGGATCATCTGTTCGTGCAGTGTACTGAAATATGGAAGGTTTGGGAAGGTTGTTGCAATGGTGGAATTTATGCTGGGCATCTCCTGCTACAGTGGATGGTGTGCTTTCTTGGTGGTTAGGAACTAAGTATAGGAAATTAGTAAAGAAAATCTAGGTGATGGTACCAGTGGCAATGTTGTGGCATATGTGGAGGCTTAGGAATGAGGTTGTATTCAAAGGTCATCTGCCAGACATGAAAGAGCTTGGTGAGTTAGTAAAAGTAAGGGTTGGGTTGTGGGTTAGATCTTCTTTGCCTAATGTCCATTACTCAGTGCATCAAATTGTACAGAATCTAAGTCAGGTGAGGCAATGCATTTGAGATGTTTGGGTATAGGTGGTTGCTGTGTTCTACAGGTGAATGGGGGCTAGTCTGTTGTTGTATGCTGCTGTCTGTGAATGTCTACTGTCTGAGATTGTCTGCTACTGTATGCTGTTGTTCAGAGGTCAGCTGCTGTATGCTAGTTCAGAGGCCAGCTGATGTATGCAGTTGGTATGCAGATTTAGGAGGGGAGTGCTAATGCTCTGGTATGCTCTGTGCAGCTGGATGCTGGTGGTTTGTTGCTCATTCAAGGCCTCAGTAAGCAAGTCTGCTATTAGCGTGTTGCTGTAATGTTGTTGGTTCTCTGATGTTTTTTCCTTTCTCTCTCTTTTTTTTTTTTTTTTGGTTCCTCACCAATCATGGGTTTAGTGCTAGCAAAGGATTGTGCTACCTTATCGATGCCAACCTAGTTGGGATTGGTAAGGTTAGTTATGATGCTATTTGCACTCCCTTTTCTTTGTTGATGTAAGTTTTCGCATGTATCTTGCTTTCTTCATCAATAAAGTTTCTTTTTGTTGATAAAAATTAAAAAAAAAAAACAAAAAGATTTGTAAACATTACATGAATTCCGCTAGCGAGTGATGTTTTGGTGCCTCAACAAGTGTGAAGGCAAAGCCATCATCCCCAAAAGATTGGAAAGCACAAGATAGATCACAAATAATAGCAAATGCAAGTGAGATAGTCTCCAAAAATAATGTTGAATGGGTTTCGAGTCTCGTTTCAAAAGTTTTATTTTGAAAAACAAAGGCAACCAGTCTCCGGGGACAAGGTCGATGCAATGCTATTGTTAGAGACATACTTGGGCCTTTGAAATATAAATTCTTAGAAAATGGGTGATCGCACTGATTGTCTTATATTTTATTTTTGTGATTATTTCATGAATTAAATAAATTTAAATTAAATACTCTAGGGATTTAATATATTTAATCGATAGTTTAGAGACCAAATAAACTTTAATTTATATAATTTAGGAACTTAGTATACTCAATCAATAATTTTAAGAAGATAATTTGGAGATGGTTCAAGAGTAGAAAGTGTAAATTGTAACAAAAAAAAAAAAGAGTAGAAAGTGTAATAAACCCTTAAATTTGAAAGAACTTGAGTTATGGAGCCTAGCCGCAGCTGCAAAAATCTTATTGAAAACGAACCAAATTAATTATATACAATAAAAAATTAACAGCAAAATTTATTTTATCACATTATTACCAAAGTTTTGTATATAGGTTGTACTAAACTATTCATTTTTATAACCATAATTTATTTATATTTCTATAAATGTTTGTTGACTGAAAAACATTACTCCCTTCCTTTCAAATTATTAGTCCATTTTAGGAAATCTTTTTTTTTTTTTTTTGGTGGTACAATTATTACACTTTAAAAATATTAATTTTCCAATAGTATCCTTTGACTTTTTTTTTGGGAACATCAATTGTCATTATTAGACTTTTTGTGTATATTAATGTTGATGAATTTACAAGAAGGGCAAATTCGGAAATTTATCTTATTTTAATCCTTAATTTTTTAAGGAAAAATTGGCCTAAGGTCCCTCCTTTACTTTTGATAGGAGGAAAGGTCCAAAATAATATATTTTAATGGCTAAGGTCCATGAAATTTATTTTAGGTTATAAAGTACCTAAATTACCCTTCCTTTATAACATAAATTTGTTTGAATATAATATTGTTGACTTAACTGATAGATTTTGGAAACCGAATTCACAGGGGAGATTTCGTCGGAGATTTTAGTGGAGATTTCATGGTGGAGATTTCGTCGAGATTTCAGTGGAGTTTGACGAGAAAGATTGCTACGATCGTGTGGATTTCATCGGAGATTTCGTCGGAGTTTTGATTCTTTGTTTTTGAATCAATTTCAAGGAGTGTTGACAGTGTATTGATCGCATAGGTTTTTGAGTGGAGTTGAATCAGGTTTTTTTCGATTTTAGATTCCATATGGATTTTGACTTTTGTTTTGAATTTTTGTATAGAGTTGATTTTTATTTTTGGAATTAATTTTTCATGCTTTTGTTTTTTGATCAATTTGAAATAGTGTTGACAGTGTAGTTGATTTTGATGTTTAGTGTGTATTTTTCGTGCTCTGTTTTTTATCAACATGCTGATGAATGATAAGTTTTGTTCTATGTTTTTTCAAACCAGAGATTTGATTTTCTGCACTTTTGTTTGTGTAGTCCAGAGAAAATTATAAGTGCATAAGGACATATTATTAGAAGTTTCTAATGGAGATAGAATATGAGAAAGTGAATGTAAGTTCATAAATTTGTGCAATAAAGTGAATATGAGATAGTATATAAGTTTGTAAATTTCTCTTGCTTTTTCTATGAGTGCAATATCAGTGTAAAGTGCATATATAAGGTGTATATGATTTTTTTCTATGATTGTGTTTAATAGTTAGCAGTAAATTTCTCTTTGTTTCATTAAGTTTCTGTGATTTTGTTTTTTATCATCTTGAAGGTGAATATCAGTTTGTAGATGTGTCTTTGGACTTTTATTTTATGAATACAGACAAAGTTAGACAGAGGCAATTAAATACAGACAAACTTTTATTTTATGAATATAGAAAATTATAATTTTTAGAAATTTATCTGGACTTTTATGTTGTTTTTGTGAAGTGTTTCTATGTTAAACAATTTTTTTTTTCTTGTTTTTTGTTTCAGTTTCGATGGACAGTGCAGTGTTGTTGCTGTGCAAATATGGGAATGATACTATTGTCATTAATGTTTCATGCGAATTGAATTTTGAGGAATTGGTTGGCATTTTGTGTACAACATGGGAGAATTTGAAACCTGAGACTATGTGTATTTCATATTCTATTGTGGGCCATCCAAATTGTATGGTTCGAAATAATATTGATTTTCTGAATATGTTGAGGGTTGTTTGTGCATGCGGTGTTGATATAGTTGATGTTTCAGTTACTAGATGTAGTACTTCTGACGGAGATGATGAAGTGGGGTCTAATTGGGTAGATGTTGTGGATGGTGAGTGTGATAGGCTGGTGGATATTGAAAGGAATTCACTCTCTAAGTTTTGTTCTCACCAAGAAAATGTGTTATTGTCGGCTGGTTGGCGGAATAATATTACGAGTGTTGGACAGAAGTTTGAGGGTGGTGTGGTTGAGTTCCATACTTTTTTATGCAAGTATGCTATTGAGGTTGGTTTTCCGTTTACGTATGTTAAAAATGACAAGCTGAGGGTTACGGCAGAATGTGCATATAAGGAATCAAGGGGATGTATGTGGCGTGTACATGCTTCAGTTGAAAAAACAAATGGGTTCTTCTACATAAGGACTTTGAACAATGAACATACGTGTGGTGTGGTTGTTCGTACGAGTAAACATTCGAGGATAACTTCTAGCTTAGTTTCTGGGCTGATACTTGAAGAGGTAAGTGCAAAACCTTTAACTCGTCCAGTGGATGTTGTGAAAGAAATGAAAGACAAGTATGGGGTCTCAATCAGTTATAACTGTGGTTGGTTGGGTGTTGAAAAAGCAAAATGTAGTACATATGGGGATTCTTGTTTGTCACTTGATCAATTACGGTGGTATTTTGATGAGGCATTGAAGAACAATCCAGGTAGTCGTTTTGAGTTAGATTTTGAAGACAACAAGCGTTTCAAAAGAGTGTTTGTGGCTTTTCATGCATGCACAGCTGGTTTCAAATATTGTCGGTCATTGCTTTTTCTTGATGGAACATTTTGAAAGGCGATACAAAGGAGTTATGCTTCTTTAGCGGGAAAGATGAGAATGAAGGTAATTGTAAATATATATAATTTTATCTAACTATGTGAATTTTCTATACATGTAGGAATTCAGTGAATGTGATTTTTCTCTGACACTTTGAATTTTCTCTGGTTTTGGCCTGTGTGGATTTTCACTGGATTTTGGTCAGTGTGTGAATTTTCTCTGGATTTTGTCATTGTGTGAATTGTATCTGTAGGTGGTCACTGAGTGAATTTGCTCTGGATATTATGATTGTGTGAATTTTCTCTGTAGTTGGTCACTAAGTCAATTTTCTTTGGATGTTGCCAATGTGTGAATTTTCTCTGGAGTTGGGCACTAAGTGATTTTTTGTTTGGATGTTGGCAGTGTCAAATTTCTCTGGTTGTTTATTGTTCTAATCTTCTATGCATGTGTATATCTGATATGCTTGTTCCTATTTGTTTTGTAGGTTTTTTCCCTGTAGCTTTTGCTGTTGTTGATGCTGAGAATAAAGACAATTGGTGTTGGTTTCTTGAACATTTATGTGGAGTATTGGGATCAGAAAGGGTGATAAGTTTCATATCAGATCGACATTGTGGTATTGTGGAGGGAATTGCTAGGTTTTTCCCTAACTGCTTTCATGGATTTTGTCTTGAACATCTAAAGAGAAATCGAGGATAAGTTGTCATGGAGAAACACAAATTTGGTTAGGGAGACGATTGTGTCCAAGTTTTGAGAATGTGCATATCGCCAACAAAGGCATCATTTCATTTCAAGTTAAATGAATTAAAAAGTGAGGAGGAGACATTATGATTGCTTTCTTGAGAAGTTTACCATATGAAAATTGGAGTGATGCATAGGGAAACGTTATGGTGAGATGTATTCAAATGTTGCTGAGTCATTCAATTCATGGATACGAGATGCTCGGCACTTGCCAATAACAAATTTGGTGGACATGATACGGTTGCAAATTATGAATATGAGGTCTGATAGGAGGCTGCTCTCTAGTAAATGGAATAAAGTTCTATGTCCTCGTATGGATAGTGTATTGGAGAAGTATTTTTTGGATGGGAGGACATGGAATGTGAGTTTGTCGTCTGATAATGTCTTTGAAGTGCATTGTTTTCCTTCGGTTATGGTTGATCTTGGGTTGAGAACTTGTTCGTGTCGAAAATGGGAAATAAATGGGTATCCATGTCAACATGTTGTTGCTGCAATTTTTAGGAGTGGAAGGAATTTGAATTCGTTTGTTGAACCATTTTTTCATGCTGATATGTATTGTCAAGCGTACTCGTTTTCGATTGGCCCAGTTCCAACTGTTGAAAAACCTCTGTGTAGCATTGAAGATGCTATGATTTTACCTCTATTGAGCAAGAGACCAGCTGGGAGGCTGAAGAAGAACAGAATTGCTTCTACTGGAGAGTTTAAAAGGGTGATTAAGTGTAGTCGTTGTGGGAGTATTGGTCACCATAATAAGAGGACATGCAAGGAACCTTTGTTAAATAGTTGAGGATAATACATTTTATTGATTGAATAATACATTTGATGATTAGTTTGTGTATTTTGTTTTGTGAAATGTGTTTTTTAGACAGTGTATATAATAATATTAATCAAATTCATCCAGAGAAATTTTTGCAATATCAGTTAAAGTATGCATTGTGTTTGTTGATATATACTATAGGCATTGGGTTTGTAATACCTGTCAAATTTATGTAGAGAAATTTGGTATGGCAGAGAAAATTTTGTGTAATGTGTTTTGAAGCTTCAAATTCATCCATATAAATTTGACAATGGCAGATAAAAGTACTGTGTGGATTTTGTTTTTTGAATTTGATAATTGCTTTGTACTAACACAGTGCATTATAGATTGCATGATCATATAAGCACCTTCTTTGGCATGATACGAGTTAAATTTCTCTGTGAATTTGTGATAACTTCATATCAGTCATTTCAAGAAATGTGCATACCAGACAGAGCATACACAAAATTATTGCAGTGAGTACAACCAAGAAACAAAATCATGCTTTTTTGAAATTTCTCTGAGTTAAGAATTTCTCTGGACCAGGGAAGAATTTATCTAGAATGAATTCAACTCATAAATTTTGCTCAAAGCCAGAGAAATTTTCCTCACCAACCCAGAGAAATTCACAACTCAGAAATTTCAAATTCATCCAGTGAAATTTTATAGTAGCAGATAAAATTACTGTTCGCTTTTGTGTTTTGTTGAGTTTGATGATTGTTTTGTACCAACACAAAGCATTACAGATTACATGATCATATAGGCATCCCGTTGGGACTGTACGAGTTAAATTTCTCTGAATTCTGGTAATATGATACCAGAGAAATTTGTGCAGACAATTTTCTCTGTGTGGATTGTGTTGACAATCACAATAAATATATATATATATTTAACCATCAATAGGTATGAAATTGACATTAGTCGAAATAAAAAAAAAAATGAAATTTACATTAGTCAAAGAAAGGATGTATATGGATAAGTCAAGCATCATTATTCCTTCAATGTGTCAACAAAAAACTGAACGGTTAATACTGTATGGATATATACATATATGTGAGACAATTTTCTCTGTCTGGCTATGTACATTGTCTTCCTTTCACTAGTTTCACTATTACATGTTTGGTTGTTCTGGAGGTATTTCAATTGGTTCAGTCCATGATCGGCCAACATCGGTGACAAATCTCTCTATGAGTTCTACCCTCATCAACCTGATCTCTTGTGTGGACAATTTGGAGCTGATTGGTTCCTGCTTGCTATATTGTTTCATGATATAGCAGACAAAGAGGCCACAATCCAGACTGCATACAAATTGGCCTCGTTTGGGAAGTGGCTATTTTAGTAGGCTATTTGGCTTTTTGGCTATTTTAGTAGGTTATTTTAATTTTGTGTTTGGGAAGATGAAATAGATTTTTATTTGAGTTTTTGTATTGAAAAGTGTGTTGAAATGATGTTTGAAATTAAAATGACAATTTTGTCCCTAAAATTATAATTTTGTAAATTGATGTGAAGGGCTAAACAAGTAATTTCCCCACTGATGTATAAGTTTGACATGTGATGTGTAGTAGGCCCTACATCCGTCACGGCAAACAGCCTATTTTCTTTTTTTTTTTTCTTTTTTTTTTTTTTTGAAAATCAGTGAAAATGTTGCTACAGTTGAGCTTTTGAGCTGATTTCTATTTTTAGGCTACAATACTCCCAACTTGCGCTTCCCAAACAGCGCCATTATAGGGATGGTTAGTTTTAAGAAACATGCAAATCAGAGTGTCTTATTTATAGATGTATGAAACTTACGAATCACTTTCTTGTTATGGAGCATTGTTGACATACTCAAAGTCGTAACTTGTGTTTTGTGAGTTTATCAACTTGAAAGAGGGTTGTGATTGAGCGTCTCTTTCAAGGCAAGCTTTCAAAAAATTCTCCACATAATGTTGCTGCAAAAAAATAATTCTTAAATAACAGAGAAATTTACAAACAAAGCAATGGGATTGTATGAAAATTATCATCACATAAAGATTATGATGGATCAGAGAAATTTGCACTCATTACCAATTGTTTTGCATCTTTGAGATATTTGTCTTCTGCGTCATCCCTCCTTGGCCTCAGTGAGTTGTAGAACCTCCATAAACTGTCTTGTTTGTCCAGGACAAGCAAGGTCCAATGATTTCCAGTTGTGGACTTCTCATTACCTCCAGTATTTATTGGGAAATGGAGGAGCCTGTAGTTCCTCCATGCTGTTTCAATATGCTTGTCAAATAAGGATACTCGAAAAGATTGATTTTCTGTCATCTTGATGAAATTCTGTGTTCAGAGAAAATCCAAAAATGGTTTTGTTCAGAGAAAATCCAAGAAGTATCTTAAGAAGAGAAAGTAGTAAGTAAATTCCAGAGAAAATCAAATAAAATAGTAGTAACATACTAAGCTCATGGATGTGAAAAAAAATAAGGTTGGTTGTTGTGTTTCTCTCATTTGGTCAGCCAAAAGTATCTCTCCATAGTCATCGATGACCTGAAAAATATGATTTATAATTCTAATATTGGTTTATAAAGGCTGATGGAACATTTGCAAAGAAATTTTGATGAAAGGGAAAGACTTACATTGTTGGCAATTTCTTTTTGCTTTATTAGGTTTCCACTGTCTTCGAAGGTAATGAGGTTCAACTCACTTGTCCAAATTAAAGCCCTACAAGATGACAAAGAAGGGATTTAATTGTTGTTAATACAATATAAGTTTGTAATTTGTTGTTTGTTATCTTCTATTTTTGTTTGTTGTACTTACTCAAGTCCAGACACATTTGATACGTGCTGCAACATGTCTTTTACGTGATCTTTTATCAACCTTAAAATCGGAAGAGTTTGTGGAAAGACCCAAAATTTTCTGATGTTTGTAAGTTGAGGCAAGATGTATGCATCAGCATCAAGCACTTCTTTGTCCTTCGTGCTTTGCTCAGCTTGCTTTGCAGCTTGTTTTGAAGCTCTAGTCACTTTTGCCACTTTGGGATATTGAAATTCTGGATCGTGCTGCTTTTCCTTCCTTTCTTTTGCCTTTAAATTTTTGATCATTGAGGTCAGATCTTTTTTGACTGTAGACAGTGAAAATATTAGTAAAAGTGAAATTTCTCTGAAGTAACAGATGATATTTCAATATGTAAATTTATGTGATTCAATATTTTTCAGTTACCATAGACTTTCGTCTTTTGTTTCGGTTGTTCTTTGTGTGCCATTTCTTCTTGTTGGGTTGTTGGTTGTTGTTCAACTTGCATTTCAACTAGGCACAATGAAAATCAAACAAATCCCAAAAATGGAATAAGAAAATAGACAGAGAAAATGAAATGAGCAGTAGAAATCAATAGAAATAATCGGCAGAAACTAATGTGTTCAGAGAAATATAACTTCCAGAGAAAATTACCAATGTCAGAAAATTATAATAAATAGAAATTTCTCTGAGTTATGCTGACTCAAGGACTTGACTTTTTGTGGGTCAAGATTTTCACTGACCTTGTGGTTGAAGTTGTGTTGGTGTTCTGTATGGTTATGTTGCTAGTTGGACTGAAAGTTCTTGTACTTGTTCATGCAATTTAGCATTTTCTGTTTCAAGCTCTGAATTTGAATTCCTCAACTGTTGAATTGTTTTCATATCATGTTCCTTTTCAAGCTCCAACATCCTTAGTTTCATTTGGATTGTGCTTTCTTTTTCTTGAAGTTCTGAGTTAAGTGATGTCAGGGTTCTTATTGAAATATCGTTTTCAAAGAAGTATTTCCATCCAATTTTCTTCTTCTTGTTTAGATTGAGAAAGTGCCTTGATCTTTCCTTGAATCGACAATTTGGGCGTCCTTTGATTCCTCAAATTGTTGTTGGTCCACTGGCTCAATACGTTCTTCTTCATCACTTTGCTCGTTTTCTTCTTGCTGTTCATCTTCTTCTTCTTCTTCATCTTCTTCTTCTTCATTTTCTTCTTCACTGTCTTCTTCTTTCTGTTCATTTTGTTCTTTTTCTTCTGCTTCTATTTCTTCACTTTCTTCTCCGGCTTCTTCTTTTCCACTGCTTTCACTTTCTTCTCTGGCTTCTTCTTCTCTACTGCTTGCTTGAGCTTCTTGTCCATTGCTTTCACTTTCTTCTCTGGGTTTTGCTTCTTCATTGAATTTGACAATTGCTTGACCTTCAGATGAATCTTGTAATTTCTCCTTGAATTTGACAATTGCTTTTTTTGATTCTTTTTTTGTCTTTTTACCAAGATAGAACTCCTCTGATGGGTTTTTGACTAGCTGCTTGTTATCTATCTGTAACAGGAGGCTCTTTTATTAGAGAAATGTTACAAAATTCACTGAGAGAAAAATTAAAATAAGGAAAATAAAATTCATCTAAATGATACTAATGGGAAACAAACTTCAGAGAAAATTGTATGGGCCAGAGAAAATTACAGACAAGGAGTTAATTTTATGAGGTAGAGAAAATTATGAAATGAGCAACATAATTTAGATATCAGAGAAAATCAATCAAGGCATATAAGTTAATGTTTGACTATAATTGTGTCAGAGAAATTTAGATTTCAGAGAAAATTCATTAGAAGGGCAGAAATAAACACTGTTTATCAAAGATGCAAGGCAAATAAGTAATGGGACAGAGAAAATTATGAAACAACATAATTCAGATATTAGAGAAAAGCAATCAGGGCAAATAAGTTATGGGCCAAAGAAAATTCTGAAACAACATAATTCAAATATTAGAGAAAAACAATCAGGGCATACAAGTTAATGTGTTACAATTGTGGTCAGAGAAATTTGGATTGCAGAGAAAATTGATTACAATGCAGAAATGAACAAGTTTGTACCAAAGATGAAAGCATAAATTGATAGTTGAGAGAAAATTGATCTTAAACAATCAATGCACAAGGAGGGAAACAGCGGGTTATCGAGATATTTTGGAATTTCACCGAGATTTTAGGAACAATAGGAATTAACTGTCGAGGTGCAAGAGAGTGGAGTGGTGTCTTCTGCAATTTGTTTTGTCAAGGTTTGCGGGTTCCACTTCGCACATCTCGAAGTCGGTTGTTATTCTTGTGTTCGAGTCAACGATAGTTGCATGTTCACATAGCTATCTTGTGATGAAAATTAAAGTAAATAAAATTTTCTAAATGCACAAATTTGTAAGTATGATAACTGCAAATTTGAATGGATATTATACTTACCAGCAATGCAATGACACACCCCGTAACTTTTTCTGGGGTTTTGTGCAATGCCATGATAGAATCAATCAATGTTGATGTGATTGCCTCTGGCCAATCATACTGTTTCATTGATTCAAGAGGTTCCACATACTGTATAAAAACTCACCCTATCGAATTCCCACTTGTTGCAAAAAATAGGGTGAGACACAAGTACAATGTAACAATGATTGCTACATCTTTGTAGTCTATTGGTTGCTTGCCTTTCATTGCCTTGACCAAGACGTTTTTAAGAACAGGACCAGTGAGCCTTGTGTCCTTTTGGAATATTCTCCTTAGGAATGCAGATTTTGGCTTCTTAGAGTATCTTAATGACATGGGTCCTTTACCTCCTTCCAAACCAAAAATCAAGGTCATGTCGTTTGTTGTGAAGGTTAGGTTCTTCTTACCAACAGTGAATGCTTTTGTTTTCTCATTGTAACATTTGATTATGGCAACTACATCATCATCGGATTTCCTACATTTCTTTGGATCCATTCTTCCACTGGTTAGAGCTTGGATCAAATACTAGAATGGGGACTTTTGAAGCTCTACAAGTTGTTTTGAATTGAATTTAAGTGTTTGAAAAAATGAGACAACAGACGAGAGGTTGGATCGGAATTGAATGGTGTAGTGAGCTCTCTTTCTGTGGAGTTTAGCAGGTTTTTTCCCCCTTGAGGTTGAGTCGGTTGAAGTTGGGGTACTCATGTGGATGCTAGTTGCTTCATCACCTTGTGTGATTTGGAGTGGAGTTTGTGGTGTTTTGCTGCTGGTTTTTGATCTTAGATCATAAGAAGACTAAGAGAGTTGTTCTTTCTTGGTTGGTATTTCCAGTGCTTTGCTGCTGGTGTTTGATCGCAGCTCATAAGAAGACTGAGACAGTTTCTGTTTCTTGCTTGGTGTTTATGGTGTTTCGGTGCTTTTACGTTTTGCCATTGCTAGACAATGATTAAAACATAAAGATTGAAAATTGAACATGCCAGAAAAAATTGGACATGTCAGAGAAAATTACAGATAAGGTAGAAAATTACAGATAAGAGAAAGTGTAAGATGTCAGAGCAAAATTACAGATGAGGGAAAATTACAGAAAATTGGACATGCCAGAAGAAATTGGACATCAAAAATTAAATGTCAGAGAAAATCAACAAAGCATCATAAACATGGGAGAGAAATTTTCAATAATTCTTAAAATTACATATAGAAGTAAACATACCAGAGAAGATGAATGACAGAGAAAAGTAAACATGGCAAGGCAAAGAAAATTTCTATTCCACAATTAGCAAGATAAAATAAATAAAGTATTGTAAACAAGCCACTGAAAATTACACCACATTGAAACCAAGAATTGAACAAAATAAACATACCAGAGATAAATACACATTCCGGAGGAAATTACACATTCTTGAGTAAATTTCTATTCCAGAGAAAATTTCAATTCATAATATTGAAATGCCAGAGAAATTTACATACACAACCAGAGAAAGTTAACCATGATAGAGACACACAAGGGGAGGAAAGTGATGTGATGTTTGTCAGAGAAAATTATGAATACAGACAAACTTAGACAGAGCAAAAGAGTAATAGACATTCCAGAGAAAAATACATATTCCAGAGAAATTTTCAAAGCAGAGAAATTCATAGACAAAATCACAGAAAAATGTTCAAAAATAAGATAGAAACACATAGAAATAACTTTTTTTTTCAAAATACACATGTCAGAGAAGAAACATTCATTCCAGTCCAAAATAAACATGGTAGAAAGGGTGATACATTCATTCCAAAATATATATGTTAGAGAAGAAACATTCAGTCCAGTCCAAAATACATATTACAGAGAAATGTACAGAAACAAAATTACAGAAACATGTTCAAAAATTAGATGAAAACACAGGAAATTGCTTTTTTCAAAATAAACATGGCATAGAAAATTGAAAGAAGAAATATACATCAAGCAAAAATCAGAGAAATTCAAATGCTAGAGAAATTTGCAGAAATAATCACACAAACATGTTCAAGAATAAGTTCAAAACACACAGAAATAACTTTTTCTAAATTCAGGTAGCTTTTTAAAACGAAAGTGAAACCCTAATTTATGGAAGGTTAATATAAAATGCAATTAACTGTGTTTCCAGAGAAAATCTAGTTGTATTGTAGAAAAACTTACCAGAGTTAGGATGAAACTTTGAATAACGAGCTGATATGGCCTGAGATGAAGATGCGACGTGACGAAGGTGGACTGAGATGACGATGAGCAGTGAAAACGAAGCTCTAAGGAAGGTCAGAGAAATTTGTGAGGAAGGAATGGGAATGATTTGTGCAGAAGAGAACGAAGCTCGAATGTCGATCGCGAAGATGATGTTGAAACCCTAATTGTGTTGTTCTTGTGTTTGTGAAAATGGTGGATGCTTGGAATGGAACTCAGACGTCGGAAGGAGTATCGTTTCTGTGTTGATTTCGGCGAGAGTATTTTGGTCCAAAAAAATAATTAAAAATGCACGCCAAGTTGTTCAGGGACTTCATGCATCACTATTTTTTTGGGTGTCCTTTAGCCTCTAAATTAGTATTATTAGGGAGCTATAAAAAAATTCCCCATTTTTTAAAGGGAACTAATAGTTTGAGACAGAAAGAGTAATAAACTTCTTTTCAATATTGTATAAAATATATAATCAAAAAATAATAACATATAAATATTTTTTTTTTTTTCACATTGATTATAACCTCATTGAATCATAACTAGTACTAATTAAAGTCAAATCTCAAGCCCATTTTAGTCATAACCAAAGTCACCATAATAAGTCATAATAAACACCATTGCGGGGGCATAATCAAACATTATAATGAAATGTAGCTAATTTTTATTTGATAATTTGCTAGCCTTCTGCCATAATGGCCCGTAACTAAATATCAAAATAATTAATTACCATTAAGGCCTATTTTAGAAAAAAAAAAAAAATAGCCACAAAAAAAAAGTTATCACAAAAATATCAACTTTCCTCTCTATTTTTTTTTTTTTGCCTCTTTTTAAAAAAATTAAAATAGTCAATTATTAAAATAAGTTTATAAATTAGACGTTAACTTACATATAATAGTGTACATTATAGCATGACCCTAGCAAAAGGCTTCAAACAAATTGATACTTCCAAAAAAAAAAAAAAAAAACTTGGAGGGGAGTAATTGTATACAAATTATATATCTAAAAAACAAACATAATATATTAATCAAGGATTTCAAAATGGATGCAGGGGCTAGCTGCCCCTTACATCAGCCGTTAGTGGATCTCATCCGAGTTGTATTTTAATAATTTTAATTGTTTATTTTATAAGACTCTTCACAAGTATCATTTATGAAAAAATTATGTCGAATCAATAATTATAATATTTTTATTTTATTGTATTTATTTTTGAAAAAATGGATGATAAAATAACATTATCGGATCGACAAATAAGATAAAATAAAAATATTATGATTACCATATCAACTTAATTTTAAGAGTACTTCGACTAGAAGTCTATTTTTGAAACTATTGGGCTAGGCCTAAGTTTAAATCATTTTAGACTAAGAGAACATTATTTGTTAAAAAGCTTAACTATCTACCTATCTGTTTAAGCATCACATATCTGTTCAAATATAAATATTTGTACATGTGTCACTTACCTATTCAAATTTTAGACCTATTACTTATTAGTGCAACTATCTGGTCAAATATCTCACTATCTATACACGTGTCACTTATCTATTCACGAATCTATTCAATATCACATATCTGTTTAACTCACTACCACAACTGGTCGTTGCTTCCAATGACTTTTTTGATCAATTTTTCAACATCAATGACTCTTCCAACAACTTTTAAACACATGTCTTTCTCACCAAATAAGACTAATCTTTAGATTTAATGCCTAATGCACCCCTCAACTCGGATTTACCTATATTTTATTTTAAAATTTCTTTTATGAATAATATGCATAAAATAATTTTACAAAATAAACTGTTCGAATTTTCGTAAGTAACATACAATACATGGGCCCCTTTATGGGGTGTAAATTTGACCCGGCCTGACCCATGTAAAACCTCGTGGACTTCTGCCAAAATTTGGGCTACGAAATTAGGCCTAGGCCCAGGCCCAAAAGGTATTTTGGCCTTGGACGGACTGGTAGGTCTAGGTATTGGCTCGGGCTTGGGCCGGGCCTGAACAAATTTTTTTGTTTTTTTTAATTTTTTCTACCACAATTTTATTATTTTTCACTAAAAAAAAATTAGACCTTGGACCGGGCCTTAAAGGGGCCAATGGCCAGGCTGGGCCAAGTTTTAAAATGATAGCTCAAGCCCTGACCCAAGGTCACGGACTAGGCTTGGAACGGGACCCAAATGAGCTTAAACAAGCCGAGCCCATCCCAAGCAGCTAGTGGGTTTCGAACCACCCACCAACCGCAAGTCATTTTTACACTCCTAGCCGCTCTTGTTCAAACATAAACTACATAAAAATCCCGGAAATGAAATATGAAATTAAAGTTAATATGAAATTAAAGTTAATATTTACAGTTAGTTGATGACATATATATATATATATATCCATATATCGAAATTCCAACGTCGTCAATTGATTGAATGATGCAAAATGAAACATGAAGAAATTTCAGTTGGATTCCGTCGAAAAAGCGTTTTCTTTCTTTGTCTCTCTCTCTCTCGAGACTCAGACACTCTCTCTCTCTCTACTTTTGAGCGAAGCAATCACGAGACATCCCTGAAAACTCTGCTTTGAATTCATCTTTCAGCTGCCAAACAACCTACTCTTTCTTCTTAGATCATATTAGAAAAAGCCGTGAACCCAAAAAAAAAAAAAAAAAACAGCACTAACTTGTCTTCCTTTCTCCAAAATCTGCATTTCCATGAATTTACTTTCATTTTGTTCGAAATTCCAATTAAGCCTTTCCCTCTTTGCATTCTCTTTCTATATTAATTAAAATAGTCTCCTCCTCATCATCATGACTTCTTCTTTGCTTTCATTCGTATTCTGACAAAAACAAAAAATGGAAAACTTCTCAAATGGAGAGCTTCCATTGTGCTCTCCTTCCCTCTCCACAATTTGATGGCTTATTTCTTGTTTATCCATTGTTTTGATCAATACATGAAAACCCATCTCTCTTTCACACTCTTCGTCCGAACCCATGTTTCCGAATCAATTCATGCACTTCCTGAAATCAATCCACACTTTCAGAAGGAAAACTCCTTTTGACAGTGTGTTTTAGATTCAGGACTTTCCCACCCAACCCAACCCAAATCAAAATCCCCAAATGGCAAGCTCGTGTTTCAACCCATTTAAGCTTCTAAAATCGAAGAAGAAGGAGAAGGAGAATCTATTTTGGTCGTCGAAAATGAAAACCCATCTGAATTCGGACATGGAAAACATGGAGAGGAAGAGATTTGATAGTTTGGAGTCATGGTCGATGATATTGGAATCGGATAACGTGGAGGCTTGGGAAGCATCATCGTCGTCGAAGGAGGATAGAGAGGAATGGACTGCGGATCTATCGCAGTTGTTCATAGGAAACAAGTTTGCTTCTGGGGCTCATAGTAGGATTTACAGGGGGATTTACAAGCAAAGGGCAGTTGCTGTGAAAATGGTGAGGATACCAACTCACAAGGAGGAGACCAGGGTTTTGCTTGAAGAGCAATTCAAGTCTGAAGTTGCCTTGCTTTCTCGTCTCTATCACGCTAACATAGTGCAGGTTAGTTAGACTCAAATATATAGAGAGAGAAATGTCATTTGTTACTATCAATTTTTCTCATTATTTTATGAGTACTGCAGTTTAAATGTAAAAGTTAGATTCATTTTTTTTTAATTTATTAATTAAGTAATTATTTTCCTGTGTTATTTCTCGTTCTCTAATCGTTTTTAATTATCAACTAATCATCTCACTTATAAAATAAATTTGTATATTATTTTTTTAAGATTTTATATCACAAATTTAGAGCACCTTCAACTCTTTATTTATTTATTTTTTTAATTGTCAAATTTAAATTTGATATAAAAAGTATTTAAAAAAAATCATCTCCAATCCATTTATCAAATCTAGGGAGAAATATTTTTTTTAATTTTAAAAGATGGAGTATTGGACATAGTTCTTTCAACAAATTTGATGAAAAGATAAATTTGGGATAAAAAGAGAATTTTAAAAAGGATTTTAATAAAAATTTGATGAAAGGGTTCGAGTAATTAATATCAAATTAAGCTTTTTATTTACATTTGGAATCAAATTAGATGAAAAATTTGATTAAAAGTTGGAGATGCTATTATGTGAAATACTTATGATTAGCTACTTTCTTTAGAGATAAAGCAAATCATTGTTTGTTTTGGTATTGTTGTGGTGCTAGTTTGAAATTGTGCGTTTCTTGTTGTAGAAAAACATTAAAAAGTCAACTAAAACAATAATACCGTTGACCTGTAAATTTTTTTTTTTTATATAGAAAAGTATCTATGCAGTGTCACTGCTCGGTAAATAATCCATAAACAGAATTTTTTAAATAAAAAAATTTAACTGGAATGATATGATGGTGACAATTTTAAAATTATTAGTCATGAGTGTTTTAATTTGAAATGAAATGCTAATAAAAAGTCACATCATTTTGTGTAAGAAATGTGTAAAAATGAAAGTTCTATTTGTATAACATTAGGCGCACTGCTGTGGATGGTGAGTCCCTCTAAAATGAATACAATGTTGCAAGTACAGCTTTTCTTGACACACCTTTTTTTTTCTTTTTCTTTTTTAAATTCTGAGTTTTCACTGTTTTGTGTGTAAAATCAGTTAAACAACACACAATAGAACAACTCAAGGTCATTTAAGGATGCTTTTTTGGTCATTTGCTTCAAATATAGGGCTGTATCCAAATGCTAAAGACTGCTCCTGGGACATTGTTTAACATTGGAATTAAGTTAAAAGTGTCTTAGAAATAAGTAAAATTGTTAAAAAGTGTATTGATTTCAATAAAAAGTGCATTAAATTCAGTTAAAAGTGTTCCATCTTCTTCAATTTCTTTGTCTTTTTCTTGTGCCAAGAGGACACTTGTTAGCAAGACTCATCTTTCATTTACTATTTTGAAGCCATTGTCTTTATATACCTATAAATGAGTCAAATCAAGCCGAATTATTAAGCTTGGTTATGAAAATTTGAAATGTGATCCAGCTTGCTTTGTCTCTCTCAAACTGATCTTGAAAGAGATTCTAATGAAATTGAGCTCAATTAGCTTTTCTTTTTTTCTTTTTTTAATAATCTTGAAGTACCTATTAACTTATTGAGCAGATCTAAATAAATCAACAGGCTTTACTATACAATCAAACTTGGTTTGTCTATATCACAAGACAGTCCATAATATTAAAATTCTTACTTATCAAAAAAAAAAAAAAAAATCTTAAGTTTATAACCTTTGCTCAATCTCATCATCTTGCATCAAGTGACTCCACTTCTCTAGCTAATGGATTCATTAGTACTTAAGCATGGCCAAACAATCTTAACTAACTTTCAATTTGTCTTTTCCTTATTGGTGCCACCCAGGACGGAACTAGGATTTCATCATTGGAGGGGCTAAAAGAGAAATAAATTTTTTTACCATATACATAAGCACTTATGTATGTACAACATGATATATAAATTATATTTATACGCATAAAAAAAAAATTCAAATACCATAGAAGCAATTTTTAATAGGATGAAAAAGTTTTTTTGGTGCAAAATAAAAAGAGAATGCAAAATGGGATAAGAATGAGATATGTATGTTTATACTAGGGCCATTTTATGTATAAAATGAGATATATATATTTAAAATGCCATAACAAATCGTATTTTTCACAGAAACAGGGGCCATGGCCCTATAGTCTTCTCCTAATTCCATCCTGATGTCACCTCTAACTTTTCAAGATTGCGTGCATATCTTCTTTTCTATTCAAACCGTGGCTGTGTTTAATTGATAGGAAAGGAAAAAAATAGGAAAACGAAAACTATTTTCCTTTCCTGCATACCAAAACGTGGGTTCCACCATTGTCATTTTGTTTCAGAAAGTATTTTTCTTAAATCATTTCCTATAAATAAAAATATAAAAATTGATTATGCATTGCAGGAGAGTTATAAACTAAATTTTCTACAAATTTCTTGCAAACTAGACAGAGAATGAAAAAATAATTGTCATATGTTTTCCTTTAATTCACTTTTCTCGGGAATTATTTTCTTGTATATTCTTGACGAGTGAACTGAATCAATGTTAATGTAACCTAGAAGGATTTGGGCTTCTTGTAATCAGGAACAATGATTTCTATTTTGCAGACATCAGCATCTCCATTTGTTCAAACTTTTAATTCTAAAGAATTACTAGTTTCCAGTAATTAATGCAGTTTAAGTTTGTAATTGTTGTGCCTGTGAAGGAGAAAATAATCACACACAAGCACACAAGCAAGAATACACAAAGATTTACGTGGTTCGGAAAATCGCCTACGTCCACGGGTAGCGAATTTCACTATATTTGGAACAAATAATTACACACTCTATAATTCTCTCTTTGCTCTGTATTCTCTCTTCAACTCACCACACTAACCCCTCCCATTCACTAACCATTTATAGATGAAATGGAGGGCCAAAGTCTTCAATAAGCCACCGACAATATTTATGGCAACCACCAAACATTTATGGCAGCCACCCTACCATGAGTAGCTCGGCTGAAAATGTCTAGCTTATTCAATTTTTTCTTCAATCAGCAGTCATCATTGAAAATCTGAGCTAATCTTCAACACAACAGTAATGACCTTTTTTCTTTTTCTACAGTTCATTGCAGCTTGCCAAAAGCCTCCTGTATATTGCATCATTACAGAGTACATGTCACAAGGAACTCTGAGGATGTATCTCAACAAGAAAGCGCCATACTCACTTTCAACTGAAACAATTTTGAGGTTAGCCCTTGATATATCTCGCGGAATGGAGTATCTTCATTCACAAGGTGTGATCCACAGAGACCTTAAATCAAATAACCTGCTTCTAAATGATGAGATGCGCGTTAAGGTTGCAGATTTTGGTACATCATGTCTAGAAACACAATGCCTAGAATCAAAAGGAAACAAGGGAACTTATCGTTGGATGGCCCCAGAAATGATCAAGGAAAAACCTTACACTCGGAAAGTTGATGTGTATAGTTTTGGGATTGTGCTATGGGAGCTCACAACAGCTTTGCTTCCATTTCAAGGAATGACCCCCGTGCAGGCTGCCTTTGCTGTGGCTGAAAAGGTAAGCATTTTCAATAGACTGAATTCTTCACTAACATTTGTTTTGTGATACTTGACTGTTATTTTTGAAATATTTCATATTTTACATAATCTATACTATTATATAAAGCGTACATTGTTCTTGGTTTGTACCCTTTTGTCACAATTTTTTTTTGTTTTTTCCTAAATTATCCTTCTTCTGTAAATGTTGAATTCAAATACACCCATGGATCCTTTCTAACTGCCAAATCTGAAACTGCAAATCTATAACTGCAGATTTCAAGCACACCCATGTGGGTGTGTGCACATCTACTTAAGAACGTTCACCCCTCCCCGTTTCTCTAATTTATCTTTATATTTCTTATGACATGAGTTTCTCGCCTTCCTCTCTGCTGATCATAATTGATAACTTCGTTATGCCAAATGCCAAAACTGGATTGGCATCGAGTGAAATCAACTGCATATATATATATATATATGAATCTGCCAATTTTTGGCATTTCTTTCTGCCAGACGTATCAATGAAAATTAAGGTAAGTATTAGTCCCAAAAAAAATTTATCTCATACTTTGAATGTTAAAAACTATGAGGTTCCTCCAATTTGCCTGCCTGTTCTTTACTCTCTAGAACAAAATAAAATTTGGACACAATAGTTGACATTCATATGTTTTGACAATTTTGATCATCAATCAGTATAATCCATGGAAGAAGTGTGTGGCACTTGCTTCCAATTCTTCCCAAATGTATGCTTTTCAGCTGCTCATCTAGCCCCAATTGATTCGGATTCCTCTCTTTACAACATTTCCTAGTTAAGATCAATTACATAGGAAGAATCATCCAGTATGTCTTTTTTAGACTAATTTTGTTGAAAAAAAAGACACAAAAAAACTAAAAGCAACAACAAATTATGCCAATTTCATGAACCATATTTTTCACCATCCCTTAATTTCACTTTGTGCACTGATGGATTATTGTATTGCATTACATTGGCTAATGGAGTTTTATTCAAATGCCTGGCAGTTATAATTGTGGTTGTTGAAAACTTACGTAAGCTAAGCTTCATGATTTGAAGCCCATAACTGATACATTTTTCATGGGATCTGTATAAACTTCAAATATTTTGTCTGGTTATAATTGTTTTAGTATCAGCAAACTGTCTCATTGGTTTTAGCTCTTGAATATAAACTTTAACAAGTTCTCAGAAGCCTATGCGGTTCGGGCGGTTTGAGAGTAAAATTATAAATCAAATGACGGATTAGCAGATTGGCGGAGATTGACAAATTGCGGTTTGGGAGGTTTTGGGTGGATTGGTGGATTGAAAAATATTCTAACTAATTATCAAGCATTGGTATAATATACAATACTAATTTGCATAATATTTTTCATATATATAATACAAACTAACTTTACATAATATTTTTCATATATATAACAACTAATTTGTAATAAATTTCACATCTTAAATCTTTCTCACACTTATTTTTACTTTAATATTTCATTAGAGTTTAAAAAATATATATCTATTAATTATAGCGGAAGGGAGCAGTTTCGAAGGCAGATTATAAAATTTGAAGTTTAATCTGCAGTTAGCAAATAGAACGGTGAGGTTTGATGTAGATTTGTGCGGTTTTACTGGATTGGGCAATATTTTGCACGGCCCTATGTAAGAGTTGAACTTTTTTTAGGGCAATTTCCAACCGATGATGTTGCAAAAAATTCTACAGGAGGGATAATGCGGACCCACTTTTGTTAGGTAGTTGAGAAACAATGAATGATCCACATATTTTGTGTTTGGATGATGGATTTGGGTAGGGAAAGAAAGGAAAATCTGAGGGTAATATGACTGAAATATAAGCTAAATTTATTCTCTATTTCTCTCTTTTTTCCTTTCCCTTTTCAAATCCTTGTCCAAATCTATCATCCCAACGCAGCCTTGGTGTATTTTATGATTTTTCATTTGGCGGGAGCCCCGCGAAGTCTACCTACTCTGGGACTACCTAATATTTTTTCCCTGTTCTGAGAGGAATCTTTACGAAAATTAGGGTGATTTATGGTCCTGGTGCTATATATTCTAGATGGTGCTTTACATTCTAGATGATGATGTTTCTGTTTTGCTTTGTTCTGTTCTGTCCTCACTATCAGTTGCCTATCCTCAAAGAATAAACAAAATGTTCAACTAGTATTTCTTTACATTCTATTGGGTAGAGGATGAAGTTATATTACCATGTTATGTGGCTTCTTGATAGTTGACCTTCTTGGCTTGTAAGAGTTGAGATTTTAGGCTATAAACTCAACAAAGCCCCCTCCAAAATAAAATTAAAAAATTCCACCCAAACATGCACACATGTAATATTACATGGTTTACTGCATTAGTGAGTGTCATCATGCTAGTTAGCTGCTCTCATCTCATTGGTCTTATGAAGTATGAAATTTGATTTATCATTGTTCCATTCTTCATCTTATCTGCTTCAAATTTTCTTTGCATTCTGTGATTGTTTTTTTAAAACTTTCTTTTATAACATCAATGTCAGAATGAACGACCACCACTGCCTGCCAGTTGCCAGCCTGCGCTCGCACACCTCATAAAACGTTGCTGGGCAGCAAACCCCTCTAAGCGACCAGATTTCAGCTACATTGTTTCTACGTTGGAGAAGTACGATGAGTGTGTCAAGGAAGGCCTCCCGCTCACTTCCCATTCAGGGCTAGTCAGTCGTAATGTCCATCTTGAATGTTTCAAAGGCTGCGTTCTATCCATGAGCTCGTCGTCTATACCTGTACATTCCTGACTCTCCTTATAATATCTTGTTCACTCAATTATCAACTCTATGTATATATTTGATGGTTTTTTCAATGATCCAGTATAACTGTATTTGAAAGTGATGTAAAAGTTATAAGAATGGTTGTTTTGACTTGTTTGTCACTTTGTAAGCTTGACAAAGTCAGTCTGCTCCAAATTGTCTGCAAGATCAGACCATCCTACTTGTTTTAAAAGTGTAACTGTCTTGAATTTTCTGTTGTAGATTTCACATTGTATAGATGGTTACATGATGGTGTTGTCAACATTGTATTGATACAATAAAATGATGTTTTTTTGTCTGTTTATCACAATATCTTGCCATAACAAATTGTGAGATGATGTCTTCTTTTTGGGGGGATAAAATACACTAACCTCACTTAAATTTGGAGAAAATATAATAAGTCACACAAGTTTAATATAATTATATTGGGATCCTTTAGAATTTTAATTCAAATACCACTTTATTCTCTTTTCATTAGTAATTCATTAGTCATATTGAACTATAAATGATATTATTATTTCTTTTATATTGAAATGTATATTTTACTTTATTTTTTGTATGTGTATACCATCTACGTGTTAACCTTACTAAGGGGCTTATTGTATTTTTAGCAAGCCTCATGGGAGGTTACTGTAATTTTACCTTTCTTTCTTTCTTTATTTTTTGCTAAACTTTGATGTTTACTGCATAATTGGAGTTGATTTGAATATAAAACATGTCCTGGTTAAGCATCATCATTGGAAAGTGGCGGCTAATCCAAGCACATATCAACAAAAAGCACAAAGCTTAATTAATTTGGATGTCTTATTTTAAGCATTTTGTTTTATTATAATTGTGTTTTTGAGATTTTATTCTGTTTTTGACAAATTGATATATTCTCACAACTTTCTATCAAGAACAAAAATCTATAGATGCTGAAAATAAACTGAAATCAATAGGAATACACAAATATAGACATACAAATGTGGACTTAAAGAAAATTATATATGATATCCTTATATGGGGAGTACTGAATCCCAAGAGTAAGGGTAGGAAACAAATGGGAGATTAAGGAGAGATTCGGATTAATTAATTAAATTACAAAAATCATTTGTCAATTGAAACATGGAGTAGGGTATACAATAAAAAAGATTGATAATTTCATAATCAACAGTCTTAAAAATACAAATCCAATTTAACTCAGTCCGTCTAAACAAAGCCTATGATATGATTAATTATAAAATTCGAGAAGTATTGATTGATAACTGCAATGGCAATGATGACTCAATTCAACTGGTGTGTATTATAAACGCTGCCCAACGAATTTAGGTAGGGGAACTCTTTCGGTGTGTATTATATGCATTTTATAATATATTCGTTTTAGAATTTGGTTTTTTTTAAAGTTGTCATCTTAATTTTAGAAAGCGTTTAAACTTAATAGGCTTATTTTGGAATCAATTTCGATGATCGAAACCGTTCATTTTTAGGACTAGTTGAGTAGAATAATTACGCAAAAAATCAAGATAATTGAATATCGATATCTATATATTTGAATCATTTTTTTTAAAATGGACGACAAATATAATTTTAAGAATAGCCATTTATCTTTTTAAATATAAATTTGATTCAAACATATAGCTACTAATATCGGATTATCTTGATTTTTTATGTAAATATTTTTCGTAACGAGTTCTAAAAAGTAAACGGTTCGAATCATCAAAGTTGGTCCTAAAATGGACCTACTAAACCTAAACACTCTTTCAAGTTAAGGTGACCAACATAAAAGAAACCCAACTCTGTGTTTTAGTATTATATGTTACGTATTTTTGTAATAAATATTACATAATTTTCTGATGAAAATTTATGATTCATAAATAAAATTATGCATTTTTGTGACATTATGAGTCAAAAATATTTCAATAAAAAAATTGTTTAACATTACGACATAAAGGACTATCTTTATCATAAAATGTGTAACTTCATTTGTGAATCACAAATTATCGTAGCAATATTAAAAAATTAGGTGATTAACCCATAAATCTCAAAAGGTAAACTTGTGAATCAATCAGTCCCAACTTTATTTTAATGAATACGGAAGTCTCATTGAATGGGAATTGACATATTTGCCCATGTGGTTTACTGTATTAGCCACATTTGAAAAATACATTAAAGGCTTTTTTATTTGTTATGTATTAGCTACGTTTAAAAAATACACTAGGGGCCATGTTTGAAAAATACACTAGTCATGTTTCACATTTGGAAAAAATGCTAGCCACGTTTCACGTTTAGAAAAAGTATACTAAGAACTTTTTTATTTATTCTGTATTATTCACGTTTGAAAAATATACTAAGGATCACGGTTGGAAAGGTCACGTTTGGAAAAGCACATTAAGGGATTTTTTTTATTTGTTCTGTATTAGTCACGTTTGAAAAATACACTAAGGATTTTATTAGTTATATATGAAAAAACGTCTTAACATAACACAATAATATATTAAATAAGATCTCATAAAAAAATGTTTTCGAATGAACTAGACTTACCCCAAAAAAAAAAAAAAAAAAAAAAAAAAGACTTCGTAATATAAAGATTTCTAAAGTATGATTTTCAAGTAATACATATTATGTATATATAAATAAATAAATAAAAGACATAACAAAATATATATGATACACATTTTTAAGTGTGAAACTAAGGAATTTCCTTTAGATAGAATAGTTTATTTGAAGTTGAAAGTTCGATTTTTTTTTTTTTTTTTATTGTCAATCGATATTAATTATAAATTTGATAAATATGTATATCATTAAATAAATTATGAGTTTCCAAAAAGGAAAATTTACCCATAAGTCCTAGTTTTTGAAACATTGAACCATTTAGTCTTAAAAATTTTTTTATGCTCCATTTAGTCCCATTTTTACATCAGCATGATGTAAATGATCTGATGTTTCATTCTATAATTTCAAAATTTATTGAAATCTGATGAACATTAGATGTTTTTCATCCTATATTTTCAAACATTATTGAAACTTGATGAACATTAGATGTTTGAAATCTAATGTTTGTAACATGACTCTGATGTTATTAACATTGTATCTGATGTTATTAACATTGTAATGGGACCTTTCAGTCTATAAGAAAACTTTTAGGACTAAACAGTGCATAAGTTATTAATTTGAAATTTATTAATGCATCCCCCTAATTAAAAAGTCAACAAAATCTAAAGCAATCAAAATATTAAACCTACATGGCTAAACCTAACAACAACTACAACTATATGTAACTCTCATAATAAAAATAATTATTATTATGAGAAAAATAAACCATTACTACAACGAAAAAATAAATAAAAAATAAAAATCTAAAATTTCACATCAAAGGTATAACACAACCATTACATTAAATCATTCATTGAACTTGAAAGTTTGAATTAGAATTGGTATTTTGTTATTATCAAATAGTGAAGATTTCGATTCGATTAAAAGAAGACAAAACAAGCGGGTCAAAGACGCCAAAATGATGTCGAAGAAACCATTACATGTTTCACTTTCTCTAGTTTATGATGTAACACAAGCTCATGTTGTCTAATGGAGTTATTAAATAGTGTTTAGTTTATTAAAATAAAATAAAATAATTATTATATTAAAATATTTATTTTTATGTTTAGTTGATTAAAATGATAATGAAAAATATAATATAAATATAATTATATTTACTATTATAACAAAAAATGATCATTTTATAAGACAGTTTAAAAAATAATCAATATATTTCATTTTAATGAACCGAATGAAACAAATAAATAGGTATGTCTGACCTCTTCCTGCCAGCAGAAGTTTCTTTGTTTGGCCAAGTCAGATCCAAATTTTTGACTTTGTCTAAACTAGCCTCAAAATCAATTTTAAAAAATAAAAATTAAAAGACTCTAAAGTCTAAAAGCACATTAATTAAGTGAGGTCACGTTGGTTTTGTCGTTTGGAGAGTGAGATTGGATTAGTACGTCTGTTGGGTCTATGATGGCACGTCCGGTGAACCCTTGGAGTTCCTTGACAAACACTATAGTAAGATTGAAAAAATAATAAAGGGATTAAGTGTCTAGTCGTTCTTTCAGACGTCTGACTAGTTGATCGGCTAATCAACCAGAACAATAGATTTTTTTTTTTTACCCAAGTGTAGCTGTAATTTGTAAAAAAATATATATATATATATATTTATTTTACAATTTTTTTAATATAAAAATATTTTATTTTTATTTTATATAAAAATAATTTAATAATCTCTTCACTAATCATCTTCCACATTATCATTAAAATAAATGCACGTTTACTTAATCACCTCACTAAGGTCATTTCTAACGTTTAATCAAATCCATCACTAAATTTAAATTTGGTAAAAAGAGTAAACTTTTTTTTTAAATCTCCAACGGTTTCATCAAAATTGTATCAAATTAAGAACAATCCAAATCTTTCACCAAACTGAGATTGTCTTGCACGTTTTAACAATTTATTGTGCATAGCTATTGAGTGGTGATGCACCGGACGACCGGCCAGATGTCTCTCCGGATGACCACCTCAAGTTAAAAATTTGTGAAAAATTTACATTAACCGATCAACCACCCGAATGACCACCTATGCATCTTTTTTTTGACCTGTAGATCATTAGTGCTACTGTCTTCATGTTCAACATATATGAATTGACCCAATTGTAGTTTATCACTAAGAATTAGATCATCATGTTCATCAGGTAGAGAAACATATGTGGCATGAGATGAATCTGATACCTTGAGGTAAAACCCTTGGTTTGAGAAGAGTTCACCACCAACTAGTGCAGGGACAATGCTCACTACTTGCAATAGAGATGACCCGTGCTCACTAGCAATCTTCACATCTGTGTTCATATGTTGCAGAAGCTTCAATAGAACACCAAGCACCAAAGTAGCCATTGTTGGAGACTTCAATATGCATCACTCTAAGAAAACCCAAATGGAGAATTTCAATCTCTCCTATGAGAACACAACAAATCTTAAGGAGGCATTGGAAAACAAGGGTTTTCATCCAAAAAATGAATTTTGGCAGGTAGTGGAGAGGGAAATGTAAGTTGTTACCCAGTAAAGTTAAATCGTACAAACCCAAACCAAACCCAAAAAAGTTGTTACAGATTTTTCATATTGCACTTGCCGGTCGACCGGCCAGTTGTCCCCCGGACGACATATGTTTTGCTGATAGCTAAAAATTCACCGTTGGAGAGTTTAATATCAGATAAAAGAATTCGTCAAATTTTTATTCAGATTTGATGAAATATTTGGTGAACTGTTAGAGGTGCCCTAACAATTCTCATATTAACAATCTCTTCTCTCATTAACAATCTCTTTCAATATAATTTGCCAAACAAACATAGTCAGAATGAGACATGAGCGAGTGGATTATCTGATGGTTCATGTGGAGGGTCAAACTTTGTTTATGATATTTTATTTAACATAATTTTATTGTTAGGGGTAATATTTTGAAAATTTTATCTATAAATTTTATATGGGGAGAATATTGATTCATTTAATCTTAAAAGTTTTCTTATGAATCAATTAATTCTTTTTGTTTTGAAAAATTGTATTTATTTGATTTGGTGTCATTTAAGTCTAATTGAATGTCCTTTTTGATAAGTCTTCTGGTTTAGCAGCAGCAGAGGCCAAGTCTTCAGCAGCAGCAAAATCTTCAGCAGCAGCAGAGGTCAAAGCAGATGCCAAGTCTTCAGCAGCAGAGACCAAGTCTCAGTCTACCAAGGTTGCTGTTGAGGCTACTAACAAGGTTGTCTTCTTTGGGACTAGTTCTCAGATAGATAGACTAGTTCTACGCCACCGGATATACAATATAAGTTTTCAACTATTCTTGCAAGTGCATCACAAGTCCATAGACTTCTTTGCTACATCCTATCCATTCTTATGTAACAAACTTCAATACAGTTAGATATTAGTTAGATCTTCAGTTAGATATTAGTTAGATCTCTGTTAGATATTTTTTGTATAAATATCATACCTAATCATATCGATTGTAATATGAACAAAAATATGAAATAGATATTTTCCTCTGTTCTCTCTCTCTCTCTACCAGCACTTCCTTTTCTGGTTTTGTTTTTTCATCATGGTATCAGAGCATCAAGTCTGAGCTCTCACGAGCAACAATGACGATCCAATCTAGAAGGCTTCCTTGCCTTCCAATGTTCTTCTACTGGTTGCAAATCTAACTTCATTGATCACAGTGAAGCTTGAATCTGGAAATTATTCTATCTGGCGAACACAAATACAGAATTTCTTTGAAGCTACTGAGCTTTTTGGATTTCTTGATGGATCATCTGCATGTCCATCTGCTACAATCTTGAATGCACAAAATCAGACGGTTGCAAATCCTGAATTTCTGAAATGGAAGCTTACAGATTCATGTCTTCTTAGCTGTATAACAGCCACACTCACACCTTCGATTTTCTCTTCCGTCCTTCATCTGAAGCACTGTAAGGATTTGTGGCTTGCACTCGAAAAGAAATTTACATCTCTTTCACGTTCTCATATACATCAGCTAAAAAATAGATTGAGTACTGTGTCCAAGAAAACAAGATCAATGGAAGACTATCTTCAAGAATTCAAGGATCTTGTTGATCAACTAGCCCTAGCCTCATCTCCTATTTGTGATGAAGATCTTATTCTTCTTGTTCTTAATGGATTACCTGACGAGTATAATGCATTCAAAACAACTATACGCGCCAAATCAGAGGTTCTAACTATGGATGAGTTGTGTGCTTTGCTCTGTTCAGAAGCAATTCATGTTGAACAAAGTCATAAGCAAGAAGCTTCTTCAAATCTCACAGTAGCATTTAATGCTACTACTACAGGTTCTCAAAACAGTTCATCCACTTCTTCTGGTGGATCATCACAAAGTGTCTATGGTAATATCAACTCTGCTCGAAATTATTCATATAATAGAAGTGGTCGTGGTCAACATTTCCAGACTAGAGGAGGCAGATATACTAGTTACAGAGGAGGTAGAAGAGGTAATGGAAGACCACAGAGCTATGGTTTGGTTTGTCAAATTTGTGGCAAAAACAATCACTCAGCTTTGGAATGCAGACATAGAATGAATACTAATTTCCAACCAGTATTTCCATCATATACTATGGGTCCTTCTTCTACAACACCTAGAGCTTTTTCTGCTCAATCTGCTGTTTCCTCTATGCCTTCTACTTTCTCTACTCCTTGGTATGTTGATTCTGGATCTACCTCTCATCTCACTAATGATTTGAATAATCTGCATCTATATCAACCTTATCAAGGTCAGGATCAAGTATTGATTGGAGATGGAAACACTCTTCCTATCCACAACTCTGGCACTGGTATCTTGCCCACACCTAATTTTACTTTTCAGCTTAATAATATGCTTCATGTTCCTCAAATTTCTTCTAATCTGTTGTCTGTGCATCAGCTTACTTCTGATAATAACTGCACTGTCACATTTGATGATAAGTCCTTTGTTGTTCAGGACAAACTCAGCAACAAGGTCCTTTGTAGAGGTCATCATCACAATGGATTGTATCAGTTACAACCAACTGTTTCTACATTTCCTAAAGCCTTCTCTGGAACTAGCTCTCTTGCTCATCTTTGGCATAAGAGACTAGGGCATCCTTCTACTGCTGTTTTCCATAATATTGTAAATAAATGTGGTTTTTCATTCTCTCATAAAGAGTGTAATTCTTCTTGTCATCAGTGTTGTGTGTCAAAAAGTCATAGACTTCCTTTTGTTTTGACAAATAATAAAACCACTGCACCTCTTGCTTTAATTCACTCTGATGTTTGGGGTCCATTTGCTCATACTAATGCTTCTTATACTTACTATGTTATCTTTATTGATGACTTTAGTAACTTTACTTGGTTGTATCCTCTATCCTATAAGAGTGAGGTGTTTTCCAAGTTTGTTGAGTTTAAGGCCTATGCTGAAAGACAGTTCTCCACCTCTTTACAAGTTTTTAGAAATCTTTGGCGGTGAATATACTAGTGGTCCATTTCGTAATTTTTGAAGCAGGTTGGTATTGTTCATCAAATGAGCTGTCCTTATACTCCTTCTCAAAATGGAGTGGCTGAGAGAAAGCATCGTCACCTAGTAGAAACAGCTATTGCTTTGCTTGATCAATCTTCTGTCCCTCTCAAGTACTGGTTTGAGGCTCTTGCTACTGCAACTTATTTGATTAATAGAATGACCAGTCCAAAACTAGGCCATCTGAGTCCATTCGAGGTTCTCTTTCATATACCTCCAGATTATGCTTTTCTCAAGGTTTTTGGCTGCAAGTGTTACCCCTGGTTAAGGCCTTATATCTCTTACAAACTTCAACCTCGTTCTAAAGAGTGTGTATTTCTTGGTTATCACTCTAGTTACAAAGGGTACCGGTGTTTGGATCCCCTCACTGGAACTGTCTATATTTCTAGACATGTGGTGTTTGATGAACATTCATTTCCTTTTGCTTCTTCTCCTGCTCCAGCTCTTCTTTCTTCCAAGGTTGCTACTACAAATTTTTTCTGGGGTTCTTCTTCTGTCTATTCTTCTTCTGATTCCCCTTCTCAAATTTCAACTAGTTCTCCCTCTGATAACTCTACTGCTTCTACCTCTTCGGAGTCTGCTAGTCTATCTACTCCTCTTCGTCATTCTCCTCCTGGTATTCATTTAACTATTCCTATTTTACCTCCTCCTCAATCTTCTCTTAATTCTCATCCTATGATTACTAGATCTAAGGCTACTTGTCTTTCTGCTCCTCTTCTCACTTCTGAACCTACCTCTTATAAACTTGCTCTTCACAGTCCTCACTGGTTTCAGTCTATGCAAGAGGAGTTTCAGGCTCTTCAAAAACAACAGACCTGGACACTGGTTCCTGCTCCAGCTCATCAACATGTAGTGGGTTGCAAATGGGTCTTTCGCATTAAAAAGGACTCTAATGGCAATATTGCTAGATACAAATCTAGGCTTGTTGCCAAAGGTTATAATCAAGAGGCTGGAATTGATTTCTTGGATACATTTAGTCCTGTTGCAAAACAGCCCACCATCAGGGTGTTCTTGTGTATTGCTCTTCATCATAATTGGCCCATCCAACAGCTTGATGTGTCTAATGCTTTTCTCCATGGTAAGCTTGAAGAGAATGTTTTTATGACTCAACCTCCAGGATTTGAAGACTCTCAATTTCCAACTTATGTTTGCAAGCTTAACAAAGCTCTTTATGGTCTAAAGCAAGCACCAAGAGCTTGGTTTTCAACTTTTTCCTCCTTTCTTCTTACTTTGGGTTTTGTCAATAGTCATTGCGATCACTCTCTTTTTGTTCAAGCTTCTGCTTCCTCTTTAACCTATCTCTTAGTCTATGTTGATGATATTCTTGTTACCGGCAATTCTTCCTCACATATTCAGTCACTTATTTCACAGTTACACAAAGCTTTTTCCCTTAAAGAATTGGGCTCTCTCTCTTATTTCTTAGGCATCTCAGTCTCTTCTCATTCTACTGGTATTTTTTTATCACAATCTCATTATGCTTCTACTCTTCTTCACAGAGCCGGCATGTCTGACTGTAAACCTGCTTCTTCTCCTCTTTCTGTTAAAGCTTCTCCTTCTTCTCCTTCTTCTTCTGTTCCTTGCTCTAATCCTTCTCTCTATCGAAGTCTTGTTGGCAGTCTTCAGTACTTAACCATCACTAGGCCAGATTTGGCTTTTGCTGTCAACCAAGCCTGTCAACATATGCATAATCCCACTCAAGAGGATTTTGGTGTTGTCAAAAGGATTCTCAGATTTGTCAAAGGCACTTTACATCATGGCTTCTCCTTCTTCCCTAGTTCTTTTGTTATTCATGTGTTCTCGATGTCGATCGGGCCGGTGATCCTCATCGAGAAGGTCTACTACTGGTTTTTATATTTTTCTGGGCTCTAATTTGGTGTCTTGGGCTGCTAAGAAACAACCCACAGTGGCTAGATCATCCACAGAAGCTGAATATCGGTCCATGGCTCAATCCAGTGCAGAAGTGTCTTGGCTTCAAATGCCTCTTCGTGATATGCATCTCTTTCCTTCCTCTGTACCTGTGTTGTGGTGTGACAATTTATCTGCTCTCTCCTTGGCCTCTAATCCAGTTTTTCATGCTCGGACCAAGCATATAGAAATCGATTATCGTTTTGTTCGTGAGCAGGTTTCAGCCAAGCAGTTGCTCATCCGTCATGTTTCTTCCTCTGATCAACTTGCTGATATATTTACCAAACCATTACCTGTGGCTCGCTTTCTCTTCTTACAGTCCAAGCTTCTGCGTGGTTCTCCACCCTTCACTATGGGATCGATAAGTCTTCGGTTTAGCGGCAGAGAGGCCAAGTCTTCAAGAAGAAGAAAATCTTCAAGAAGAAGCGAGAGGTCAAAGCAGATGCCAAGTCTTCAAAGATCGAGACCAAGTCTCGATCTACCAAGGTTCTTGTTGAGGCTACTAACAGGGTTCTTCTTTGGGACTAGTTCTGCAGATAGATAGACTAGTTCGCCACCAGATATACAATATAAGTTTTCAACTATTCTTGCAAGTGCATCACAAGTCCATAGACTTCTTTGCTACATCCTATCCATTCTTATGTAACAAACTTCAATACAGTTAGATATTAGTTAGATCTTCAGTTAGATATTAGTTAGATCTCTGTTAGATATTTTTTGTATAAATATCATACCTAATCATATCGATTGTAATATGAACAAAAATATGAAATAGATATTTTCCTCCGTTCTCTCTCTCTCTCTACCAGCACTTCCTTTTCTGGTTTTGTTTTTTCATCACTTTTGTGATTCATTTTTTTAATTTTTTATTTGTTTTTGGGATGAGAATGAAAATGTGAGATGTGGAAGATTTTTTTTAGGGAGATTGATAGGTGAAGTGTTTGTTGTCGAGCGTAGAAATCTAGATTTCTATTAGTATAATTTTCTAGTGTTACATTGGAGTTTTACATTAGAATGTTATGTTTAGAAAGAGTACATTGAGGAATTTTTTTTTATGTGTTATATTGATTGGAGTGTTATGTTTGTAAAAAATACATTAAAAAGTTTTTTAATGTGTTACATTGGAAAGTTATGTTTGAGAAAAGTAAATTAAGGAGTTTTTTTGAAGTATTACGTTTAGTAATTTCAACATTATAAGAAACTCATATTTGTTCCTCCAGCAATGCTATGGAGCTCTAAAGAAAGAGCACTAACATAGCATTAATTTGTCCTTTTCTTCACTGATTTTTGTCTTTTAGTTCACTGTTTTTTTTTTTTTTTTTTTTACATGAGTGACAGCTCATTAGAGCTGTCCTTTGACAGCTCTAATTAGAGCTCCGGGGCAATTCTCTTGTTCCTCAACACATAACACACTTGTTATGCTTGGCCCTTTATATAATTCACACTAAAATGGAACCCTTGGGTCCAAAAAAAAAATCAAACAATTTATAAGATTACTATTTAAGATTTATTGGTACTTTACCCTAATTTTTTATTTTTACAAAATAATAATTAATATATTACTAGTTAAATTACAACGCAAATTACGTTTCTCTATATTTAAATTTAAAACTTTACTCACTTTAACACTTCATAACTGTCTTTTTCATGATCACTTGAGCAAGAGCCAAGGTCCAAATCTTGGTTGTTTGTTTGTTTTTTTTTTTTTAAAGATTTGCCAAACCTTGGTTGTTACCACAATGATTTATTATAATTGATAAAAGTATTCATTATTTTGTCAATTCAAAAAAAAAAAAATAGTTATTATGACAAGAAAAAATTAGTGAAATATCTCTCTCTGACTTTGTATAATGGGAGAGATCTAAGATATATTTTTTTTTATTAGCTAAGGTTCCTCAATATTTTCATAGAAAAAATTTGACTCAGAAAAATTTTACTCGACTCAGAGAAATTGAGAATTTCTTTGTGAAAATTGAAATTTCTCTTAATCGGGGCCAAATTTCTCTGAGTCGTGCCAAATTTCTCTAAATCAAATTTTCTCTGTGGAAATATTGAGGGGCCTTAACTATTGTAAAAATATTGTATATTATTTATCTTATAAAATTTTAATATTAGGAATCTTAAAAAAATTTCTCTTAGGACAATAAGTTCTTTGGATTATTCTTTACTAAATGTGTCATCTAATTTAGGAGTTACAATGTGTTAATTGTGGTACCATAAACTTTCATAATAGCAATTCACAATTTAAATTTATAAATTTACTTATAATGATGTAGTAAAGGAACATATGTTTTATATATAATTAAATTTGTGACAAATTAAAAATTAACATTTAAAATATCAAAGTCATTGGGAAAAAAGAAAAAAAGAAAAACCTTTGTGGGGATATTAAACATCTATAATAAACTTTTCTATCCTTAACCTATAAGGTTATATGTGTGAGGATTATTATACCAAAATAATGTTATATTTATCTTTTATTGTACTAATCGATGTAGAAAATTCTTGATTTTTTGAGTGCAATGATTTTCATATGAGTCCATTAATATTCAACCTTATAAAAGTATACAAGTCAAATAATAATAATAATAATTACACTTATGTCTTTTAAGATTTAAAAAAATACAATCAGCCTCACACTTCTAATATAATTACATTAATCTCTTTTGAGGTTTTAATTCAGATAATAATTAAGTTATTTTTTTATCACTAATTCGTTAATTTTATGAATGAAAAAATTATGCTATTTATTTTCTACTAAAATTATATTTATCATCTGTTTATTTCAATCTCTATCTATTATCTCCATTAATTTCGGTCACCATTAATCTTACTAAAAAGGATATTAATGTAATTATATCAAAAGTATAAGATTGAATGTATTTTCTTTAAACTTTAGAAAAATTAGTGTAATTTATCCTAATAATAATAATAACGACAATTAACACCAAAGATAATCAGTCTAATTGGAATTGAAAACATAATATTCATATGAGACGAAACAGAAGAGAGAAAAGAGATTGTATTCAATTAATGTCTTTACAATACAAAGCTATGGGTATATATATAGGACTATGAGGAGTGCTGTACAAGGGAAAGAATAAGAAAATAAAAGAATAAGTTAGGGAGAGAATAATCTTGTAGACCCATTTGCAACTAACCAAAGGCTTGTTAGGAGGAAGGTCAACCAACTCCCATGTGCCAGTTTGGTCCAAGGCTTGTAACTCTTCTACCATTGCTTGCTGCCAAAAGGGGTTAGTACTAGCCTCACGATAAGAGTGAGGTTCATGTTGAGAGAAAATAGTAGAATAACAATGATAGTCACGAAGCAAGAAAAAAGGTTCTTTTACGTGTGTAGATCAACGAAGAGATGTGTTAGGAAGCACAGAGGATTCAGTGGGAAGCTCTGGAGGATCAGTGGATGCAAGGACTTCAAGAGAAGGGAGAACTAAGAATAGGAGATGGATATGCAGGACCGTCAGGAGAGCCAGACTCTGTAGAAGGGAGTGGACCTGTAGTAAACTCATTAGTAGCATTTCTATCAAACTCATCATCAGAAAATAGAGAAATAAAGGGATCCGTGAAAAAAGGTGTAGTGGGAGAATCAGAGTTGTGGAATGGAGACATGGAAGAGAACATTTTATGTTCCCAAAAGACAACATGTCTAGAGACACGAAGGCGTTTAGAGATGGGATCCTAACAACGATAACCTTTGTGTTCAATGCCATATCCTAAGAAGCAACAAAGATGAGCCCGAGGTTCTAATTTGTTACGTTCATGTGGTTGTAATAAGACAAAACATGCACAACCAAAAACACAAAAATAATTACAAGCTGGGGACTTACCATAGAGACGCTCATATGGAGTTTGATTGTTGATGATGGGAGAGGGAACTTGATTAATAGTATAACCAGCAATGAAGACAGCTCACCCCAAAAACGTTCAGGACAAGAGGCAGATATTAAAAGAGTACGAACAGTGTCAAGAAAGTGACAATGTTTGCGTTCGGCACCACCATTCTGTTGAGATGTGCCAGGACAAGAGAAGTGAGGAAGTGTACCATGGTGATGGAGATATTTAAAAAAATTAGTTTCTTTATATTCTTGGGCATTGTTGGCACGAAAAATTTTGATGGTGCGGGAAAATTGTGTCTTGACCATATTAGCAAAATCATAATAGTGTTGTTATAATTCAGAACAAATTTTCTTTAGAAATAACCATGTAAATCAAGTAAAATCATCCACAAAAATTACAAAATACCGAGATCCTCCCATGGTAGAATGTGGTGAAGGCCCCCAAACATCAGAATGTATGAGATCAAAAGGTGCATAGGACATAGAAACACTTTTATTAAATGGTAAAGATGGTTGTTTGGCAAGTTGACAAGATAAACAATCCACTGAATTGTTTGTAACATGACCTAACTAACCACTTGACACTAAACTACGTAAACGACTAAATGACACATAGCCGAGACGGGAATGCTAAAGGTCAAGAGTACAACTAGTGGAGGCGGCGATTGTAAGAGGAGAGAGTTGAGATGGAATGTGAAAATGAATGAGCTCGTATAAATGACCAGTTTTACGGCCGATCCCAAGAGTCTGTCCCGTCCGAGGATCCTGCACAACACAATCAGAGGAAGAGAAAAGAACATTAAGACCAAGATCATTAAGTTGCCCAATAAAGATTAAATTGAGAGTAAGGTGAGGAATTAAATAAGTGCTAGGAAGAGAAATAGTAGAAGTAGAGACATGAGACATGGCCTATATGGATAACACGCATGGGAGAGCCATTAGAACTGTAAATGGCAGGAATATTAGAAGTAGGCATGGTAGAAGAGAAAATAGTGGAATCAGATGTCATATGATTACAACAAGTAGAATCAAAGAACCATGAGGAGGTACCTGTGGTGACTGAAGGAGCAGTAAAAGGTGTACCAGAAGTAGAGAGAACTTGTTTGACTATGGATTCAATGTCATGAAGTGTGAAGGTTTGGTGGGGCTCAGGAGGAGCAACATCGGAGGAAGATGTGGCAGCAGTAGCAGCAATAGAATAAGAATGAATAGTTAATCGATAGCGGTAATGGGGTTGAGATTGACCTCCTTTGGAACGATTGGCATGAGGTTGGCGATTAGGATTTTTGGAAGCAGTTACTCTGATAATGGCCAGGACCAGTCTTGTTGCACCACTTACAAATCCGAATTGGACATGTAAGTAAACCATGATCAGAGTTATGGCAATAAGTACATGATTGGGCAACGGACAATTTGCTAGACTGATGAGTAGTAGCAAGAACATTATGAGTCTGTGGAGACTTGAGAGAGCCAAGACAAGTTTCTTCAGAAAGGAGCTCGAAGATGGCATGTTCTAAAGTTAGAAGCGGATGGCGGTGGAGAAGAGAAGCTCGAACTAGTTCAAAATCATCCCGAAGAGCCATCAGAAAGGATATCAAGCGTTGTTCATCTCGATATGTGGAGAACTGACTAGCATCTACCTTGCAGTTCCATTCAGGTTCAGACAGAGACAATTGATCCCAAACAGCATACATCTAGGATAGAAAAACATTGATAGATTGATCGAACTTTTGGCGAATGTGATGAAGTTGGCTAAGAAATTGATATTGGTGAGCAAGAGCAATGGTACTATAACGAGTCTTCAGAAAATCCCAGATTTCCTTTGCAATGTCAAAATGCCCAAATTGAAGATTAATGGAGACAATGGAAGTATTACGGCAGCATGTGATGACCTAATGGTTTTTATTATCCCAATCATCAAGTCAGTCTTCATATTTAGAGGCAAGTTCATCCGTATTTTTGACAGGTTTGACAGTATCACCAGTAACAAGACGCGACAACTTCTTCCCTTTGAGAAAACTAGACGTGGCTTGAGCCCAAATGGTGTAATTAGAACCATCAAGAATGATGGGGATTGGTTAGGCCATGTCAAAACGATCCATAGAAAGTAACAAAAAAATAACAAATTTTTTTTTTTTAGGAGAAAATTAAATTTAGCAAGAGCAAAGAAATAAGAGAATGGGTAGGGTTAATCAAAGCAGCGTATATTGGCGGAGTGAGGCACGGCGCACGTTAGGGTAGTGAGGCACGGCGCATGTTAGCAGGAGAGGCGCAGAGTCAAACTAATGCGGAAGCCGAGGTCTTGACGTCAAGAGTAAGAGGCGATCGTTGAAAGGCGTCGTGAAAAGGAAAGAGGTCTTGTGAAAAAGGTACGTGTGGCGCGTGGAATTATGCATAGAAGTTGAGGCGGTGCGTGGGAGCGCGTGAAGGGTCGGTTGGCCTTGATTTTTGCACCGTTGCACTCCTGGTAATGAGAGGAAGAGTTTGATGTATTCAGAAGTTGATTTCGACAACTTTGGTTATTGGGCAGGTTGAGAAGAATAGAGACAACATGTTGCTAAACTATGTGTAGTGCATGGAGCAGTATTTGTATACTGCAGGAATTAAAAGGATCAAGGATTTTGACCTAGCTCTGATACCATGAAAACGGAATATTCATATGAGAAGAAACAGAAGAGAGAAAAGAGATTGTATTCAATTGATGTCTTTACAATACAAAGCTATGAGTATATATATAGGACTATGAGGAGTGTTGTACAAGGAAAAGACAAAGAAAAGGAAAGAATAAGGTAGGGAAAGAATAAGGCATGATTTGAACATACCTAATAGGGAGGAGCCTAAAATCTAAATATAGAATACAAAGAATAATATATATATCATATATTAACAAGAATAAAGTTGGATTCAGCCGAGCACCCATTTTAACCATAAGGTGAATCACTCTATGGACTTCGATCAAGTAAAAGAAGGTTTAAGCAATATATTTCTGCCATGTCCTCGAGCCATATGTCAATGATCAAGTATCAATAAAGAAGGCGTTAATAAAGAAGGCAAACCAAAATAGAGGTAAGATGGAACCAAAGGTGAGTTAGGCATAATAGCACCTTAAACACAAAGTTCGTCTTTAGGATAACCGAATTGCTAGGCTACCGAGCGAATAGGGTTTAGCCGGCCCGACTTCAACAGCGCTCTTGTAAGGAGTAACGATTCTGTTAAGGACAATTGATTTAAGGGTGCCTAAGTTAGAGTGTCTATGTAGACTAAAGGGTTATTTAGGATGATCTAAATAGGTGTAGTTTCTAATTTTTTTACAAAAAATGTATAAAAAAATAACAAGATGATGACAAAAATAAATAAAAATATATATACTTATATAATGTACCCCAAATAGTGCCCATTTGGAGCATCCATGGTGAAGTACACATCATTAGAAGGCCTAGATAATTGATAAGATCATATCAGAAAGGATCTTTTGACGCATGGTGAAACGAATTGCTCTTATGAAGGTTAAACGTAACAAAAATAGGCGGTTCGCCTTCTTTAGGCACCTTAATGGCTTAAGTAAGGGAGCATATGAAGCAGTTATCCCATGTGCATCTTGGAGGGCAAATAAGGTTCTTCTTCTTTGGAGGACATTCAATTTGTCTAAACCTTAACTCTCTATATTCATTTTCTCTTATCTTTACTTCTTGGATTCTTGATTTTAGTGTTTGAGGGGTTTATCCGACCAAACCTTGACCGAATAGCTTTTATGGTGTTTTTTTGTCTCGTAGGCCACAGTGTTCAAATTATATACAACATATAAATATTTTAGGGGCTAAATTTTTTTATCCCTAAAAATGAAAATTTTGTTGTAAAAAATATTTAGGGATCAATTTCTATCATTGTGAGAATAGTCACTAAAAGATTGTCTCGAAAAAAAAAAAAAAAAAAAAACAAGACTTTTAGCAAGAAACTTTTTTAAATGTCACTTATAAGACAACAATTTGGTTCCAAAAGGTTTTATTTTTTGAGACAAATTTTGATTCCAAAAGGATAAAATCATTACTAAAAATATAATTATGACACTTTGTAACAAAAATATTTGGTCCCAAAAAAGTAATTTTGATCCTAAAAGAATAATAATTCATCACTAATGTCTAATTTTTGTTGTTGAAAATATAATAATGACACTTTTGGTAACAAAAATATTTAGTCCCTAAAAAGTAATTTTGACCCTAAATTTGTCTCTAAAACCTTAATTTTTTTATGGTTGTTAGACTTCTTTATTTTGATGATTCAATCAATTATTTTTAATTTATTTTAAAGAGAAAAATAGAATCAAAATTTATTTTGCCCCATTATTTCTTATCTAAACTTTTATCCTAAATGTTGTTAGAATGTATTTAATATTTGCTTAAATCAGGAGTTCATTTCAACCCAAAAACCATGCCCAAAACAGAAGTTCAAACAGCCCAGCATAGCAGCAATTCAAACGGTTCAAAACTGTCAAGCACCAGACGTTCGGGTGGACATCCGGCCGGACGACCGACCAAGGCTTTTTTGCCCAATTCTGCTTCAGTTCGACCTTTCCTCTCAACGACTCTGTGCTACAACAGTTATTTTTTCAAAATAAAGATGTTCCAGACCAACCTTGTCTCCTACCAAGTTCAAATCAGTAATGATGGAATGGTTTATATTTAAAATGAATTCAACAGCTCTATAAGCCTCATGATATATATATACCAGAGCCTATATACTAGAGCCTCAGTGAACAACACACAGCAACTACATACTTACTGAAATTTAGAAAACATTCTTTGATCTATAATCACTCTCATCTATTCTCTGAAAAATTCTCTGAAAAATGTTCTTCAATTTTTTGTTTACATCTTTCTCTCAGAAATTATACACTGAGCCTTATAGCCTTAAACTCATCTTTCCTGTGTGAGGTTTCCAGAAAAATCAAAGATTCATTTTATATATCTATCTTTGAGAGATAATTCTTATAGCTTTCTGTGAAAGCAAAAACACCTTATCTTTAACCTTATAAGAGTATAGTACATTCAATGTTCTGAACTTAGAAAGTCTGTATAAAATTCGTGGAGGATTGCTCCATTTGTGAAAAGGTTACTAGGACCCTGTGAAGCTAGAGTATAGTAGAAAATCTCAAGTGAAGCTTGAGGAGTGGATGTAGGCCGAGTTGAAACCGAACCACTATAAATCTGTTTGCCTCTCTCTTCCTTATCTCTTTATTTTATTTAAATTGCCATAGTTATATTTCACATTTTCACTGTGCCAAAATCATTAACTGATATAATTGTTAGATCACTTGTTTTAATTATCTTTATTTCATTAATTATATTTATCTATTGTGCTAGTCATAATTTTTATTAGAATATTATTATAATTAATTGTAAAAACCTAATTCACCCCCTCTTAGGTTGTCTTTTGAGTAACAATTGGTATCAGAGCCTAAACTCTTGCTTTAGATTTAACTATCTGGGAGTTTCGATCCATGGCAACCTTAGCTAGCACTAGCACTAGCACTACTGAAGAACAAGCCACCAATAGGCCACCTTTGTTTGACGGAAACAACTATAGTCATTGGAAAGATAAGATGACCCTATACCTACAAGCCACTGATTATGCCATGTGGATTATTGTCACCAAAGGTCCAAAAATTCCTACCAAATTAGTAAACAACATTAGTGTACCTAAAATTGAAGATGAATGTAATGAGAAGGATCACAAATTATTACAAGCCAATGCTAAAGCCATACTCAGCCTTGTTTGTGGATTAGACTCGAAGGAGTATAATTGAATTTCAAGTTGTGATTCGGCAAAAGAAATTTGGGACAAACTTGAGGTAACGTATGAAGGTACAAACCAAGTGAAGGAATCTCCTATCGATATGCTTGTTCATAGTTATGAATTGTTTAAAATGAACTCTGATGAATCTATTTCAAGTATGTTTACTAGATTTATTGAAATTGTAAACGCTTTGAAATCTCTTGGCAAAACTTATCCTAATAGTGAGTTGGTGAGAAAAATTCTTAGGTGTTTACCAAAGAATTGGGAAGCAAAGGTCACCGCCATTATAGAAGCCAAAAATCTCTTCACACTTGGATTGGATGAGCTTATAGGTTCCCTTATGACTCATGAGATCACCATGAAAGGACATGAGGATATTGAAAACAAAAAGAAAAGTGGAATTGCATTCAAAGCCTCATCAAATGAAAAAGAACATGAAAACTCCAGTGAAGATGAACGTTATGCCATGTTTAGTAGAAACCTCAAAAAGCACTTCAAGAAAAACAATTATGGAGAAAGAAGACCTTTCAAGAAAGAGTACAACAAAGATAACAAGAAAAAACCTATTATTTGCTATGAGTGCAAAAATCCTAGACATATGAAGATGGATTGTCCAAAATTGAAAAATCATGAAAAAGACTACAAAAGAAACAAGAAGGCCACGGTAGCAACTTGGGGAGAAAGTGAAGATGAAAGCTCAAGTAATGAAATTGAAAATGAAGTAGCCAACTTATGTCTCGTGGCTCTTGAAGATGAAGACTCTACTCAAGATGAGATAACTACTCTTTATGAAGAACTTGAAAGTGCATTCCATGAACTACAAGATGAATTTAGAAAAGTTTGTGCCAAAAATAATGTGTTAAAAAAATCTGTTGCATCTTTATATAGTAATGTAGAAGAATTAAAGAAAGAAAAAATCGTTTTGAAAAATGATTTTAATACCATCTCTAATGAGAAAACTACTTTAAAAAACAATATTGATGATTTAACAAAATCACTTGAAAATTTTATAAAAGGTAGAAATAATCTCAACATGCTTCTTGGAAATCAAATATGTGTTTTCGATAAAGCGGGCATTAGATATGACCCTATTAAGAAACAAAAGAATCTCAATACAATTTTTGAAAAGACACCTCTCATGACACACCCTCATATTACTTGTCATTATTGTAGAATGAAAGGTCATTACATATCTTCTTGTCCATTCAAAAAGAATATGAACATAGAAATTAAAAAAATTTAGATCGTTAAGAGATCTAACAAAACTAATCAAGAAATACCCAAGAAACTATGGGTACCAAAAACCAACACTTGATTATCATCTTATAGGTTTGCTTTAAGTCTAAAGCTAAAGAAGAGAAGTGGTACCTTGATAGTGGATGTTCCAAACACATAACCGGAGATAAATCCTTCTTTACTAAACTATCATCGAAAGATGGAGGATTTGTTACTTTTGGAGACAACAAGAAAGGAAAAATCATCAGTATTGGTAGCATCGGTATCTCTCCTAACCCGCCCATTGAAAATGTTTTACTTGTTGATGGACTTAAGCACAATCTACTTAGTATTAGTCAATTATGTGATAAGAGTAATCGTGTTATTTTTGATATATTACATTACACAATTGAAAGCACAAATAATCATAAAGCTTTATTCGTTGGTAATCGCCATGATAATGTTTATGTTTTTCATCTCAATGATCTCTATGCTAGTGATGTTAAATGTTTATATGTTAATAATGAAAATACTTGGTTATGGCATAGAAGACTTGGTCATGCTCATATGGATTTAATTGCTAAACTTTTGAAAAAGGATTTGGTCATTGGACTTCCAAAAATTAAATTTGAAAAAGATCATCTCTGTAGTGCTTGTTGTAGACGGCCCGCGGGGGGGCCTCGCTACAGTACGGACTCGATTTGTGTCACGGTTCTTAATCTTGAACCAAAGAGTCCAAATCCGGCAAATCGTTTTGAGAAAACATATTTTTTGAAAGAAGTGTCAAACATGGACTGCTTTGCCAGATACAGAGTCGCCACCTAAATATTTTATTTTAGAAAATTTAGGAAACCCTGACTCGTTTGCCTAAGGCCACGTGTCTGTCATCACCAAATTTGCCTCAGCTCGGGAACTTGCGTACGATTGGGGAAGGTCACTTCGTGAGCACCCCCGCTCGCCCGATCAAAGATCAGTCTCTACTAACTATGATATCTAGTCTTGAAAACTTTGTGTGCTCTTATTCCAGTTATTAGCCTAGATTTACTATGTGATGCGCACAGTATACAAGTATAGACTGGGTCGCCTGAATTGGAACAAAACATTTCATGTTTGTTTGTTTGAAAATGGTTTAATGGTGCTACCCGCAGGTAGGCTAAGACGTGGATTTGCCACCCTCGGGTGGGCTTAGAAAACATGATTTTGCCACTATCTAGTGGGCTTAAAACACACAGTCAATGATTTGTTCCAATCCAACTAACCCAACCTTCACCCACAGGCATTCAGGCAGTTATATCACATAAGCAAATAGCCTCATGGTAAGCATGCTATCATGGCAGTCACTCACACACATGTAAGGATGCTAAAGCATAAAAACTCACCGAGTACTCCAAGCCAAAACAGAAACTACATTAGAAATCATGCATGATCCTAAGTATACAGAAATGCCTAATGCAACACATGCAAAAATGCAACTATAGCAGGCTCGGCTATTCTAAACATGGCATATGAGATGCAACAACTATCAAGTATTCAATTTGGAATTGAAATACAAATGCAATTAGTATGATGCGCCGAGCCCGGTGCATGCAAGACAGATGAATGAATGCAAACATGCTATCATACTGTATGCTAATTGAAACATGCCCTAATCTAACCATCATAAGCAGGTAAATAAAAGGGAAGAAAGACGTGGAGTTGGAAGACATACATCACACACACGCACGCACACTTATTACAATTATGTCCTCGCACAAAGGGTCCAAATAAATAATACAGTTCAAATAATACAGTCCAAATAATGTACAAATCCCTAATTAATTTACAAATTAACTAGGAAAAATAATAAACTGGCATGCAAGCCAGGGACTGTCTTGACTCTTCTTCAGATGATGAATGATGCATGTCCGGGTTGCCTTCGCGCGGAAATCCACTGTGATGCCCTAATTAGCCTCTGTTTTACAATAGTTTTTTTGGAAAGCGCGCCAAGCCTCGGAAGACTGCTGATTCTTGATTTGCTGCAACAGAGAGCAGGAAAGGGGCATGGCAATGTATTTTCACAAATGTATGTATGCCTCGATCCTCGTGCCACCAATCACGCATTTCGATGAATGATGGCCAAGGAATCGAATTGCACTACTCAATATAGAATGAATGCACATGAAAACACAACAAGACCTAACTCCATCACGGATAATCCGGAGTGTCGGTGACCGGGGAATTGAGATACGTTCCGTCACTCAGAGTACGAAACGCACCTCGTTTCCCGTGCCCAGGCTAACTCCTATCCCGAACACAATGCAATATGCATGACATGCATGAAATGCAACTAAGATACAACTTAAAATGCACAATGCTATGAAATGGCATACACAATGCACGAGATAACATGACATACACAATGCACTAACATACAGCTTAGCATACACAATGCCATAGAATGAAATGGCATACACAATGCATAATGGACTTACACCAACATGAGTGGACCTCAGCCACACTCACATAAGAGGCCATTAGATGAAAATAAGACACTCGAAATGCGTGCACACGTGCACGCAAACCGATGACCGACCCTAAGGCACCGAATGCCACTCTAACAAGACACATGGCAAGACATGGAATATGGCATACTATCATGCAAATTTCAGAGGCAATAAGTGATGCAAAACAGCCCCAAAAGATGGCAAAACAACACCCGATGCATGGAATAGGTCCCGAAACATGAAATTAGGCATACCGAATGACCTATGACTATGCAATGCATGCATTATTCGAACATGGAATGTGAATAAAGAATCAAGACAGCCCAAAAATAAGCATATTTACAGTTCTAAGTGAGGCCAAACAGCAAACGCAAATGGGGCTAAACTAGCATGCAAAAACGGCCCCGAAAGCAAGATAATGAAGCAACTAACAGATGCTGGCCCTAAACAGAGAAGGGCCCTTCTACAATGTTGAAGAGGGGCCCAAAATATGATATTTTACAGTTTATGTAAAGCCACAAAAACAGACACAAGTATGGAAAAATTCTTATGCAAGAAATGGGCCAAAATGGAGACAAAGAAGCAACTGATACATGCTGGCCTCAAACAGATGAAGGTCCTTCAACAAAGTTGAATAGGGACCTAAAACATGACTTTTTACAGTTTATGATCAGACCCAAAACAGTATAAAAGTATGCTCAAAATGCTATGCAAAATAAGGCCTAAAAAGAGGTTACAACACAAAGTATACAAAATATGCTCAAAAAAGTAATAGACCCTTAATGAAACATGAAGATAGGGTCAAAATAAGACCCTTTTCAGTTCGGACCAAAGTCCAAAAACAGAAGCACAATAGGCTAACAAATCATGCCAAAAATGGGACCAAAAGATGGATATCAAAGCAAGTGGCACATGGAGGATTCAAACAGTGATGAGCCCTTCTACAATGTTGAAGAAAGGCTCAAAATAAGCCTATTTACAGTTTACATCATACTTCAAAACAGATTATACACGGGCCTAAAATGCTACACAAGAAATAGGCATACAAAAGGGATAATGAAGCAAGTGAAAAATGGGGGCCTCAAACAGTGAGAGGCCCTTAATGAGACATGAAAAATAGCTCAAAACAAGCCTATCTCCAGTTAGGGTCGGAGCCCAAATATGCAAGCATAAGGAGCTAAAATATAGACCAAGAAAAGAGCAAAAAGAGAAAAAATGGGACTCACCCTTGAAGACTAGTCTTTCATCAACTCTTGGTCCAAAATCTGAGCTTTCAACCTCTTCAAAAGAGTCCCAAAGTGATGGAATGGAGGATGGAGGTCTTGTGCTATGAGTTGGTGTGTAAAAATGGTGTAAGAATCAAAGGATTTTGATGGTTAAAATGTAGAGAGAGAGAGAGAGAGAGAGAGAGAGAGAGAGATTTAATGTGAGAGCTCCACAACAAAAATTTATAATCCTAAAACACATCTGGGGGGTCTGTTATATAGACACAAGAGGGTGGAAAAGAGGGGGAAAAATGGGGGGGAAATGAAATTCAAATTTCCCCCCAAAATGGCCAAAAAGTGAGATATAAAGACAAGTGGTAGCTTCTAGTCCCAAATGGCCGAGATCCCTTCAAAAAAGTTGAAGAGAGGCTCAAAACAAGACACTTTTTAGTTTACAACCAAGTCCGAAACAGCTCACAAGTAAGCCTAAAATACCATGCAAAAATAGGCCTAAAAGAGGGTTTAAACACAAAGTGTGAAAAGGGAGTTTCAAATAGAAAAAGGTCCTTAATAAAACATGAAAAGGAGCTCAAAATATGACTATTTCTAGTTTGGGTCGAAGCCCAAAAATGCTTTCAAGCAAGGCTCAGGGGCCAAAATGCGCAGTTTGGGGCCCCGAAAATTGACTGTTAGGCACCGGAAGTGGTGTTCGACCACGAAGTCGGTCTCTCGGACCACAGTGTCCCTCAAAAGGGAAGAAATAAGGTATGTGCCAAAAACCGGAGCAAACGGAGGTGGTTAGGCGGTCCCGAACCGAGGCACACGACCTAACGACCCCGAAAACCGGGAACCGGGCTCCGAAATGGGAAAAATGGCCTACGACCACAAAATGTAGCCGACAGCCACTAAGAGATGGTCTACGAGACCTCTCCCTCCCTTCAGGAAGAGAAAACAGAGAAAATAGAGCCTGGTTCGCAAACCGAGGTAAAGTACAAAAGAGTCCGGAAGTCCGAAGACAAGGCTCGCAGCCGAGACTCTGAAACCTCTGAACGAGCACGATATGCAATATCACCAAGCGCTCAATCGGTGACGTCTGAGTCTTAAGGTCGGTCAAAAATTAGATGTCTACACTTGTCAACAAGGAAAACAAACTAAAACTTCGTTTAAATCAAAATCTCATATTTCCATAACTAGACCTTTATAACTATTGCATATGAATTTATTTGGTCCCTCAAGGACATCTAGTCTAGGTGGTAAACATTATTGTCTTGTTATTGTTGATGATTATTCAAGATTTACATCGGTTATGTTTTTAGTACACAAAGATGAAATATTTTCTTCTTTCACAAAACTCTATCGTAGAATTCAAAATGAAAAAGGCTTTTTTATTACTAATATTCGAACTGACCATGGTAGAGAACTTAAAAATGAGAAATTTGAATTGTTTTGTGATGAGCATGGTATTGGACATAATTTTTCAACACTTAGAATCCTTAACAAAATGGTGTAGTAGAAAGGAAGAATAGAACTTTAGAAGAGATGAGTAGAACAATGCTTTGCGAAAATAATCTTCTTACATATTTTTGCGCCGAAGCCGCTCACACTGCATGCTATATTTTAAATCGTGCATTGATTAGACCTATTCTCAAAAAGACTCCTTATGAACTTTGGCATGATAGAAAGCTCAACATTAGTCACTTGCATGTTTTTGGTTATAAATGTTTTGTGCATAATAACGGTAAGGATTACTTAGGAAAATTTGATTTAAAATCTGATGAAGCAATTTTTCTTGGCTATTCCTTAATTAGCAAAGCTTATCATGTTTTTAATAAAAGAACTCTTGTTGTGGAAGAATCTGTACATGTGGCATTTGATGAAACTAACATTTCTGCTCAAAAGCAAATTGTTAGTAATGATATAGACTTGGAACCAAATGTAGAAGATTTAAGTATCTACAAAGAAGAGAACCAACCATATAAGTTGAAAAAAGATATTGAACAATCTATTCTCCCACCTCAAGAAAAATGAGGAAATAATGATGATTTGCCAAGAGAATGGAAGTTTGTTCATAATCACCCTAAGGATTTAATCTTAGGTGACCCTACAAAAGGTATCGAAACTCGCTCTTTATTTAGAAACATTTGTAGTAACTTGGCTTTTCCCTCACAGATTGAGCCTAAAAACCTTAAGAAGCCGAATTCGATAAACATTGGATGATGACTATGCATGAAAAGCTCAACCAATTTGAGAGAAACAAAGTGTGGCAGCTTGTGCCAAAACCTAAAGATCATACCATTATCGATACCAAATGGATCTTTTGAAACAAGCTTGATGAATTCGGCATAATTATGAGAAACAAGTCCAGACTTGTTGCACAAGGATATAATCAAGAAGAAGGTATTGATTTTGATGAAACTTTTGCTCTAGTTGCTAGATTAGAAACCATTTGCATGTTACTTGCATTTGTGTGTTATAGAGATTTCAAACTTTATCAAATGGACATAAAAAGTGTGTTTCTAAATGGTTTCATAAATGAGGAAGTTTATGTAAAACACCCGTTAGGTTTTGAAGATCATGCTTTTCCAAATCATGTTTTTAAACTATCAAAAACTTTATATGGTTTGAAACAAACACCTCGTGCATGGTATGAACGATTAAGTAAATTTTTGATTGAAAATAATTTTACTAGAAGGACAATTGACAAAACACTTTTTGTTAAAACTAAAAATGATGATTTACTTATTGTACAAATATATGTGGATGACGTTATATTTGGTTCTACTAATGAAACCGTGTGTAAAGAATTTGCTAAGTGTATGCAAGATGAGTTTGAGATGAGCATGATGGGAGAGCTAAATTATTTCCTTGGACTTCCAATCAAACAATATAAGGAAGGAATTTTTATCAACCAAGCTAAGTACACAAAAGAATTACTCAAAAAGTTTGGTATATATGACTCAAAAGTAGCTGGAACACCTATCCATTAAGCTAGACAATGATGAAAAAGGTAAGTCCATTGATCAAACAAAATATCGAGGTATGATCGGCTCACTTCTTTATTTGACTACAAGTAGACCCGATATTATGTTTAGTGTTTGTATGTGTGCTAAATATCAATCAAATCCTAAGGAATCACATCTTAGTGCTGTTAAAAGAATTTTTAGATATCTTGTTGGCACTCAAAATTTGGAACTGTTTTATCCTAGAGATGTTACATTTGATTTAATTAGTTACTCGGATGCCGACTTTGCCGGATGCAAACTTGATAGAAAAAACACCAGTGACGCTTGTCACTTCCTTGGTAACTAATTAGTATCTTGGTTTAGCAAAAAGCAAAATTATGTTGCTTTATCAACGGCCGAAGCTGAATATATAGCTTCCGAAAGTTGTTATACCCAAATACTTTAGATGAAACAACAATTGGAGGACTTTGATTTATATTATGATCATATCCCTATTAAATGTGATAATACTAGTGCCATCAATTTAAGTAAAAGTCCGGTTCAACACTCATAAACAAAACATATTGAAATTCGACATCATTTTTTAAGAGATCATGTTCAAAAAAGGAATATTGCACTTGAATTTGTAAACACCGACAAGCAATTGGCAGATATTTTCACAAAACCCCTAAGCAAGGATCGCTTCAATTTTATTCGTGGCGAGCTTGGAATGTCGATTTCTACTTAAAAGACTTTGTTGTGACTGTGAAACTTGAATTTTTATTAAAATGATATATGTGTATTGCTACATTGATATGGAAACATTTATATCCGTTGAATGCTCTCAAATCCTTCATACATTTATTATCCTTAACAGTTTGCTATTCTTAACTGTGTATTTTTGTTATGCATCTTGAGCTTAATTTAACTTTGCATACATAGATTTTTTTTTGGTTAAACCTTCATGATATTTTTTTTAGCTTTAGCCTTACCCTTCTAGCAACACCGACGTCCCATTAAACTTAATTTCTTTTATTTTTTTCTCATTATGTTTTTTTTGTTTCGTTTTGCCATTAAGCTTAATTTCTTTTATTTTTTTCTGATTATTTTTTTCCTTTCATTTTACTATTAGGCTTAATTTTTTATTTTCTGCACTTTAATTTCATCTTCAGTGCTTAAAAAAAAAAAAAACCCTTCCATCTATTTTTTTTTTGGCCTTTCGCCGACCTCACTTACTCGCCTCTTCTGCCGACTTCTTTCTCTTTTTATCACCTTGGGAGACTCTTGAAGGCCCTACCCCCGTGCTTTCGCCGAGAAAGATAACTCCCCGCTGACTATCAAAGGCCAAGTACAAAGGTGCTCCAAATCAGGCCATGGAGGTGGCCTGCCGTTTCAGCTCTTTATTTTTTGCCTTCAGTGCGCAAATCTCTGCTCGCGTATCCTTGTACATGCGTTGGCACAGAGAGAGTAACCTTTTCTCTGCTCGCGTATCCTTGTACATGCGTTGGCAAATCTCTGCTTGCGTATCCTTGTACATGCGTTGGCTCTGTGCCAACGCATGTACAAGGATAATACGTAGTAACCTCTTCACAAATGAAGAGGAGAGAAATGATGTTGGCACAGAGATAATTTTTCAATGTTTTCTAAATTTCAGTATGTATGATGTTAGAAAACATTTTTTGATCTATAATCGCTCTCATCTATTCTTTGAAAAATTATCTAAGAAGTGTTCTTCAATTTTTTGTTTACATCTTTCTCTCATAAATTATACACTGAGCCTTATAGTCTTAAGCTCATCTTTCCTGTGTGAGGTTTCCAGAAAAATCAAAGATTCATTTTATGTATCTATCTTTGAGATAATTCTTATAACTTTTTGTGAAAGCAAGAATACCTTCTTTTCAATCTTGTAAGAGTGTAGTACACTCAGTGTTCTTGACTTAGAAAGTTTGTGTAAAATCCGTGGAGGATTGCTCCATTTGTGAAAAGGTTACTAGGACCCTGTAAAGCTAGAGTATAATGGAAAATCTCAAGTGAAGATTGAGGAGTGGATGTAGGCCGAGTTGAAACCAAACCACTATAAATCTGTTTGCCTCTCTTTTCCTTATCTCTTTATTTTGTTTAAATTGCCATAGTTATATTTCACATTTTCACTGTGCCAAAATCATTAACTGATATAATTGTTAGATCACTTATTTTAATTATCTTTATTTCATTAATTATATTTATTTATTATACTAGTCATAATTTTTATTAGAATATTATTATAATTAATTGTAAAAACCTAATTCACCCTACCTCTTAGGTTATCTTTTGGGTAACAATAGTGATTGTTGATCACAAAGCTCTTATCTACTAGTGCAAAATTCACCTCGCACAAATACCATTTGGTTAGAGCATCTCCGACGCTTACTCTTTTTTTCATCAAATTTGGGTAAAAATTTGGGTTAAGAATTTCATCTGACAGCAAGTGTTCCAACGCTAAATTTTCAATTTTCATCAAACAACCGATTGATCAGAAGGGCGACCAAGAAGATAGGGTGATTAACCAGCTTAGTGTAAATTTTCTTCAAAATTTTTTCAATCCAGTTGTCCACCCGATTGTCTAGTGGATCATCCATCTAGTCGTCCACCAACAGTCACCTACAAGATTAAATGAAAGGTTAAACGCTCCATTGATTTGATAAAAATAGTAAGATTCTCTTCATTTGACACCAATTTGGTAAAATAGTTGAAATACTATTTTCACCAAATTTTTATCAAATTTAAATTTGATAAAATATTTGAGTCTAGATTAGAGATGGTCTTAGGGGTCATGTTGAGCTCTTGCAAGCTTCTTTTCTTTAAATTGAGTTCAGATGCGGTTTAAATTATCATTTATTTTTTAATTTCATATTCACAATGCAGTGGTTTAATTGATTCTTTAAAATTATTGTCGTAAATCTATCATTGTTTGTTGTTTAAAACCTTTGGCTAGAGTAAATATTCAGTGCCCTTATGATAGTAACATGGCAATGTCACAAATCATTGCCACTATTTATTCGTGCATCTTTATTATCTGTTTGTGTGGATTTCATACATGGGTCTTTTTTAAATGTAGGTTAAAAGTTAAATTTTAGTTTTTTTAATTTTTTTTAAATATATAAAAAAAAGTAGAGAGATGATATAATTTAAAAAATAAAAAAGTTAATAAACTAACTTTTAATCTAATTGCCAAAATAAGCCGTAATCCCCCTATAAAGACATGATATTTTTTTTATAAATTAAATTTACTAGCTATTAGTAATAAGTAATACTACACACATCTTATTTTCTACTACATATGATTTATTATGTAATAATGTCATTATTATATCAATAATATACATAAGTGGTGGGACCTTTTTAACTGTCATAATAATAACACATTAGACAGTAACTCAAATATAATACAAAATTGTAGTATGGGTAACACTACTAAGTAATAATAGGGTAATTATTGATAGAGAGCTTTTATTTGTAGATTACATTCGTTCTCAGACGATGCTATTTTTAATTTTTTAAAATGATTTTGTCTCTTAATCAAATTATCGTTAAGGACAAAAGGTACACAACCTTTCCCTTTCGACTCTCTTACCATTGGCCGTCACCCCCTCCCTATCTGCCTCCCTTCTCATTGCAGCCTCTTTCTTTCTGTTGGTGAGGTAAGAAAAAAATGATTATTGTTTCTCAACTAGATATGAGAAAAGAAAAAAAATAATTATGATTTTTTATTATCATGTTTGGATAAATAAAAAAGAAGAGAATATAATTTCTCACTTATCCTGTTTGGATAGAGTAAACAAAAGAAAAGACAGAAAAATGTTGTATTTTTATTGATTATATATTTTGTATAAGCCAATTACAGTTCGACACGTGGCCGGACAAGGGCAATGCGGGAAACAACTCAAGTCCTCAATCAGAATCACACACGTGGCAGTTAGTATTGGTTTTTGTAGATCTGCATAGCACTGGATTAACAAAGAAATGCATGATAACGTGACTTCAACGGTTACTCATATTTAAATTCAAAATCAGGAGAGAAACCTAACTACAGATATGGCATAGTGGAGCTAACTATAATGCAACATGATCAGCGATCATGGAATGGTGGTTCGACGGTTAAAAATGCAGTTCGATGGTTGCCATTGAGAAGTATAAATAGTAGAGAAGGCCCCAAAAAATGCCCCAGACTCAGATACAGAAAATCAAGTTTGTCTACTTTATTTCCTTTCCAGTTTTTATGTTTCTTGTTCTTTACGTTTTGGTACTTCAATTTCCTGCACTGCATTTCATTCATAGGAGTAGTTTCAAATAGTTTGTTGCTATAAACCTCCACGAGGCTGATTTGGATCTTTATAAGTCTCTCATTTTACTTAATGAAATGTTATAATTGTTCTTCATTTAATTATTATTTACTTAATTTTCCTAAACAAAGCCACCAGTAAAAGTCCTCTTCATTGAGACTAAAAGAATTAAAACACATTTGTCTGATAATTGGTTGGCAATTAACATTCTGTAAGGATTGATTGATCCTTGCTGGCACGCTCACAATTACAAAAATAACCTTCAAAAGTCAAAAAGCCAACATATATTTTTGGCACGCCCGGTGGGACTAATTAAAATAGCTAGACGTAGGAGACAAGGAGAAAATGAACGCCTAGAAGAAGGCGTAGAAGGAGAGGTAGAAATGTCTAATCCAGAGGACAATATGATGACACATCCTGTGGAAATACCTGTTTCATCAAAACCTATGGTCGAACAGACCAGCACTTCGGAACAAGTACCGCATGTTCAAAGTATTGGACGAGGCCAAGGAATTGGACAATCCACTGTTCTATCTACTCAGCCAATGAATCCATGGGGAGGCCTAGTAGATGCCATGGGACAGCAGTTAATGAACACCATGGAAAGATGGGTAACATCCTTTTTGGATCGAATGACTACTCATCAACCAACTAATGTAAAGCATATAGAGGAAAATTCAAATGCCCCTCAGCAAAGATTGGCTAGAGATAAACAGCCTATGCAAAGTAATGGACATGCTAATGGTCAAACTAGTAGCCAAAACCATGAAAGACTACCACCTCTGTCTTGGTATGAGCCTCTTTTGAGGCCTATGGCAAGTCAAAATGCCTCATTACTTAACAGTGAAGCCATGCAAATTGGTGGATCTGGCTCAACACAAGATTATGCATAAGGATGGTTCCAAATCCCATGTTCAAAGCCATACCTGGCACAAGGGGATTCACTAATCCTTTGTTTGAATTTATACCCGGGGGTTGGAAGGTTTTCCTATAACTGGAAGAGACACAACACCTGTTCCAGTACCTTTCGCAGGTCCTTTTGTAGGACAAGTTCAATGGGGTCACCCATATCCCCAACAGCAGCTAGCACCACAGGGACAACCTGTAACGCCCTCAAAATAAACCCATAAATCAACCAACAATAACATGCTTAGACATAAGAGAATAAAGCATAAATATATTCCATCAAAGTAATCATTACAAAATGTATTATATGTTGACAACAAAAGTAAATGCCCTATGGGCTTACAACTTTTCGAGTCAACACTTGGTTACAAAAAGAGAGTGCTAACTCTATACAAAGAAAGCCCTTGGCTTGATATACATGTGATACAACAAAACAACAAAAGTAATCCCAGCCACTAAGCCTCCCAAGCTACGTCCTTGGAGGTGTCATGCTACTTGTACCTGAAAATGATGTCCCATAAAGGGTGAGCCACAGCCCAGTAGAAATATACTAAACCAAATATAAACAATGACTAAAATAATAGCATTCGATAGATGGCCCACACTTATATTCCAACTCATGTCATATTACAATTTCATGGCAATCATGCACATGTTACATTTCAGTCTCCATTTCTTATTCAACTTTCAGTTTGAAAACAAGGCTCAGAACCTGACCCAAATAACTTAATGAGATTATAACTCATCACTCAATTACTTTCAAAATTCATGACAAATACACATTTTGGTGTTGTATCAATAACGCATAAAAACCACTTTCATACTTCACAAATGATACACATTTTGGTGCTGTATCAATATAACAAAACGCTTCCACACTTCACAAATGATACACATTTTAGTATTGTATCAATGTAACAAAACACTTCCACATTTCACAATTGATACACATTGTAGTGCTGTATCAATATCAACAATTTCCGATTTAGAGGTCCATCCCCTATCTTTCCCTAAACCATGGAGTACATCCCCTATCTCCTCCCACACAACACAATGTATATAAAAACAGATTATATACACATTCAATCAATACATAAGGTTAATGTATTATTTCACAGTCATATTCGATGGCACTTTCAATTGATTAGTTCTTGTTTGCCTAATCATCATGCATTGTCTACAACAATCAAGACTATCCTCCATCGATAGCCCAAAGCAGTTATTTCTAAACAGAAAATAAATGCACCAAATGGATGAATTATCAACATTTACCTAGGTGAGCGATAAATTAATCCAACTACACCCTTTAATCCCATACCATTCTAATTTGAATATTTCCTATTCAATTTCTCATTTCCCAAAATTAATTATACCAATTAATTTCTCATGCAATTAGGGCTTTTTCCCAAATTCACAATACTAACCCTAAGGTTCCTTTTTCATCAACAATCTAACACAAAGTCCATTTTCCAATTTATTCCATACATAAAGGTTTTAAACTTTGAAAGCCCCTCTTTTGAAAATTACACCATGACCCCAAACTTTCTCAAAATTATCCAACAACCCCCAACATATCGAAATACTAAAATCCAAAAACAAAGCTCATAAGATGGAGTAGGATATCCCTACCTCGAAGTTAGTGCTCGAATGGAGAAGAAGACCAAAACCAAAGTGCTCCAAACTCCAAACTCCAAACTTTTCGGATCGAAACGAAACCCTCGACGATCAACACACTTTTTACAAAGGCCGAAGGATAGGAGGACACTCTAACTAGATCAAACCCTAGAGAGAAGGGAGATTCTAGAGAGAGAAGCTCTTAAAAAGTGTTTTTAGAAAGTAAGAGAGAGAGAGAGAATGTAAAAAGTGATTTAAAAATGCCCAGCTGCCAACTGATATACGACACTCCCACTCGAACGGATAATAGAACGCTTGAGCGTCAAGCACAAAAATCTAGACACGCTCGAGCGCAAGAAGGCCTGCTCGAGCGCCAAGACACAAGAATAAAATACATCCGCTCTAGCGCGAAAACTAGTCCGCTCGAGTGTAGATTTCCCCCTCCCAGAACTTTCACAGACAAAGCACTACCCGCTCGAGCGCCAACATACCCGCTCGAGCGCGACCTACTCGAGCGTAAAAAAACCCGCTCGAGCGTGAAAAACACACCTGCAGAAGTTTTGCAGAGGCACGAAATACTGGGAGTGTGTAAACCCCGCTCGAGCGCAAGAAAGCCCGCTCGAGCATACAACTGAAAACCAAACTCCGCTCGAGTGCAGAATGACCCGCTCGAGCATAACACCAAAAATCTGGGCAACTACATTTGAGACCGAAACTTAACCCACCTGTTCGAAACACGCCCAACACATCCTACAACTCAAACATCAGGAATTAAAGGATGACAACAATGTATACAACTACCAACTCCATGAAACTAAAGTTCGGACTACAACAAATACAGAAAGGGAAAACCGGGATTGCTATACAACCAGTCCCAAACATACCACCCTATGGACCAAGAGGACCACAAGCACAAGGTTGTCCACCAAATCCTGTGTTTATTCCTCCAGTAGTGGTTCAACAAGCACAAAATATGGTCCCTGGGGACCAAATTTTGTGCTTGTTAGGGAGATGTGTGGACCAATGGCTCGGGGGGTTCAAACTCTTGTGTACAGAAAACCATATCCAGAATGAGTAGATAGGGTACATGAATTCCCAAGAGGCTTCAGGATACCAGATTTTGCCATTTTTTATGGAAATAGAAACTAGTCAACGGTTGAGCATATTGCTAGGTTCGCTGCTCAGTGTGGTGAATTTACTAACAATGACTATATGAAGTTAAGATTATTCCCAAATTCTATAACTGGGGCAGCCTTTGTATGGTATTTAACCTTACACCTGGCTCTATCCAAACTTGGCAACAAATAGAGGAGGCATTTCATGCTCAGTTCTTCCAAACAAAGCCAGAGGTTTCCATGGCAAACTTGGCAAGATTGAGTCAAAGACTTAATGAGAAGGCTACTCAGTTTATTGCCAAATTTAAAAGAGCACGAAATAAATGTAGGATCATTTTACCAGAGCCTGAATTTGTAAGATTGGCTCAAAATGGTCTAGAGTTTAGGCTTTGAAAGAAGTTTGAATTAACTGAGTTTAGAGACTTAGTGGAATTAACCTATAAGGTGTCTAGGTATGAAGCATTACTAGAAGAAGAACAAGATTGAAGTAATACATCATACAAGACGTATTATAGAGATCCTAATTATGAAATTGATGCAGCAGAGATTGTAGGAAAAGAGCCCATGATCTGTGAGGCATTAATTCATAAAGATACAACAATTGACCAGTAATTTAAAAAGAAAAACCTTCATAGGAAATACTCTTTTGATTTGACAAAAGCAGATGACATTTTTGATCATTTGCTTGCTGCAAACTTCTTGAAGTTACCAAAAGGAGTCAAAATTTCATCTCCAGAAAAACTTAAAGGAAACATGTATTGTAAATGGCATCATTCTTAGTCCCACTCAACTAAAAACTGCATTATTTTTCGAGACAGAATCCAAGAGCAAATTCGAAAGGAAAGTGTGAAATTTCCAACTAAAGCAGAAAAAGCCATGGGGATTGACACTAATCCATTCCTAGAAATTGGGGAAGTGGCAGCCAATGTTATTGTGCCAAATTTCCAGAACTTATCCTTGAAGGAATTGAAAGAGGTCAATGTGCAAATGCATGTTGCCAGTCAGACTACTGTTAAGAAAGATGCTAGAAGTCTGCCAGCTACTGGACAGGGTCTTCTAGACCAGAAGGAAGATTCTGATGAAGAAGCAGTGGATGATGATTCTTTGGAGGCAACTGTCATGCAAAGAATGTGTCCCAGATGCAGGTTGAGATATAAGTAGCTGAAAAGGCTTCCGATTGATGGGAAGCAGTATTACAAAGATGTGCAAAGGCGTCCTAAACCAACCAGTGCTTATAACAAAAGGGCATATTCAACTGGTATTAGGCAGCAACCATTAATGGCTAAGCCAACGGCCACTAGAGTGCACTCCAAAAGAAAGAGATCTCTACATGAATCTAGACCACCTAACAATTACAAAATTGAGGGTAATCATCCTGAAAGGAAACCTGAAAGGAGTTCAAGTTATGGGATCAAAGCCAGGGATTCGCCTCCTAGATCAACCTCACACAAGATGGAAGGTGGCCACCTTTATCAAAGGCCTGAATTGGGCCCAAAACAGGCAGTCAGGGCCAAGCAGTGGCCTTCACAGCCAGCTTCGAAGATGGATTCGAAAGACGAAAGAGACAGTTCAACAACTGGGCCAATGGGTTCATGGGTACCTGGAGTTCCAGATTGGTTTGTCATGCAGAACAAACCTAGGGAGATGTCTACCCAAAGGAATGTTGTTGGAAACCAAGGTAGGATGGTTAAATCTCCTTTGGTGGCTCCAAACAATTGGGTGTTACTCAAGCACCCAAAAACAAAGGAATCAAATATGGTCCTAGTGATTTCTAGGTCCCAAAGAAGAAAGATCCAACAAAGGTACACTCAGTACCAGAAGGATCTAAAAAAAAAAGTGGAGAAAGCTTTTCATTAGTCCAGCCAAAGAGCCAGGCAGATAGAGAAGAAAATTCAAAGTCAGATCATGATCCAAAGTCGGCTCTTCAAGACAAAAGGAATTGTAGCAGAGAACAATTGGCCAAAGTTCACTCCGAACTAAAAGCCAAAGAAAGATCCAGTTTGGCAGGATTGGAAAAGGCTCTGATAGAAAGTGATAGTGAGATAGAGGAAGAAGTCGGCCTAGGCCAAAGGAATGAGATGGTTGAGGAAGAGATGTTTGAAGCCTTTATGGCTGAACAGACATTTTTGGTTGGAAAACCAGTAGAAACAGACCATTCGAGGAAAGCTACTATTACTGAAGTGCCAGAATGCAGCATGAAAGATGCTTCCGAAGTAGTTGAACAAGTTGGCCAAGAAGAAAAACAGGTACAGCCAGTCGTCCAATTTGGCTCATTTCCTTCGGTGTCAGTGAATATGGTGCTTATATTACCACAGGAGTTTCAAGCTGAAGATAACAACCAAGGCCAGGAGATTGACCCAATTCCAGTTTCCAGTGAAGACTCACAAGTGAGTATAGTGCAAGACGAATCCAAAGTGGCTGCACCTATGAAAACTGAAGATGAGAGTGATGAAGAGGTGAGTATAAACCTCTCATACCCTTTTGAGTATCCCACAACCTCCATGACACAGCATGTCAAACCGCTGTATATCAAGGCCTTCTTTGATGGGATACAGATGAACTGGGTATTGGTGGATAATGGGGCAGTAGTAAACCTGCTTCTGAAATCTTCTTTGAAGAAACTAAGAAAGAGGAACCCCAGGCTAATCCCAACCGGTACAACTATTGCTGGTTTTGCTGGAGACAAACAGATGGCTCAAGGCATTTTGCCCATCAATTTGAGTGTGGGAACCAGGGACTGCATGACTGCGTTCTTCGTTATCAACAGCAATACTAAGTACAATGCTCTACTTGGTAGGGATTGGATTCACACCAATAAATGTGTGCCTTCCTCTTTACATCAGAAAATAATGATGGCCTTGGACAGCGGAGAGACAGAGGAGATCAATGCAGATCCCCAACCCTTTATAGCCTGTGCAGATTTTGCAGAGGCCAAATTATATACTGAAGGAGTAGCACCACTCAGTATACTGAGAAAACCTGATGGATCAGCTGAAGTTACGGCTGATGAGGAATTAGTACACTTGAAGCACTTAGTCCAGGAAAGTGTTGACGAAGAGTTTGTCATTAAGGATGACAATGATGCCTGGTTGCAGGCAAAGAGATGGAATCCATGAGGCCAAATCTTTGGCTTTAATCAAGTTCTCAACATTGGACATAAAATCAATAGTCTAGAAAGCGCAAGAGCAAGAGAAAGAAGTCATGATAATTGGCTATAAGCAGGAACAGCAACAGGTCAAATGTTTGGCCTTGGATAAATACTGTGCTTTGGACATTGAAATAAAAGTCTAGGAGATACAGGAGGAAAAAGCCTTGTGGACAGACTTTGTCTATGAGGAAGAGGGTAAGGATGTCGAATCAAAAGAACTGGAAACAGGACAAAGCAAGAAGATTGCTTCGAAGTCAGAAGGAATCAAAGAAGAAGTATCAGTGAGTTCTCAGGTACAAGACCCCTTGGAAGAAATGGACTTAGGGAAAGGATCCATACAGCAGTCCACCTACATAAGTGCTTGGTTGAATGCTCTTGACAGAGACCAATTGTTAGTGGTATTGAAGAGATACAAAGACTGTTTTGCATGGTCTTATAATGAACTACCAGGATTGGATAGGTCATTAGTGGAACACAGGCTCCCTATGAAGCCTAATTTCAAGTCATACAAGCAAAAACCAAGAAGAATGAGCCCTGGGGTGATTCAAAAGGTCAATGAGGAAATTCTTATGCTCCTCAAGGCAGGCTTTATTAGGACAGCCATGTATGTTGAATGGCTATCCAATATTGTGTTTGTAGTTAAGAAGAATGGTAAAATGAGGGTATGCATCGATTTCAGAAACTTGAATTTAGCAACCCCAAAAGATGAGCATCCTATGCCTATTGTAGATTTGTTGGTAGATAGTTCTGCAGGGCATCAAATTTTATTAATGATAGATGGGCACTCTGGTTATAACCAAATCTGTATTGTAGAGGAGGATATCCACAAGACAGCATTCAAATGTTCTGGGAATATTGGCACCTTCAAATGGGTTAAAATGCCATTTGGTTTGAAGAATGCTAGGGCTACATATCAAAGGGCTATGAACACTATTTTTATGACCTCATTGGAGGATATTTGGAGTGTTACATTGATGATATTGTAGTAAAATCCCAATCCATGGAGGAACATTTGTTTCACTTGGAAGCAGCCTTTGAAAGAATGAGAAGGTTTAAGTCGAAACTTAATCCTCTCAAATGTGCTTTTGGCGTATCAGCTAGAAACTTCTTGGGCTATGTAGTACACAAGAAGGGAATACAGATTGATCAGAATAAAGCCAAAGCTATCATTGAAGCCAAACCTCCATCAAGTAAGAAAGAATTACAAAAATTCCTTGGACATGTTAATTTTCTTCAAAGATTCATTTCTAACACTGCGGGGAAAACTAAAATATTTTCTTCCTTATTAAGACTGAAAGATAAAGAGGAGTTTATGGGAATAGCAAAGCATCAAACTACTTTTGAAGGAATCAAAACCTACTTGGCCAACCCTCCAGTGCTGATGCCACCAAAGGGTGATAAGCCCTTGAAGTTGTACATAGTTGCAGCAGAGGATTCATTGGGAGTTTTCTTAGCCCAAGATAATGAAGAAGGCAAGGAACAAGCTGTTTATTACCTTAGTAGGTTTCTAAATTCTTGTGAATGTAAATACTCAGTTGTAGAAAAGTTGTGCCTTGCATTGTATTTTGTTGCAATGAAATTAAGATACTATATTTTGCCTACAACTGTCTTGGTAATTGCAACCACAGATTTGGTTAAATATATGTTATCTAGGCCCATGTTGAAGGGAAGAATTGGCAAATGGATACTAACTTTATCAGAATTTCATTTGGAATATGTCCCCCAAAAGGCAGTAAAATGACAAGTTTTGGCTAATTTTTTGGCAGATTATCCATGTCAAATAGAAAGTCAAGAAATAATGAAGCTTGGTATGGTTAGTGTTGAACCATGGCAAATGTGGTTCGATGGATCAAAAGCCAATGGTCTAACAGGAATTGGTGTGGTAATCAAGTCACCACAAGGGGTAGAAACCACACATGGCTTCAGAGCAGATGAAATTACTTGTTCCAATAATCAAGCTGAATATGAAGCCTTAATAATGGGACTGGAAATACTTATTGGATTACAAGCCCACACAGTTGACATATTTGGAGATTCTTAATTAGTAATTAACCAGGTGAAAGGGATTTTCAAATGTCAAAGTGTGAGCATGTTGCCATACTATGTGGTTGCATTACATTTACTTTCTCAGTTTCAGATAGCAAATGTAACTTATATCCCTAGATTCTTGAATAATAAAGCTAATGATGTGGCTCAGGAAGCTTCAAATTTCAAGAAAAAGGATAATACTCAAAGGGATATAAGCCAAACAACATACCAGAAAGTAATACCACCCTTAAATAAAAGAGATGTGATCCTGGAAGTTAATCATAATGGCTTACAAGAACAAAATTGGAGGCATCCAATAATGCAATATCTAGCTGGCCCATCTTCGAAAGCCAGCAGAAAAATCAAATTGCAATCTATGCAGTACATAATGTATGGTAATGCTCTCTACAAAAGGGGGGCGGATGGGTTATTATTAGAATGTTTAGGTCCTAAGGAAGCCTTGACAGCCATGGCTGAAGTTCATGAAGGAATTTGTGGTGCTCATCAGCCTGGTGTGAAGATGAGATAGCTGCTTCGAAGACATTCTTACCATTGGTCAACCATCTTTAAGGACTGCATAAAATATGCTAGAGGTTGCCAAGCATGCCAAAGGCATGGCACAATAAGGCATGTACCTATAATTGATCTACATACGGTTGTGAAGCCTTTGCCATTTAGAGGGTGGGCTATGGATATGATAGGGAAAATACACCCACCCTTTTCGAAGCATCATTGTTTCATCTTAGTGGCCATGGATTACTTCACTAAGTGAGTCGAGGCTAAACCATATAAGGCTGTGGACCAGACTGAAGTCATTGGATTCATTAAAGATTTGATCCACAAATTTGGTATCCCACAGACTATAACTGTTGATAACGGGACTGTATTTGATGGGAAAATGGTAAAGTCTTTTGTGGCAGAGTTTGGAATTAGTCTTGTTAATTCTACCCCCTATTATGCACAAGCCAATGGTCAAGCTAAATCATCCAATAAGTCTTTGAAAAAAGGAATTCAAAAAGTTGTGGAAGATAATCCCATGGATTGGCATAACTTGTTGTTGGATGTATTGTGGGCTTATAGGACTTCACTAAGATCAAGCACAGGAATCACTCCTTATGCCTTAGTATATGGGCATGATGCAGTGTTACCTGTGGAAATTAATGTTAAGTCCTTGAGGGTGAGATGTCAGGATCAGTTAGATCTTGAGCAGTACCGTCAAAGTATGTGCTTGGAATTAGAAAGTATAGATGAAGCTAGAATTCTGGCCTTAAATAGCATTCTTTTCCAAAAGAAGAAAGCAGCCAAAAACTATAATAAGAAAGTCAAGCACATTGGTTTTGATGAAGGTAATTTGGTATGGAAGACAATACTCTCAATAGGGATTAAAAGCCACAAGTTTGGTAAATGGTCACCTAACTGGGAAGGACCATATCAAGTTCATAGAGTCCTGTGTTTTGGAGCATACCATTTGAAAATTTTGAATCGATATGTACATCCCAAGAAAATTAATGGCAGATATTTGAAGCCTTATTATCCAACCGTGTAGGAAACACAAGGAATAGAATAAGTGCTAAATAAAAGAACATGAGAACACTCAAATGATAAAAAAGAGTTTTTATATCATAAAGAGTCAAGTCATATAGCCATAGATTGGCCCAAAAGTCAGTACAGTGTTTCAATTGTTCTTTTACAATAGATGCTCTATTCTTGAGGGATGAGAACAATTGAATAGCTGCGGTCATCTCTTGCTTTCGATCCGCCAACTCTTGATTAGTGATTTGCAACTTGGTAGCAGTCTGATTTAAAGCATGGTTAACTGTTGATAATTCTTCCTCAAGTTGAGCCTTCTTTTCCAATAGTTAAGCTTGAAATTGGGAGATAGAGGAATGTTGTTCTTTCAATTCTGACACTTAAGCATGAACTTTGGAAACAAAACTCTCGTCTCTCACCAATTTCTCCTCTGCAATCTTGGCAGCATAACAAATGTTGATGTAAAAATCAATGGTGGTTGTCGCCTGAGATAAATGACTTGAAACAGTCATACCGGATTGCTCAACAACCTTGCAACACTGGAGGAAGCCATTTTTTATTGCAGACCTTTGTAAGGCTTCAAAAGGAATCCTCAAAAAAGACATCAGTAACTCCAGACAGCTGTCCAAGTCTATCGAAGGCAAGGAAGTCTTACCACTGGAGAAAGAGCTCTCAAAAATTTCTAGCAGAGAATCAGCTAGAACTAATGGCTCAGTCTCATTGCTAGCTATTGGAGAGGTGAAAGGTGTGTCAAAGAGATTAGCTAGCCTAGTTTCGAAAATGTCCACCTCATCCATGGACATGGAAGGTGCAGAAAGAGCTCTAGTAAAAAGAAGAAATGACTGCATAGGAATAGGAGAAGAAGGTCGAGTATCCTTAGCAGTTTCTATAGTTTTGGCTACCAGTAGGTTGAGGGAAGAGGGAAGAGGGACTGGAGCTAGGCAAAGATAATGGACCATGAGTTGGAGAGTTACTAGTACCCTCTCTATAAGAATCAACTATGATTAAAGATGAAGTAACAGTTGGAATTTCCTTAGGAGGGGAAGGAGAAGTAAGGCTTGAGGGGAAATCGAATTGAGAAGAGTTGAAAGATAAATGAGGGAAGTATGGAGTTAAGCCAAGAGAAAGAGATGCATGAATACTTGACCTCAAGAAGGGTATAGAGAATATGGGACCAAGAGATGGAAGTATTGCTTGAGTTGGCTTTACAATATGAGGACTTTCAACTTCAAGTGAGATTGAAGGAGTCCTTGTTGAAAAAGGAGGCAAAGTAGTCGTTCCTGAAAAAGAAGAAATACAAAGTAATGTCAAGTCTCAATACCAAGAATTTGACAAGAGAATAGAGGCATGAAATAAGTTACTTGTTTCAGAAGTGGTAGCAATGATGGGAGAGCTACGAAGGGAATAATGCTCAACAATGTGTTGCTTTCTCGCAGTTTCCCTTTGGATTGTATCAACAGCGACAGCTTCATCTCTTAATAGTTGCTGCTGCCACTTTTTCCAGCTCTCTGGAAAACAATTATCTCCTTAGAGTGTTCTTGCTCCACTATTCTGGCAGCTGCCTCATGAATAGGGTCTTCGACCAAATCAAAAGGAGAGACAGTTATCTTCTTTTTCTTTTTCCTTTGCAGTGGTATTTCTTACTCTTTTTCAGTCTCTCTCTTCAATCTGAGACTTAGATTCCTCAAAAGTGATCTTTTCTTTTTCTGCTGATGTTTGTCTTTGAGAGTAGCCAGGGCTTTAACTCTCTTGGGAGATTCTTCTTGTGGAGATCCTACACCAAGAAGTATGAATGTAAAGAAAACAAGCAGAAAAGTCTGAAAGAAAAGAAACCTCAAGATATATATCTTTTTTCGAAGCAGCTCTAGTAACTCTGGAAGGAGGGGGTAAGGTTGCAGGGACAATTTTGGCAGTTGTAGAAAGAGAAGAAATATTCCCGGCTTCTTTTGGTTTAGCCTTAGAAGGCACACCTAGCCCTATCAGTAAATCATGAGGATGTATTGCTAGACGCACTTCCATATTAGCTGTCCACCAGTTTTGAAATCTTTTCAAAGCCAAGCCAGATGGGAGGAATGGGACAAATTTGAACTCACTCAAATCTTTCAACAATTTAAATGTTGCCTCCTCTAGTTTGGATTTGGGTACTCTCAAGTCTCTAGCTGTAAGATGGACATTTGAGAAGCTACAAAGTGGGATGGGAATCCCTTGAGTAAGCCCAAATTGCCTGGCAAATTGAGAATGGCAGTATACCTCAGATATGCACTTATAAACTCGAGGGTTTAAAGTGCCAATAAAAAGTTCCCTTGGCAACAAATTAGAAGCCCACATGTCTTTGTGCGATGGAATGGAACATTGTTTATCAGCCAAGAATGTCTTTAGCCAAATTGGCCCTTTATTGGCATCAAAGGGAGAAAAGAATGTGGCAGTTAGGGAAACAGGGAGCTGGTGGAAAAAAAGTAAGATAGTAAGCGAAAGAAGCGGGATAAAGGGCAATTCTAGCATATTTTTCCCCATAAATGCTAGGATCCTGAACTAGGAATTTTAACCACTTGGGATGCAAATCAGTAAAGTAAGCGAAGAGCCAGTGTTGAAGCACCCAGAGGGGACCTCCTTGGTTGATATCAAGAGGTTTCTCACAAAATTGGGAGCAGGCTCTATAAATATGGCCTAAGAGATAAAGGGCCAAGGCTATGCGTTTCTTCAAAATAAGGGCCTTTGCAAGTGGAGTAAATTCAGGCATGATTCGTTGAGATAATGTACAAAAAAGAAATTTGTATAACCAATATAAAATAAAGAAAAAGAGTTCTTGATCGCCCACAGGACCCACCTTTTTGTTTTCAACCTTTACGAAGTCACTAAAAGAAGAATTCAAAGGTGGAAGAGAAAATTTAACCGAAAGGTCTAGGTAACTGGGTGTAAAAGGGGTTCCAAGGGGCGAAAGCCCTAAGAGATGGCAGATATCAAGAATGATGGGAGCCATCATACCACAACGAAACTAAAAAAAATTAAAAGCCATGTTCCAGAAACAAAGAGCGGCAGGAATTAAAAAAGGGTCTTCAAGAATGATAAACCTGGAAAAGCGGAGGGCATTGAGGATGCAAAGTTCTTGTAGGTCCCATTCTCTTGCAGGCACAACCCTGTCATACCACTCCTCCCACTTAACCGTCAATGTTGGCCAGCAACGGTGAGGTCGATTCATTCTCCAATTTCCCCAATCCAACCCCCTTTCATAAAGAAGAAAGTGGTCCACCAGACGAGGGTACAAAGCTGGAAGATGAACAGGAGCCTCTCGAAAGATAGGACCTAAGACATATTCTTGTTTGTCGCTATGACGAGGGACAAAAAGGCGTCCGTCCATGGTACTCGATCCATCAGCTTTAAATTTGGCGATCTCTTCCTCAATACATCTTTTCAAAGCCATTGTTGGGCTTATGTGTTCGCCAGTTGGTACTTTCAAAAAAAAAGAATCCATTGGTGACGAACAGCAAGGCAAAAAGGGTCAGTGAAGGTGAAGGGTTTGTGTGCTGAGCAAACGAGTGAATTCAAAGCACGAAATAAGAAAGGTTTTAAAACTTTTGTGTCTGAAAAATATACCCGGTCATTTGACACAGACGGAATTCACAAAAAAGTACTAAAAGTACGAATGCGAAAGGTTTCCCTCAATATTGATAATTTTGGAGAGAAACACATCTCAAATACTGATATTAGTTTCGAAATAAAATATTTGGTTTCGAAGCCAAATTTTGGTGCCAAAATCCGATGACAAACAGCTTCGAAGGCAAGGAATCGACTTCGAAGCACATTCCATGCCTAAGGGCGCAGGAATATTCAAGCATTCGTTTACTTTAAAAGGATTGAAGGCCTATGTTAGAGTTTGTCATTGACAATAAAACCCTTCGAAACGAAATTTGAAATACCTTAAGGTTAGAAGTTGTTGTTCTAAGTGCTAGAACCAATAGTTGGTTTGATGATACATAGAATAAATCACTTTTTTAGAAGTAGAACAGTGCGGTTCTTAAAAGAGGTTTCCATATTTTGAAAAATGTAGACTATTTGATTGAAACAAAATTAGTCGATTTGAGTCACTTGATTGTATTAACCATATGTTGGAGAACTGGATATGATCAAATCGAGTTTCGAAGGGAAGAATTGATAAAATTCGAAGCTTTGATTCTAAAAGGAAACCAGCCAAAGTTGTTAATTACACTCCATAAGTTGAAAAAAATTCAAATTGGGTTCTCAGTATTTCATTAAGTATGATCGAATTAAGATACAAATGATGAAATTGTTGGTTTTGAAGTCCTAAGTTTGTTTGACTTTGACAAATGGGATAAAATCAGACCATGCCAAATGAAAGAAAATATCTTAAGTTTTATTAAGACAGAAATGATTACATCAGAGGGCTTGCTTAGGCACATATTCAAGCTCATAAAAGTAAGGAACAGAGTAAATGAACTTTTGTTCCTTTTTTATTCTATCTTCTATTTCCTCCGGGCTTGGTTGCTGAAGTTGATGGGCTCTTACTTGACAAAAGAGTTTTTCAGCCTTTATTTCAAATTCTGTTTCTTTTAACCCTTGTTCCGTCTCATCCATATCCAAGTCATCCCAATACGCAAATTCTTTATTCTTGAAGTTATCATATTCTTTGATGAGGTTCTCTGCTTCATACCGGATATGAATTCGAAGGGCTGAGAGTTGGTTCAAAGATTGGGTGGTGGCCACAGAAGTTTGGTGCCAATGAAGAAGCAATGGGAGTTGGTCCGAAAACATCTGGCGCTCTGCTTGAGCGATGGGGTTGAGGGCATGACCCCGGGTCATAACATCACAAGCCCATCAAAAGTTCTTGAGAGGAACATCATCCTCAAGAACATTGAAGGGCAAGTGAGAAAAGACCGCAAGCAAAAGTTGGGCTTGCTTTCGCTGAGTTGGAGTAGAGGGAGGTAAAGGATTATAGGGAGAAAAAACTTGGTCCTCAAAGAAGGCAAGCCTCAGTTTCTCTATCCAGGGGGGATTTTGCGGAGGAAGAGGTATAGAAGCTTCTATCTCAAAAGAATGAGGGAACTGGGGGGTGTTAACACAGTTAAGCCAGTCAGAAGAGCAAAACTTTGCCTTCTGGGATAAGAATGAAGGGCTATACTCTTGTGCCTCTTCTAGACGTCAGGTAGCTTGTACTATCTTCATAGGCATGGAGGATGTGTACCATGCTACGAGCAGATTGTCCTCCAAATTGCGGCGGCGGTCAATGGGTACATATGGATAAACCACCGAACTCCGAGCAAAGAGAGGGAAAGCTAGGGGATCAACAAATTCGACAAAGTGATGATTGATTCGTTCCCTTAACTTAGATTCTTCAGGTTCTGGCCAGCTTCTCCAACTAGAAGCTCTAGAGGAAGAAGAAGCTGCAGTCTCATCCCACGCAGAAGGTTTTGGTTTAGAAGAAGAGCTCCCAATATCCATGTTTGCAAAATTTTGGATTAAAGAATCGTGGATAACAGGTTCGTAGTCCAAAGGTTAATAATTTGCAAAAGCTTCCATGACTTGAATATAGGAAGGTGGGGAAAGGTAGCCAATAAATGCATGGAGGTTCTTTCGAGGATGAACAGCATCATCGAATAACTCTTCGTATGCTTGATCAATGTAAGAGAAGATTGGCTTAGCCATAAAAGATGTATCAGTCTTTTCGAATACTGGAAATAAGTGGGGGTGTTCAAAGGATTAGAGGAGAATTTAATGCAAATGACGGTTGCATTTTTGAAAAATGCAAAGCCCATGCACGTTCTAAGACGTGGATACAATTCCTTCATCCACTAATATCACCAAGTATTGGGTATTCTAGTGCGGGAGGTAATGTTGACTACATATTTTGTATAAGCCAATTACAGTTCGACACGTGGCCGGACAAGGGCAATGCGGGGAAACAACTCAAGTCCTCAATCAGAATCACACACGTGGTAGTTAGTATTGGTTTTTGTAGATCTACGTAGCACTGAATCAGCAAAGAAATCCAAAATGACGTGGCTTCAATGGTTACTCATATTTAAATTCAAAATCAGAAGGGAAACCTAACTACAAATGTGGCATAGTGGAGCTAACTATAAGACAACATGATCAGCGATCATGAAAGGGTGGTTCGACGGTTAGAAATGTAGTTCGACGGTTGCCATTGAGAAGTATAAATAGTAGAGAAGGCCCCAGAATATGCCCCAGACTCAGATCCAGAAAACCAGTTTTATCTACTTTATTTCCTTTCTAGTTTTTATATTTCTTGTTCTTTACGTTTTGGTACTTCAATTTCCTGCACTGTATTTCGTTCATAGGAGTAGTTTCAAATAGTTTGTTACTGTAAACCTCCACGAGGTTGATTTGGATCTTTGTAAGTCTTCCATTTTGCTTAATGAAATGTTATAACTGTTCTTCGTTTAATTATTGTTTATTTAATTTTCCTAAACAAAGCCACTAGTAAAAGTCCTATTTATTGAAGCTGAAAGAACTAAAACACAATCGTCTGATAATTAGTTGGCAATTAACATCCTGTAAGGACTGATTGATCCTTGCTGGCACGCTCACAATTACAAAAATAACCTTCGAAAGCCAAAAAGCCAACAATTTCATTTTACCAAAATAATTTTCTATATTAATAAGCTATATTTTTTCATAAGGATAATTTTGGTATTTTAAAAACTTTCATTAAATCCAATTCTTTTCTTACCAAATCTCACCACTTTTGGTGAGAAATAAAATATAGGTTTGGTTTTCACCATCTCTCATCATTTTTTATCATTTCTCACTCTGCTTAACTATCCAAACAAGTGAAGGGTTTTCTATTCTCATCATTTCTTTTCTTTTCTCACCAAATCTTTCCATCCAAACGCAGTGTTAGTCCCCTTCCTTCTTCTAGCAGCCTCATTCTTTCTTCCCCGAGGCCTTTCCTTCCCGTTGCAACCCCATTTCTAGCCTCCCTTCCAAATTTGTTGTCACTGCCTTCCTATCCTTCTACATCACCAAAACCCCCTTCTCCAATCCCCACTGCCATGAACCTAGCCCCCATTTTTACTCTCATAGCACCTTGAGACCTATATCTAGGAAGAAGTTACCATCCCAACCACACCTTTAAACCATAGAGAGAGAGAGAGAGAGAATAATAATAAGAGGAGTTGGTAAGGGGATTGAGAATGCGATGACAGGAGATAAAGTAGCTAAGAAATGAGGTACAAAGAGAGAGGGAGTTGGGGATAAGAGACGAAAAGAAGAGGCAAATAGAATGTTAAAGATGAAAGTATTATGAATATCTAAGTAGTGTTAATTAAGAAAAAAATTAAAAATTAAAATTATGCGTATGAATTGAATATTGATGTGAACGGAGAGACATTATAATTTATAATGAAAAGCAACAAATAATTAAACAGTAGTGTTATATTTATACAATTTTGTTTTTTTATAATTCCCTTAATGAGACAAAATATATATATGAAAAGTTTTGAGAAAATATTTAAATATGGATCAACTTTTTAAATTTTATTTCAACAACGATTCGTAGCTTGAAAGTTGCACAGCTCGAATGGCTCAAAAATGCAAAACAACGTCGTTTTGCATTTTTTTTTTCTTCTTCTCCTTTCCGTCTTTGTCTTCCTTTTCCGGCTTCGTCTCTATTATCTCTCTCTGCTTATCTTCTTCTACTTTTTTTGTTGTTTTCTGAAGTTAGATCTTCATTTGGGTTTTAATATTTAATAAATTTATTTCTTATTCCTCAAGATGTTTCGATTCAAACTTGGTTGAGATACCTGTGGAGGTGGAGACTCCTAACCATCATTATTATCATGTATGGATCTCTTATGCTTCTACACATTCTTCTGCCTCTGGCCAAAACCTCCTTCATCTTCTTCTTCCTCTACTTTCTTTTCCTAAAAACTACCAAACCCATCACAATATTGAAGCAAACCAACTTTCTCTCTCTCTAAAAACTATGAAACCCATCACAAAACTGAAATCAAAATCAAAATCAAACCCACCCACCCACCGACCGATCAAACACAAAAATCAAGCCCAATCAAACACAAAAATCAAACCCACCCAAAAAAAAATCAAACCCATCCACAAAGAGAGAGAGAGAGAGAGAGAGAGAGATCTTTCCAACAATGGCTTCCATTTTAGCCTCTTAAGACCCCAGGTATAATTTTAGCTTCGGATAAGAGAATGGTTGATTTTTTGAGAAGTAGGTTGATTTTTAGCAGGTTGAGAGAAGAGAGAAGAGAATCAACCTGCTCTTTAGCTTCGAATTTTTAGCAGGTTCAAAGAAGAGAGAAGAGACTAAAATGAGAGCAGATGAGAGAATGGTTTTTAGCTTCGGATAGAGGTAGTTGTTAGAGAAGACAGAAGAGAAGATATGTTTTTCGGGCCACTCTTGAGCCAAATAATTTCGAGCTACGAGTCTTTTTCCATTTTATTTATTATGTCATTTGAGAGAATTTAAAAAGAGAAATTATGGGAATAAATTATTTTTCATAATTGAATAGGGAGGGAGAAACATGTCCTTAGAAATTGAACACAAATTTTTTCAAAATGGTGAGAAGTTCACATAATGCAAATTTTTAATGTGTTTTTAAAATCACTAAAACTTTGGCCCCGTCTACTTATGAATATTTTAAGTAACTGTTACTGCTATTACTTAGGGATGTAAAAATGATCTGCGGCCCGTGAATGGCTCGAAATCTGCTTGCGGCCCGGTTAGGCCCGAGTCTGAACCTAGCTCAGGATCCTGGGCTTGGTCATTTTGAAACCCGACTCGACCCATCATTTTACTCAAGGCACACTCAAAACCCGACCCAAGACACGGCCCACCCATGGCCCATTGCCATTTTTAGTGAAAAAGAATGAAATTTTGGTAGGGAAAAAAAAATTTGAAAAAATAATGTTCAAGTCGTCCCAGGCCAGGCCCGGCCCAAGTCCAAGCCCAAGTTTAGGCCCGCTGACTTGTCCAAGGCCTGAATATCTTATAAGTCTAGACTTTAACCTAATTTTTAAACTCATGGATCGGTCCAAATTTCAACGGGAAACCAGACAGCCTAACATAAGTTGGCCCCAGCCTAAGCCCGGGTGAACCCAGTTGGATTAGGCCAATTTACACCCTTTATATTGGAATCATAGAAAAATAAAATAAATAAAAATTTATGTGGGACCCAGTTTCTCCTGGACAGTGATTTGTGTGCGAGAACGGTAAGGAATACTATGCATTGTGGAGCAGAAAAAGTAATATGGAGAGTTGAATCACTCTTCAGTAATGTCTCACGCAGCCCCTCTATTCCTTTGTCTACTATTGGCTGAATGCATTAACAACAATGATTCATCCCACTAAAAACACCACTACTAATAGTACTAATGTATTAAAAAAGTAAAAAAAAAGAAAAACAATTCTAAGATCAAAACATCACATCATTACTGGCGAGACTCACTGCCACCTAATTAGTGGGAGCACTAATTAGTGCTCCCAAGCATTTTTCATACACTAAACAGAGTGGGCAGACTGATTCCCATTCTTAAGATACTCCTTTAGTTATTATTAATGTCATTATATTACAATTAAATATTGTAATAAAAGGGACCAAAAGGTAAAATAAAAAATAACCCCAAAAGTTATTACAATTAAATATTAGGAATGTTAAAAAAAAAAATGGATAAACTGATCTAATCCGATTTAAATTATCGGTTTTATTTGATTTTTTTTAGTTACCATTTTGATTCTGGTTTTGAAAATGATGAAACTATTCAGATCGATTCACTTCTTGATTTCAAGGCTTTGATTACGATTTTGAACCGAACCAGATCGTGACATATTTATTTATTATTTTTCATATTTTTATATAAAAAAATATAAATTGTTTCTTATAAGATTTAGGAAAATGTTTGGTAGTTCAAAATTTTGTGGCTCAAATGGCACAAATCTGTCAAAACGACGTCGTTTTACACTTAAAATCTGTCAAAACGACGTCGTTTTGAGTGATTTGAACCATTTGAGCCACAAAATTTTGAACTACCTAACATTATTGTAAGATTTAAACACTAGCCATCATTGTAAAATAGATAAAGTCCAACCAGCTTAACCAAACTAATTATTATTAATTTATTTACTAACGTAAAATATATATCCTATTTATTGTCAAATAAAATTTCTAGAATCATAAACCAAACCGAAACAAATCAGTTTATATGGTTTGATTCTGGTCATGTTCCATAGGTTAATGGTTCGGTTACAGTTCTATTTTTTATAGAACCACAAAAAACAATTTGGTTCTTGATTTACTCTAAAATGGATCAATCTAATTTGTGTACACCCCTATTAAATATTATGTTTCTTTCGTATAACTAAGTGGATTTGGTTTATCTCAAACTGTCATTTCAATTTGGGAAAAAGTTTGGACTTAATAGACCTATTTTGGAACCAGTTTCAGTGATATGAACCGTTCACTTTTTTGGATATTTTGAGTAAAATATTTCTGTAAAAAATTCAAAATATTTAAACTTCAGGAACTATGGCCTAGTTTGGGAAGTGGCTATTTTAGTAGGCTATTTGACTTTTTGGCTATTTTAGTAGGCTATTTTAGTTTTGTGTTTGAGAAGATAAGATGAATTTTTAGTTGAGTTGTTGTATTGGAAAATGTGTTGAAATGATATTTGTAATTAAAATGACAATTTTATCCCTATCTTCACATTTTTCAAAGTAAATCAATAGGGGCAAAATTGTAATTACATCTTTGTGATGACCTACCATTATCACAAAGGATGTGACGCCAACTGTATTTTTTTATTTTTTTTTTTGAAATCCTTTTGACTTGGAGGCTTTTAGGCTATTTTTTCCAAACAGGCTATATTAGCCTCAAAACGAGGTTCCCAAACAGCGCCTATATGCTTGAATCATATTTGTTTTAAAAAATAGACAACAAATATGACTTCAACAATAACTATATATTTTTTATAATACGAATTTAATTTAAAAATATAATTACTGATATCCGTTTCTTTTATTTTTTATATTAATATTTTATTTAAAAAATTTTAAAATTAAATAATTAAAATTATTAAAATAAGACTTCGTTAAATCCTTTCAGATTGATAGGTGAACGGAAGACAAATCTAGCCTTTAACTAAGGTCAAGTTTGGCATGACCTAAATAATACAAAAAGTTAAAAAGTCACTATCATATTTAAGTCACATCATCTTATTTAAATCACATCACCTCTCTAAAACATCACATCAAACCTAACCCAAACTCAACCCATATAAGCCAATAAATTAAAAAATACACTTTTTTAAAACATTCCAAACCAACCCTAAATTACTCAAACACCCTCACTTAATTGAAAGAGTCAAACTTTTTGAACTGCGGCTCTTACTCAGTGACACCATTACCTAACCCATGATGACTATGGAGTTCACATGAGTTCACCATGTAGATGGGATGGGATTGAACATGAATATTGCATCCAAAAATGATTTAGACCTCTAAAATTGAAGCTCTAAATGAGTATTAATTTATTTTTTTTTATTTTTTATTTTGTCTTTTACCTTTTTTTAATATTTTTTTTAAAAGTAGGATGCCACCTCAGTAGAGCTGTAGCACTGCTGTATTGCTTCTAGCATTGACTTCAAAATCAAATGATATGTAAATAAAAGTTTTGTTTACATTTAAAAAAATTACAACTCAACTTATTTGATAAAAAATATTTATAAAACTATGGAGTTGCTAACTTTTTTTTTTTTTTTGTGTGTGTGTGTAAAAAGCCATAGTTAAAGTTAGCGGAAATTACATGTCAATGGAGTCCTGAAAAATATATATGAAAAACATAAAATTTTAATTATTTATTAATATTTATAAAATTTATCATTGATATGTAAGGCTAAGTTTGGCAAGAGCTTTTTTTGGGCTTTTTGGCTATTTTAGCCACAAAAGACAAAATAGGCTTTTTTAGCCACAAAAGACAAAATAGGCTTTTTTAGCCACAAAAAACAAAACATCACATCCAACCCATAATCATTACACTCCTCTCTCACAAAAAAACTCAAAAAAGCCAAAAAGTCAAAAAGTCCTTCCCAAACCAAACTTTTAAGCCCAGGCTAAAAAAGCCAAAAAAGCCAAAAAGCCAAAAAGCCAACCCACTTCCCAAACGGAGGCTAAATATTTTTTCAAGACTCCACTAGATTGCTATTTCCCCTAAAAGTTACACCCCAAAAGATTTTCACCTATTTATTATTTTTCTCCTCTAATTATCTTATATTTTATTTAATAAATTGCTATTAATGAAACAATAAAATCCTAATATTTGAAATGGATCCATTATATTTAAATTATAGGAATAATTCACCTGTCTGTGGGCACCACGTCTTTTGTCAGTTTTGATTTTTCCATATTTGATTGTGAACCATTGGCCTAAAATTTAGCAGTAAATCATTTTTTCATAATTTATTGGATTTCATTTTATTTATTGAGACGTATCAAGGGAGTATGAAAATTCAAATACCCTATCATTGCCAATGTAGACTGGTTCACAAGAAAACGAGTCACTGTCTAATTTTCATAGAGAAACGAAAAAATCCTAATTACATGTTAATTTACGCGATTGATCTGTTACTAATAAAAATCTTAATTCACTAGTTTAGGTACGAAATGGGAAGACTATTGATTGAAAACCCCTTTCGCTTAAAACAAATATGGTGTAGCTTGTGTCCGGTCTCATTGTTGTAATGTTGGGCCTTATGGGCTGGCTACGGAATCCATATCGATAATTCAAGCCGTTCAATATGTAGGGTTTGTCGAGTACTTCTTGCCTACAAAAAAATCGCATTGATCAGACATCGATAGTCACTTAATCATATTATACTTTTGTCAACATTTAGTATGATTTTTTTCAAAAAAGTGTTAACAAAGATATGATTTGATCTAATAGCAATCGATATTCGATCAGCGTAATTTTTTATAGGGATAAAATACTTGATGAGCCCTACGCATTGGACGGTTCAAATTATCGATATAAGCTCCATAACGAACCCACAAAAGTCCAACAGTACGATTCAATCCAAAATAAAACTAGAAACAAGCCTTACCCAACAAATAAAGCGAAAACAAACAAGAGTGGGGTACACAGATAAACCAATCTGGCTGTTGATTTTGTTAGGTGGATCCTCCACCATGACTAGCTACTGTTATTGATCAGCTCCCAATTTAGCAAGGCTATCTGTGCAGTGGTTTCCTTCCCTCTTCCACTAGGGCTTCTGATTTATGGATTCTGTGGAAGACCATCCTTAATGAATTTCTCAACCATATGGTAAAATATGTCTCAATAATAACTTCATTAAAGCACTTCTCCAAAGTACTCATAAAGCCTCAATATATTTTTTCATATCTTGGTTGTCTAACTAGTGGATTAACATACCTATTGGAGGTGTTCTAAGCAAATATTCCCCTCCAAGCATCATTGTGTCTATATTGAAAAATGTTAACTATGGTTTGATGGATGGTGCTTAGATTTTGTGACATCATTTTGTCTTTATTGAAAAATGTTAACCATTGTTTGATGGATGGTGCTTAGATTTTGTGACATCATTGTGTCTACATTGAAAAATGTTAACTATGGTTTGATGGATGTGATTAATATTGACATGTAAAAAGTATATTAAAATATAAAGAAAATTATAAATACCCTTTCGGAAATTTATTTAGAATATGAATTGTCATCTATAGTTTTAAAAATTACATTTTACTCCTTTAATTTTTTAATTTTATAACAAATGGTCTGTTTTATTAATAAATTATCAAATTAATTAATAGTTTTTAATGATATCAAAAATATATTTTAATTAATAATTTAGATAATTTTATTATTATATAGGAGAACAATTAAGAATTTTATTTTTTCAGTTAATTTTGTTAAACAAAAAAAAAAATTGACAATGGAATATTTGTAATTTTTCAAACTATAAGAAATAATTCGTATTTTAAGTAACCTCAAGCGGTGTATTTATAATTTATCCTAAAATATATAAATAGTATATGAAAAAATATATATCCTATGTATTACCCTGTGTGATTTTTAACAAACGTCCAAGCGGTTGTTAGTAAAATCATATTATACATATCAAGTAGTGATCAAAATTCTTTGGAGCAGGAATTTACAAGTTGACCCTAAATGAACCTGCATCAATTTACTTATTCTTCATAAGGATAAGGATATAGTTGACATCCTAAATTGATCCTCCCCAAATGAACTTTAGCTATATCATAAATTTAAGTCAAGAATATGTCACGAACTAACACTTCTTAATTGTAAGTGCCTCCTATATTAGAGCATCTCTAATGAAACTCTTAAAATACTTATTAAAGTTATACTTTGATAATAGTGACAAAAAATGAGTCTCTAATTGCTTGCTATTCTAGTTGTCAAAGATGACATATGTCATTTTTGTTCTCAAATTTGGCAAGTAGAGTAGCAACTGCCAAACATGTCACATCAGCAAATATGAACAGATTTGTGGCTCCAAATTCAGTTGAAAAAACAGAATTTGAAGGAATAATATAAATATATAAATTTTCAAAAAAACAAAAAAAAAATTTTGTGGGGTGAACTATATTTTAATTTTTTTTTTCTAATTTTTCAATTTTTTTTCATTTTTTTTATTTGTCTAGTCTGGAAAAATATAAATATATAATTTTTTTTTACAAATAGTTAAAAAAATGTTACAAAAGACAAAAAATAAACAAAAATAAAATCACAAAAAACTCTATATCTAAACAACACCTACAAACTTATAGGAAAAGTTGGGAATTGCCAAAATAACAAGTGACCATTATAGTACAATTGCTATAATTTGACAAAATAACACTATTTATTACCAAATTATAGCAATAGTAATGATATTATAGCAACAATCATTGAAGATACTCTTGATAGGGCTATTGCTAAGTGCTTTTGGAGCATAAGAAAAGAATAAATTTAAAAAGTGAAAAATATAAGATAATTTTCATTAATTTTAAATTTTTTATTGATTTGAAGGGAAAAAAAAAATATTTTCATCAATTTCAAAATAATTTTTTGACACAAATCTCAGTATTAGAAAATGCTTCTAGGACAATTGTTGCCGGACATATCTAATGCAACTTATTATAAATTAAAATCTTATAATTAAAAATACTCCTCTCTACTTTTAGATAATTAATTTTTTTTTAATTTATTTAAATTATTTCTGCCTAATAACTATAATAAAAGTTGTATCAAACAGTCTGACACAGTCTCTAAAAAAATTAATATAATTGTAAGCTACCATTATTTGCCTATAAGTAATACAATACAATAATAAAACCTCAAACTATTATGAGAATTGAGTTGATCTTACTATATTATTTTCATTTTAAATATTAAAATTTTATTATTACGTACCGGTGCACAAGTTATAGTTTGTGAATTTTGAACGACTTTTCCATTATCATATTGTTTTTGTTTTAAAATTTAGGTCTTGCTAATGGCATTTTTAAAGATTGTCATTAAAAAATATAAAATATCAAAATATTCATAATCTCAATACATTTTTTAAATATTTCAAAACACTTTCATGTATTTTTATGCACAATATTGTCAACACTAACATATTAACAATAGTCTTGGGAGCTTTTTTTATTTTTATTTTTCTAAAAAAATTAATTTTACTATTTTAGCACCAATCATTGTAGGTGGTTTTATTTTTTCTAGTACAATAATTTGGGCATCTTTTGTTATCACAATTTATTTATGCGTTAATAATGTATTGATTTAATAGGTCTAATCAATCATTTTTATTATCAACAAAATATTGATATAGAAAGGCTATTGTCCAAAAATAAAACTTTAATTACTAAAACATCAAATCAATGATGTACATTAAAAGAAGTTATGGTGAGTCCATAACATAAATAAATGGACGAATTATTTCGTATCATTTTATTTTTAATTTTTTAATTGTGACATATTTAATTTTAAATTTTAAATTTTGTTTCAAATAAAGATACTTAAAGATATTCTTATTCAATTTAAAAGGTAAAGTCGTCAATTTGATAAAATTTAAACAAATTTGATAAAAATAAATATCAAAAAAATATTTTTGAATTTTGAAAATAATATTTACTCACCAAAAATAAAATTATGTGAAATTGATAAATTTTTTAGACATTTACTTATTTATTTATTACCAAATTAATTTTTATTATGTATTTAGATGATGATAATGTAATTGGTGGTTGTTAGACTTTTAATATGTAATCGATATATTTAATATATAAAATGTTTTTAGTTTTGGATTTTTGATTTAATGAATTGGTTTAATAATAATATTAAAGTTGTCGTCATATTTGACTTTTGAAAAAATAAAAACTAATTTAATAAAAATAAAAACAACCACCCCAGTACATGATCATCATCCAAACACATAATTAAAATTGATTTTGTAAAAATAAATAAATAAATAAATGTCTAAAAAATTAATCAATTTTACATAATTTTATCTTTAGTGGATAGAAATAATTTTAAAAAATTCAAAAATATTTTTTTGATATTTATTTTTATCAAATTAATTTATATTTTATCAAATTAATGACTCCCTTGAAATTGAGTAATGATATTTTTAATTGTCCTTATTTATAATAAGATTCAAAATTCATGGTCAAATGCGTCACAATTAAAAAGTCAATAATCAAAGTGACACAAAATCTAAACTATAAGAACCTTTAATATAATTCGCCTAAAATAAATCTTAACTTTTGATAAAAGAAATTCTGAGTATTTTTTAGTTATTTTTTCTACACTTTGTTAACCTATTGATATTGATATATGAAATAATAATTAGTAAAAACTATAATCTACTTTATTTTTTAAAAATTAATTACAAAATAATTAAAAAATATAATTTTAATAAATTATTTGTCACCATAACATTATTGTTATAGTAAGTATACATTTGGTTAATAGTGGATAATGACCTCGTTTGGTAGAGTTTTGAGAAATTGATTATGCCTCTGTTTGGAAAGTGGGTTGGTTCTTTGGCTTTTTGGCTCTTTTGGCTATATGAACCTGGGTTCAAAAGATTGGTTTGGGAAGGGCTTTTTGGTTTTTTGACTTTTTTTGTGAGAGAAGAGTGTAATGATCGACAATGCTACGTAGCTCAAATTTTGTGGCTCAAAAGTGGCTCAAATCGCCAAAACGACGTCGTTTTGAGTACAGAACAACATAAAAATGGCCAAAACGATGTCGTTTTGGCCATTTGAGCCACTTTTGAGCCACAAAATTTGAGCTACGAGACATTTTCCGTGTAATGATTATGGATTGAATATGATTTTTTGTCTTTTGTGGCTCAAAATTGCTATTTTGTCTTTTGTGGCTCATTGAGCCAAAAAAGCCCAATGAACCACTTCCCAAACGTACCCTTATAACTTAACAGCTTATAACTTATAACTGTAAACATAAGTTGATTTTTGACTTATAAATTAAGTTTCTCCTCTCCATTCAAAGAATAAATTAATTTTTAACTTACAAAAAATTATAAATTGTATAGTTAAACTGAACCAAACATATTAAAATAACTTAAATTAAATAAATTAAAAATAAATCTTACTAAACAGGTCATATGTTGTCCAAGTAAAAGTTGAAACAAAATATGAAAAATAATAAAATAAGACTTGGGGAGCACCGAAAAGAGCGTGGAGTTTAGTCAATATTCATGGGTCTTAATTTTTTGTGTCTCCTCTCCTTTGCTTTAATCGAAGCGACCTTTTGGCCGACCTCGTGACTGGCAACACTCAACTCCATCTTCTGTAGTTTTTATTTAGAGCATCAGTATCGATCTCTTTAAAATTTTAGATAAATTATAATTGAAAAAGTTATTTTTTCATTTTAGTTAGTTATCCCACTACATTAAATTATCTATTTTAATTCAATCTTATTAAAATATTTATTATTCTTTTTTTATAATTAAATTGATGAACTATGAACCAAATAATTCTTATGTTTAAAAAAAAAAATACTGTTGACCGATTGACTGAGCGGACGTCCGGTAACACACAATCAGCGATGAACAATACATCGCTTATTGTAGCGCGGTACTGTAGCACTCGTATATTAACGATAACTAGTAGCAAGATTGATGCAAACTTATTTTTGATAAACAGTATCACTAATCTAGCTAAAAAATGAGTTTACCTAGTTTGATACAGATGCTCTTACACACCACTAAGGCCTCATTTGGGAACATGCTATTCTAGTAACTTTTTGACTTTTTACGAAAAGATGTGTAGAAAAGTAGAGAGGTGATGTAATAACTTTTAGTAACTTTTTGATTTTTTGACTAAAATAGCCACTCTCCAAACGAGGCCTAAATAATTTATCTTATATTATTTTTAATTTTTGTTTAATTACTAATTTACCTTTTAAAAAAATTATCAAAGAGGATAAATATACAACCATTCAATTCCTCCAGCACCACGTATACCATCCCCAACCTCAGAGCACCTCTCTATCACTGGCCAACTCCAATGACCTCCCTTAACCTACATTCTCTTTCAACGAATCTTCTTCAACAAACCATTGCCTTTCTCTATCACCACCGTCAACCCTTATCTCCAGCCACCATTGTAGCCACCAATGGCTCCTATTACTGCAAACAATCCTGCTACCCCACGAACAATCTCGCATCCATCTTTGCCGTCGTGATCAACCCCGTCACCCAGATTTACCACCACGATCTATCTCCACACCCCCTCCATCGCAAGCCATTATCCACTACAGAGATTGAGAAAGAAAGAGCAAAAAGAGAGAAATCGTGATTGAGAAAGAGAAACGATCGCGAAAAGAGACATGAAGGGGGTAGTAGTAAGGCGACTGCTAAAGAAGGAGGCTAGGAATGGCCATTTTAATTTGATCCGTGTAGGCCTACCCATACCCATCCAAATGAGGCGAATTTTACCCGACTTGACACTTATGTGGGGTAGGAGTGAATTATATTTTGGTCACCCGTAATAGGGTGTCACCTCCCCCAATCTAAACCCGACCTGAGATAACTAAAAATATATAAATAAATAATATATATGTATATATATAATATAATTAGATATAAGTAAATAATACTAAAAGTCTGTAGTTCAATTTAAATATAAATAAATAATAATTCTAAAAATCTTACTGTTTATATATATGAAAACAAAAAGAAATCATTTAGTGTATTAAGGATTTAAATGATTCTTAATTTTTTTTGCTATTTGAAATGCGGTCAGACATCCGCGGGTATTGGGTATCCACTAGTATCTGTGGGGGCGAGGATGGGGTTGAAAAATTTCATTCGTAGCGAGGTTAGAGCGGGGGCAAAAGATGACAAGCTAGCCCCAAACCCACCCCATGGCTATCCCTAGAGGAGGCGACTCCAGCGTTAGCGCCAATAATAGTAGTGGCAGTAGTAAAAGGTGGTTTTAGGTTTAGGTTTAGGTTTAGGGTTAGGGTTAGGGTTAGGATTAGTGGAGAAATGATGAAAATGAGGGTATTTGAGGAATTTGCTGGTGTGAATTGAAAAAAAAAAAAAAAATTTAAAAAATTGTATGGTGTGAATTAAGTAAATGTGTGAAATGAGATAATTAGTAGTGTGTAAATAGAAGCACCCCTCTCCATGTAGATTTGATAGATATTCATTCCATTGACCATTTTGCCCCTCCATACATTTCTCAAAGGATTTGAATTCTTTCGAGCTGACCATTGAGAAAACAATTTGAATTTGTTGGTCCATTTTAAGCATGACTTTGATAATTTAAATTATTTATTTTTTATTATTCATTAAGGAAAATATTCTTATAAAAATTTAAAATGATCAAATTTGAATCACATAGTTACTTTTTAAAATTATATTTATCATTCATTTTTTAAAAATAAATATAATTTAGATACATATTTATTAATATCTGATTATTTTAATTTTTTACATTAATATTTTACTCTATGAATTTAAAAAAATAAATTATTCACATCAATAAAGTTGACTTTAAGACGGACCCACTAATCCTAACTACTTTCTCAAACTAATAAGCAACTTCAGATAATTCAAACACATTCCGAAACTACCATGCAACATCGGTATATGCTTGTTCAATTTATGAACCCAAGGGTATTTTGGGGACACAAAAATTTGCCAGTGAGCCCAATATTGTCTCACAATTTCTGGCAATATCACCTAAAGTTGGGGGGCCATCTTACGAAGCCAAACCACTACCACAAGCAATGTTGTAATGTGGAAGGAATGGGGAATAAAACAACGCCGTACGGCTGCTTCTTCTTTTTTTTTTTTTTAAAAAAAATATTATAAATTTTTAAAAAAAAATTGTTAGATTTCTAACAAAATATATTTTTTATTTTTTATTTTTCATTAAACCTTAATGTTTTTATTGGAATCTAAACATAGGTTTATTTTCGTTAAATAAAATTATTAAAAAATATATTTTAATCATTAAACTCAATAAAAATGACTATTTTAGACATTTTTTGATCACTTAAATTAAGTTTAATGACTAAAATAAATTTTTTTATATATAATTTTACTTACCGATAATAGGCAGATAGTTTACATTAAAAAAATATAAAAAATTATATTTAAATTGACAAAATTAAAAATTTATTTTATTTTAAAGCTTGAATCTTAAGTTTTTTTTTATTTTAATTGCACACCCCCCTTCTCGAACTATAAATTTTAGGAGAATTTATTAAAAAATTCTTTTTCAAGTACTTGTATTGTAATAAGTTCTAAGATTTTAGACATTTGATTTACTAAATCTTAATTCTCATATTTAAAATATTTTATAGACAATTTTACTCTTATAAATATTTTTTGAACCCTTAGCAACTTGGTAATGTGAACCTTCACATTAAATAAATTTAACAGTGTGAATATTTATATCATGAAGCATTCACACTGTCAATATAAATATTAATGTGCGCTTTACCGTATTATTATTAGGAGTATTTTGATAATTATTCACCTATAAGACTTATTAGAATATGAGAAAATAATTTAAATTAAGTGAAATATAGATAGATGAAAAATGATTTATAAATAAATGACCCTAAATTTTAATAATCTATTTAAAAAATATGGATGTTGATTTTTGACCTCACAACCAAATAAGGAACTTAGCTATAGAGCACACAGCAAAATAGATTAAACCAAGCACCTACGCATAAGAAGATAAGAATACCACAGTGTCTCGTCCACCCGGAGACACTCCTAAGTCAATAACTTATCTCTCAAAGATATCAAATCAAATCAAGAGCTCACAAAATAAATCACATATCTTACACTCACGGGAGTGCCTTACTTTTATAATGATCAGTATTCAACTTCTCCTAGAAATCTTACTTCATGGGACTCTATCCTTTACAAGGATATCAATTATCCAATACCTCTACTATTTAGATTAAGATCAACCCTCTTAAGAGTTCACATTACCCAAATAGAGAGTCTATCATCATCTAGGGCTCTAATCCCTCATTTGAACATCTCGGATTCAAATAGGCCTGACTACACCTCAGCCAATCAGAATCACTTACGTGGTACATTAGCTAACCACCTAGGCCACGTGGACAACTCAAAATTATGTCCCCACAACTGCCCCTAAGTTCTATTATCTCGACAACCTGAGATGGTGAAACCTATGTCATCTGATCTTCCAACATGTTAGCTAAACAAAATGCTAGAGATACTCCTCCAACTGAGATCATGACTCGTCGGCTTCTAGAAACAAGGACTCAAGTGTCCACTCATCAATAATAAAGAACCAACATGTTCTTTTATCCAAGATCAATATCTCCACCGAGATTGCACTACTAGCCGAGATTATGACTCGCTAGTTCAAGAATTCCAAGAACCCAAGATGCGTGTGAGTTGTCACGCCATAACTGCCTCAACTGTATTACCTCCACGTATCATCACCAGATTAGAGCGTACCAATCATGTCCCTATCATGTCACATCAATTCTGTCCCACTTCACCTGATGTCTGCATGGGCACGTCGTCGAAATCATAACTTTTTGCTACCCTTTTCCAATTCCAACAAAACTTTTTTACTTTCCCATTTCGTCTCTCTCTGTGCCCCCAGACTCTTTCCCTTTGCCTCTGCAAACTATCATCGTTATTCTTGAAGCTTTCATTATTGTGAATACACCGTTCGTGCCCAAGGTTCAAACTTTACCGGCTAGACCAAACTAGTAGCCAAGCGCTTCATCAGTTGCTCTACGCATCAACCCACCATCCCAACGGCAGTGCAAACGCCAACATAATGACAGTCCTACCGCTAGAACCAAAAGTAGGAAACACCGAGGTCCTAAGCTTTCAGCCTACGACCTTGACAATCCTCTAATCACCCTATCTACTGCATACTAACAAGTAACCATCACCATAACCAATGACGACATGTCTCACCGACCACTTGTCATAGAAGACCTTCTTGCTAACATCCCTGATGTCATAACTGTGCAATCCACTCCATCTCCTTATAGTCAATCCAACATGCTGATGCCTCTAACAACTCAACATTTTGGAAGAGAAGCACATGAAGCAAAATGACCAAGTTACTGCTGCCAAAGTCGAGACCCAGAAAGCCGAGGCCATTGCTAAGGTTGCCCAAAAAAAAGCTATCGAAGTTCAAGAGAAACGAGCAGAGGCACTAACCAGCAAGGAGCAGACGCCAAAGCCTATCAAGAAGGCCAAGACTTCGTCCGAGATCAATACAAAGAGCAGGTCAACATCTCGAATAAAGCCATTATCTTGAGTTATGTTATCTCGGGTATAAGTGTTATCTCGGATATCTTTATCTCACCAAATTTGTTTGAAAATTTCACCATGTATCACTTTCAAATCACTAACTTAGTCTTCATTAACTCATCTATGCTCTCTACCCCCCTAATGTAAATATAAGTTATAACTTAAGTTCACATTAAGGACATAGTAGCTCAACCTTGGCTAAGTCTGACTTAGACATCCATGACCGAGGTCATCGTGTTTAGCTCGCCTAAACAAAATACTTAAGACTTAACCTTAGTGCACCTAGAGTACTACCTACCTCGGCTTTTCATACAAACTAGCCAGATCATGGCTGGTTTCGCCTTGTTTCTTTTTGAAACATCTCTTTAACTTAATTTACCTCTGCCCTCTTGAAAAGCCTAAGTTAAATTCACAATTCCTCGTTAGAACATCACTTTAACTTAGTTTCAACTCTACCTTCTTAGCAAGACTAAGTTAACTCGCTCAAGGGTCATTCTTTCGATTTTATTTCAATAGTCATTCATTTCGATTTATTCTTAACTTCAGCTGAGGTTATCGACATCATTATAGCCAAGCTCCAAATTTCATCAAGCCATATTCCAAGGCCTCGACAATTCCTTACCATCAAGATCTTTTACTCTCGGGTAGGGCTTGTTTTATCTCAACTTTGTTTGCTTATATTAAGTTCTAATCTTTTCAAAATTGTTCACCTAGGTCGAACTCCTTTCATATCGAATCTGTCATCCTAGGTTGAGGCCTTTTCCTCTTGAATTTGACATTTAGGTTGAACTCTTATCTTCTTGGACCTACTCATCAAGGTCGAGATCTTGTCTTTTGGGATCTGAGATCTACTCACTTAGGTTAAGCTCTTGTCTTCTAGGATTTACTCATTTAGGCCGAGATCCTATCTTTTGGGATCTAGGATCTGCTCACTTAGGTTGAGCTCTTATCTTTTCAGACCAATTCATATAGGCCGAGATCTTGTCTTCTGGGATCTAGAATCTGCTCACTTAGATTGAGCTCTTATCTTCTCGAACCTACTCATCTACATTGAGATCTTGTCTTCTCAGATATGACATATACTCAACTGTCTTTTCGGACATACTTATCTAGGCCAAGAATTTGCTTTCTAGGATCTGGGATCAGCTCACTTAAGTTGAGCTTTTGTCTTTTTGGACCTACTTATCTAGGTCGAGATCTTGTCTTCTCAGATTTGAGATTTACTCACTTAGAGTGAACTCTTGTCTTCTCCAACCTACTCATCTAGGGTGAGATCTTATCTTATAGGATCTGAGATCTGCTCACTTAGGTTGAACTCTTGTCTTCTCGGACCTACTCATCTAGGCTGAGATCTTATCTTTTGGGATCTACGATTTGTTCACTTAGGTTGAGCTCTTGTTTTCTCAAACCTACTCATCTAGGCTGAAATATTGACTTCTAGGATTTGGGATCTACTCACTTAGGTTGAGCTCTTGGCTTCTTAGACCTACTCATCTAGATCGAGATCTTGTCTTCTGGGATTTGAGATCTGCTCGCTTAGGTTGAGCTCTTGTCTTCTCAAACCTATTTATCTAAGCCGAGATCTTGTCTAATGGGATCTGTGATCTATTCACTTAGGTTGAACTCTTGTCTTCTCAGATCTACTCATCTAGGCTGAGATCTTATCTTCTCGGATCTGGGATATGCTCAACTTTCTTCTTGGACCTACTCATCTAGGCTGAGGTTTTGTCTTTTGGGATCTGGGATCTGCTCACTTAGATTGAGCTCTTTTCTTCTTGGATCTACTCATCTAGGCTGAGATCTTGTCTTCTAGGATCTAGGATCTAGGATCTGCTCACTTTGAGTGAGCTCTTTTCTCCAACCTACTCATCTAGGGCGATATCTTGTCTTCTGGGATCTGCTCACATAAGCTATTTCATATGGAATCTACTTAATTTAGGCCATGCTCTTCCGAGTGGGATTTGCTTCACCTAGGTCAATGTCTTTTCTTCTCTTGAATTTACATATTTAGGTTGATCCTTCCATGCTTGAAGGTTGTCTTCATCTCTTCAAGAGCATTTATGCCCCTTGAAAAATCTTAAAATCCCCGAGATATTGATTTGTAGTTATGTATCAATTTTAAACAGTAAATAACAATCTCAATCAAATAATCAAAGACAAATCGACACAACGATTTAACGTGAAAAAATCATAATTAGAGCCCCTCCAATTGTGATAAAAAAAAAAAACCATGGACAAAAGTTACAAAATAATCCACTAAGAATACAAAAAGAAATTACATAAGTGTACCCTCAATTATCTAGCGAATCCACGCCCGAATTAAATCAACCCCTATGTGCCTCTTCCACCACCGTCTTCACTTTAGAATTGTCTTGCCCAACGTTGAATCCACAATGCTGATGTCGAATCCATGACGATGAGCCACTTCAAAATCCACAAAAGCTTCAAGCCCAAGTTCCATGAAATTCATCGAAAAACGACTTTCTCTTTTGTATATAAACGAAAATAACAAACCCTTGATGATGTTGATACGAAGTTCAGGATCCATTGATCACTCTTAAATCATCAAGAAAACTCTCAGAAAGCACTCTCTAATACAAAACACTTTGTATTTTGTTTCTCTCTGAAGATCTGGACGGCACAACCCTAGAAACAATAAACAATACACTTTATAGAAAAAAAAATTACGATGACCTCTCGAGCGTAACTTTCACCACTCGAGTGATAAAACTTTCTTCCCAGAAGTTCAAACACTCAACAAAAATACTAGATGATCTATTTCTTAACTAGATCCCCGACATAGTCAGCGAAGTGGCAAACATGAAAGAATTAAATCACAAACTCCTCAGCAAAGCACAATTTGGGTTAGATTCACATCTAAAAACTCATAGTCTCACTAAAATAAAAGATCGAATAAAATTACAACTAAAAAGAGTTTTGTCAAAGGGGATTGCTAATTATAAAAACCTAATACCCTCTATCTTTGCATTCATCTCTTTTGAAAGTGTCTTCATTTCGTCAATGTCAACGCGTTCTCCATCTTCGCTGAACTCGTCGTCGTCGACACGTTGATATTGTACGATGATGGCAATCTATTCCGACTAAGTTCCCACAGACAGCGCCAAATTGTAGGTGTTGATTTCTAATCTCATAACCAAATAGGGAACTTAGCTAGAGAGCACACGACAGAATAGATTAAACCAAACACTTGCGTACAAGAAGGTAAGAATACCACGGTGGCTCATCCATCCAAAGGTACTCTGATGATCAGGTCAATAACTTATCACTCAAAGATACCAAATCAAATCAAGAAATCACAAAATAAATCATATACACTTTTATAATGATCAGAGTCCAACTTTCCCTAAAAGTCTGACTTTATGGGACTCTATCCTTTACAAGAATATCAATTATCCAAGACTCTTTTTATTTGGATTAAGATCAACCCTCTCAAGAGTCCAACCTTACCCAAATAGCGAGTCTGTCATCATCTAGGACTCTAGTTTCTCATTTGAACATCCCAGATTCAGATGTGATTTGACCACACCTCGGCTAATTAGAATTACCCACGTGGCACCTTGGCTAACCACCTAGGCCACGCGGACAACTCAAAATTATGTCCCCACAAAAGGGAAGAAAAAAAAAACTATAAAATAGTAATTTGAAAATATTATTACAAATGTATGAAAAACTTATAATTATAATTATTAATATTGATAACATTTATCATTAATTTGTAATTATTTTTCAAGTTGTAGGCATCAAAATTTCCCCAAGTAAAAAAGCACACCTCCATCCTTAGATCGAATTGCTTTGATGATTGATTTAAATTTGGATAATACTAATAAATTGCTATAAATTCATTATTAAAAATTTTATTTTAATTACTGAAACATTACAAATTTGGATGACACTAATACATTGGACACTTATCTTTTACTGTAGTTAAAAAAAAACTCATAAATTTAATATAAATACACTTAATCTCTTTTAGTAATGAATTAAAAAAAATCAATTAAAAACTCTCGATATATTAATTTGTGATTATATTTTAATTTCAAACAGTGAATATCAATCTCAATCAAACAATCAATGAAAAACAGGCACAGCGATTTAACGTGGGAAAAATCACAATTCAAGTACCTCCACTTGTGATAAAAAAACCACGGGACAAAGCTAGAAAAGAATCTACTAAGAAGATATAAAGGAATTACGCATGAGCATTATCAATTACCTAGTGAATCTACGCCCGAATTGAACCAAACCCGATGTTCTTCCCCCTACCACTGTCTTCTCCTCAGAACTACTTTGCCCAACATTATCCACAACGCCGATGTCGAATCCACGACAACGAACCACTCTTGAATCCATCAAAGCTTCAAGCCCAAGTTCTCCGGAATTCACTAATGAACATATCTCTCTTTATGTGAATAAAATAACGAAAACAACCTTTGATGGTTATCAATATGTAGTTCACTGATCAATTGATTACCTTCTATACATCAAGGAAACTCATATAAACAACCCCTCAATATAGAACACTTTGTGTTTTACTCCTCTCTGAGAATCTAGATGAATTAAACCCTAAAAACAGCAAATAATGCACTTTATAGAAAATAGAGCAACGAAAACCGCTCGAGCAATGTGAGTAAAGACAGTGCAAAACATATAGGCCAACCACTCGAGTGCACATTTCACCACTCGAGCAGTGAAACATATTTCCCAAAATTTTAGTTTTCATGTAGAGATATTGGATGATCAACTTTACCTCTTGAGTGCACAAATGGCTGCTCGAGCAGTCAAACCACTTTAACTTCTTCTTCAGGGGCCTTACCCCTTAACCTCGCCTGGGCGCTGGATTGGACCCGTCATAAGGCACTACCCTCTGGACCTCCACGAACTAACCGGCAGCTCAAATCCTGTACATAATCAGCAAAATGGCAAATAAGGAATATTCAAGATACGGAATATCAGTATAAACTCCTCTACACAAACACAAAAGAGCAAATAAAAGAGCAAATAAAATTACAACTGAAATGAGTTTTGTCAAACGGGTTTACCAATTATAAAAACCTAACAAAAATTAATATAAAAGTGTGTAGATAGATGATATACAAAAATAAAACATATATTTTAATGTAAAAAATAATAATAATGTCATTTTTTATTCATATAATTAAAATTAGAAAAAATTATTAAAAAGTCCAATCTAAGAAGGATATAAGGCATTAAATTCAGTGGATATTTTTTGTTGGTGACATGTCTACCATTTTATGAAGTAGTTTGGTGAAAAGTCTTTTTATTGTTTTGGATGACATTTTATTTCTAATTTTATCCCTTATCTGTCTATTAAATTTTTTTGACTATCTATTTAATTGTTTTGATTATCTGTTCAAATATTTTTTTTATCTGTTTAATTTTTTTTACTATCTATTCAATTTTTTCCTCTTATCTGTCCAAATTTTATTATCTATTAAATTGTGATCTGTGTGAAATTCTATCTATTGAAATTCTTGTTTTAATTTTTATCTATGTAAATTTTTTCTCTATATTAAATCTATCTATTCAAATTTCTCCACTTTTTTTTTTCTTCTATCTAGATTTTTCCTCTACTGATTTCTGTTGAAATTCTTTTAATGTATATGTTTTAATTTTCTTATATGTGCAAATTAGAGAGAGAAAAGAGTGGGGATTATTTGTTCAACCAAAAACACAGATCAAATAAGATAATAAAGAGTGATTTGTTGAAATACAAAGTTATTGGTCAAATCTTGTGATCTATTGAATTTGAAATACAAAGATTGGTGGATTTGGTTTATACAAAATCCACCAACCTTGTGCTATGATCAAACATATACACATCAAAATAACAACATTAATAGTAATAATAATTACAAAAATCATAGATAGAGATCCCAAAATCACAGATCTGTATATTGTTAGAATTGGTCCACTCTCTCTCAGATCTGTCTCAAAATCATAGATAAAGGTCCTCCGCCCTCAACACTGCCTTCAAGGTCTTCATCTTCACGCAAAGTCGATCCTTCTTTGAATCGCTTCCACCGATAGGCTTCGACCCTAGTACCTTAACCTCCATAACCATATTGCATACATATATACACATATTATAGAAACACAACAGCACAGTGCAGTAAGATGACAATTTCATCGAACATATCATAGGCAACAACAACAATAGTAACAAATCATCTAGTTCTCTGATTTATGACAACAACAAAAAATCATCTTATCTAACACCGTCGACGATTATGTAATGAAGTCGACGTCGTTTCTTTCCTCAGAACTCTTATCTGTGTGTAGTGATGTTGTCGACGATTGTGTGGTGAAATCATCGGCAATTGTGACAATAGCGCTTCTCGTGAAAAATACCATCTTTTTTGACGGTACTCAAACCCTAGGTCCTCTCAGTGAAAAACTCGTTGATCTACAGATCTGTAGAAGCCGATCTATAGATCTGTAGTGGCACGATGGTAATCTAGACAATGACAGGTCTCTGGTGGAAAAACCTAATAGATGACACACAAAAATCGTCGGAAAAAGCTTTTAGAAGACCAGAGAAAGAAGATGAACACAACAGTGGAAAAAGATGAGGAGGGAGATCGGCGACAAATGAGAGAAATGGAGCAGAGAGAGAGTAAGAGAGAACGGCGGTTTGGTTAGGGCTTGTTTGGGAAAATATATATATATACACATACAGTAGTTTAATCATTTTGCAGGAGTTTGTCTTTATAGATAAAGTATTTTAGAATATGAATATTTAGATAAAGAAATTTCAAAATTAAATTTAGGAAATATTAGTCTAAAGTCTCTATCCCATTTTTAGTAATGGAAGAGATCTACAATATTATTTTGTGATGTCTAAGGTCCTTAACCCAACACCTATATATCACAGAGAAATTTGACATACCAGAGAGTTGTTCTTCCCCTATGCCCCTCTCTCTCTCTTTTTCTCTCTCTCTCTCTCTCTCTCTCTCTCTCTCTCTACATAGACTATGTTGATCCACTCATCTTCACTTCACAGATACGTCTTCTCTACCATAGCTAGGGTTTCTCCGTCATCTTCAGTCTTCTCGTTTTCCAAGCTTAGCTTGATCTCTTGCTCATTGCCTCTTCGATCGAGTGTTCGCAAGTTTCCGTGTTTCGCTACTCTTCGAAGGCTAGAGGAACGGTGGAGATTGTGCAAGACAAGGAGTCTGAGGTGGCCGTCGTCGCCTCCAACTCCACGGCAGACCTCAGCTGAAAATAACTGATGAGAATGTGAAGAATCGTTGTTAGAGTTACACAGATTGTTACAGGTGAGTTTATAGATTATGTTCGAAGATAGATTCGTAACAGATGAAGAATAAATTGAGCTACAAGGTCTAGAAGTGAATACAGAAGGTATGATTGGGTTTTTTAAGCTATAGACTCATCTTGACCAGAGAAAAGTAGAATTGTCTTCATGAGTTTTTTTGGATTTAATTATATGGATGATTTTTTGATAATTAATTGGGTTTCTTTCATCCCTCTGTTTTTTCCTCATTCAAACTATAATCTTGATTTTTCTTGTTCTTGGCATAGAAATTTCTAATTTGAACCCAGACAAATTCTTGTGAAAAGTAGAGAAATTCTCTTTCCAGTGAGTCTATCTCTCTCTCTCTCTCTCTCTCTCTCTCTCTCTATATATATATATATATTAGTTGTTGTTATTGCTTATTTGGGTGATCGATTTGTGTATTGCACATCGTGATTAAGAAGGCAATCCAGAGAAAATCTCTAGACTAGAATACAGAGAATTTTTCTAACCTTCCCAGAATTTCTTTGGAGAGAAATTCTTTGAAAAGTCCAGAGAAATTCTCTGGATATATATGTATGTCGGTTATAGTTGTTGCGTATTTGGGTGATCGATTTGTGTATTGCACATTATGATTGGGAAGGCAACAAAATTTTCTAGTTTAAACCCAAAGAAATTCTTGCGAAAAGTAAAGAAATTCTCTGAAAATTCAAAGAAAATCTCTAGATTAGAATCCAGAGAATTTCTTGGGCCTTTTCAGAATCTCTCTAGAGAAAAATTCTTTGGAAAGTCCAGAGAAATAAGAGAAAATTACATACTAAATGGAGTAATTGGAGCTTAAGATTGTGAAGAATTTTGAGAAAGATGTGATTCTGGAAGGAATTCTCTAGGTAAAATTTCTTTCGAGAGAAATTTTCTGAAAAGTCCAAAATTTCTCTAGAAAGTGAGAAGTCCAAAGAAAATTTATCTTGAGATAATTTCTCTGGATCGATATTAAGGAACCTTAGATATTATGAAAATATGTAGTATCTTTTATACTATAAAATCTTAATATCCGGAATCTTAAAAAAAAAAATCTCCTTAATTTATGGACAGTGCCCTTAAAAATTATTAATAAAAATAATAGTAAGTGTTGTATAAATTAAAATGTTCAAGAAAAACCATTGCATTATACGAACCAAATTTATGGATATTTACACACGCCCCCCTCCAAAAAAAAAAAAAAAAAAAAGGATTATATTATAGAGTTCAATTTATAAATTTTCTAAGGAAATTCTAATATACAACTCCTTAAAGGAGTGTATCATATGCACCCCAATTATATATTTTTTTTATACTTATTATAAATTTTTTTCTTTACTTACAATATTATTTTAATTATGACTCATAAAATCTTAAATATACCTCCTATTATGTTTATTTATGATTTTTTTTATTTTTTAATTACGACTCAAAAAATATAAAATCATATCACTTTTTTTAAAATTATAAAGTCTATGTTTGGGAAGTGGGCTTTATGACTTTTTTAGTTAAAATAGACATAAAAAATAAAATAATTTTTTTAATCTAATAAGATAAAATATCACATCTAATCCATAATCATTACATTTATTCTCTCACAAAAAAGTCACAAAAGTCAAAAACTCTTTCTCAAATCAAACTTTTTAATCCTAAATTAAAAAATTAAAAAATTAAAAAATCAACCAACTTTCCAAACGAAAGCAAAATATATATTTGAGGATGTGTACGTCATGTTTCCCAAGTTTCTAATTGGATATCCATACTCTCATGAATTACGAATCATCCCTTGTTTGGTTTAACTCATAAAATTAAATTTATTTTTTTTCGTATGTTTTTTATTAAAATTTTTTAATAGTTTACACTAATTTGGTTTTTTTTTTATTTTTATAAATATACATGCTTTAGATATATTTAAAAAATACTCACTAGATTTTAAAATATTAGTCATTTATTTAATTTTTTATTTTTCTAAAATATTAGTCTCTTTTAAAACATTAAAAACTAAAATAGCATAAAATTTCTATTATGCTTTTCTTTTCTTTTTTTTAAATTCTTTAACAAAAAGTATAGTTATTTTTATTGTTGTCAAAAAAAAAAAAAATTATACTATTTTAATTTAAAATCAAAGGATAGTTTTAAAAAGGTAACATTTTCACCGTTCAAAAAAACATAAGTTAATATTTTTGAAATATAATAATTATAGTATAAAAAAATTAGGATGGAATTGATTCTATTCTCCAAACATATTTTCACCTTCTATTTTGAGTATCTTATTTGTTCAAAATTTTTAAAAATTAATTCTATATTCACTTTTAAAAACTCTTTTCAATGTGAAAAAATTTGAGCTAATCAATCGATCGTTCTTCCGAACGTTTGGCTAGTTATTCAACGAATTAACCAAAATAGTACTATATATATATATATATATTTTTACAATTGACACATGCTATTTTTTATATTTTAAATAAAAAAATTTAAAAATTTTTAAACTTTTTTATAAATTTTAAATATAATTTTAAATTATATATTTGGTTATGAATGGTAAATTTTTGTATCAAATATCATGTCACATCAAAAAAATTTCCCTCAATTCAAAACTCATTCATTAAACAAATTTTCCACACTAAAATTATAATTTCAAAAGTCATAAACTCAAAATACAACTCTATTCTCAAATCATATTTAGAAAATTCTACCAAACACTACCTTATATTTTCCAAAAACCTTATATTTTCCAAAAAGAACCAATATTTTAGCAGCAATGTGAGGACCCTAACAAAATTACCAAATTTTCTCACATTTTTCATATTTTGAGACGGATTGAGTAATATTTAAAGGGTAAAAAAAAAATCATCAAATAAAAAAAAAAAAAAAACGAAACTGTGATACTTTTTCACATTTTGTTATAGGGGAATTAATTTACAAGTGAAATAGAAAAAAAAATTACACAAAGATGAGTGCAAGAGATTCCGTAGTATGGTAGAAGTGAAAACATTATAAGGATGCAAGTCTTCCATGCACCGTGTATTTTATTTTTCTCTATCAAACTATTAAGTAATTCCTCCTTTGTTATATTAAATAATTTTTTTTAAAAAATTATATAAATTTATACTTTTTAAATATATTTTTAAAAAAATGGATCTAAACATTTTAAACAAAAATAATTAAAATATTTTAAAATTTTATTAAAAATATAAAAGTACAAATTAAAAATTAAAAATTAAAAAATTTACTATATTTTGTTGGGACTTTTGTTATGACTTGATTAATGTATTTTGTTATATCAATTTGGGATGAAATTACAAAATTTTACAATAAAATTACATATTAGGTGCACGCTACAACATTTCTCAGTTAGCAAAACAAAATTTTCTCATAGAGTGAAAATTCATAATGGGAGTTTTTGTTTTTGTTTTTGTTTTTTCTACTATCAAAAGAAATTCATGCATTGATTAGTAAAAGGATAATATGATCTTAAAATAATTACAACCTCAAATTTATTAAAAGAAGATCAACATTATTAATTTATAATGAAAACATTGAAAACCCAAGAAATTACAATATTTGATTTTCAAATATATATTTATATTTATAATAAAATTACCACAAAACACACACACACACACACATCTCCTTCATTTCCTATTTCTGGATAAATATTAACATAGAAACTACACTGCTTAGCAATGGGTATAAAACCATTGATGTATGAAGTGAAGGGAAATTAACTAAAAGGAAATCATTCAAATCTACCCATTTTTTACAAAGTAAAAAGGGTACTACTATACAACTCCAAAAAAACTCCAAAAACAAAAACTCAGAAACAAAAAGGGATTAATAAGCCAAAAAAATATTTTTCTTATAGAGAAGTAGAAAAACTAAACCAACCTGTTTTTCCTCCAAATTTTCCTTGAAATTCCTTAGGTCCAAACACTCCAAAACTTCTCCCCAATAAAACTCACAAACTTCCTCACTGAACCTTTTTCAAACCCTTCCTCTTCCTCATCATCATCACCATCACCATCACCATCACTACCACCACAATCTTCTCCTTCACCTTCACCACCAATAGTAATCTCCTCCACCGATTCTGACTCGCCTAACTCGTCCTTACTAGAACCCAACTCAGACCGCTTCAACTCATCCGACCCTTTCGAACCCCTCTTTCTTCTCTCTTTCCTGTTCTTATCCTTCTTGCTCTGAGCCAACCCATCTTCGAAAGCATCGATGATTTCATGAATCGTTTGGCGATTCGGCGACGAGTCCCACCTGACCCAGTAACTCATATAACACCTGAAACAGTTACAGCTAAAAGAAGTTGGGTGGTCACCGCCTCCGCCTCCGCCTCCGCCTCCAGTGGTGGTAGTCTTCTGGGTATTCCTCCGATTGCCGGAAAAGTTGGTGAAGGAGGAGCAAGAGATAAGGTAGGCCAACACTTCTCTGTCTTCCGGCGAGAGCGACGCCGCCAGAGTCAAGATGGTGGCCGGTAAAAAAGCCAGCTGATCGGAAATGAGCGGCGGCGATGGGTGGACCGTGCCTTTCCGGTAGAGCTTCTTCATGCTAGTGTGTGTGTGTGAGAGAGAGAGAGAGAGAGAGAGAGAGAGAGAGAGAGAGAGTTCTGTGAGTTTTGGGTTAGAGAGAGAGAGAGAGAGAGAGAGATCTGTGGACCATGAAGGGTAGCTGAGGATTTATGCTAGGCGTACTTGGGTTTTTTTTTTTCCGGTGGTGGGTATCAATTCGGGTAAATTAGGGATTGGAAATTTTTTTTTTATGGAAATAATCATGAAAATTTTTTGATTTTTAAATTATTGTGTGATATTTTATTTTAAGTGGAATTTAAAAGTTACAAAATTTTTATGATTAGTTTTATAAAAGATTTTTTTATGATATTTAGCATTATTGGTATCAATTACTATAGTAATTAATATATCAATATAATTATGATTTTTTTTTTTGAACTATAAAAAAGGGTTCTGTGGTGTTATTACAGTCCCGTTGGGTCTTAGTCCCGGAGTAATCGGTTGCTAGCTAGGAATTAACTCCCACCAAGTGAGGGACCCACCATTAGGACACCAATGAAAAATAACCCCACGCCGCAGCAGCGACTAGGGATCGAGGGTAGTAAAGGCTCCCACCAAGTGAGGGACCCACCACCAAGACATCAATAGAGGGTAATCTCACGCCACAACAAAGGTCAGGGACTGAGGAGAGTAAAGACATTGCTCACAGGGTGTGATCTCAAATGTCTCTCCCAAGAATCGACCCCGATTTCTCAATTGGAGAATGGGCTACTTCCTTCACCAAGCCACTAACTCTGGTGGTTATAATTATGATATTTTAAAATTATATTATATTATTTATTAAAATATTAATTAATATATTAATTTGTGCATGTAAGAGTATTTTTTTTTTTATCAAAGGCTAGACGACGTACTTTGGGAAAGGTTAAATAAGTGGACGGGTACTTTGGGAAGGGTTAAATAAGTGGACGGTTTGTTATAATTTTTGGAGGGTGATTATATCTTATTTTAATTTGAAAATTTGTGTCAGATTATTTAGTGTATTTTTTGTTTATAATTTATTAGGTAAAAATAACTTAAATAAATTAAAAAAAATTAATTATTTGAAAGTTGAAGTAAAGATTCTTTTAACTTTTATTTTCTGATTATTAACTTTTAATTTTAAAAAAAAAATTTACCAAACAAGGCCAAAGTCCATTTGAAAAGTTAGGTATTTTAATAAATTATTTTAATAGTTGTTATTTTAGCTTGGTTAAAATAGTTTTGTTTAAAAATAATGTTAGATTGTTTTCAATTAAATGTGATGTTGGTGAATAAAAAAATAAAATAATTATGATTTTCATGTGATATTTTATCTTATTAACTATTTTAATTTATTTTATCTTTTAATACTATTTTAACTTTAAAAAAAAAAATCTCTTCTCAAATACTCTCTAAATTAGTTTTTTTTTTATTTATTATACAAAAATTTACCAAAAAAGAAAAAAGTGATTTTGCCAATAAATTTCATCTCACAAACAAATACTCCAATTAGTTTCAAATGTGTTCTATTGATCTATTAAGTCTTATTGGTAGAGAGTTTCTTTCTGTGTGGTCCTATTTTTGATTTTGATAGTATTTTGGTAGACAGTTATACTTTTTTTTATTAATATGACAGGTATGATGCGACATTCCAATGTAACAGGTATTAATGTGACACTCCAAAAAAATTAAACTCCTTAGTGTTTTTAAATGTGACAACGTGATGGGTATAATGTGATACTTTAAAACGTTACTCTAAAAAAACTAAAAACTCCTTAATATATTTTTCTCAAATGTGACAATATGATGGGTATGATGTGACCCTAAAAACTAAAAACATTTTAATATCATTTTTTTAAATGTAACAACGTGATGAATATAATGTGATACTCTAAAAAAATTAAAAACGATTTAAGCCCTTTTTTGGGAAATGGGTTATAATCTACTTCCCAGATTATAACTCACTTTCTCTCTCACAAAAAAGCTGTTTATAAGCAGCTTTTAACCAAAAAGCTGATTATAACCATCTTCTCAAAATAGTCTATGTTTTTCCAAACGTGACATATGACCTTTTAACGTAGCGAGTATAATGTGATATTTTAAAAAAATTTAAAATTCTTTAATATATTTTTTTTCAATCGTGACATATAAGACTTTAACGTGACGGATATGATGTGATATTTTAAAAAAATTAAAAATTTATTTCTAAATGTGACACTTTAACGTGATGAGTATGATGATGTGACACTAAAAAATTTATTAATATATTATTTTTAAATGTGACATTCTAATATGACAAATAAATGTGTCATTATATATTAAAAAAATAAATAAATCATAAAAAAATATAAAATTATAAATTCAAAATATGAATTAGTCTCACTTAAATAAATCAAAAAATCAACAACCCGCTTACAGTGAAGTCACTTGAAAGAGAAGGATAGGAGTGAGATTATTGAAGTTGGTGACGTGTTTTGGGGGAGTGGGGAACCTCGGGGAGCGTTCCCGTGCGACGCGGTACTTTTTTGCAGGGAATATTGGAAAATTTTGATTGGTAGTGAAAAGTGGTCCCCAGTAAATTGTATTGTTGTGATGTGATGGGACCTACACACGAGACATGATTAGTCTATTGGATAGTTGGTGGAATTGGTTGGGTTTTTAACTTTGAATTTGGACTTCCTCAGAAAAATGTTTGATTAAAAAATTTAAAAAATAATAGGACAAATGCCGCTAATAATTTTTATAATTTATGACTTGTGTTATTTTAATTTTTTAATTTTTAATTATAATATATTTAATTTTAAATTTTAAATTATATCATAAATAAAGATAATTAAAGATATTATGACTTAATTTTAAAGGTAAAATAATTAATATAATAAAATATAAATTAATTTGACAAAAATAAATCTTAAAAAAATATTTTTGAATTTTTAAACATTATTTCTACTCATTAAAGATAAAATTATGTAAAATTAATAAATCTTTTAAATATTTATTTTTTTATCAAATTAATTTTATTACATGTTTGGATGATGATCATGTAATGAGTGATTATCTTTATTTTCATTAAATTAGTTTTTTTGTTTTCAAAAGTCAAATATAGCGATAATTTTGATGTCATTATTAAACCTGTCTATTAAATTAAAAAATTCAAACGTAAAAACATTTTATATATTAAATATATCAATTACATATTCAAATCCTAATAATGATCCATTACATTATTATCATCTAAACACATAATAAAAATTAATTTGATAAAATAAATAAATTCTAAAAGATTTATCAATTTTACATAATTTTATCTTTGGTAGGAAGATAATTTTTTAATTTAAAAATATTATTTTGAAATTTATTTTTGTCAAATTAGTTTATATTTTATCAAATTGACAATTTTGTCATTGAAATTAAACAATGATATCTTCAATTGTCTTTATTTGGAACAAGATTTAAAATTCAGAATCAAATGTATCACAATTAAAAAGTCAGGGATCAAAATGATATGAATCCTAAAAAATAAAGACGGTTGGTGTAATTCGTCCAAAATAATATTACAAAAAGTTATTAAATTAATTTTTAGATTTTTTTCATAAAAATTTTAAAAGTTATTAAAAAAAATTAATTTCTAAATGAGTTCTTATTCATATTTTTGAGGTCATATTTGTTTGACTTCATAATATGAAAGAGATTGTTTGGGATCTTTGAAAAAAGTCAAAAAGTTACTCAAAAAGTTAAAAAGTTAACACTATTTACCAAAAGTCAACAATTACGGCTGCACAACTCCCAATTCAAATTTTTCTCTAAAAACTGATTTTCACAATTTTTTATTACACATTTTTCCATAAAAAGTCAAAAAGTTAACCCAAACATCTATATTTTCAACCTCAATTTTTTAGTCAAAAAAGACAAAAAGTGCACTTATTTAGTCTTCCCAAACAAGGCCTAAGAGTATGATAAAATTGAGTGAAAAGATTATTAGTGTACTAATATTAGATTAAAAATGTAGAATAAAGAGTATTTATTTATACATCACCAGATTAGTAATACAACAGACAGCATTAATATATATAATTACTATTTTTAAATTTTTAGCATTTTGTTAATATTATAATTTTTTTCTAAAAAATATAAATTTTGATTAAAAATTATTAAAAAATTATCTAATTCCCTCACTCAATTTCTAATCCTAACCCACCTATAGGATTGGTAGTCCTATGAATTGAGTGAATTACTAGTCCAAAGGGTAGCTAATTCCCTCACTCGTATCCCTAATCAAACACTCTCCATTCTCAGGGATTATTAGTATAATTTACCTCCGCAAAAAGCAAAACAAACATAGCATAAGGGTTTAAGCTTTGATTCTAGACCTGTAATGAGGGACATGGTGTCATTACGTGATGCATGACCGTGGCGGTTGTGCAATCCGTGAAATTTATGTCGGATCTTATTTCATAATTTAAGGCCCCGTTTGTTGGGAGATAGAATGGAGAGAATTGATAGTGAGGGGATTAATAGTGAGAAAATTGTTAGTGAGGGCATTGATAGTGAGGGGACTAATAGTGAGGGGATTAATAATGAGGAATTGTTAAATTATTTTTATATAAAATAATAAAACAAATAAAAAAATAAAAAATTAAATATTAATATTTTAAAAAATAATTCCAATATATAAAAAATAAAAAAAATAAAAAAATTTCTAATCCCCTCACTATTTTTCTAATACCATCTCTACCTCTTCCTTACCAATCCCCCTTCCTCCTCCTTACTAGTCCCAAGGGATTACTAATTCCCTCCCTATCTCTCAAAACAAACACTCCATTCTCTATCCCTTCCTCACTATCAAACCCAATCCCTTCCCTACTCAACTTTTAAAAAATATTGAGAAGAATATATTTGTAAAAAAATTAAGTTAATTTGATATCGATCACTCTTTTATCAAAGCACATATGTATGTGAAAAAATAAAAAGATATTTACACACAAGTCTTAATTTGTGAATTTATGCTCCATTAAGTCTCAACTAAGATTTTTTAGACTTTTAAGTCTCATTAAAATCATTAAAATTTTAATAGTCGGAATTACCTTCAAATAATAATTGTTTAGCATTTATGATTATCTATAAAGGAATATGATGATTTGACATTTATTTTGATTTTCAAAACTTTAAAACACCAACTTTCAAATTGAAAAAAAAAAAACACTAATTTTTTGAAAAAATTGAAAAAATTGAAATATTTTTTGTACAAAATTAAAAATTTTGAGTCTATAAAGGAGTATGATAATGGAACATTGATGTGCAAAATTGAAAAAAAAAACTTTTAAAACTTTTAAAATTGATAATATTCTCAGTTTTAAAACTGAAAGAAACTGATAATATTCTTAATTTTATTAGATAGTTGAATCAACACAACAAGTAAAAAGCCAAAAACATTTAATCTCATACTCTGTTTTTTTTAATCAGTTAGTGAAACAATTATTTAAAACATAACTATACAAAATTGATAATGTTCTTAGTTTTAAAAATTAAAAAAAAAAAAAAAACTGAAAATATTCTCAGTATTACTAAATAAGACTTGTTGATTCAAAAAATCTTAGATATGAGATGAGCTATCATAACATTTGTAAATATGATTTTTAAGTAATTAACTCAAAAATAAATATGTATGTATCAAACTCAATACAAATATAATTTGATGAAAGAATTATCGATATCTAAACAACTTAATTTTTTCAAATATATTTTTTTCAATATTTTTTAAAATTTAGCCCTGATCTGGCTATCATTTTGGTGGCTAAAAAAATCACAAAATGAAAAAATATACTAAATAAGTTAATAAGATAAAATATCACGTTCAATTCATAATTTATTATACTTTTTCTCTTACAAAAGTCAAAAAAAATCAAAAAATTCAAACCAAATGAGACTAAAAAAGTTTCAGTACAAAAAAGTTGGTCATATTAACTAATACTAAATAAAACTTTAAATTATTCAAATCATCAAAATAAAATACAAAATGAGTTTCATGAGACGCACAAATATCAGCGATGTGCATGATACATAGCAATGACACCAAATCCATAATTAGAGGGTCATTTGAGATTTCTCAAATAAGTCACTTTTTAAAAAAATATTTTTATACTTTTTTTATAAAAAAAAATATGTTAAAATTTTTAATTTTTCTAGTATTCATTTTGTGTAGACAAAACTAAAAAGTTTTTTTTTCCCCCCCTTATTTTTATCTTTTTTGAACTTTTATTTTTAAAATTTGAAAAAAAAATAATTTTTTAATTTATCTCATCAAGTAAAATCTAGAGATCTAATATTTTATAAAAAGTTCATTAATGAAAATATGCTAACAAAAAAATCCATCAAAAAAGCAAATTCCAAACACCCATATATTAGAGAATTGTTATATTTTGTCTTAAAATTTTGAAAATTTCAAATCAACATAAAACTTGAAAAAAATATATATAATAATGATAAATTTTTATTAATATTAATTATCAATATTATAAATATTTTCATGTATAATAACTTCTTCAACTTACCATTGATGGGTAATTTTTTCTAAAATTTTTTAAGTTTTCTCTCCAATGACAATGCACAATTTGTTATCTATTACTTACTAGCAGTAAATCTAGGATCCGATTTTGCTCACATACTCAAACATTGTGTACCATATAGACTTATTACATATTTTTTAATAATAATTTGTAATTAAAAAATAAAATTATGCATTTTTAAAATAATGTTACGTATTTTTGTAATTAGAAAATATTTGAATAACAAAATGAATAAAATTACCACAAATATCATAATATTACCATAAAATATGTAGTTCATTTTTGAACCACAAATTATCATAACCATCAAAAAAATACGTAACATTTACCAAAAAAATACTTAACGTGTATCTCACAAAACTACGTAACAAAGGTACATATACTACAAAACCTCAAAGGATTGTAGCAAAAATATTTTGTAATTCTAATTTTATCATTAAACTATAAAACTCATGGCATTATTCATAAAATGCTCTATGCTTCCTCGTAAACATCTTTTTACCCTAAAAAGAGAAGAAATTTATTGAGAAATATGAATATTTTGTTATGTCCAACGTCCTGAATGTGGAATTTAGATGAATTGGACATTAAGACCCCCACACCCAGTGACACTCGTATCCAAGCTCATGTAACATAAGATACGGACACGAGTCTTTTACCATATTGGTTAAGTTCCTAACATAAAATCAAGGATGTCATCCATATATAAAGATTAACCAACAATTGAAGCACCGAGAAACTCAGGTAACAAATCAGAAGTCCATAAAACTCAACAGCGTCAGGAAGAATGCTGGAGACGAGCCTTGATCCACGATTCCAAGTAACGTAGCTCCTCGTTGTTTATTGAATGGCCAAGACCTGGATAAGCCTACAAATCCATAACCAAATAACCGACCAATTTATTCAGAAGCAGTGTATAGAACATGAGGAGATTCAAGAAAGCAATGATAAGTAATACCTTAAACTCGCAGCTTATACCAGCTCGTTCAAGGAATGGTGGACCTGCTTGTCCAGCTTCAAAGATCACCGTTCTGTCAGCCATACCATGAGACCACAAAATAGGTGTCTGCAAGCTCATGGAGATTTCATATCATTAAGCCATCCAAAAATGTCCAAAAAAGCAGTAGTGTATGTTTAAGATCCCTAATACAGTAACCACCATTTCAAAAGAAGATTCATCTGATTTCAAAACAAGTTACTGACTTTACCATTAGCTCGTAAGTATTTACGTCATCCTGACTACAAAAATTCAATGTTTTATGTATTTGTCACCATTTGCTGATGTTTGCAAGCATTGAAGCATGTTAAATGTCTCACCACGAAGAGAATGAACAAATATCATAATAATGGCACTACAGATGCAAGGGATTGTCAACAATTACAAGATTATACTAGGGAAAAACAAAATTATGAGAATACAAGTGTAGCAAGAAGAAGCATAAACAAATACAAAGGGCAATTCTAAATTTCTTCAATTGAATGGATGGTATTGGTTGAAATAAGATTTCAATAAAGTTGCCAACTCACAATTGAGACGTAGAACTGCTAATCTAAGTAAACATCTTGCCACCATTCAACATCTGAACTGATGCAGATTATAAGCTCCCAGGGGAGGGGGGGGTGGGGGTGGGTGGGTGGTGGTGGGGCAACAAAGCAGGATCTATAGGAACCATGCATAATCAAGTAACTAGCCTTCAGGACGGAATCAAAATTGTAACTTTGGGGGGAGGGAGAACTTATATGTAATCAAAACATTTATAATGCACATATGAAATGCAGTATCAATTTCTATCAACAAAAAATGTGAAAAATATCAGAAAATTATATAATTAGAAGCAAAAAAAAAAACCAAGGTTTGACCTTAATAATAAATCAAAACCCTAATTTTTTACTTGTTTCAATTTAAACCTCAAATTTTAAAATGGTATCAATTTTAACCATCTGTTAGTTATAACTAACAAAACATGAGCAATTTAGACAATTTAACCATTTTTTGTTAGTGGTGTTGGACAATGCCAATGACTATGGACTGCAGAATGAAGAAGAGGGGAGGCAGTGAGTTAGGGAAGGGAAGAGTAACGGTAGACAGGAAAAAGGGATGGAGGAATGACAGAGGATTGGGGAAGAGGAGTAGTGATGGACGACGGTAAGGGTGGGAGGCAGCTGTCAACAATAATGAAGTAAAAAAAGTAACTAAATTGTCTAAATTGCTTCTTCTCCACTAGTTATATACCAAACGGATGGTTATAATTAATATCATTTTAAAAGTTTGGAGTTTAAATTGAAATAATTAAAAAGTTAGGATTTGATTTGTTACCGAGGTCAAACTTCGAAGTTTTTTTTTCCGGTAATTTGCCCTTAGATATTTCTATTCAACATATACAGTCCTCTGTGACCCACTCTTGCTCTTCTCCACAAAGCAAAGAGCGAGCTGCAACTTCTAAGGAAGTTCCTGGAGCTCTTCCGATTTAGATAACTACAAAAATATGATCAAAATACAATAAAATATGTGACCAAATAACTTACTAGAAAATCATTCTTCATCCTGTTTTTATCAACATTTTCCACAAAAACACATAAAAAGGTTGACAATGTTTGAAACTTGTGATGTTTAAAGATATCAATCTCATAGTTTTGCAATTAAAATTTTAAATGCGAAAATTTATTTTTAAGCTGATAATGTCCTTTTTGTAAGAGGTTCCAATGTGGGGTACAAGATTTGTATCACCAAAGAAGCAAATAATGTGAACAATAGGCCAAAGAGAAGAGGATGAGTCAATTGCGTGAAAGTAAAGCAAATCAGTAAAGGCAATGGCAGTATTCAAAGTGGCAGGGCCTTCCCTTTCCCGAGAATCACTCTCTTATCAAGCTGTGAGAATTGTGCCCTATTTATAGGTGTTTCCTTGGCTCACTGGTAGGCCAAGTAGTCAATAGGGTGATACCAAGTGTCTTAGGGATCACATGGGGACATTCTTTTCCGCAACCACCAGGCCTTAGTAGGTATGTACTCCCCTTGGTCACTTCCTTCTCAAGACCTCACAAGTCCCTTGGATCGACTTCCTCGAGAAGCCCACCTCAGTGATCCCGTACTTGTAGCCACCAAGCCACATGATCCCCAATGTCCCGATAATGGGTCATAGTGTAGCCTTGTATCAACTAGATTATGTTTTGCACCAAGCCTCAAAGGCTTCCCAGGTCCTGCCATTTTGACCGAAGTAGGCTCACTTGACCTAGGTAATCTAATCTATATGAGGAGATTATTTACTTCCAAATCTCACTCTCTCCATCTTCGCATGAGTCATGATTCTAACACACCTGCATTATTTTTTATTACCCTAAGCCTTTTGTCATTAGCTTTAAGGGGACCTTGTCTTCAAGGGGCATCTCAAGGACTTCCTCTCCCTTTGGAGTTGCCTTGGGGGCTTCACCTAGCCCTTTAGGGGTGCCTCAATACATCCACCTCCCTCTACGGGGGTGGCTCAATATTTATTGAAGGACTTGTTTTTAGGCTTATCTCGTGGACTGATTTTGGCGTACAACCCCATTGGGCCTTTCTCTGTTAGTTCTTGGACTACCCTTTCTGCCACAACTAGTTCATCAACGGGCTCACAATACCCATGGTCAAACATGGGTCAATTCATGGACCCTTCACAGGTCACTTTTAACAGGCTTCTGTTAGGAATTTGCCCACCTTCCTTTTTTCAAAATTCTTCTTCCCACCAAGGCGAATCCCACAACATTTTCGAATTTCAAAACTAACCCCTCTTACACTTCTATTTTGAAAGACCTACAACCATTCGTAGGATCTAAAGTAAAGCTAAGAAGAAGAAGAATAAGAAGAAGAAGCCAAGGCGAATCCCGCAGTATTTTCGAATTTCAAAACTAACCCCTCTTACACTTCTATTTTGAAAGACGTACAACCATTCCTAGGATCTAAAGTAAAGCTAAGAATGAGTAAGAAGAAGAAGAAGAAGAAGAAGAAGAAGAAGAAGGAGAAAGAGAACCAAAATAGAGAAATAGCTTGAGGAAAAACAGAAATAGAAGAAGTTTTGAAATAGATATGGAGAAGATGAAGAAGAAACCGAAAATAGAGATTGAATTGAAGAGAAAATAGAAGACAAAAAAGAAAATACAAAACAAAAGAAAACAAGAAGAGAATAGGGAAAACTGAAACAAAGAAGAAGAATAAGAAGTTTAAAGCATCTAACCAAATGTTATAAAAAAATAAAAAGTAAAATTATCTGAAATTCTTATTATAAAAAAAATTAGGGGAACGAGTATTAATATCTCCAAAAAACAAAACTTAGGGGGCGGACTTAAACAATTTAAAAATATTCATGACCCATCCCTGCTAGTTTTTGGTGAGTCTTATTTGTTTTTCTTTTAGATTAAATTGTTAGTCAATTTTTACTATCTTCCTTTCTTTATGAGTCATGGGTATTTTATAATTTTATTAATTTTTGGACATGTGTTGTAGCCCCACACGTGAATCACCATTAGTGTCAAGTTAAATTATTGGGTCTTTACATTTTAAATGAGTCTTAGAAGTCAAAAGTTCTAGTTTCCAGAAAAAGATGTGCAAATCTTTTTAGAAGTAGGAGTTCCAGTTTACATAAAGTTATGTGGTTCTTACAATTTAATAGAGCAAATATGTTTTAGAGAATTTTCAGAATATTGTGAGATGCATTAACCGTAGATGTGAAACTTATGAAATCTAAGTGTGATGCCTGCATTTTTTTTCTTTAAAACCAGATTTGTTTTGTCACTGCATTAAACATTATTTCATAAGGCTAAACTATCTTCCCCCTCCACCCTTGGAAACAAAAAACCAACCCAAAATGGCAGATCATTTTGCACAGGCTACTGTTCACAGAACAATCCTAAACAATCCCCAAAATCCAGTCTTTTCACTCTCAAAAACTTCCCCTTTCAATACCCTCTTAGTAACCCCTGAAAAGCCCATATTTTATCAACTTTCCAGCCACTACAATCAACAATAAACAGCTCTAAATATAGCCCACTGTTGCAGCAAGCCACCTAGTAGGAGAGTGTTCCGCACTAGCCATACATTACTCAGGGAAAAGTAAATTTAAAGAGGTAATGATATTTATAAATAGACATGATTTCAAGGCACCACCAATACGAACCACAAATAATCAAGTTACTAGTATTAGTAGTCATATTATGTCTGTTTATTCTAGGTTAAATATACTGCAGGTCGGTTTCAAATATTTTCTTTAAATTTTTTGGGTCAAGGATATCCTGGTAATTTAAAAAAATTTGGACGTCGGCTGCAAGCGTCACCCGTGGGTCATCATAGAAGTCACACTATTGGGTCTCTATATTCGTCCAATTCAATAGAAAGAATGTTTTGGAGACTTTTCAGAGCCTTTGGAGATCATTTGGGAGAGTGCAATGCGTTATTAACCTTAGGTGTGATGTCTGGATTCTTCTTCTGCTCCTTAATTTTTCACCCTTCATGGCAATTACAACTTCAAAACCAGATTTGTTTCACCAACGCTTTTAATTCTATTAAACCATATTCCAAAAGCCTAAACCATCTTCCCCTTCAAGCCTAGGAACATAGCATACCAAAACAACCCATAAAGTTTATCACAGTTCACGGTTCACAGCATAAAAACAGCCCCTGATCAGTCCCCAAAATTCCATCTTTTAACTCCCAAAAGCCTTCCCTTTTAGTACCCTCTGAAAAACCCTAGAAAAGCCCATTTATACAAACTTTCCAGCCACTAAAGTTAACTATAATCAGCCCTAAATAGAGCCTTTTGCTGCTGCCTCATATAAGTTTATTTTTTGGGCTCACTACCTAGTGGAGAGTGTTCTTGTCCTACATCTTGAACTTTGTCCAGAAAGTATTTCACTGCAATAAAGTTGTTTTTTATCTAATCAATTCCCATGATTACCATCAATCTATCTAGACATTTGAAGAAAAACGTTAAGTCAAGTTCAATGATAAAGCTTCAAGTTGGTTTCAGGAACTTGGAGATGGTTACTGAACAAGTACCCTCTACATGTGTCACCTTTATAGCATGCTATAGACTGGTTCTTAACCTATGAAAATTGATACTGTTGCTTGGTGATTATAGAAAGAACCAGCAAGTCAGCAAGGCAAACACAATCATCAAAAAACAAGACAAGACTGTAAAAACAAAGATACGATTGATGTGTTACAAGAAAAGTACCTTCTTTGCATCTGGTGAGATTTGTTCTATTATAGATGAATTAAAAGGAACCCATCCACTGAAAACTGCACCTCCTCCTAGAGCTCTTGGGTATAGTAGAACACTTGCCAAGGTCAAGGCTCCTGCAAAACATAACGATTTACCAGTTATCTGCAGGAACCAAGACAAGGACACAAACTTTTTCATGGAGAGAGAGAGAGAGAGAGACCTCCTTGACTAAATCCACATACAAATATATTATCAGGATGCGTGCCAGCAGCTACCTCCTTGTCTATCATTGCATGCACATTCCGGACTGCTTTCAGGACACCACTTTCATCATTAGGAGAATCCTGATACATGTTGCAAACCAAGCATAGCAGATTATCAAAGTGAATTGTTACTTTTAGTATGCATGTGAACTCCATCTAGTACAACATTGAGAATAATCTATTGAATATAGAATTAGAGTATATAGAATCTTTTTATTTTAGTATTATGTATATAATATGTGATTGTATCAATCACTAATTTAGTGTCTTATTTATATCGTTTCCTAAATTGTATCATGAATCTATTATATATACATGGCATCTGCCTTATTCATGAGTAAGCCAAACTATTCTTTTCATCCATTTTCGTATCAGAGCCTAAGCTCAGAAACCCTAGCTCCTCTCTTCCTCCACCATTACCCAGCCACTGCCCAACCTATTCTGCCCCTCCTTTTTTGTTCCTTAGGTGCCGACAGCCCTCCTAATCCCTCTACACCACCCGACAGCCCCTCCTAGCTCCCTTACACCACCCAACCACCTCACCCCTCTCTCCTAGACCCCTCGACAGCCCTTACCCACTGTCCTAGATCCTCGGCAGGTGGTTTCAGCCCTGCCGAGGCCACTGTTTGCTGCCGACCTGGCTGTTTTCGGCAGCCTTTTCAGGCTAGCTTAGGCCCTTTTTCCCTTTCCAAGGGTGTGGTGCTAATGTATTAAGCACTTTTTTGACTCTTTTTCATTCAATGGGATACCGTGTTTATTCGGTAACATTTATTTGGATTAGCCGTTGAGTTTTTCCGGCTTCTCGTATTTTCTTTTGAACTATGTTGCTATGATTCTATGTGGTTTTTTAACCCTATCATTTCACCATGACTAAGACACCTCCTGCTATTACTTCTGATATGCCCACCAAGCCTGTCCCAGTTAGTTCTGATTTTTCTCTTTCTCATCACACTAATGTTCATCATATCACGAGTGTGGTGTTGAATGAGAAAAATTTTGCCGCCCGGAGCTGCTCCCTTAAACTCTATTTAGGGGGAAAGGGAAAAGCTCATTAGCTCGTATCTTCTAATACCTAGCCTGTTGCGACAGACCCTACACGTGCCCAGTGGGATATTGATAATTGTACTATTCTCGGATTGATGTTCAATTCCATGGAGGATCGTATTTATCACATGTTTCTCTATTGCAACACAGTTCCTAGTCTATGGCGTGCCTTGTCACAGATGTATGCCCATGCTCATAATGATGCTCGCATCTTTGAGCTCTATCAAGATATTGCTCGTGCCTCCCAGTTTGCCTTGGATCTTTCTATGTCAGAGTTCTTTGGATATCTTCAAGCCCGTTGAGAAGAATTGGCTTAATATGAGCCTTGACTAAATTACCAGCAGATGCTACCTCTCGTGTCCAAATGCCTTGTTCTCCAGCACACCTACCAATTTTTGATGGATTTAAACTCTGTGTTTGAATCTCTTCGAACTCAGATTTTAAACACATCACCCATGCCTTCTCTCTATGAAGCCTTCGCCACTATTGATAGTGATGAGCGTCGTAAGTGTCTGGTTTGGCCAAGTCCTCATCTCCTGTCTCTGGTTTTATCTGATCAGATGGCTCTTGCTACCAAGTCTGGTTCTTAGGGTTTTACTGGTCCAGTCACTTGTCATCATTGTGGTGCTTCTAGTCATGTTAAGGGTCGTTGCTTCAAACTTCATCCTAAGTTGAGGCCACGTTCTTCTGGCTCTCGTGGTACTGTCACCCCTCGCACTACTACTTTAGTGGAGGCTACTCCTGCTCCTAGGTCTCCTAATATCCCTAATTTACAAAAGTTGCAGACTCAGATTGGTCAGCTTCAAGCTCAGCTTGGATCTCTCACTGCTGGCTCTCATGGTCGTCTTCCACTACTGCCAACCTCACTACAAGTACTGCTACTGCTTTTCATGTTCAGTCTACTAGTCCCTCATGGGTTTTAGATTCTGTGACTAATGATCATATAACGGGTGAATTTTCCTTTCTTTCCTCTCCAATCGCTACTACTATCCATGTGTCATGCTGACGATTCTTCATCTTCAGTTCATCATAAGCGTGTAGTATCCTTATCCCCTACCATTACTTTATCGTCCGTTTTACATGTTCCAAATTTTGCATATAATTTCTTATCCATTAGTCGTCTTGCCAAACAATTTAATTGTATTGTCATCTTCTTACCCTCTTCTTGCCTTTTAAAGGACCTGAGTTCGAAGAAGATTTTTGGCAAGGGCTATGAGTGTGATGGGCTTTACTACTTTAGGGATCCACCGGATGAGCCTTCCTCTTCTTCTTTAACTAGTTTCCAGGCCTCTGTTTTGCCTGCTTCCATGTCTTGTGTTTTTAACATTCACATTTCAAGAATTATGGCATACTCATATGGGTCATGTTAATTTTCAATATTTATGTCAATTTTTTCCTCTATTTAATAAAGCTTGCAAAGATTCTATATACTCTAATTCTATATTCAACACCTTTCCATCTTAGAATTTTCTGGCATGTATAGGACTATGTCATAAGACCCTTTTTAAAAAATTTGAAAGTATTCACCAATTAGTGAACATCCATGAACTTACATTACAAGATTCAAAAAGAAGAAATGTTTGGTAATCTTCCCAAAAAATAAAAAAAAAAAACTTCAAACAATATTGGGAAGGCTGCACAATGTCTATCATGCAAAGTCATCAGTTTGAAATCAATTCGTATCAACCCGAAGATATGAAAAGACATTCCAAGTAGACATCCCACTTCACACCAGTGCTTATAAACATCATTTTTTTTCTCTCCTAACAAACATCTATTTAAGAATCGACGCCCCTTCCATGATTCATGTCTCAGTTCTCAACTCACCAAAATGCAAATATAATGCAATTTCCAAGAAGATGCTTGAAGGTAAAAAAAAAAAAAAAAAAATTCCACCAAATACAAGAACCAAAACTTACAGCTGTTACTGGTATTTCATGAAGATCAAACCATGAAGGCATCACAGCACCATCTGCAAAAGAAGCAAATTAAGTATGTTGAATGGTACTATATAAAGAGAGAGAATCAAATATTTTCAACAAGACAATAACATATTTTGAGCCCTTGTTGTGGACCATTTGAAATACCTTCTTGTAGTTATTTTATTATTTTACATCATGAATGATAAAATATAAGGGTGCAAGTCCTAAGGAGAACCTATCAAAGAAATCTCTATTTCACAATGCAAGACACTTATTTCAAGGGAGGTACACCATGGAATAATGAAAAATCAATGGAGTTTAATTAATTACTATAATTGGATTATAGCAACACCGATTTGCCAATCTAAAATCTCTCTTTCCCATGTATCTTGTGGAGTCAAGAGAACTGTCAACTGTCAAGTTGATTTTGGTGGTAGCATTACTATGTATAAACATATATATATATATATATATATAAGTTAAACCATAAATGGAGATGCTAGGTGGGGGGGAAGACATAAGTTGACAAGGGATGCTGCAGTGAAAAAATATATGAATTTATTAAATATAACTGAGCATATAGCCCTTGATAGAGCTGAAAAAATGATTCATGTAGCCAACCCCACTTAATTAGGACACAAGCTTAATTTGGTTTGGTATATATAAGTTAGAGAAAATTACAACAAATATATATATATATATGGTTTAGATTGATAACAAATCAAAAGATTAGGGTTAAATTGATAAAATTAAAAGCACAAGGTTTATTTTGATACGAGGGTAAAACTTTGGTTTTTTTTTTTGTTGGTAATTTCTCTATAAGTTAAATGGATGAGAGTGCTATTTATAAAGATTTTACTACATTGCCAACTTCCCTCTATAGGGTATTAAACCTTAGCTCATAGAGGCAACTTCTTGACTCCATACTTGATCTTTAGGGTGAGATTATGGTCTCAATCTTGGTTTACTTGAGCTTTGTTCTGCTAGTCTATGATATATCTTTCTTAGGAAGCACTTATTGGTGGCTCGAGTGGGGCGTGGAGAATGCCACCAATGTTCATTATAGAGATTCGAATGAGTGGGGTTTTGGTGGAGACCACGCTTTGTTGCTTTGATTTACTATCTTTGGTTTCCTATGATCATGCTCCGGCAATGGGTGCTCTTTGGATTTGTTTGCCAAGATTTTTTTGGGTTTTTTCCTTGGCTCAAAGGTTGTTGCTATTAATTGGTTGGTCTTAAACTTCATGGGTCTTGTCACATGATGGTGGTGGAATTTGACTCACTGGTGAAAATACCGATAAAAAATGCCTATGGAGAGACATGCATGCTTAATCTACCATTGAACGAAGCCTTTGGGGAGGAAGATGCTTGGATTGATTGTACTGTTTGTTTTCTATGTACTCAACTGTGGATGTTGTTGTGCTTTTGTAAGCAATGCTGCAATAGTTAGCAGCGAGTGGCCGTGTGTGCTTGAGTCCAAGCGAGAGCGGGTGACTGGATGAACTGTCCTTGTTTTGACCATACATGTTGTTCTAAGAAGACCCATGTGTATATATTTCCGGGAGATGGTTGGGTTTGAATTTGTATTGCACTACAATTGGTCTGTCAATCAGTTTGCAATTGTGAAAGGTGTCACATGGGCTAAAGAGCATGTGGTAAGAACACATTGTTGGACTGTCACAGATTGGTAGTGCAGTTTTGGTGGGATAATATCATCATCCATGTTTTGCTTAGCCTTATGGACTTTGTTGTGTTTTTCTTTTAGTAGCTAGGTTTGTTCTCTTTGGCATGTGTGCCCTATTTGGGGTATGCCTGCCTTAGGCTGTGAGAGATTATATTTTCTAGACTAGGCTTGTGTGTCCTCATTTTGAGAAGCGTGTCCCTATTGGGCTGTGTACTGAACTTCCCTGTAATATCTTCTCCTTTTTTTGGTAATATAATTACTTGTCCAAAAAAGTATTAGGAAAACAAAATGTGGCTTCTATGGAGGAGTGAAATTAGAGCTAAGTTTCCTCTATATAGCCATTCATCAAGTCCTAATCAAACCCCTTAGCACCAGTGGTGAAACCAGGATTTTGGCTCGGGGGCAACACTATGTCAAATTGATAGCGAGATCTATCACAACACAACTGACCCTGATTTTCAATGGGTGGTAAAAACAACTAAAGATGAGCATGATGCCAAATTTATATGTTTAGAGTTATGCTTCAGTTAACCAATTTTTTTCTTTGTTTTGTTGATTTTCCATTGTTTTTTTATTATTAATTTGATTATCTATTTTAGTCTTATCAAGATGATCATCATAATTTAAAAAGTGATTCATGACGCCATTTAAAATGAGAATGACACAATCACATCAAAATACACGCAAAAAAGAGAAATCGAGAGTGGAAGAGAAAGAAATGAGATAAAGAATTTGAAGGGATTTTTTTAATTAATGAATCACATTACAATGAAGCTAATGAATTACAATCGTGGTAAAAAATAATACAACATAAATCTAATATAAAGAAAGTCTTAAAGTAAGAGAGAAAAATCCTAAATAACTACATAGAGAATACAACCAATAATCAAAGTTAGAAATTTCAACCTCTGAGCTCAAAGTTTAGGGATTTTGACTAATGGACTAACCTCGTTGGCTTCACGAAGATATTGTTCAAAATAAATAAAATCAAAGAAAAGAGGTGGTACAAAGATTTAAGGGGTATACTTAAAAACTTTATAGGAGTTAATTAAAATTTTCAGTTACACCTTGTTTGGATGCAGTGATTTGGATAGAAAAGAAAAGAAATCCATGTCTCTTGGTGCTAATCACTTGTTTGGATTATTAGACATGAAGAGGGGGGGGGGGGGGGGGGGGGGGGGGTGTTGGTTGTCTCCAAAATTGGAGAGATTGTGAGAGAAAAGAAAGGGAAAGATTACTAATTTTGTATATTATCAAAATTGTCCATCATAAAAACAAAAATGGTTATTTTCGTAATATAACTGGTAAAAATTTCTTTTCTTTTTACGTAGTCTATCAAACAAGATTGGAGAGAAATCCCTATTTTTTTTTTCTTACCAACTCAACCAAACAAGAGGGAGATAAATGACAATTATTTCTTTTCTTTTCTCTCTAAATATCCAAATATAGTGTTAGAGGTAAAATAATAGTCTACAAATTGCACTGAAACATTTGATTGTGCCGTTGAATTATCTGACCATTCAACTCCTTTCTATGTTGTTTACAATGACAGAAGGTCACATCACATTCATCAAAAGAATGAGTTTTACCAATACAGAATTTCAAAGTAAATCAATCAAACAATGTCATTCATTCAAAAGACTCACCCACCTACAAAACCCTGATCAAATTCGCACCCAACAATAAACCTAAAAAACCAAGATCATACCATAAACACACTACCCAGATGATCAATTTCACTCTATTCAACAAGAAAACCATAACAGAATCAGAAAAAAAAAAAAAAAAAAACTACTTCATAATTAAACTTACTGTTGCAGGTGACGGGAGTGGAAGGAGCAGAAGGGAAAGACCAGACGGTGTTTCTGAACTCAGGAGAAGTGAAGAGTGACTTGATGGGTTCGTTGGCAGGGCCAGAATCGCCCAACCCATGAAGCCAGAGAACAAAGCTTCGAGCCATTGAGCCTCCTGGTTCTCGAGATTGCGACAAAGGTTGGGTTTTGGGGTTGGAGAGGAGTAGTACGAAGAAAATGGTGCTACTGAAGGCAACTGCTAGCACCGCTATTGGTTTCACCAAAACCAACACGGATCTAGACGAATTCATCTCCGTTTTTCTCTCTCATTTCTTTTGTTTCTTTTTTTGTCCTATCCCAAAACTGGGGTGCAACTTGGGCGGATTCGATTGGGTTGGGGTCTGTCCAAGCCCGACCTGAATTCTTCAGAGTAGTGTTCAAGTCCGCCCAAATCCGAACATGAACCAGAGCTTTGCTGTCCAAGTCCGGCCCAAGCTTTGTATTTTGAACTCGAGTTAGCCCGAATTGCCCAGAAACTTGTAGGTAGATTTGTTTTGAAACCTGTAGGTAGAATTGATAATTAACAAAGAATTGAGAATTATTCAAAGTTATTTTCTGATCACCAAAAAATAAAAATTAAAAATTAAAAATTAAGACTAACTCTTTTACTTAATTTATATATTATATAATTTATATAATATATTAAATTTAATTCGGGTTCGGGTTGCTCGGGTTGGCCATTGGTTCTGCCCAAGCCCGGCTCGAATTACAATTCGGGCATCAAAAATCTGCCTAGGCCCGTCCAGATTACAAGATATAGTTGTCCAAGTCCTAAAAAAACTCGAACTGGGCTCGGGTTGCTAGGGTTGAGCCCGCCCGAGTTGTTTGGTAGCATTTTTTTTTTTTTCAAATACGAGAAATATAAATTCATTTTCAAAAGATGTTTCTATATCATCTTCCTCCAACTACCACAAGAAAATTCTAGCTTGCATATCATATGTATGATCAACTGTGGGATTTGGTTATACATACGGATTATGACTTATAATTTATTGTGATATTATTTATGACATTTTTATTTGAGTTAATTGGTGAAAAGTTGACGTTATCTAAAGATTTTTTGTTTTTGTGGTTTTTTTTTTTTTTTTTTTTGGAGAGCAAGGACAAGCTTTGAAAGTTGTAAAAAAAAATTGTCAATATCGGAAAATTAGTCAAAAAAGTCATCAAGGTGGTCATTGTTGCCACTCGTGACTGGTGGTAGTGAAGTGAATAGATATGTAATATTGATCGATAAGTAATAATGTACAAATAAGTAATATTTGGATAGACAAATGATAATAGGTGACATTTGGATATGTAGATTATATTTAAACATGTAGACAGATAGTGTCTTTTCGGACAGTTTATGTCTTTTTGGTCAAAAAATATTTAAGTTTGGGCTTAGGCCTCAATTGGAAATATACTATTTTAATAACTTTTTAATATTTTACGAAAAGATATATAGAAAAATAGAGAGGGTGATGTGACAACTTATAGTGATTTTTTAACTTTTTAACTAAAACTGAAAGTTACCAAACGAGGCCTTATTGACCCAATAATTTCATAAGTGAACATTTGGCCTAAGTGCCTTTTTTATAAGGGTAAATTACATGTCTATCCCATATGGTAGACTTACTTAAGTACGGATTAATCCTGTTTTACTTTTTTTTGTCCTTGAATGTTGTATTGGTTATCTCTCCTTGTTGCCCTAAATAATCTTTTTTTCTTCTCTCTCTTTCTCTACCGTTTTTACAATCAGTATATACCACCATTTCGCTTCATCGATAATTATTCTCCTCTATATCCGTCAACATCACGGGCCTTAACGTCATCAACAACACTCTCCTTAACCACCATCCTTGTCTTCCTCTCTCATCGTTGCCGTCGTTCGCCTTATACCACCGTTATCTTCCTTCGTTGCCATCACCACTGCTCCTCTTCTATTATCCATCTACTATCTTCAACACCGTTGTTGCCACCATCATCCTTCGCAATCATCGATCTATTATCTTCGACATCGATCTTTACTGGCAACTTTAGATCTAGCCAATTTCAATACCGATCTACAAGCTTTGATGTTAATCTAGCATCACAACCCTCATCGACGTCGAGATGTAGCCATGACATGATTGCCAAAGTTCCTATTAGTGAGATTGAGTCTTTGTGAACTAGATCTACTATGTATAAAAATTGAAAGAACCAACCTGAATAAATTTATCATTGGTTATTATTGATTATCACTGATAAATTTATCAGTAAATTTGTTGAATTCTCTACTATTAATATGTATACATAACTTATGTGTCTTTTTGCTTTTTATATGTTTGTTTTTGTATTTCCGATGAGCTCTCTTGAAGTCTTTTTTTTTATCAAGAGCACATTTAGCTCTATTTTGTATCTAATGAATGTGCAATTTTTTAATCTATATAAAAACTATATCTACAATTTGTAATTTTTTGTAGAAATTCTTTTAATAAATTTATCAGTGATAGAATCACTAATAGAAGGATAGAGAGCATATGGCAAAGATATGATTCTTGTGTTAATCTGTGATGGTAAAGACTGAAGAGGACTATTTTCTGGTAAGAATTTTTCTTTTCCTCCTTATCTTTCTATTTTTCTCTTGTCACCACCAAATCTGAGATGTTAGTAGCCTTCTTCTTCACCCAAATCTCAAAAGAATCGTTATTGGAAACTATTGTCGAAGGTCACTACAATCAGAGATAGCAATTGGAAGTGGTGGCGTTAGTGACATAATAAAGAAGGACATTATTTTTGCCAAAAAATGAACGAAGGAAATAGAAGTGGTTATCAAATGTGATCACCGGAGGTGATCGTTGAAGGTCGGAGGCAGTCAAAAGTGATCGCTGATGGCTAGAAATGGGCGGGCATGGTAGTAATCTGATGATTGAGTCGTTGAAGGAGTTGTAGGAAAGGTATTTTGGGGATATTAATAGGTGAAAAAATGAGCAGAACTTACAAGTATATAAGTCTGGTGAATAGAATCGACCCATAAGTGCCCCTTTTTATTTTAGTTATAATTGAAAAGTTCTTCAGGTATGCCCCAAATGATGTTTGGTATAAACATTGGTTATGACTCATTGTAATGTTGGTTATGACCTATTATGACTATTATTTTGATTATAACTAAAAAGTCTCTCGTTATGTATTAAGTGATGCTTGTTGATGATTCAATATATATATATATTAATTATAATTGAAAATAATTTATGTGGTACACACTACTTTTTGGAATGTGCATTATAGAAATGACCACATTTCGCAACTCACAAGATATATACATATGCATCTATATTAAATAAATTATACTTATCTCTTTAAGGATAGGTTAAAAATACAATTCACGCCATTGCTTAGGCCAAATTACACTCATGTCACTCGAATTTGACATTTCATTACAAATTAGTTCACATTGTCAATACATTGTTAATAAATTAATTGTTTTTCTTACATCATCAATTATATTTCATTAAATATCTAAAATGTTTTCTACTAATAATTCTTAATCAAGAAAAATTATAATTTAATTTAAAACAAAACTTTGAAGATGAGTCGAATAATCTAAATCAATCCACCATTGTTGGGGATCTACACAATTGATTCAAACAACACAAATGAACAAAAAAAAATATATTATTGATTCAAACAATACAACACAAATCAACAAATTTACACAACGCAACAAAAATCAAATCCACAAGATGATTCTTTGGTGGTGATGTTAATTTGCGATATGGAAGAGGAGTAGGGGTAATAGCACTGGAATAGGGAATGATAGGATAGCATCGAAAAATGAGGGGTGGTGATTGTAGACGTTTTTCAAAACCAAAAGGTAGTCATGATGTTGGTTGAGTTGGAGAAAGTAAAGAAAAGAAACGAGCACTACCTAGGAAGGTAGAGATAAGCTAGCATTGGGTGGCAATGATTATGGCGACAACAATGTTATTGTTGGGCATCGATTACACAAACAATCATAAGAGAGATCGCAATATAAAGAGAGAATGCAATGACCACAATTGAAGATAGTGAAAATAGCTATGAGTGGGATAGATGATGCTAGAGGGCCTGGAAGTAGACGATGAAGTTGGTGGATGGGAATGGGGGATGGAGTTGGTAGAAAGACGACATGTAGGTCCTAATATTAAGTGAAAGATTTATTTATTTTTTAATGAACTAAGTATAGTTGAGGTTGGGGTCTAGGGCTAAGAGTGAAAGATATGAAGGGTAGCATGGAGAGTGGGGAACGAGTGGCTGATGACAGGAAAAAAAAGAGGAAATAAATGAGGGAGAACATAAGAGAAAAAAAAATGGAAAAAATATAAAATTTTCACGATTTTGTATTTTTTTTTATAATTCTCACTCTTATGTAATTAAGATAAATTTTACACCATCAAAATAATTAACACAAATCAATTTCACTTTATTTTATTTTATTTTTTTACTACCCCAAATTCTTATTGTTATTGGGCACTCAGACCATAAGTCCAATTTCAAAATGTTTAGGACAATAGCCTTAAGTTTTATTCTTTTTGAGTCAAGCGACAAAATAGTTTGAAAATATCATATTATCCCTACTTATTTGTCTATTTGCCCACGTTACTTATCTATCCAAGTGTCATCTATTTTTCCACTTATCTATCTCCATCATCTCCTCTTTGTCTACATGCCATCTATCTATCCATCCACCTAATATGTCTATCTGTTTCACTACAAGAAAATACACTTTTGGCGACCAAAACATTAGTCGCCAAAAGTACTAATTTTAGTCGCCAAAAGGCTTTGCCGACCAAATACATTGTCGCCGAAGGTATTAGCGACTAAAGAACATTTAGTCGCCAAAAGTACTACAAAATTGCCGACTAACACGTTAGTAGGAAAAAGTAACAGCTATTAGCAACGAAAAGAGTATTAGTCGTCGATGACCCATACTAGCGACTAAAAGATTAGTCGCCCAAAGGGTCTATTAATTATTTAACTCATTTCTTTAGCTACTAAATATTTTGTCGAGAAAACTGAAAATCTCTACGGTGACGAAATCTTTTGTCGCCAATACTCTTATTTTAGCTACTAAAGTTGTAGTCGCGGAAATGGTCATTGTTGTTCGGCTACTAAACAGGTTAGTCGGCAATGCTTTTTTATTATGTTTTGGCGACTAAAATTGTTGTCGCCAAAAGTGTTTTTCATTTGTTTTGGCAACTAAAATTGTTGTCGCCAAAAATGATATGATTTTTAGCTACCAAACTTGTTAGTCGCCAAAAATATTTCAATTTGTTTTAGCTACTAAATATTTAGTCACCAAAAGATTTATTTCTTTTTTGGCTATTAATTGTTTTGTCACCAAAAACATCATTTTAAATTTTTATTTTGTTTTTTTCATTTTAATAAATTTTGTTAGAACCTATATCCACCGCAACCTGTAATAGGTATACAACCTATATATATTATCACCTATTCCGTAGTGCATGTTTCACTTACAACCATCAAACAAAAAAAGAACACCTGCTAATGTAAACTTATATAGAAACCAACTATATATATTTCAATTACAAATAATAACGTCATACATTCCAAATACGTTCCCAAAGCAATGTCCTCCTTACACAACATTTTTACTATACTACGTATTGTAATGACCATTTGCCAAGGTACAAATTACCATGGTAATATGTATCATGACAAAAGGTAATCTATGTATATACCACCAGAGCAATTAATATATGTGGAGCAACAACAAATGTGAATGATCTATGTACCCCGTCATTGATGCTATACGACCAGAGCAATTAATAGAAGCTCCAAAAATGCTATGTACCCCGTCAAAAATTATATGTACGATTGGTCCATAGTCCACACAAATAGTATAGGACGACAAAAAGCTTCTGAAATTTGCAAAACTATGAATGATCTTCCGGGCAAAAAAATAGAAGATCCACATGTCAATGCCAAAAGCCATCTACACAACAAAAATTACACCCATTAGTTCCATTGTGAACAAAAAGTTATAGCCATCTACAAAACACAAATTGCAAGGATGTCAATTGTAATTGAAATTGTATTTAACTATAGTTTGAATTTAGGAATTTCAATATACTTTCTTTACACTTTAAATTGTATTGAAAGTGTACATTTAAAGTGCAAAGAAACTTCCCAAGTCAAGTATGAGCCCGAAGTCAAGTTAGTCTAATGTGTAAACATATATGTATTTTATTCATAAATGTACATATATAGAGATGCTGATAGAACATATATTTTTGTAAGCTTTAATACATGCCATCACAACTTCATGAAAAAGTCCTTCTCTTCGTGAGTTTTTTTTAAGGATATGGCAGAAAAGAGAGGTTCAAAGCAAATGCTAACAATAGAAACAATTTAAATATTGCAACAGAAACTAGTCAAGACTAGTGGTAAATGTCAAGTATCTTATCTTTCAACTTCGAAAGTCAATATAAGCTTTAATATATTTTTTGTGTAGCTTTATAGCGTTTCTCACGCCAACGCCCCACGTACGCGTGCTAATTACGTCCCGTCTGACCCCATAGGTCCTATTTCACATGATAAAGCTACTCGTGCCATCCCTACAATGGTTCGGGGGCTGCTTTCATTTTTCGGCCCTCCAAGGCCTTTTTTGGCTAAGTTTATGGCCTTTTCCACGACAACTCCCAACGTACTCGTGCTAATTACGTCTCATCTATCTCCACAGGTCCTATTTGACACAACGAAGCTACCCGTGCCATCCCTACATTGGTTCGGGGCATGGTTTCATTTTTCAGCCCTCCAAGGCCCTTTTTCGGCTAAGTTTATGGCATTTTCCACGACAACTCCCAACGTACCCGTGCTAATTATGTCCTGTCTGTCCCCATAGGTCCTATTTGACACAAGGAAGCTACCCGTGCCATCCCTACACTGGTTCGGGGGCTGCTTTCATTTTTCGGCCCTCCAAGGCCTTTTCGGCTAAGTTTATGGCCTTTTCCACTACAACTCCCAACATACCCGTGCTAATTACATCCCGTCTGTCCCCACATGTCCTATTTGACACAATGAAGCTACCCGTGCCATCCCTACACTGGTTCGGGGGCTGGTTTCATTTTTCGGCCCTCTAAGGCCTTTTTCGGCTAAGTTTATGGCCTTTTCCACGACAACTCCCAACGTACACGTGCTAATTACCTCCCCTCTGTCTCCATAGGTCCTATTTGACACAACGAAGCTACTTGTGCCATCCCTACACTGGTTTGGGGGCTGCTTTCATTTTTCGACCCTCCAAGGCCTTTTTCGACTAAGTTTATGGCCTTTTCCACGACAACTCTCAATGTACACGTGCTAATTACCTCCTGTCTGTCCCCACAGGTCCTATTTGACACAAGGAAGCTACTTGTGCCATCCCTACACTGGTTCGGGGGCTGCTTTCAATTTTTGGCCCTCCAAGGCCTTTTTCGGCTAAGTTTATGTCCTCCTTCACGCCAACTCCCAACGTACACGTGCTAATTATGTCATGTCTGTCCCTATAGGTCCTATTTGACACGAGGAAGCTAGTCGTGCCATCCCCACAATGGTTTGGGGGCTGCTTTCAAATTTCGGCCCTCGAAGGCCTTTTTCGACTAAGTTTATGGCCTTTTCCACGACAACTCCCAACGTACCCATGCTAATTACCTCCCGTCTGTCCCCACAGGTCCTATCTGACACAAGGAAGCTACCTGTGCCATCCCTACACTGGTTCGGGGGCTGCTTTCAATTTTCGGCCCTCTAAGGCCTTTTCGGCTAAGTTTATGGCCTTCTTCACGCCAACTCCCAACGTACACGTGCTAATTACGTCCCGTCTGTCCCTATAGGTCCTATTTGACACGAGGAAGCTAGTCGTGCCATCCCCACAGTGGTTTGGGAGCTGCTTTTAAATTTTGGCCCTCGAAGGCCTTTTTCGGCTAAGTTTATGGTGTTTTGGTCAGACAACGTTTTACAGAGGAGACTAACTGAACTACCTCCCATTTTTCCAATATGACAATAATGAAGCTCATAATTGTCCAATGTATTGAACATGGTCAATAAGGGGAAATAGATCCGGAATTATGTTGTCCCCAACCCAAATAAAGTCATGATTCAATGTTGATAACTCCTAATGCACAATGCGAGTTTCATTAATTTTTTTCATGTATTACCGTCCTTTTTATGCAACAAATATTACAATTGTATTAGCATCCTTTTGATTACAACCCAAAATTGTTGTCCACTAACAGACCCCAAAGCTCTTCTCTCTCTCAAACTCATCACTATGAACCAATCATGGCTTTCATGCACGTTAGACTAGCCAAGTTGTACTTGTTATATTGTACTAAATTAAAATTCATTCCAATTTAATTGGTTGCTGCAATTAGTCTTAAATTTGAAATGACATTCAATTGGATATCACTGCTAATATAGTAATTGGCCTCATATTCATAGGCTCATCGTATTTGCTTTTGGGGAACTTCATATTTCATTGAAATCATGTGGTTACCTTATGGGAATCAGATTACGGTCCTTTGTGTACTGTAGCAAAGCACCACGTTAGTTGCTGCAAAGTCTACTCACTTTATGTCTCAAAACCTATTCGAAGTACATAACAAAAACAAAATTTGCATTACAACTTTAGACAAGAATTCTATGTGGATATGATCCATATTTTTTGTAGAAGTTGAACTAGCTCGTCAAACAAAATTCTGTTTACCGAATAGTAGGATGACCATCTGAACCCTCCAACAGGGTTGTGAGCCGGGACACCACGTCGTTCAAATGATTGAGTTGTACTTGTTGTGCCTCCCGTACTTTTTTTTCTTCATCGACTTGTTTGATCAACTGCTCTCTTTCCCTCGTAATTTCCTCCCGATCTCTTTGCCGCTCCTCTTTTTCCTTCAATAGCTCCTCCTGATCTCTTTGCCGCTCATCTTTCTCCTTCAATAGCTCCTCCCGATCTCTTTGACGCTCCTCTTTCTCCTTCAACAACTCCTCGTGATCACTTTGACGCTGCTCACGAAGAACCTCCAGTTCCGCTCTCATTGACTCCATATGTTTATCACGTGCTCGTGCCGCACTAGAAGCTGTGGAAGATGGTTGTGGGCCTATCCCACATCCACGCAAGTAAATTTTTTTTTCCCCAAGCACTTGCCTTGATATTTCTTCGTGGGTCAATGGCAATCCCGTATCGGTGGCTGTTACTTATAGATTCACCATATCATCCTGTAATGGCAATAAAACAATAAAGTCAACATGGGACAAGGAATTTAAAACAACTTTATTAATTGATATGCATCACACTTGGTTTCAACATTCAATACTCACATGTAGCTCACCACATTTGGGGTCAATCCAATCTCCCGTCTTCTTGGACTTGTGTGCTTTCTTATAAAATTCGGGGAAATCTATATCTCCATCCTCATTTGCCTGTTACGTTTGGAAAATTTCCATTGACGAATTAGTACATTGTAATATTCAGAATCAAGAAGAATCAATCATCCATTACATTACTAAATTAACTTCTCACCATAAGCGACATTGCTATAGGAAATGATCGTGATCCACTTGTATGATTATAGGGGAGCATACCCCTATTTGCTTTACCAGCTCTTGAGCGTTTCTAAAAAAATAGGAACAAAATAAATAAATAAATAAATAAAAGATTAGTGAACAATTTTTACATATTAAACATAAATTAATTTCAATAATGGGGTTTGTAATTAATTTTTTACCAAGTGAGATTCGTCTTTCCAAGCAACATCAATCATATATTTCTAGTCCTCCAAGGTCACTCCACTAGGCGGATGACTATAGGGGTCATCAACACCCTTTTCCTCAAGTTCGAGGAATTCTTGCTTTAGATTGTACCTCCAATCCTTGTATAGCAAATATGCCTTTCTATCGAGGATCTGTTGCGCTTGTTCATCATTATCAAAATCATCGCCGATAACAAACTTGTCCTACAAACATAATAAGAGAATTAGTACAACAATTAATTTATGCAATTACAAATAGGGCAATAAAGACATTATGGCAAGATGATTCTCATACTAGCACCGCTTGGATGACCGCATCTTTGGTAGGTTAATCAATTTTTCTCCATGACTTCATGCTCTGAAGAGGGCACAACCATCTAATTTGAAGGCCCAACTGATTCGTCGCTGGGGTGGCATTCTCTCCTGTGATTGCGTTCAACACCCGATTCACATAGACATGTAATTTCTCCCCCTTTCTCCTAGTAATTTTTTTCTGCACTCCTTTGCCTAATGTTGGTCCTCGTACATGATTTGACCTCGTTTGCCCTAGTACAAAAGGGGAAGGAAGTCACAAATTACAAACATTGCTAATGAACTTCGAAAAAAAAGTGCTGGTTGTGGGTCCTGTTAGTTTTTCACGCCTCATTCTTTGCCACTCTTGTTTATGAAAGATAAAGTCAAACATAACTTATGCTACAACTTTGATTTCGAAGCTATCGATGCAGCTGGGGCAACATTCAATTGGTTGTTGCTGCTGTTGTGGCTGATTTCAAGGTTGTTTAGCTAATATTTTATTTGTTGTGGAAGTGTCCTTGTTATGTGCAAAGTAACCTTTTGTTTTTTTTCCCTTTGTTTTTCTTTGTCTTTATGGGGTTTTCATTACCTTACTTGATGACTTATCCACCCAAATAAAATAAAATAAAAACATAATTTTTAGCTTACTACTAAGTTCAATGCTCTTACCCACTCCACCTAGCTGCGTCTCGTTCACCACTATTTGTGTATCATCTGGTGGTTGCGTCTCATCAGAGAATGTCAGCGGGGTGGCAATCTCTCGTGGACATGCTTCAGAGGCTGATACTACGTTGCCACTTGTTGCTCTCTTCCGCCGCCCCGTCTTGATTCTAGGAACCATGGTACCTACATTACGTAACAAACATACATGAATAATTGTTCTTGATATATCTTTTGCACTACAAAAAGTCTACTTGCACATAAATACAACACATAAAGGTTCCAACAACCAGAGGTATTTGAAACTGTTCAAGGACATTGAATTCTAATATGAAAACTAGAGAACTTTGTAAAATTTAACTTAGGATGTGCCTTACTTCATCTCCCTCCCTCAATTATTGTACTAAAGCTTCATCCATTCCTTCCCCAACTATTCAATTTTCATCTCCCTCCCTCAATTATTGTACTAAAGTTCAAAGTAAATAAAACACTGAGAATTTTTATGGCAAATATTAGCTTAGATTCATGACTTGGAGGTTGGATTTGTACAATCCTATTGGAACTACATATCAGATGCATTGGTGCTATGTATATATGTGCATGTGTGCTTTTAATTCACAGCTCTTTCTTATTGTAATTGCATGTCATCAATTAAGACATCAATTACAGAATGAAGTAGCTCGTTTTTTGTTAATTTGCTGACCTGGAGATCAGGTTTTGATTTTTTCAAATTTCAAGAAAGTTGGATAGATTTACCTATAAGGTGCTGCACCCACTCTATCAAATAGCTGGTATTTGGCTAAGAGCAGGTGGAATTCTAGAGCTGCCCATAGGTTTGAAAATGTTATTATTGAAGATATTTCTCATTGACTTATTGATTGTATTTGACTTTAGCTTTTTGTACGTCTTGTGGATGGACCTTATCCTCAATTTTTATGAGCTTCTTTTTGTAAGCTAAGCAGGGACATATTGTTGCCAAGTTCTGGGTTAGGGATGTTAGCCTTTGTTTTATTTTTCAGCCTTATGTTTGCTTCTTTTGTTTAATGCATAACATGACTATCTGAATTCATATGCTAGCCTAAAAAATGTCATGAATCTGGGTGCCATATTTTGCTTATCTTGTTATGGTAGTTAACTTTCTCTATTTATTTTGGTTTTGTACAAAATCACCAGGTTCCTTTGTCCATCAATTTTGAGGCTTATGACCTTTCATACATTACAGAGCAATGAACTTATGAGGCTTATGACCCTTGTACAAAATCACCCAGGTTTCTAAGCATGTTCCCAGAGCAGTGACAGATCTTTGGTAAATTATGATGGTTAAAATCTGCAAGCATCATCTGATATTTCTAAAAGCCAGCATAGAAATATCAGTGCTAGTGCCTCAGTAACACTAAGAAGTTGGGAATTTTCAAGTGCCATTTTTTCTTTAAAATTTAAATTAATCTATATCATGTCCATCATGCTAAATTGAAAATTCATACAATGCTACGTCGTTCGCAATGAAATTGTATTTTTGTCCTCACAATATATCAAAGTGATCTTTGTAGCTAGTTTCTTATTCATGTATTTATTTATTATTATTTAATTTTTATAGTTGAATGGGGACTCTATCCTAGATTGCAAACCTTACCATCTTTTCATAGGAGTGAGTGATACGAGGATGGGAAGTCATCATCACATGGCATTTACTAGTTATTTTTTTAAATTAAAATTTTTGTTTTGAAGTGATTTGAATCATTTGGTTAGACATATTGGTTGTAGGTGGATCTATGCTGGAAAAGACCTGATGTAGTTTGATTAACCAGTTAATTTCAAAGATGCTGGTTTTATAGACTAGAATTTAATCATTTAGGGCATTACGTACTTTTTACTAGTTGTTCTATTTTATAAGATTGATGTTGATCAAAGAAGATAGTAGAAGTGTCTTTTAAATGTTGCATGCACTAATGATTCTATGAATTCATTTCAGTGAGATGACTACCTGTGCTGTTACTGAAGGGGATGACAATCATGGTGAGTGCTTTTACTACTTTGTATAATGTGACCTGTTATGTTCAAGATTTTAGGATGTTCTGGGAAGGTTCTCTACTCAAACTACTTGCTTAAAATCTGCAGGTATCATTTGATATTTCTAAAAGCCAGGAAGGTTCAACAATACTTTCCCCCAAAACAGATACCATCAGGATACCATAGATAGAATACTACCAATTTTTCAAAACAAATTTCAATATGATAGTACCTAACCCATCTTTGAGGTTACTAGCTACAGAAATTAGGAACACGATGTACAAACTTTTCATCTATGGCAGAGCACAAAAAAAAAGGGACAATAGATATTATATTTCATCTAGCTACAGATACCATGCATATGGCAGAGCGAAAAAAAAAATAAAGGTCGAAATCTGTCAAATGAAAAACATACCAATGTAGCACCAAGACAGATCGAAATGAAAAAATGTAACAGTCCAGTCGTAATTGTAGCCATGTGTCCAAAATGTAGCAAAGACCAAGACAGAACAGGTCCAGAATTGTAGCACCAAGACAGAGCTAAAAAAACAGATGAGAACAGGAAAATAGATCAAAACAGGCCCAGAATTTTTAGTGCTAATAGATCAGAGCAACCACAAAATGCATCAGAATAGGAAGAAGACTACTAGAACCAGAAGATAAGCACCAGAAGATAACTAATAGATCAGCACCAGAACATCAGCAACAGAACAAAGAATCTGATTTTTAGGTTGTAAAGCAAGAAAACAAGCTCTAGTTCCATTACAGAGCAACCCATCAGGAACTATTTATGCAAGGGTAGCAAGTCATTGCAATATGGTAATGTTTCACTTCTATTTAAAGTAAGTCAAGTTCCATAAAATTCCAAAACTTGATCCAAGGCTTAATTCCAGTATAAGAATAAAATTTTCCCCTAAATCAACTACCAAAAATTACAAAACAATATTTCAATAGTGGTGTTAGTACTAAGGAAACATAGAAAAACAAGTAAAAGAGCTGAAAAGCATATCAAACTAAAAGTTTAGTCCCATTACACAAAAGTTTAGTCCCATAGAAACTTCATCCAAAACAAGCCAGACAAAGAAACAAACTGAGTTAAAACTCTAGGTTCGTATCTGTATCAAAATCACTTGGTATCTCATCTTTTTCTTCGTCATCACCCACGGCTGTTAGTTCATCATTGTCATCACAGATGAAATCATCATCCATAACACCCTCAAGTTGTACACGCTTATTGGGCTGAGAAACTTCCATTGCAATAATTTCAGGTTCAATGTCATCCCGATGCAAAACAACATCATCATCAATAGGCTCAGTTTGGTACAACAGTACTGGCTTCATCATCTTGCAACACTTCATCAAATTCTAGCATATCCAGCTCTGGCACATCCCAAATTCGTCGATGTTGAAACTTTTCCACAACTCGCCAATTTGGCCCTAACTTCGTATCATGAACATAGAAAACTTGTTGAACTTGGCTTGGGAACACAAACAAGTCATCTTTATACCATCAACTTTTTATGTCAACAGTTGTGACATGTGGTTTGACACGCAAAGTTCGACTACTACCGGTGTTATACCATTCACATTGGAACAAAACAACCCGATGTCCAAACAAAAATGTCAGTTCCCACACTTTACAAAGGTAGCCATAGAACTTTATCAATTGGCCTTGGTGGTTGCCTTCCACTACCAACCCACTATTTTGACCTTTACGATGGTTATCGCGGTCGATAGCATGGAATCGGACGCCGTTACAAATGCATCCCGAATATGTGTTCACTAACGCATTAGGACCATTGGCTAATGACCACATCTCATCGGTTGCTTCCGGTGACTTTTGATTTCGCAATTGGTTCATCTACAGAAGGAAGTATGTCATGTCAATTCAAACTTAGAATAATTAAACGTTATCTGCAAACTACATACTAACAAGTTTTAGCTTACGCGATGTTTGAACCATTTAGGAAATTCTTTGCATTGTCGTGTTGCAATGTTGCATGAACTTCTATATTTTTGTTGCAACATGAGCTTGTGTTCCCTAGTTAAGACAATGTAAGTCATAGGTAATTGGAATAATAAAGACTTTAAAAAATAAAAATCATGTAGAAAATTTATGTTGCATATATGATGAGGAATCATACTCTAGATATTCGTCCACTTCCAAACTATTGTGTAGGACAAACCAATGAGCCAATTTGCGGTCAGCTATGGACACATCAATTGCCCTTGGGAGGTGACCAAAAGGACGGACATTTTGAGTGAAAATCGCCAACCCCGGGCCATTGTCACCCCTATCGTAGTTCCTTTCTTCCCGATTAAACACCGTTTCAACTCCATGCAAATACAATGAACAAAACGACATACACTCTTTCGATATGTAGCCCTCTGCAATGGAACCTTCTGGCCGAGCTTTGTTGCCCACAAATCCTTTAAGAAGTCCAAGCATCCTACATGTAAACATCGGCCTAATCGTTAGTATGGTCATATTGAACTATAATTACATGAAAAAAGTTTTGACTCCTCATTATACCTCTTAATAGGATACATCCATCGATATTGCACAGGCCCTCCAAGCCTAGCCTCGTAAGGCAAGTGAATTGCCAAGTGGACCATCACATTGAAAAAAGTAGGAGAAAAAATCTTCTCAAGCTTACACAGTATAAGTACGATTTGTTCTTGCAATTTCTCTAAATCAGTCACCCTCAATGTCTTTAAGCACAACTGTTTGAAAAAAGTACCCAACTCAAACAATGTGGTCCCAATCTCGATAGGAAGGTATCCTCGCATCCTAATGGGAAGAAGTCATTGTAGAATGACATGACAGTCATGACTCTTCAAGCCAACTAACTTACCACCATTCGCAGTGACACAATTGGATACATTTGCTACATAGCCATCAGGATACTTAACCGATTTCAAGAAATTAGAAAACCCTATTCGTTCTGCGGGGGACAACGTGTACAATATCGGAGGCTTCTCAAAAGAGCCATTCGCATGCCTTATCAATTGTAACTCCTTTCCTATTCGCATGTCCTCCAGATCCAAATGTGCTTTGTCCGTGTCCTTGTTCTTGTCATCTATGCTCAATAGTGTCCCAAGTAGATTGTCACATATATTCTTTTCTATGTACATGACATCAAGGTTATGTCGAAGCTTAAGTGTTTTCCAATAGGGTAGGTTGAACAAAATGCTTCTTTTTGTCCAGTTCGGAGTTGGATTTTCAGTCCGTTGTCTTTTTTGGTTGGTTGGATGCTTTCCATACGGTTTGTACATCTCCAAATTAATTTGGTCCAGTATTTGTTCTCCCAATAACTCCACAGGTTTGGACCGATTCTCAATTTCACTATTGAATAGCTTACTTCTTCGCCAATTATGGTTCTCAAGTAAGTACCGTCGAGCACCCATATACCCTATCTTACTTTGCAACCTCTGAGATGATGCATCCATGTTACAATTAGGGCAAGCTAGGTAACCTTTTGTACTCCAACCAGACAAGGAACCATATGCAGGAAAGTCATTGATGATCCACATGACTGCTGTATGCATTGTAAATATTTGGCCATTTGAGGCATCATATGTTTGCACACCATGCTCCCACAGATTAGTTAACTCTTCTACTAATGGTTGCAAATAAACATCAATGTCTCTTCCAGGTGCGGATCGTCCGGCAATAAGCAATGACATCATGAAAAACGGATCTTTCATACACTTCCATGGAGATAGATCGTAAGGCATTAAGATTATGGGCCACATGTTGTACGATGTACTCATATTTCCGAATGGATTGAACCCATCCGTGGCAAGCCCAAACCTTACATTCCGACGATCCGCAGAGAACGTAGGATGCAGCCTATCAAAGTCCTTCCATGCCTCACCATCAGCTGGATGTTGCAATACTCCATCATCCACATGCTTATCTTTGTGCCATCTCATATGTGCGGCTGTTTTTTTCGACATGTACAATCTCTTCAACCTCAGTGTCAAAGGAAAGTACCTCAGTACTTTGTGTGGAATTTTCTTACTCTTCTGGTCGTTCAACTTGTATCTGGACTCTGTACATGTAGGGCAATTCTCCAACGTGGCGTTGTCTTTCCAAAATAAAGTACAGTTGTTCTTGCATGCATGAATGGCCTCATATCCCAAACCCAATTCATGTAAGAACTTTTTCGCTTCATAAAGGGTCCATGGAACATTTTCATTGTACTTTGGTAGAATGTCTTTGAAAACTTGCATAACCATATCGAAAGATTTGTTGCTCCATTTATTGTACACCTTCACATGAAGCATCTTAATTACGAAGGACAAGATGAAGAACTTTTCACACTCTAGATATACTTTGCGTTGAGCATCATTCAATAACTTCATGAACTTCAACAAATTGTGCCTCTCCGAACTAGTATGTTCTTCGTCGATATCATCATCCATGAGACCACTCATGTAAATCTCTTCTAACATGGTTAGTAGTTCATCCACATTTTCGTGATTGGTTGTCATTCCAGCTTGGTGGCTTTCAATATCATCGTTTCGCATAGTAGGATAAGCACGAAACATGGGAACATGTTCCTCGTGGTGGACCCAAGTTCGATAAGAACATGCGATTCTTCTTTGAATCAAGTGCAACCGTACAACGCGTGGACTGAATTTTGTGCTGTTCAAGCAATCAACACAAGGACAACGGATTTCATCTTGCGGCCCTAAATTCTGCGTAGCGAAATCGATAAATGACTGAACACCTTGTAGATACTCTTTACTTTTTAGCCTGTCTTCGATCATCATCCAACTCTTGTCCATTATTGGAATAGTACACATCAAGCAAAGAAGAACCTGGGAATGGATGGCAACTTGCAAAAATACTCTGTAATGGAAGAGAGCTTCTGCAAAGTGTAGGGATTCGATTAGCATTACTTTTTGAAATGAACGAAATAGTAATAACAGAAGGGGATGTTTTGCCTATTTGTCAATTGCATATAGTTGGCATGTATTCATACGCAAATGTGACATACATTCACAATACATTCACAATTCTATGTGAAACTAACACCTCCAAATATTAGTGTATTCAATGCTATTTTTATGCATTAGTCACAAATAAGAGTGTATTAAAGACTCTTTTAAGCATTACGCAGTAGTTGCTACTGATTAATCATACTAACTTTCTAATCCTAATTTGTTATGTTTTGGACACAGATTTCTCAACTGAGGCTGACTTTTAAAGAAATTATTTTCAACTATACAAAGCAACCACAGTGTTAACCTCAATTTTTTTCGTAGTGTGTTTGTTGATTGGTCATCAGCACGTTGTCATGGGGTATGTGTTCATTGTTGGGTCATCAGCAAGGTCTTTCCATAATTGTAGTTCATGACATTATATTGCTAACCCATGCTGAGGGGAGAAGAAAATGTTTTGTTAACTGATAATCCCAAAGCAAAATACCCAAAGCAAATTACTGGTTGTTCAACTATAATTTGTTAAAGATGCATATCCTAACGTCCACGTGTGTTGGGTGTACAATTATAACATATTTAAGAACTCTTAGAGAGGAAAATAACAAGTATTAAAAAAGTCAATATTCTAATTTTTTAAAAAACATGATAGACTTAGAATATGAATAGCAGGAAAACATAAAATAGAGTATAGGAAAATATTGACACATGCCGAATTAATAAGACAATGTAATGAGAAAGACAGCTAAACAAAATTTGTTTACCACATCATAATGAAAATTCTCCAAAAACCAAACAAAATTGAATGCAAAATACAGGCTTAATTCACCACTACCAATATATTGTTTCCCCACTAGAATGGATCTTTAAAAATTGGTTGAGGATTGTCATGTTATATAACCAAATTACAAAAGCAAACACCTATTTCATTTAAATTTAAATCTACCAAAACATGGAAAATAATACTAGAAAAGAGCAATGAATATAATAAGGGAAAAAAGTGAAAACAAGATGACATACAATATGATCAATTAACACTTTTCTCCATGAGCTTGGCATATGCTACATCCATCATAGTTCCACTTGGGAAGCTCGTTGGGACCTTTAAAAGGTACGAAAAGAGTAAAAAGTCTGCGTAAGATCAACACCAACATATATTACAAATCATTGTGGGTAATCAAGAAGATAAACCATAACCACAAGAATAAAATGGAAATTCGTCCTAAAAAAAAAAGAATAAAATGGAAACTAAATATTTAAATAAGGAAAAAGTATTACCCTTGCTGTACTTCTGAGATCGATGCTAGAATCACTAATCCTTTTGAACAATTCAAAAAAAAAAAAAAAAACTTGGGTGAATAAGACATAAAACAATTGAAAAATAACTATGTAATTTGGGGAAATTCTATAAAAACTAAAGACAACCACCACTAACACTTAAAAGAGGGAAAGAAAATCACCAAATATGGTATATTGACAAGATTATCATTAATAGAGTTCCAAATTCAAAGAATGATGGGAAAAAATTCCCAAATAAAATCATTGAAAATTTGCATCAAATGACGACAAATATTATGAAAACTATAACACATGAAGATTAGGAATGTAGCTGTTATTGATTGGTGCTTGGTACATACCCAATTCGAAGTTGTTCCTCAAACCCAAAAATGATGGTGTGTAGGTTTGGTAGAGAGCGAGACCTGATGAGGGAGGAAAATACAACTAAGAATGAGAATACTCACATCACTCATATGAAAACAACAAAAGCCGTACATGGAAAAACCGTAAACCCGCAACAAAAGCATTGGAAAGTTCAATGATTAGAGGTATTAGAGGGAAAGTTCAAAAAGTTATTGGAAAGTTCTAAAAAAATTATTGGAAAGTTCAGTAGTTCAGTGTAATACCTCTAAAATCATAGGAAAGTTCAATGATTAGAGGTATCTCCCTCTAATATGTCAATAATTTTTTCAGAGGTCAATATACCTCTGAACTTTCCAATGATTTTAGAGGTCAATAAAATCAGTGCAAATTTGATAAAATCATTGGTAATTTAGAGGTCAACATACCAATGATATGATAAAATCAATGATTTTTTCAGATATATTGACCTGTAAGATATCCCTCTAATATATCAATCAATATCCCTGTAATATATCCCTCTAACATATCAACCAATATACCTCTAATTTTATAAAATCAATCATTGTTAACTGATATATTAGAGTTCAATATACCAATGATTTTATTCCCAAATTGTCAATATACCAATGCAAATTTGAACTTTCCAATGGTTCACAGGTTTTTGTTGGTGTTACTTCCAATTAAATGGAATGACACCACAATTTAAAAATCACAATTTAAACCATCATTTTTAAATTGTTTTGGTGCCAACAATCGCTTTAACAATGAAAAGATACTACTACCATAACCAAACTGAAAGTCAGTTACACATGAAATATCCTTTTCCGTATAATTTTTCAAAAGATTGTAATGATAAAATTGTAAACCATGATCATAATTATATGAGACAATATTGACTCATTAAATTATATTTGAATACAGTGTTTAAACATATATTGATCATATGCAAATGAAAACCTTTTCGTCAAAATGACATCACCAAACTTATAAAGAAGATAAACCCAGTGCCTACTGTTACAAATAAATGCATTGATTCAAATAGATGAACTCTTCTAATCTAATCAAACAAACAAACTGATTGAAATGATAAAATAATGTCATTATCCAACAAAAATCACAACCAGACCCATTTCAATTAAATACAGAGTCAAAATTAACGATATAAAAAGAAAAACATGAAAACTGATTGACTCTAAACAGATTCACTAACAACATAGTACCAACAAATGTATATATATTATATAATTGTATACGAATTTACCCATTAGTTCCTTCACCTTAAAATAAGTCAATATGGAACCAACAAATGTATATAATTGTATACGAATTTAAAAGGAATTATACTTCTATAATTATTGTCCTTTTTTTTTAATATATAAAACAATCAAATATTAAAAATAAAACAATTAAAATAAGGTAATCAAATTTCAGAGATACAATGAGACATTCTGGGTCTTCCAAGATAAACATGAACCAACATGAAAACTGAGTAATCTGTTTGGAACCCACCAAAAAATTATTTGCATGTAAATCAAATTCTAATGAAACAACAATCAAACCATACATAACAATAACAAAATTCTATATAACTAAAAAAAAAACTATAAATTTGGTGATAATCTATAAAAAAAATCACCCAAGGATTGAAATAATATATAATATCATCATTTCATACCACCAATAGATATTGAAACACATTGAAAAACAAAATAGAAAACCAATTTCTAATGCACAATGTTTGTCCAAATCAAATTAATTCGAGTTTATATCCTCCTATGAGATGTAAACCAAAAGACTCATGTACAAATGGATTATGATGTAAATCTTCTACATCTACGAATTACGAAGCAAGGTTGTAACAATTTTAAAATTAATTCATAGAACCATTTCAAAACCAATCGGTATACCATCTTCACCATTTGTGGCAATACAAAATTCATAATGGTCATATAGTTCAACAATCCAAATCGGGAATCAGAAATCCATAAGCCGAAATTCCAACCAAACACATTCACGAAATCAGAAAAAGCCCTAACATGCAAAAACGACATGAACAGAAAATGAAAGAGACGGCGAGACAGAACAGAACACACAGAAAAGCCCTAACATGCATATACAAACCCTACAGAAATGGGAAGAGACTGCGAGACAGAGATAGAAACACACAGTCCCAGATCGCGATAGAGAAGGAGTGAGACGAGAGACAAATACCTGTAAGTGGTGGGGCTGATTTGCAGTGGTCGTGGTGGTGTCGGCCGGTGGCCAGCGATGGTGATGATCGGCGGTGGTGAGTGATGGTGAGGTTAGGTGTATCGACTGCTGTGTATGTTGGTGTGTGAGTCAAAACAGAACAAAAAAGGTGAGTCTGTGTAATTTCATCCTGGGCGCCAACATTAATTACTTTCCCTCTAAAAAAATTTCGAAGCTTTGGCGACTAACTGGTAATTTGTCGGCAAATATCACTAACAGCGACTAAAAGTTAGTCGTGAAAAGAATATTATTTGGCTACTACTTTCAAATTTCCATCGGCAATAGTTAACATACAACGACTAATTTAGCTTTAGTCGCCAAAAAATCATCAACATACATCCATTTTTTGGCGACAAACATTTTTGGTCGCAAAAATGTTACTATACGGCGACTAAACGAAATTTTGGTCGCTTAAAATGTTGTAAACATCAACTAAAACTCAGTTTAGTCGCCAATAAGTCAATATGGCGACTAAAGTAATTTAGTAGCTAAAAATTCTTAACTAATGCCAACTAAATTAGGTTTTTAGTTGCCCAATATAATGTTTTTGGCGACTAAAATTGTTTTGGTTGCCAATTTTAGTTGCCAAAGATGCAGTTTGTTATAGTGTTTATATTACCATCATCACCCGTTGCTGACAACTTTTCTAGGGCCAATTGCATGACCCCATCCAGCCACAAACAATATGGCATAATGACCAACCAACAGTTCTTGATTACCAAATGCCTAGCTAAACAAAACTAAGAAATGACCTAGTCATACATAGGACAAATAAGTAGAAACATTACATTCATCAGTTGATAAATTCATTCGGAGCAAGTGCGTAACTTAGGGATGTAATTAGTTTGGTACGGTCGGTATTTAGGTAAAAAATTGTATCAAACTGATAATGTCGGTTTTATTATTTTGACCATCGATACAGACCACTTCTCCCATTAAACTGCACCAAACCGAACCAATTAAGACAGTTGCGATTTAATTGGTCTAGAATTTTATAAACTTGAGAACCTTTTAAATATAATCACTAATCTATATAAAAATATTAAATTAGTTATTTGTCTACCATTTCAAACATATCCAATCTATCCATTTAATAAATACTTTACAATTCATAGATTAACAAAAATAAAAACAAAAAAAGTTTTAAAATACTAAGATTTCAAAAATAATGAGTTAGAGTTAAGATTATAAGTAATAAGAGTTTACAAACTTAGGTTATAAAACTGATAAGGTTAATTAATTAAGGTTGATAATTTATTATACTTATTCATATTATTAGATTATTAGATTATATATATTAAATAAAATATATGTTGAAGTGATAGGTTTCGATTTAGTTCACTGCATAAGGTGCTTGAATTGATACTGAACCAAAAATTGAAAAAAAATCAAATTTAAAAACCGTAAAAACCAATTCTTGTTAAAAAAAAAACATACCAAATATAGCTGATTTAGTCCGGTTCAATCGATTTGATCAATTTTTTCAAATTTTCTTACATTTCTATGCATAAATAATGAAATGAAACATTTAACTTCTTCATTAACTTCTTTAAAGTATTACTAGAGTGTACATAACTTACAAAAAGGGTATTGTCACGACCCAAACCCGCCCCTAAAAGTTTGGCGTCGGAATCAGCCAGTAATCTTTGGATTACCAAAGGCATTCCTATACAATCAAAATTAATTGGGGCTAGTGGAAACAATATACAAAAACACCAATAGTCCAATGAGCTGTGCATCTATATGAACAAATATTTACATGCAGAAACATTAATTTACCCACTTACATTACATAATGTATAACATAATATCTTACACAAAACATATACACGGGTCAAAAGTGTACATCAAAATCAAAAGCTTGACAATGGCCTTCCAGGCCTAGCCCCAATTCGAAGGCACACAAAACGACTCGGTAGGCTTCAAAACAGTGGCTCAGCTAGGCTTGTCCTCTAGAACGCTCACCTATACATTTACATATAAAAACAGTGAGCTAAAACCCAGTAAATAACATTAAAGTAAAGGGGTTAGTGGACGAATTCTAAATCATATTTGTAAAACAAATCATACCACAATCAATCATACCAGTTTTATATCAGAACATAACATACTGGTACATCCCATAGAACGTAGCACATATCGTCTTTCGACTAGAGTAATCGGTTCCGGATACCGATTAAACACATATCACCACAATGAAGTGGCTAACGAGATCTCATATCACATATATGTCATGGACTCGCATTTACATGCCGTCCCCCATGACTTGGGACTATATGTGGATGGCATAATAGATTCGCAAATAAGACATTAGTTCACATAATCAAGATAGCATTTCAAGAAACCATAGCTTATCGATAGCAGTTAAAACATAATTTATATCAAACTATCTTTACAAAAATGTTACTCACAGTGGGCTTCCAAAACCGGTTGCACGATCTTCAAGTCTTGACCTACAAATATAAACATTCATAGTACAATTTCTCAATACACATCCGAGTCATGTAGTTGGTTCTTAACCTTATTCAGTTATCCGTTACTTGTTCATTTAGTTATTTCTATTTTTCTTTTAATTTCTTTCATTCTCATGAGATGCTACTGGATGTAAATGACATGTGAAAATCATGTAAATGAAGGGCCGAATATAAGAAAACGAAAAGAAAACAAAATCGAAAAAACTCCCTTGTTGCGCCGCACGTGCGGTGGCCAAGCCGCTCGTGCAATGGCCTTGGCCGCACGAGCGGTGGAACTTCAGAATGCGATTTTGGCCAAACCAAGGTTGGCCGCTCGAGTGGTGGCCTAGGCTGCTTGAGCGGTCTGGGTGAAAAACTAGTCCAAAAATTTGTTAAACAATGGGCCTTCTCCTTTCTTGCAATCCCAACTCTTTTGTATGTAAAATAAGGCTCAAAACACTTCAAAACACATTGAAATAAACATTATAACTTCAAATCAAAACTCAAGTTTCCAAATACTAGATCAAACTCTTAAATTGAAATGTAAAATCAAAACACATGCACTTTTGGGTCCCAAACTCAAAATTCATGGAGATTTCCCCCCAAATTAAAGAACAACGTGAAAAGTAACTATGTATGCATAAGAATTTCATGAACTCATGTCAAGTATGCCAAGATGTTGAGCTTTTTCTTACAATTCACTCTTTGAACTCATGAGAGTTCTAAACAAGAATTTACACGATGAAACTCCTTAACTTGCTAGATATCTAGGGTAATACAACTTAGATGCTTGAAATTGGAGGATATATCTTACCTTGGATGGTTTAATTGGTAAAGATTTAACTTAATCACCTTTTGTTCTTCTTCTTCCTCTTGTTTCACTATTTGTCTAGAACTCTCTCTTCCTCTCCAAATATCTTAAGCTCTTAATTGATAAAGATGAGCTCAACTCTCATATATACATATTAGTGTATAAGTGAAGCCAAACATGACTTAGCGAATCAGACGAAATCAGTTTTCAATTAAACTTCCCAAATGGCTTTAAAAATTTCCAGTAGCTTATCCATGGGCTCAATTTCGATTTCTAAACCCATTAAGGTCACCAATTTCAGTTCTAAAGTCATAGCTCCAACAGATATTTTTCCGATTTAGACAGATGTTCTCAAATTAATTCATATTAATGCATAATTAAATAAGGATAATTGTGACATGCATTTTGAGGCCGTTACAGGTACAACTATCACAAACTAGTCTATTTTTCTTAGAAGACTAACATTTACAAGAAAAATGCTTGAGGCCTCAAAATTTCGAGGCTCAAACGCCTCAAAATTGTGTGTGTGTGTGTGTGTTTTTTTTTTTTTCCAAGGGTGGTTATGTGTAGGGTTGTGCTAAAAAACTAGATATCCCGCACTAACTCAGCCGGTGTGGTTTGATAAGGTAAGTGAGTTGGGTTGGACTGGTTGGGTGATAAAATTGACTGATCAGTTAGGCTACTGATTAAAATTTGTTAATTCCATATAGTTTTGTACGAGTCCATACTATATTTTTATTTCAAATTAGGAAAATTCGGAGGAAATTGAAATCAAAGCCATTTCTATTTCCTCTAAATCAAAACCTACAAAATCCTATGTGGGATTCAATTCAATTATTTGAATCATATTGATTAGAGGGAGAGTTGAAATTTTATTTCTCGTCAAAATTAAATTCAGCATTCATTTCTCTCCAAAATTAAATTAATTTTTTTTTTTAAAACAAGTGACTTTTTCTTATCAATTATGACTTTATTAAATATTATTAATAAATACTATGCAACAATTTTTATTTTTATTTGAGTATTTATATATATTTTTATTTATTTATAATTTATAATTATATTTTTTAATTATATAATATTAATTATAATGTCACGGTTCAACTGCTTTGACCTAACGGTTGAACTGGTGACCTGTCCACCCGATTCTTTTTCCGGTTCGCTCACCAGTTTGATTTTCAAAACATTGCTCCCTACTTAGCTTAGTTAATTAAGATTAATTCTAATTAATATGTTCGCCTCTAATCTTATTTAACTTAATTAATCTTTGCTTAAGTTTAATTAATCGTACTTAATTGTCACAAATCTTGATACAATAAATGAGAATACTAAACACATTAGACTAAAATTATTAAGCACCTTAATAATTCAAGGTAAAAACACCTCATGACATCCCTAATTCAAGGTAAAAACCATCCATTAACTCTTAGTACAATTTAAAGAGTTTCATACCCTCAATATTTTCTAACTATAGTATGTATTTTCTAAGTTTTAAGCAAATGATATCTCAACTGCTACTCCAATTAATGCAAGGCAAATAACACTACAACAAAATACACATTTGGCAACCAAAATAAATTTAGTCACCAAAAGGTATATTTTTGGCGACTAATAAATTTTTTAGTTGCCAAAGGTTGAAGGATTAGCTACTATATTATTTTAGTAGAGATATATTATTTTTTGGCGACTAAAAAAAAATTAGTCACTAAATAGATTGTAATTGGCGACTAAAATAATATTAGTCGCCAAAAGTCTAGATTTTAGGCTACTAATTCTTGGGTTAGTTGCCGTATACAGTTATTTGCCGACGAAAATGGAGTTTAGTCGCCAAATAATAGGGACATTTTTAGGGTTATTATGACCTTTTGGCGACTGAAAAAATTTAGTCGCCATATAATCAATTTTTGACGATGAAAAAAAATTTAGTAACCAAATGATATGTAGCACTTGTGTCTTTTAAACTATTGGAGAGTGTATTTAATTTCTTTATTTTCATTTTGGGAGTCTTTGAAGTGGTTGTATCTTGGTTTCGGAGGAGTACAATTCGATTTAGACTTGTTAGGATTGTTCGTTTGCACTTGTTTACGTTGAAAAGTCCTTTGGTTGGAAAATTTGTTCTGGTGTTGACACGAGTCTTATGGGGGTCGACACCACCTTGCTGCCTTACTTTTAGTGTCTTTGTTGGTTTGTAGGGTCAACACCACAGGTTCTAGGGTCGATCGTTGTCTACTACTGTGTTCTGGGTATTGCTACTGAAATATAGGGTTGACACCACTGCTTCCTAGGGTCGACCCTTATCTACTGCACACATTGGTGTCTCAGTTTTCTTTTTGAGGGTCAACACCACTGTCTTGAGGGTCAACCCCTGTAAGTTATTTTCAAAAAATTTGGTTCGATTTTGGGCCCAACTTTTGGGGGTTTTGACTTATTCTTTTCATTGACTTTGGAGCCATTATTCTATTATTACCTAGCCATTATAAATAGGCTCAAAAACAATCTTTCCTTATTATTTTCTTTTCTCTTTCCTTCTCTTTTCCTCTTTTCACTGTGAATCTCTCTTTCTCTAAACTCAACTTTTTTACTTAGATCTCTAGATCTACCCACGTAGAGGCATCTTTTCACCTTGGTCCTTTGATAAAGGTTGTAGATCTCATCAAGGGCTTTCTTTTGATCCAAGAGTTAAGTGGTTTTATCGACTTTGAGTTTTTCTGAGTTCTCCTCTTCGCTTCATGAGGTAGGGTAGGAAACTCAATATGAGTTCGATAGCATATTTGTTACCCATTTTGTTATTTATATTTAGTAGTCATTTGGTATGATTTTTACCCTAGTTATTTGTTATTTCAAAATATATATGGATTTGGGTGTTTTGGGTTAAACTTAGGGTTTGGATTTGAAATGTAAAAGAGAGATTTTTCAAATGAGTTCTTGAAATAGGTTATGATTTTGTATTGGTGGTTCAGATATGTTGACATGGTGGCTTTCCGTTACTCAAAAGTGATTTTGAAAGAAAATAAGATTTTGTTCTAAAACCATGGGTTTTGGCTTGTGTTGGAAAATGAAAAATGATGTTGGTTTTGTAAGAAATGGGAAGAACATGGCTGTGGGATTTTAAAAATGGTTGTTGTTACTCTTTTAGAAAATATATCTATATTGATATCTTTTGATTATTGCATCAGAGATAATTGTTTTAGCTATCGGTGGAGGATAGCATTGCCGTGTGTTAGAAATTGCATATAGATTAGGCAATTTAAAATCGTTCATATCATGGAGCATGTAATGAATTTTGGAAATTGAAACTGTATGTTTTGGAAAGAGGTTTTGGAAATTTTCACATTATGTTTTAGAGCATTTGCATTGTTTTAGAAAAATAATATTTTGAGTTACATGTATTGTACTATTGAAAATGGTAAATAAAATGGTGAATCTGGAAGGGAGTATTGTCTCATTAAAATGCCTGAGTGTTCATGGTGAAAGTCCTGAATACTACACGTATATATGGGTGCCAATCCCGCGGATGAAATATCCGTAAAATGGCAACAGTAGCACTTGTACAACCTACATTTACATGGGTGCCGGTTTACTATTTCCCGCGGACGAAATTTTTGTGAAAGGTTGTATTTTTTTTGGAGATTTACCCATTTTATTTACTATTATGATTGGTTTTGGAACAAGATGTTTGGAAATGATTTGAGCAATGTATTTGCTTTTGTTCAGTGATGTAGTCGCATTTGATTTAGCAATTTTTTTTTTACTGGTTGGTATTGAGATACCTGGATCGATTTTTTGGAAAGTGATTTTATATCAAACGGATGATTGAACTCAGAAAACGTTTTGATTAAATGCAAGGTTTTGGTAATTGGAAAGAAATGATTTTGTTAAGAAATCAAATGGATTTGAAAATGGATTTGGACATATTGTATATATATTGCATCATGATCATTTATGCTGGTGGAGCATGTTTAGTTTTTGAAATATTTTCTACTGGGCTTTATGCTCACCTTACATGGCTGAAAATGTTTTTCAGGTGTACATGTCTGGATGTGGACTGAGACGTGAAGCTGTGTTTGGAACTGTGTAGGGTGGTTCTGTTATTTGTAGGCCAAGAGCCATTTATGTTATTTATTTGCCATTCTTGTAAGGGTTACATCCTTGTGTGATGTAAGTTTCAGAGCATTTAATTTGATTTTATAACATCTGTGTATGTTTTAATTACAGAACATTCATTCGACTTAGATGTTATATCTAGGAATGTATAAAATCAATTAAACACATGTACTATGTGACTATATTATATTCATTTGCATGAGCGTTGTGATATATTATTCATCGACGGGTGGTTTATTCATGTGAGCCGGACTGTGTAAATCCAGGGCTTGACATTATACTATTGGCTACCAATATATTAGTCAATATTACTCAAGCTTTGGCTACAAAAGGTTTAGTCGTTATTCGTCATTATTTGGCGATAAAAAATAGTTTAGTTGCTAAAGGTAGAATATTTTTTTTTGGAAAGGAAATGAAAGAATATTGGCTCCCGATACACTCTTTTCACACAAAACTTTTGGCTCTTTGTTTTGTTTTACATACACACCAAATAGTCACTACCAAACCTCACCCCCGCTCACCACCATAGCTGGCCACCGACACTCGCCACCATTGCACGTCGCCACGGCCATTGTTGCAAATTACCACCGCCACTGAATCACATGTATTTCTTTCTCTCTCTCTCTCTCTCTCATTCTCGGTCTCTCTCCCTCTCTGTCAATCTCGGTCTCTCTCTCTCTCTCTCTCTTTCTCTTTCTCTCTCTCCCTTCCTCAATTTCCTCATTTCTCACACTTGCATTAGGGTTTTATATCATTTTTTTAGTTTAATTTTGTGTTGATTTCTTAACTCAAAATCCCAAATTTTGTGTTGATTTCTCACACTTGCTCTAGGGTTTGATTTCTAGACATAAATCCCAAATTCAAGCTTAAAGCTCAAAATCCAAAACTTTATCATGTTATAGTGGTTTTTTGTGTTGATTTCTTAAGTCAAAATCCAAAACCTTATCATGGTATACCTTAATTCAAGATGAATAATTTTACATGTGTTGCAGGATAAAAACCATGGTGTTACTTTGGGAAGAAATATCCTTATGGACTTTGCTTTCTGTGGAGTACCAAAAGCAGGACTTCATGATGTTGTTTTGTTTGTATACTAATTTAATTATTTTGAAGACAAATTTGGGCATTATAATTAATCCCGTGAAGTTGAATAAATGAGATAGCATGGGCAATTTTTGTTTTCCTAATTTATTGAGGGACACAATACTTCAACATGTCACATCCTGCTTTTGCCTAGAACATTAGACCTTTTTAACTTTTTAAATTCACATGCAATTGACTACATATGTGACAAGGTATGAAGCTACAAATTATGCAATTGTATTGCGACCAAACACTCTATATTTTGCAAACTGAAAGGACATTTCATTTATGTTTAATTATGCATATTCTTTGGAAACATGTCATTCTTGGTCGTTATTACAAAGCAAGAATCTTGAAGCAATATTTATAATTATGCAAACGATTCGATCCTGAATCTTGTCTTATATACTTTGTAAACAACATGAGGAAAGAACTTGATAGAGAATTGGATTTTGTGTTTCTCTACAACTACAGCAGGATATCATGTGCATGATGATGCGTTTTGACTGGAAAAAGTCATAAGTTTATTAGATTATCTTGATGTAGGGAGGTCCTTTTGTGAGAGTATAGTTATATGAAACGACTGCACTATTACATTTAAGGAACATCTATGCTTCAGCTTGTAGCATAAATGAACAGAATTGTAAATGAATACTTCTTAACTTGTGGATTTCACTATAGATGATTCACATTAGAACTAGGTGTATTAATATATCAAAAATAGAAAATAAAGCTCAAGCACTTGTATTGTGAATTGTGAAAATGATAGTAAGAGTCATAAGCTTTAAGTGTAATGCAAAACTGAAACACTAGGAATACATAGTATAATACATAAAGAAGATACTACCATAGTATAATACATAATACGGAGTAGTGATGAAAATAGGATACAATTCACAGTGTAATATTCTTAGTTCCATTTATTATTTTATTTATAATCTGGCAGGATTTTCTTTTAAAACTATTGGTTCCCTCAACTTAAGCAAAGACAAGGTCCTCTGCTGTCATTTTTCATCAGATGGGAAGTTATTAGCTAGTGCTGGTCATGATAAGAAGGTTTGATGCTACCAATCTTCAATGTTCAGCTTAAGCCTTATGGAAGCCAGTTCTCTATTTCTTTTTTTTATAATATATATATATATATATTATATAAATGGAGACTAAATTGCAAATTTCTATTCCAAGTCCAGCTTTGGAAGATGAGTAATTTTGATTCTGTTGATATTTACGAGATACTGAGAGTGTGTAAATCCCGCTCGAGCGCAAGAAGACCCGCTCGAGCGGATAACCAAAAATCAAACCCCGCTCGAGCGCAAAGAGACCCGCTCGAGCGTACCACCAAAATTCTGGGTAACAAGGAATGGGACTAAAGCTCAACCAACCTGTTCGAAATACACCCAATACATCCTAAAACTCAAACAGACAGAATTAAAGGATAACAACAAGATATACAGCCACCAACTTCACGGAACCTAAGTCTGGAATACAACAATCAAAGGAAGAGAAACCGGGATCGCTATAACCTTCCCCCCTTAAAGAATTTCGTCCCCGAAATTAAGTACAAGTTTTTCAAAGACAAGTTTTCTCAATTACCAACATTACTACTATACAAAATTCAACAACTTGACCTATTACCGGTCATTCCATCTCTATTCAAGAGGCAAACTTTCATATAATCTCCAACATGCATTATCAACATGTATCTCAAAATATATTCAATGCCAAAATTATATTTGCATTTCTGAATCATCAATAACATATACAATGTTAAAATCAACTTCCATTATAAGGCAAGTTCCACAATATTTCCATAAACCAAAACATTTACAATGTTTTACAACTTAAAACATAATCAATGCTCTTAAAGTTTAACAATATTACAAAATTTTCAAAACATTATTACACATGAACAAATAAGTCCGGATATTTCTCACGGACCTCCAACTCACGTTCCCAAGTGGCGTCCTCCACTCCGTGATGTTTCCACAAAACCTTTACCAAGAGAATGGTCTTGCCTCGCAAGACTTGCTCCCGCCTATCCAAGACCCGAACTGGTCTCTCCTCATACGAGGCATCCTCATCTATCTCTAGGTCGGTCCAATCCAACATGTGCGATGGATCTGGCTCGTACTTCCGAAGCATACTAACATGAAACACGTCATGTACTCCGAATAACTGCGGCGGCAAGGCCAAACGGTAAACAACCTCCCCAATCCTCTCAAGGATCTCAAAGGGACCGATAAACCGAGGGGATGACTTCCCACTTTTCCCAAACCTCATCAAACCCCGTCTAGGTGATATTTTCAGAAAAACATGATCACCCATTTCAAAGACCAAAGGCCTCCTCCTATGGTCGGCATAACTCTTTTGACGACTTTGGGCTGTAACAAGCCTCCTACAGATAAGCTCAACTTTCTTCGTCGTTTCCCTCACCAACTCCGGGCCCAACAAAGGTGCATCACCCACCTCGGCCCAACAAACAGGAGACCTACATGGTCGGCCGTACAAGGCCTCAAACAGTGCCATACCGATACTAGACTGAAAGCTGTTGTTGTAGGCAAACTCCACCAAAGGCAAGTGCCTCTCCCACGTCCCACTAAAGTCAAGGACACAACCTCGAAGCATATCCTTAAGGATCTGAATAGTACGCTCGAACTGCCCGTCAGTCTGAGGATGATAAGCCGTGCTAAAGGTCAATCTAGTACCCAAGACACTCTGCAAACTCTGCCACAACCTAGTAGTAAAACGAGGATCTCTATCAGAGACGATCGACACTAGGACCCCGTGCAACCTCACTATGTCCCGGATATACAAGTTGGCAAGGTGATCTATCGAATCTCTCACGCGCATAGGGATGAAGTGCATTGACTTAGTCAACCAGTCTACAACCACCCAAATAGCATCACTACCCCGCTGAGTCCTCGGAAGACCTACAACGAAGTCCATAGTGACATGCTCCCACTTCCACTCGGCAATAGGCAAGGGTTGCAACAAACCCGCTGGCCTCTGATGCTCGGCCTTCACTTGCTAACAAGTAAGGCACTTAGACACGAAAACTGCCACATCTCTCTTCATTCCCCACCACCAAAACTGGTGACCCAAATCACGATACATCTTAGTGCCTCCCGGATGCACCGCAAGACGTGAATGGTGAAACTCTCGGAGTACCTCCTTTTGACAAGACTCCGGCACAAACAAACGGTCTTGGTATCTCACACTCAGGTCGGGATACATCGTCAAACCCTTCTCAACCTTCCCACTGGAGATCTTCTCTCAGAGGGATTCTACCTCAAGGTCACCTCTCTGTGCCTCTAACACTCTAGTCACAAGTGTAGGCTACGCAACAACAGAAAACAAGGCCGCAGCCTCAACAGATTCGCCCAGAAGCAAATCAAACTCGCCAAGGGAACCCAACATCTCCCACTCCCGGATGGCTATACAAGCTACATCACTAACGGATTTCCTGCTAAGGGCATCGGCCACAACATTGGCCTTTCCTAGGTGATAGTGTAACTCAAAGTCGTAGTCCTCAATGAACTCCATCCACCTCCTCTGCCTCAAATTCAAGTCCCTCTTTGTAAATAGGTACTTCAAACTCTTATGGTCCGAGAACACCTCGAACCTCTCACCATAAAGGTAGTGCCTCCAAATCTTTAAGGAAAAAATCACGGCTGCTAACTCAAGGTCGTGTGTAGGTTAATTCCTCTCGTGTATTTTCAATTGACGCGAGCCATAAGCTACCACTTTCCCCTCTTGCATCAACACACAACCCAAACCCAAACCCTCTCGTGAGGCATCACAATAAACAGCATAACCCAACCCTCTCTCCGGAATAATCAAAACCAGAGCGGTGGTCAATCTAACTTTCAACTCTTGGAACGACCTTTGACAAGTCTCACTCCATACAAACTTGACCCTTTCCGGGTCAATCTAGTCAACGGCGAAGCTAGCCTGGAGAAATCTTTCACAAACCGACGGTAATACCCAGCTAATCCCAGAAAATTGCGGATCTTAAAAACACTCTTAGGCTGTGCCCAATCTTGCACTGCCTCAATCTTGGATGTATCAACAGACACTCCTTACCTGAAAACCACATGGCCTAAGAACTTGACTTCCCCTAGCCAGAACTCACACTTCCCAAATTTGGCATACGACCTATGGGCCTTAAGCAACTCAAGTACCACTCTCAAGTGTTCCTCGTGCTCCTCCTCTGATGGTGAATAAATCAGGATGTCATCCACGAAGACGACTACAAAACGATCTAAGAATTCCGAGAAGATCCGATTCATCAAATCCATAAACACTGCCGGTGCGTTGGTGAGCCCAAATGGCATCACCAAAAACTCATAGTGGCCATACCGCGTACAGAATGCCGTCTTCGGGATATCCTCCTTCCTGACCCTCAACTGGTGGTAACCCGATCTCAAGTCTATCTTAGAGAAACAACGGGAACCCTTCAACTGGTCAAACAGATCATCTATATGGGGCATAGGGTACTTATTCTTAACCGTAGCCCGATTCAATTTTCGGTAATCAATGTAAAGCCTCAAGGCACCATCTTTCTTTTTAGCAAAGAGGGCCGGTGCTACCCACGACGAAACACTAGGACAAATAAAGCCCTTATCTAGTAACTCCTGGAGCTGAATCTTCAACTCACTCAACTCGGCTGCGCCAAAATGATAAGGTGCCATAGAAATCAGTGCCGTGCCGGGCACTAAATCAATAGAGAACTCGATCTCTCGGTGAGGTGGCAAACTAATGAGATTCTCGGGAAAAACATTCGAATACTCACAAACCACTCTCGAAAATACAATCTGGGTCGCATCACACTCACTACGCAAAAGGCTAGCAAGAAGACCACTAAGCTCACTCCGCCCTCGCAAATCATACACCGGTGGCAACACACTACCAACCCGATCCCCCAAGAAATGGAAACAATCCCCGCTCAAGGTACATACTGTGACCCTCTGGCGGTAACAATCAATAACAGCCCGGTATGACAATAGCCAGTCCATACCCAAAATAACATCGAAACCTGACATGGGCATAACTACGAAAGAAAACGGAAGCCGGCGATCGGCGACCTCTATATCACAACCTCTACAGCCCTGTTTCAGAATCAACTCACCCCCAACAGGCGATACTACACAAATCAGAGATGCTAACTGTGCCAACTCCAAACCCAAAACAGATGCAAATGTAACAGATATAAAGGAATGTGATGCACCCGTATCAATCAATACATTGGCAACCGAGTTGCAAAACAAGAAGGTACCTCTCACAACAGATGGAGCCAGTACAAGATCCTGCGCGATAACAGCATACACGCGCCCTGTAGGCCCCTGATCAACCTGTTCACCTCTCGGAGCAAAAGACTACTGCACAGACTTGGATGACGAAGCTCCCGGATTGGCCCTCGAGGCTTGCACAGACTGAGCTGGCTGAAAACTCTGCGTCTGTCTGGAACCAGACGCACCCGATGTGGCACTCAACTACGGACAGAACCTCTTCAGGTGCCCCGCCTGACCACACTGATAACAAGACAAGGGCACGACTCGCCTCGACTCTAGCTCTGCGGTCTAGCTGAAGATGAAGCAGCTCTCTGACCTCCTCCCCTCTGTGGGCAAGCAGGAGACTTGTGACCCAACTGGCCACATTTAAAACAAGTCACGTCTCCCAGACTGCCTCTCCTAGAGCCTGCACTCGGCACTGGAAAGGTAGATCTAGCAAAACCTCCCTGAGACTACTGAGGGTGTGAACCCCTCTATCTCCTGCCATCACCCTGACCATCCTGACTCCTCTTGGAGCCTTTCTGCCCCTCCTCCTCCTGCATTATGATCTCCATATGGGCTGCAGCATCAACTAGACGCCCATAGTCTCGAGTCATAGACCTGCCAATTCTCATCTGGGGGCCGTGCTTCAACTTCTTCTCGAACTCGATACAACGACGTTCCTCGGATGCCACAAGTTCAGGTGCAAACCTGGACAAACTAGTAAATGCAGCCTCAAACTCAGCTACTGAAGAACTCAGCTGCAAAAGCTGGCAGAACTGGTCTCTCAGCTTCTCCCTGACAGCTGAAGATAAGAACTTCTCCTGGAAAGCATCCACAAAAGCCTCCCAAGTGCCACCAATACGACCCTTCATGAATTTCCACCACTGACCCGCATCCCCCTTAAGCTGGAAAGATACCAAGGTCACTTTCAAAGCCCCATCTTCGATGCCTAGCATCTCAAACGTCTTTGTCATTTGTTCCAACCACTCATCTGCCTTAAGTGGCTCCTTCGGATCCCCAACAAACTCGTCCAGATTAAACCGAAAGAACTCCCTCTTCAGGAAGGAAGGCCTTGCATCAACAACCTGGGCCTGAACTAGATTCTCAGCTCTGAGAATGCCCATAGATTCCCTCAAAGCATCAGCTATCCCACAGGCTAAAGCGCCCATAGCCTGCTGACCTGCTGGCTTGGCCACATTGGCCTAGCCGACTCCCTCCTGCATCGCCGGAACCTCATCCGGCTAGGCACTTCCTGCCTCCTAGGCCTACTACGCCTACCACCTTGTTCTCATCCTGACATCCTAATAAAGGTAACGAAGACGTTAGCACATTCACAAATGTGCCGAAGCTATAACACCCGCGTCCTAATACATGGACAACAATAATTCATTCCACGTAAGCACATAATCACATAAGTACCTACGAATTTCATTTTCGGATAATGATAGTCCCGAGGTGTTACTAGAGTTCCGGTTAGAAACAGCATTGATCAAGTGCTTTTCCAACAAGACTCAAAGAAACCCAAGGGTCCGATCAATATCCTAGAAACTAAATCCCATACGCATATAGTCACATAAGCATGTTATCAAATAAACACATACTATCATACATAAGTCTCTAACAAACGAGACGAACCCATTGTGATACTAATCACTTCCCACGTACCCAAAGTATTCGAATCCCGTACGCTCTGATACCAAGTTGTAATGCCCTCAAAATAATACATATAAATCCACATTCTTGACATGCATAGATATAGAAGGATAAAGCATATTTCTATTGATCAAAGTATTCCTTACAAAAGTATTACATGTTGACGACAAAAGTAATGCCTTATAGGCTTACAACTTTCCAAGTCAACACTTGGTTACAAAAGAAGAGAGTACTAACTCTACACAAAGGAAACCCTTGGCTTGATATACATGTAATACAACAAAAATTAACAAAAGAGTCTTTAACTCCCACAACAATCCATGCTAAGATCTCGGAGGCGGCATAGTACCTAAACCTGAAAATGATGTCCCATATAGGGTGAGTCACAGCCTAGTAGAAATATACTAAACCAACTATAAACAATGACTAAAATATTAGCAGTTGATAGGTGGTCAACACCTATACATCCACTTACATCACATTACAATTCCATGACAATCATGTCCATGTTATATTTCAATTCAAAAACGTGGCTCAGAACCTGGCTAGATAATCTGACAGAGATTACATCTCTTATTAACAATATTTCCACTTCAATTGGGATAATAACTCATGTTAAACATTTCTTACATCACAATAGATACACATTTTGGTGCTGTATCAATCTCAGCCAAAATCACTTCTATACACTTCACAAGTGATACACATTTTAGTGCTGTATCAATAACATGTAAAAACATTTCCATACTTCACAAATGATACACATTTTAGTGCTGTATCAATGTCAGAAAAAATCCGATTTAGAGGTCCATCCCCTATCTTCCCCTAAACCGTGGAGTATATCCCCTATCTCCTCCCATATAACACAATGTATATAAGCAATCATCATATACATGTTCACTCAATCAATACACAATCTCGATGTATTATACCAATCACCATATTCTATGGCATACTCAATTGATTAGTTTTAGTCCGCTTAATCATCATGCATTGTCTACAACAATCAAGACTATCCTCTACCGATAGCCCAAAGCAGTTATTTTTAAACAGAAAGTAAATGCACCAAATGGATAAAATATCAACATTTAGTCTAGGTGAGTGATAAATTAATCCACTAAACCCTTTAATCCCATACCTTTCTAATTTGAATATTTTCAATTCAATTTCTCATTTCCCTAAATTAATTATACAAATTAATTTATCATAACAATTAGGGCTTTTCCCCATATTCTCAACATCAACCCTAAGACTCCATTCCATCAATGATCCAACATATAATTCCATTTTCCAACACATTACATACATATGAGTTTTAAACTTGAAAACCCCTCTTTTGAAAATTACACAAGGACCCCAAACTTCCTCAAAATTACCCGACAACTCCCAACATATCAAAATGCCAAAATTTAAAAACAAAGCTCATAAGATGGAGTATGATATCCCTACCTCGAAGCTAGAGCTCAAACGGAGATGATGAAGAAATCAGAAATGCTCCAAATCCCAAGATTCTCAGATCAAAATGTAGCCCTCAACGATCCCCACACTTTTTACAAAGGCCCAAGGGTAGAAAATCACTCATACTAGATCAATCCTAGGAGAGAAGGGAGAAAGTAGTGAGAGAAGCTCTCAAAACTGGCTTTTCAGAAAAGTAAGAGAGAGACTGGAAGTTGAAAAGTGGTTTAAAATCACCCAGCTGATATCTGATATACGTGTGACCCGCTCAAGCGGAGAATAGGACGCTCGAGCATCAAGCACAAAAATTGGACCCGTTCGAGCGTGAAGGGTACCCGCTCGAGCGCCAAGACACAACTGCAAAACACACCCGCTCGAGCGCAAAGGAAAAGCCGCTCGAGCGTAGATTTACCCCTTCCAGTACTTTTACAGACAATGAACTACCCGCTTGAGAACCAAGATACCCACTCGAGCGTGAGAAAATTCGCTCGAGCGTGAAAAACCCACCTGTAGAAGTTTTGCAGAGGCACGAGATACTAAGAGTGTGTAAATCCCGCTTGAGCGCAAGAAGACCCGCTCGAGCAGATAACCAAAAATCAAACTCCGCTCGAGCGCAAAGAGACCCGCTCGAGCGTGCCACCAAAATTCTAGGCACCAAGAAATGGGACTAAAGCTCAACCAACCTGTTCGAAACACGCCCAATACATCCTAAAACTCAAACACACGGAATTAAAGGATAACAACAAGATATACAGCCACTAACTCCACGGAACCTCAGTCTGGAATACAACAATCAAAGGAAGAGAAACTGGGATCGCTATACATAAGGAGATTTATTTCAAAGTTAACCTTGACTTGTGAACCACTGTTTGGTCTCCTAAAGAAAGGGAAGAAGTTCTAATGGGATAATCGATGTCAGTTTACATTCGAGCAAGTCAAGCAGTATTTGCGGAATCCCCCTGTGTTATCACCGCTTGAGCTAGGGAAGTCGTTGATCCTGTACTTATCAGTGACTGAATCAACTATGGGATGTATGCTTGCACGAGAGTCGGATGAGAAAGTAGAGAAGGCCATCTACTGCTTAAGTAAAAATATGCTTGAATATGAGACCCATTATACTCCTTTGGAAAAAGCTTGCTTAGCTTTGGTATGGGCTACCAGGAAGTTGAGACACTACCTGTTAGCTCACTCGGTAATTCTAGTTTCAAGATTAGACCCAATCAAATATCTCTTTGAGAAACCAGCACTTACCAGTAGGCTAGCTCGTTGGTTGTTTTTGCTTTCCGAATTTGACCTTAAGTATGTCACTCACAAATCTGTCAAAGGAAAGGCCATAGCAAAATTTTTGGCTGATCACCCAATTGAAGGAGGAGAAGATATGGAGTACTCATTTCTAGATGAAGAGGTCATGCAGATGGAAGAAGACACTTGGAAGTTGTACTTTGATGGAGCGTCCAATCAATTTGGCTATGGGATGTGCGTGTTGCTCATAATGCCGGATGATTTCCATATCCCGTTAGCTTTCAAACTCCGATTCAGGGTATCTAACAACCAAGCAAAGTATGAGGCGTGCATTGCCGGATTGGAAGTAGCCTTGGAACTAGGAGCAATAAGGTTGGATGTGATCGGGGATTCGAACTTGGTCGTCTCTCAAGCCAATGAAGATTGGAAAGTTAAAGAGGAAAAAATGAAAGTCTACCATTAGACCTTGGACATGTTGAACCCGAGGTTCGAAAAACTGACTTTTACACACCTGGTAAGAGAGAACAACCGATTTGCTGATGCATTGGCAACCTTGGCATCAATGATAGATATACTGGTCGGGGTCAAGATGTGCCCGATCCTTATAGAACAAAGGTACACCCCCGTGTATGAAATGACAGCCGCAAAGGAAGAAGTTCAAGATGAAAACCCTTGGTACTTTGATATTTGGAATTTTCTGGAAAGTGGCACATACCCACAAGGGGCAAACACCAAAGACAAAAAGGGATACGACGTCTAGCCACTCAGTTTATCATTTGTGGAGATAAGTTATACAAGAGAGGGCATATGGGAATGCACAAGCTATGTGTAGAGGAAGAAGAGGCAAAGTGTATCATGGAAGCCATCCATGGAGGAGAGTGCGAAGCCCATATGAACGGCATAATGCTTGCCGGAAAAATCCTTAGACAAGGATACTATTGGTTAACCATGGAGAATGATTGTATCAACTTTGTTAGGCGATGCCACAAATGTCAAATCCACACTAATCGCATGAACATCCCACCATCAAAACTCTACAACAAGACTTCACCTTGGCCTTTCTTAGTCTGGGGCATAGATGTCATTGGGGCAGTCACACTGAAAGGTTCAAATGGGCGTCAGTTCATTTTGGTTACCATTGACTATTTTACCAAGTGGGTTAAAACACAGTCGTATTCAGTGTTGAAAGCATCACACGTGGCCAAATTCATCAGGAAAAACATCATCTGTAGATATGGGGTACCAAATGAAATGATTTCAGACAATGGCTCAAATTTCAAAGGAGAAGTGGCAGCTCTACTTGAGAAGTATAACGTGGCTTTTCACAAGTCATCAACTTACAGGCCACAAACCAATGGAGTCGTTGAAGCTGCAAATAAGAACATCAAGACCATTCTATGTAAGACGGTAGAAACTTATAGAGGTTGGCCAGATAAGTTTCCTTTTGCACTTTAGGGATACAGGACATCAATCTGAACGTCTATAGGGGCAACCCCTCACTCTTTGGTATATGGAATGAAGGCTGTTTTGCCGATTGAGTTGAAAGTGCCTTCATTGAGGATTATGGCTGAATATCAGATAACAGAAGCTGATTGGCAACATAATCGATTTGAGGAACTGATGCAATTTGATGAGCGAAGATTGAAGGCGTTATACCACATTCAGGGGTATCAACGTAGGATTGCCAAAGCATTCAACAAAAAGGTTAGATCCAGGAATTTGAGGGAAGGGGACTTAGTGTTGAAAGACAATCGAGCTCCTATTCATGACCCTAGGGGCAAGTTTAGACCCAATTGGACGGGTCCCTACATCATTAAATCAATTTAGTCAAGAGGAGCTGTCATTCTCATGGATTTGGATGGTTTGCAGTTCTCACAACTAATTAACATGGACAAGCTGAAGAACTACTACCCTTGAGAGGCTCGCTGGGCCAAAAACCTGATAGGGTGACCCAGGCACAAGTTAGAGCAGAAAAACAAAATATATATATATATATATATAGAAAATTAAAAATGACAAAAAAAAAGAAGAAGAAAAATGAAAAAAATGAAAAGCTCGCAAGGTTGAAAACCCGAAAGAATGACTTTGGCAAAAGTTAGAGCACAAAAGAAGAGTGTCAATACCTGAGTGAACCTTAACCGGACTACGTATGTCGTGATTCCTATCTTTGGGATACATAGGTAGCTTTATCTTGAAGTTCGGCCTTAATCATTTTTCAACTCACTCATCTCGTCCCTGTTTAATTGGTGTATCTTTATTCGATTTGGCTATCCATATTTGATTGGCTCGTCCCCATTTGATTCAGTTATCTTATTTCTCCTTCATGATGAATTTAGTTGTACATCTCAAGGGTTGATTTCATGTTGATTGAGTGGTGGTCATTTGCGAAAATAGATTTTGAGGACTTTTAATGAAGTTGACTGATTTTCTAAAAAATTATTCTATTTTTCCAAAATTCAGACCATTCTTTAGACCAAAAAGAGAATTTTCAATGCTCATAATTTGGCTCATATGATTTCAAGATAGAAAATGGAACAAGTGTGCTAATTTACCTCTCATGTTGATCAAAATCGCTTTAGCAGAAAGGAAAAACAAAAAAGGGCAAAGTGATGAACTAGGGGCATAGTTGAGTTAGGTTTTCTGTCTTTTACCTACACTATTGAGTTCTCGTTACCTTAATCAAGCAATTTCCAGAAAATGCACAGTAGTTGTCGCCAGCGATGCTTTTCCGTTGGGCGGTCGACCGGTGTTGCTCTGTTTTGCGTTCATTTTGCTCTGACAAGCGCAAAGGGGTGTGTTTTGGGATGGTTTTTGCTTCATTTTCATTTCATTAAGTTGTGTTTTGTGTTTTGGACAGTGATAGGCTCAATATTCAGTTCAAAATTTACTAAAATGTAGCCATTTTCAAGTTCGAAATTCAAAACAAAATGATTTTTATGTTCAATGTTGTGCCATTTATGTCATCCAGATTTACAAAACAAACTCATTTTATTAAATGCTAGGGATTAAGCCCGATCAAAGTTGTACAAAAAGGATTTGAAGCTATAGGTGCCCACTCCAAAAAAAAAAAAAAAAAACGAGAGAGAGAAAGTAACATTTTCTCAGTTTTTCTACAGCAGCCCGGTGGCAAAGATTACAACCAGCTTTATTTGCACATAGCTTCATTGCCCGACTTTACCATCAGCCGCCTCGTGTAGACACTCCATTTTTGACCGACCTTAAGACTCAGACGTCACCGATTGAGTGCTCGGTGATGTTGCGTATTGTGCTCGTTCAGAAGTCTCAGAGTCGTGGCCGTGAGCCCTGCCTCCGGACTTCCGAACCCTCTTCTGTGCCTTGCCTCGGTTTGCGAACCAGACTCGATTTTCTCTGTTTCTTTTTCTAAGGGGAGGGAGAGGTCCCATAGACCATCTCTCAGTGGCCGTGGGCTACATTTTGTGGCTGTAGGCCATTTTGCCCATTTCGGAGCCCGGTTCCCGATTTTCGGAGCCGTCAGGCCGTGTGCCTCGGTTCGGGACCGCCTAACTATCTCCGATTGCTCCGATTTTTGGCATGCATCTCATTTACTCCCTTTTGAGGGACACTGAGGTCTGAGAGACCCACTTCGTGGTCGAACGCCACTTTCGGTGCTTAACAGTCAGTTTTCGGGGCCCTGAATTGCGCGTTCTGGCCCCCGAACATTCGTTTTGCATCGGTTTTCGTTCATTTTTGGCAGGTACCTCTGTTTCATCACCAGGAAGGACACAGAAGGGTGGGAGGCTAGCAATTGTTTTAGCAACCAGTTATATTCCTCCGGCGCCCTCTGACGCCCGTTTTTCTCACTTCCAAGCCAATGTTGACCACCCTAGGGTCACTTTCTTCAATCCTAACCCCCATATTTGTGTTGTAGACACCTGGGAGGACACAAATATTATATGGCCGGCCATTAATTCCACTTGAACCTTTTGAACCCCTTTGAAAAGTGGCTTGTTCTCTCTCTTGTTTTACGGTTGCCAGTTTTGAACTACAGGGTTGTGTTGAGGGCACCTGGGAGGACACCAATATCTGGTGGCCGGCCAGAAAATCAACTTGGCCTTTTTGACCCTTGGCCGGCCGGCCATGGGGGGTGGCCGGCCGACCACTTGCAGCTCCAATACCTAGCCGGCCAGCTTCCTCAGGGTGAGTACATTACAGCTGTGCATTGTTTTTCCCTCCAAAACCTATATCCGGAGGGAACTTTTTTGGAGGGAAACTTGATGCAATTTCCCTTCCCTTTTTCCTCTTTTTCTCCCTCTCTTTGGTCCATATAACCAGTTGCAAAAACCTGGTTTTAGGGTTACAAAAAATCTCTAAGAGCTTGCATACACACCTCCCCCTTCCTCTCTCCCAAAATCCTCAAAATTTCCCAAGTTCTACCCCTTTTTCATATCATCACCTAGCACCACCACCACCACTCCATTTCCAGCAACTTGGGGAGCTTTCCAGCAGCTAGGAGGCAGCATTTCTCAAGCCAAAAGGGAGCCAAGGATTGGTCTTCAAGGGTAAGTCTATTTCCCCTCTTTTTGCGCTCAATTTTGCAACATTTTTCTAGCCTATTTTCTTGCTGTTTTGAGCTCTGACCAAAAATGAAAAGGTCATTTTTTTGAGCCCATTTTCTTGTTTCATTAAGGGCTCAACACTGTTTGAGCCCCCCATGTTGCACTTGCTTCAATACCCTCTTGAATGCCATTTTCTTGCATGATATTTTTAGCTTGTGTGTGATCTGTTTTGGGGCCTGATATAAAATTTAAATAGGCATATTTTGAGCCCCTCTTCAACATTGAATAAGGGCTTAACACTGTTTGGGACCTCCATGTATCACTTGCCATTGTACCCCTCTTTGGTCCCTATTTTTGCATGTTTTGTTAGTTTGCCATGCTTCTGTTTTTCGGCCATGATCATAACTGAAAGTGGCTATATTTTGACCCCCTTGTCATGTTTTATTAAGGGTCTTTGGCTGTTTGTTGAATATTTTGTGTACTTCATGTTATAGCCCTCTTGTGGCCTTAATCTTGCATTGCATTTTGAGCATGTTTTTATACTGATTTGGGCTTGATCATCTACTGTAAAATGCCATATTATGGGACCCTATTCAACATTTTTGAAGATCCCTCACATGTTTGAGACCCCCATATATCAGTTACTTCTTTGCCCCTTTGTTGGCCCATTTCTTGCATGAATTGTTTTCCATACTTGTATCTGTTTTTGGGGCTTTTCATCTACTGAAAAATATCATATTTTTGGCCCCTATTCAACATTGTAGAAGGAGAATTCTGTGTTTGAGATCAGCATCTATGACTTGCTTCATTACCTCTCTTGCCCCCCCATTTTTGCATGCTAATTTTACCCTATTTGTACCCACTATTTGGCCATGCTTCAAACTGTAAAAATGCTTTTTTTGGGGCTTCCTAGCTTCTGTCTTCACACTTCATGTACGAATCATGCATGCATTGCATAGCTATAGGCCATTTCATGTGCTTAATTCCATGTTTCGGGACTCGTTCCTTGCATCGGGTTTCATTTCGCCATGTTTCGGGGCTGTTTTTCATGTCATTTTTCATGTCATTTCATGTCATATTCCATGTCTTGCCATGTCTCATTAGAGTGACATTCCGTGCCGTAGGTTCGGTCCTCGGTTTGCGTGCACGCGTGCACGTATTTCGAGTTGTCTCATTTTCATCTGATGGCCTCCTATGTGAGTGTGGCTGAGGCTCTCTCATGTTGGTGTAAGCCCATTATTACATTGCGTATGCCATTTCATCCATAGCATTATGTATGCTCGGTTGTGTATCACCTCATATAACGTGTATACCATTCCATAACATTGTGTACGTTAGGATTGTATCTTAGTTGCATTTCACGCATATCATGCATATTGCATTGTGTTTGGGATAGGAGTTAGTCCGGACACGGGAAACGAGGTGCGTTCTGTACTCCGAGTGACGGAACGTGTCTCAATTCCCAAGTCACCGACACTCCGGATTATCCATGATGGAGTTAGGTTTTGTTGTAGTGTTCATATGCATTCATTCTATATTGAGTTGTGCAATTCGGCTCCTCGGCCATCATGCATCAAGATGCATGATTGGTGGTACGAGGATCGAGACATGCATACATTTGTGAAAATACATTGCTATGCCCCTTTTCTGCTCTCTGTTGCAGCATATCAAGAATCAGCGGTCTTCCAAGGCTTGGCGCGATTTTCAAGAATCATTGCAAAACAGAGGTTAATTGGGGCATTCCAGTGGATTTCGCCATGACCAAACACATGCATCATTCCATCATCCGGAGCGGAATCAAGGCAGTCCCTGGCTTGCATGCCAGTTTTATTATTTTCTTAGTTAATTTGTAAATTAATTAGAAATTTGTACATTATTTGGACTGTATTATTCTTTTATTCGGGACTGTATATTTATTTGGACCCTCTGCGCGAGGGCAAAATTGTAATAACTGTGGGTGAGTGTGATGTATGTCTTCCAATCCCACGTCTTTCTTCCCTTTTATTTACCTGCTTATGATGGTTAGATTAGGGCATATTTCAATTAGCATACAGTATGATAGCATGTTTGCATCATTCATCTGTTTTGCACGCACCGGGCTCGGCGCATCATACAAACTGCATTTGTATTTCAATTCCAAATTGAATACGTGTTAGTTGTAGCATTCCATATGCCATGTTTAGAATAGCCGAGCCTGTTATAGTTGCATCTTTGCATGTGTTGCATTAGGCATTTCTGTATATTTAGGATCATGCATGATTTCTAATGAGCTTCTGTTTTGGCTTGGAGTACTCGGTGAGTTTTATGCTTTAGCATCCTTGCATGCGTGTGAGTGACTGCCATGAATAGCATGCTTACCATGAGGCTAACTGCTTATGTGATATAACTGCCTTGAATGCCTGTGGGTGGAGGTTGTGTTATTTGGATTGGAACGATTCATCAAATGTTTGTTTTAAGCCCACTAGACAGTGGCAAAATCATGTTTCCTAAGCCCACCTGAGGGTGGCAAAATCTGCATTTTAAGCCTACTTGCGGGTAGCAAATTATTTTCAAAAACAAGTATGAAATGTTTTGTTCCAATTCAGACGACTCAGTCTATACTTGTATGCTGTGCGCATCACATAGTAACCTAGGCTAATAACCGGAATAAGAACGCACAATGTTTTCAAAATCAGATATCATGGTTAGTAGAGGCCGGTCTTTGACCGGGCGAGCGGGGCTGCTCACGAAGTGACCTTCCCCAATCGTACCCAAGTTCCCGAGCCGAGGCAACTTGGTGATGACGGACACGTGGCCTTTGGCACTGAGTCAGGGTTTCCTAAATTTCCCATTTAAAAAATATTTAGGTGGCGACTCTGTATCTGGCAAAGCAGTTCATGTTTGGCACTTCTTTCAAAAAAATCTGTTTTCAAAACGATTTGCCGGATTTGGACTCTTTGGTTCAAGATTAAGAACTGTGACTACAAAATCGAGTCTGAGCTGTAGCGAGGTCCCCCGCGGGCTTGTTACAGTTTATGGCGACTCTGCTGGGGAGTTTAGAGAACTTGACTCGAACTCATGATATCTGGTTTTGACTACACTTGTGTGTTTCTTTGCATTGCATTTGCATTGGTGCGCCTAGGACACCGTGTTTGCCATATGCCATTCCCGAACGATTTGTCGGAGGCTTGTCTTGTCAAGGCATGTCCATAAAGCTGATCGGCTCCGGGCTCTGACAGCATGGGAACACAAACCCCGGTTTTACCGGGGCACCCTTTTTTATCATTCGACCTAGTGCATATTCGGATCCATAGTGACCATTCCAAACTAGGACAGGTTGCTTACCCGTTTATAGGTTGTTTGAAAACCGCTGTGTGTGTAGTGAAACCCTAGTTCCGGACAAAATAGGATAGAGAAACCCTACCCCAACATAGGGGTGTTTTCGCTCTCACTTATCTGTTATGTGCTTTAGAGTGCGTCTCTACAGGAATGCATGTATCAGTTTATGAGTTTGGGCATCAGGCCTGCGGGCATCAGTTAGTATCTGAGAATCAGTTGTCTGCGGATATCAGATTCAGTTTTGGGGAAACAATGATCTGAACAAATGATCGATGATTGAGGCGATGTGTTTCACTTATCAACCGTGTGTTGTATGCCCGACTGTGTGTTGTGTATTTAATTTAAGCTGTTATGCTGCCCGTTTATCTGGTTATTTATTTCCTTTTCGCTTTATTTATCTTTTTGTTAGGAGGTAGTTTTAGCACGATTGCTTCCGAACCAGTAGATATTCCCCAAGCACTTTGGATACGAGGTCGCCGACTCAATCGATCCGAGGATCTGGTTGACGGACATCCAGTGTTCCACTCCCTACCCCCAGTTGTTAGAACAAGGCCGAGGCGCAGTGAAAATGAATGATAATTACCGGGGCAGCGGGCTACTTTAGCAACAAATAGTCAAGTTGAGATTCCTGTTTCTGCCATAGAGATACATTTACCGGTCAGTCAGCTGGACCAACAGAATATGGCCGGGATAGAGGAAATGATGCGTCAGATGCAAGAGAGCATGAGACAGTCACGAGGAGGATGCCATCCGGCGGAATTTTCTAAGCAACAGCCACGATCATGGCCCAAGAGCCGAAAGTTGATCACTAGGTCGCAATGCGAGAATCTGACATCTGCTTCACATCAGGCTCCTCCTCCACCCGGGGCTCCATTACTCGAGCAGGCACCTACTGGTCAGAATACCCTCCCGAACACCCAGAATACCCTACCCAATGTCCAGAATACTCAAGAGGACATAGGCCTTCCAACGGGGCTGGCTCCGCCCCCACTTCCGCCTCAACTGTCCAAGACTCATACACCCAACCACCCGGATTCTCCCTTTGAGTTCGAAATCGACCATACAGCTCTAAAACTGAGTAAGCTGGAGAAGCTTTTCAAAGAAGTCACAAGGGGTGAAAGCCATTCTAGACATCGAAGATGGGTACACCGATGTAGCCGTAACATTGCCAGACAAATTCAAGATGCCACAAATGGACCGCTTCGATGGGTCCGGAGATCCCATGGTCCATCTTCGGGTATTCTCAGACATCCTGCGGCCAATGGGCCTAACCCGACCACAAAAGCTTTCCCTGTTTGGCCGAACTCTGTCGGGTGTGGTAGCCATCTAGTACGCAAAGTTGGAAGACGAGGTCAAAAGAAGTTGGGATGGGATGGCTGAGGCCTTTGTCGCACAGTACTCGTACAATACACAGATCGAGATTACAACCCGTGATCTCGAAACGACAAGGCAGGAACCCAAGGAGACTTTCTCAGACTTCGTAACTCGATGGAGGGCAAAGGCATCGATGATAACCTTGAGGCCTACAGACAAAGATCAAATCAGGATGATTGTGCGCAATCTCCAACCGAAATTGATGCAGAAGATAATCGTATTTCCCTTTCCCACCTTCTCATATTTACACGAGATGGGGGTACAGATCGAGGATGCCATAAAACAAGGTCTGATCGACCAGGATAAGGAGCAACCCAGAAGGACTTTCAACCGTAACAATAACGCAGTGGTCGAGCGAGATCGCTTAGAGCTTTAGAGGTGAGCATGGTCACCACCACTCCTCCTCCCCCAAGACCCATGACAGCCACGCCTTTCTCTGGCGCATCTGGAAGTAGCACCCAAACCGCCAAATATCAGCCCAGAGGCCAAAGAACCTTTACACCCCTCTATATGCCCCTGTCCAAAGCTCTGGGGGTGTTGATCAGGAAGAAGCATTTGACGCCCCTAGAGCCGAGGCCACTACCAAATCCACTCCCTCCCTCTCATGACCCAGCAAAATACTGCGCGTATCACCAACAGCACGGTCATGACACCGACCGTTGTTACAGATTGCGTCATGAGATTCAGGATCTTATTGACAAGCAGGTGATCGCGCCTCCCAAAAAACCCAACGTCACAACAAATCCTCTCCCACCACATAACCAAGCCCCTTCCCCCAACAGAATCAACTTCATCCAAACTGGGGTCGTGTCTTACGATCCTAGTATCTATATCACCCCATCCCACCTACCTAAGCCGGAGGTGATCCTTCCTGTCTGCACCGACTTGTGCATGATGGACATCTCCACAACCCAATCTAAGCCAGTGGTGGTGACCACCGAAGATGGGACAGGGCAGATTTCAGAGGAAAAGGGAGTTGCTGAGTTTGAGATTGAACAGTCCGGGAATCTTGCTGAAGGAGCTTATGATCCGAGTGAATACATCCAATCAGTGGGCCGGTCTGAGTAGTCAGTTTGCGAAAGAGCAAAATTATGTGTGATTCAGGGGGACAAATTTGAATGGGGAACAGATGATCTAACAGTTGTGGGAGAGGACTTTGCCAACCTCCAGTTCTTCAGTGACCAAGAATCAGGGGATGCTGCAATCAACTGGTTCGACTATGAGGAGTCGGCAGAAGTTACCGGATGGTTAGATGATCAGCCAGACGTTGTAGAATTTCAATCGTAATGGGCGGCAGGCAAGAGTATCGATGGTGGCGGAAGGTCAGAGTCGAAATACATCACGGAGAGCGCCAGTGCTAAGAATTTCGCTCAGGATTTGGGGATTGTAAATACAGGGAATATTGACCAACCAGCTATACTAACGCAGTTGGAACAACAAAGATTTGAGGATTCCGAGAGAATTAGAAAAGCTAAGGCCCATGTGGGGGTCGAGAGTGCTGTGTGCACGGGAACAGGAAATGCTGCGGGCATGAGGACTGAAGGTGCTGCGAGCACGATCATACCGGAGCCGGACAGGTGTCTGTCGGCTGCCGACGGAATGTGGTGGGAAGACAATGACTTATGTCTTGCCCACACAGATGAGGATTGGGGAAGCAACCAACAAGATGATACCTGGTATGTTGACGAGATCGCTCATATGACAAGGAGTGGGCGATATTTCAAGCCCCAGCACTTAGACCAACCTGAGGCGTCTGGGAAAGACAAAGAAATTAACCTTTTTAGACAAAGAACTACCGCTTGAGGGTACAAATCAAAACAAACCTCTCTATGTCTCCGTGGAGTGTAGAGACAAGTGGATACCGGTGGTACTTGTTGATACCGGGTCTGCCATCAATGTCTGCCCAGTCAGAACAGTGTATGCAATCGGGTTGAAGCCCGTGGACTTCGTGCCGACTACTTAGGTGATCAGAGCATACGATAATACTAGCAGAGAAGTGATGGGGACTGTCAAAATTCAGACTCAGGTTGGTCCGGGACAACACAACATCGAATTTCATGTCTTGGACATTCCCGCAACCTTCAACTTACTCTTGGGGCGGCCGTGTTTGCACCAAGTAAAAGCAGTCTCTTCCACTTTACATCAAATGCTAAAGTACCCTCACGGGAAGGGGGTGGCTATTGTCTTCGGAAATTCATCCATCCATCCGCCGCCGGAAGTGTCTACACCAGTTCTAGAGATCGAACATGGCACGGAGGATGTGTTCTTATCGGGGTTCACTTTGGCTGAGGCCCGGGTGGTGCAGAATATTATGGCTGTGAATGAAGGTGTGTACGTCAGTGCTCAATCCGTCTACCTCATGAACAAGCTACAACACATCCCCAGGATGGGATTAGGAAGGAGCGGCAGGAAAGGAGTCGCAGCATTGGCTGAAGTGCCACACAACCCGCATACCTTTGGATTAGGTTATCTGCCCACCAAAGAGGACTGGGTGAGGAAAGGAAAGGAAATGGCCGGCAGAGCCAGAGCAAAACAGGCTGGGAAGCCTTTTGAATTAATGCATAGGCCCATTCAGGGTACCCTAAACGGACGCTTTGTCGGGGAGGGGGAGGATTTTCCATTTTGCGGCTTCCCAGAGTCGTGGATAAACGCGGAGAAGAAGCTCGTGCCAGGCTTCGAGAGCTTCTTCGACCTGCAACTATCCGGGGATGACGTTGCCACAGAGCGGACAGACCCATCAGCTAGGGCTAAACAGTGCAAGGCAGTGGATCCTGAGGGCATAGAATTTGAAATGGGGGTAGCGCTGGCATGTCTACTCTCTGATCCTCCGATCGACCATAAGTGCTTGGGGGATAACTTCGCGATTTCCATGATTGGAGATGAAACGGCTGCGAGCCAACCAGCAGCTATCTTGGATGCATCTATCGCACCCTCTCTCATTTGGCAATACAAGGAGGGATTTTTGTCCAGCAGCACCGGATCAGGTAGTGAGCCGGAATCTAATTCCACCGAGTCTTGTGAGTCGGAATCAGATTCGGCTCGGTCGAGTCTGGTACTCTGAGGATGTTAACGGATGCCCTGATCTGTCTAGGTCGTCTTTTTCCTTTTCATTTGAGTCTGTTGTAAATGAATTGGACGATTTGGATGAACTTAATGAGAATGAGGTGAATGTGGTTTCCGAGTACTTTTCTGTGCCCTTAATTTATTGCATTAATTCAGACTTTCAAAATTTTGAAAACGACGAGGATGAAGTTCCTCCGGTTTTGCAAGAGCAGGAAAGATTTGTTAAACCCCTAATGGATAAAATCACTACCGTGAACATTGGTACTGAGGAGGACCCGCGGCTGGTCCAGATCGGGTCCACGTTGTCTTCAAAGGAACGCGAGCGCTTAGTCGCTTTATTAAAAGATTTCAACGATGTTTTTGCGTGGTCCTACGAAGACATGCCTGGAATCGATCTTGAGATTGTACAGCATCGGATCCCCCTTGACCCTGTGGCCCAACCTGTCAAGCAAAAACTCAGAAGGATCCGCCCGGACTGGGTTCTCAAGATTAAGGAAGAGGTCACCAAGCAAATCGACGCAGGCTTCCTGCTGGTATCTGAATATCCTACTTGGTTGGCCAACATTGTTTCGGTGCCGAAGAAAGATGGCAGGATCCGGGTGTGTGTAGACTTCAGGGATTTGAACAGAGCTAGTCCGAATGACGACTTCCCCTTACTGCACATCGATGAGTTGGTAGATTTCACAGCAGGGCATGCTTTGTTCTCATTTATGGATGGCTTCTCAGGTTATAACCAGATAGTGATGGCACCCGAAGACCGGGAAAAGACTACATTCACCACCCCGTGGGGGACATACTGCTACAAGGTAATGCCGTTTGGGTTGAAGAACGCTGGAGTTACTTATCAACGGGCCGCGACCACAATACTACATGATATGATCCACAAAGAGGTTGAGGTGTATGTGGACGACATGATTGTCAAGTCCAAAGAAAGAGAGGGCCACTACACCGCCTTGCATAAGTTTTTCCAAAGGATCAGGGAGTTAGGTTCTTGGCTAAACCCTCGAAATGTACATTTGGTGTTCTGTTGGGGAAAAATCTTTGGGGTTTCTGATTACACAAAGGGGCATCGAGGTTGACCCTTCCAAAATCAAGGCCATCTTAGAAATGCCACCACCAAGGACTGAAAAAGAGGTGCGAGGCTTTCTGGGTAAAGTGCAATTCATAAGATGGTTTATTTCAAAATTAACCTTGACTTGTGAACCACTTTTTGGTCTCCTGAAGAAAGGAAAGGTTCCAATGGGACGACCGATGCCAAGCTGCATTTGAACAGATTAAAGAATATCTACAGAACCCGCCCGTTTTATCGCCACCAGAACCAGGAAAACCGTTGATTTTGTATCTATCAGTGACTGAGACCACGATGGGCTGCATGCTTGCACAAGAATCAGAAGACAAGGTGGAGAGAGCCATCTACTATCTCAGCAAGAAGATGCTGGAGTATGAGACCCGATATACACCACTGGAAAAGGCTTGCTTAGCTTTGTTATGGGCTACCAGGAAGCTGCGGCACTACCTGTTAGCTCACTCTGTAATGTTAGTTTCACGACTTGACCCCATTAAATATCTTTTTGAGAAACCAGCACTTACAGGTAGGCTAGCTCGTTGGTTGCTGTTGCTCTCCGAATTTGATCTCACGTACGTGACACGCAAGTCAGTGAAAGGAAGAGCAGTGGCAAAGTTCCTTGCCGACCACCCGGTTGAGGGGGATGAAGTAGTTGAGTACCTGTTCCCAGATGAATCAATTCTGCATGTCGACGATGAAACTTGGACGATGTACTTTGACGGAGCGTCAAATCAACATGGATATGGGATAGGAGTGTTGCTGATAGCACCCGACAATTCCCGTATCCCTCTTGCCTTCAAACTCCGATTCAAAGTCTCGAACAATGAAGCAGAATATAAGGCGTGCATCGTTGGTCTAGAAGCAGCCCTGGAACTAGGGGCAAGACGGTTGGACGTCATTGGGGACTCGAACCTTGTTGTGTCTCAAGCTAAAGGAGACTGGAAAGTGAAAGAGGAAAAGATGATGATGTATCACCAGACCTTGGATTTGCTGATTCCTCGGTTTGAGAAGCTAAGTTTTACTCATCTACTAAGAGAGAACAACAGGTTTGCAGATTCTTTAGCAACTCTATCTTCTATGATAGACATCCCGTGTGGAGTCCGAATGCGTCCAGTCATCATCGACCAGAAGTTTGCACTTGCCTATGAGTCGATTGCAGCCATAGATGAAGTTCAGGACGAACACCCCTGGTATTACGACATCTGGAACTTCTTGGAGAAAGAAGCATACCCGCCAGGGGTAAATGCCAAAGACAAAAGGGCAATCAGAAGAATGGCAGTTCAGTTCATCATCTGCGGGGGTAAACTGTATAAACGGGGTCATCTGGGAATGCATAAACTGTGCGTTGATGCCGAAGAGTCAAAGCATCTGATGGAAGCCATCCACGGGGGAGAATGTGGTGCGCACATGAATGGGGTAATGTTGGCACGGAAGATCCTCAGACAGGGTTATTACTGGTCCACCATGGAGGAGGATTGTATTGGTTTCGTCCGGCGATGTCACAAATGTTAGGTTCATGCAAATCGCATGAACATTCTGCCGTCAAAGCTGTACAACATGACTTCGCCATGGCCATTTTCAGTCTGGGGAATTAATGTAATCGGAGCCGTTACGCCGAAGGGGTCGAATGGGCATAAGTTCATTTTGGTAGCGATAGATTATTTCACAAAGTGGGTTGAGGCCCAATCTTATGCGGTGTTGAAGGCTTCGCACGTCGCAAAATTTATCAGAAACAACATCATCTGTCGCTACGGGGTCCCAAATGAAATAATTTCAGACAATGGTTCCCACTTCAAGAAAGAGGTGATTGATTTGTTGGAGAAATACAATGTGGCTTTTCATAAGTTCTCTACCTATCGGCCGCAAACCAATGGAGCGGTTGAGGCCGCCAACAAGAATATCAAGCACATACTGCAGAAGATGGTGGAAACCTACCGGGACTGGCCAGATAAGCTGTCGTTTGCTCTGTGGGGCTACCGAACTTCAATCAGAACTTCTACTGGGGCGACTCCGTACTCATTGGTTTATGGGATGGAGGCCGTTCTACCTATTGAGATTGAGGTCCCGTCATTACGAGTATTGGCTGAGTGTCAGATAGCCGAAGCGGATTGGCAGCAGAGCAGATTTGAGGAACTCATGCTCTTCGATGAAAGAAGGTTGAAAGCACTGTACCACGTCCAAGGTTATCAACGCAGAATTGCCCGGGCTTTCAACAAGAAGGTTAAGTCTAGGAATTTGAAAGAAGGAGATTTGGTACTCAAGGACAACCGAGCTCCCATCCACGACCCAAGGGGCAAGTTCAGACCCAATTGGACTGGTCCCTACATCATCAAGTCAATCTGGTCAGGTGGAGCTGTGGTTCTGATGGATCTAGATGGCTTAGAGTTTTCCCAACCGATCAACATGGACAAGTTGAAGAAATACTACCCCTGAGAGGCTCGCTAGGCCGAAAATCCAAAAGGGCGACCTAGGCAAAATTCAAAGCATAGAAAATTTGAAATTATAAAAACTGAGCTCGCAAGGTTGAAAACCCGCAAAGGGCGGCCTTGGCAAAAGTTAGAGCGCAAAAGGAAAGTGAAAATACCCGAGCGAACCTAGGCCTGAACTACGTAAGGCTTGATTCCTATCTTTGGGATACGTAGGCAGCTTCATCTTGAAGTTCAGCCACAATCTTTTCCCCGATCAACTTTGTCCATTTGATCATCTCAGTCATCTCTATTCATCAGCATTCATCGTGATCTCCGGTACAGTGCTATTCAGACTAGGGGCAACTTTCCGTTGCTATGAATTGCCAAGGCACTATTCAGACTAGGGGCAACTTTCCAGTTGCTAGGATCCGGGGTTGTGCATCTCAGTGACAGATCTCAGGCGTGTCGATTGATCCATATCGAAAATAGTTTTGAAAAGTTTTAATAAAAGTTGACTTTGTTCAAATTAATCTTTTCACAACTAAGACCATTTTTGGACCAAAGCGGAAAATTTTCAGTACCACAACCTTTAATTTCGTTGATTTCAAAACAAAGTTCTCTTGCTCTTGCATACAATTGAAGTTGCTTTTTATTACACTCATAACGAAAACTTGAAAGTACTAATAAAGCAATAAATCCGGGGCATAGTCAAGTCAAGTGTCCCTGCACCCCCTTCCAGAGCTGGTTGAAGCCTCCGATGCCAAGCTTGGCCCAACCTGTGCTTCTTCGTTGAGCCAATCCCAGCACTCGTCAGATAAAGTGCAACTAAAAGTGGGAGGCGAGGGCGAGCTCTCTATTTCCCATCTTGCCGCTTCTTAGAGCAGTGTCGCTTGAGCGGGAATGCAGACGGATTCTCTATCCCCTCTGGTGGGCAAGTCTGATCATGGCCAAACTGGCGCAGAATACGGAATGGGAAATAGAATACGTAGTGAGTCAAGCCGATCAATCGAATCCCGACCTGCCGAGACATGCTGTAGCTCATTGCCGGGAGATTGAACCAAGGACAGCGCCACGCAATGCGATCTGCCGACAAATTGCACATCCATTCAAACCACCATCCCTCATCAAGGGCGTCGACTAGGCGTTGTCGAAAGAAGTAGCCGCGGGCCGAGTAAGCAGGGCAAAAGTCCACAACTTGCAATTTATCCATCAACCATACCTGGGGAGGGATGAAAAATGAGAGAATAAAGAATAGAGAGATGTACGATGAGAGAAAAGTAAGAAAAGGGTTTTGTGAGAAAAACCAAGCCTGAGGGCCGAGTGATGTGAGCAAGTACATATGTGAGATCGGGTGGGAAACATTACCTGCAGCAGTAATGGACTCCCTGCGAACCTGGTTGTCTCCCGACGGTAGAAAGCATCCAAGCCCATCAGTGTCTCAGCCAATGTCATGGCGATGCAATTCTTTCCTTCTTTCAAGCCTTGAGCCACTTCAATCAGACGGACGCTGGATCCTCCAAAGCATAAGGCAAACAGAAAATGAGATAACATGCATAAACAGAGGGCGTGTCGCCGGAAGCCTTGCCAATAATGGTCGCTGCGGTCACCAGCATCGGAGAACCGGTAAATCAAGCTTGGGATATCTAACATTCCGTTACAAATCAGGGATCGAGCATCATGCGCGTTGAGTCCGTACATCCGCCCTAAGGTTTGGGCATAGCCAAAATTGAGTTGGGGCAAGATTTCCTCACATCGATCAGATTCCATCAAAACTTGAAAATCTTCAAAAGTGGGACATATCTCTTGCCCTCCGAAGCTAAAGACATGCATTACCGGGTTCCAAAACCTCGCCGCGGCATGGAGGAAAGGAAGGTGTAGCGGAGTCCAGCTCAACGTGAACAGTGCATTCAAGCCGAAACCTCGGAAGTTCAACTTTTCCGAGCCATCTAAAGAGGAGATCCAAGATGTGAGATTTTCTACGAGAAATGACTCCATTTTCGTGCAAAGCAGTGATGAAATGAATGGGTTCCAAAGTTGGAGCTTTTATAGAGGGCGAAACACTATTCGAAGGACAAGTGTCAGAATTCTGTGGGTTGCAGGGAAAAGTGGCCGGCCGGCCACCTATTCTAGCAGGCCGGCCACCTTTGACTCAAAAAACTGGCCGGCCGGCCACCTTTCAATCCCCAAATGCAAAATGTGGCCGGCCATGCTCATTGGTCCTGTTTTGCCCTCCGGAAAGAAGTTCGAGGCATTTCGATGCATCGGGAATGTCGAAGGCCTCTATTTCTCTCAGTTTTGGATGCGTTCCATCACCCAGATTGTCTGAAGTACGCTTTGTTTTGTTTAACATTGTTGTATTTTGCTTATCGAGTTGTCGTTTTGTTTATTGAGTTGTAAGTTTTGTCGAGCTGTCGTATTTTGTGTTTTGAGTTGTTACTCTTTGTTTACGCAATTTTGTTAAGTCTTGTTTATCGAGTCGTTAACATTGTTGTATTTTGCTTATCGAGTTGTAAACTTGCTTGCTAAGATTCTGTTATTTCTTAGTGAGTCGAGTTGTTTGATTTGTTGCGTCGGTTCATTACCTGACCCGGTAAATACACAAGGCACATTTCCATTCAATTTCATTTTTCTGCAAAATAATGCGATGCTAAGAGTTTCAAATACAACACTTTTCAAAAGCTGTTTCATTCCATCATGTTTTACAACAAATAAAGGTACAAGTTTTACAGAAAATAAAATTGCCTAATAATATGCGAAGTGCTACAAACTACTAGCAAAAAGGAAAATAAAGGAGGAAATAGCAGCATCAATGTCCTCGGGAGCGGGAATGAGGAGCCCCCCTCATCCTCTTCTGCGGGACAACCTCTGCACCACCATCACCATCCGGGTCGGAGCTGTCATCCTCAGGATCCCCCTCAGCCTCACCTCCACTCCCGGAACCAAGACCGGAGTCCCCCTCCTCAGCAGATGTCTCTGACTGACGGTCTGTGGCCTCCTCCTCCTCATCCTCATCGGGCTCCGCCTCTATAATATGTGCCCTGCGCCTGCGAGAGGACCCTCCCCGAGCTCCTCGGAAAGGCCTGGATGGCCCAGCTCCTCGAAAGGGCCCAGATGGCCCAGCACCTCGAAAAGATCCAGACGATCGACCTCCCTGAGAAGGCCCGGGTGGCCCGGCCCGCGGCGGAGCATACACAGGAGGCATCTGAAAGTGAAGAGTTCAATACATCAGTTCAAATATGGAAATCAGATGCAAGTACAGTATGTGAGTGGGGTGTGTGTCAGATGTGTTCTATACAAACAGCCTATCAATGCAGTAGAATGTTCAAAACCAACGTGTCATCAGGAAATATGATAAATGCAGGAAAGATGAACAGTACATGCACACCCATAATGGCTAGCTATGCCTCCCTCTGCAGGATCATGCCCTCAAAAGTGGCCAGCATTCCAAGCATCTCATCTACGTATTCAACTGGAGGCTACAGATACAAATGCAAAACTATCAGTAAATGAATGAATGTCCAAGTATCCGACTGATAAATCAAAGTTGTAAAACATACCGGTGGTGAATCAGGGTCTCTGACATATCTATGGTCAGGAAGAGGAGGCTCCAGCGAGACCTGATAAGGAGTCCCAAATCGCCAACTCGTCAACTCGATCGGCATGTTTGGCCACCCAGGATGATGAAGAGTCGGAGGGATCGGGGAAATCGACCCACCCCCACCTCTAGACATACCAGCCCTGCTGGAGGAAGGAATATCTGTAGCATGAGCCTGACTCGAAGATGGTATATCAGCAGGCCTCAGTGACAGAGTACGCACTCCCGTCAAGGGAGGCATCAGATATGTATGGCGATAAGTGGCATAGTCCCCCTCCGTAAGATGTAGCAAAGCATCAGTGCCCAGCATAGCACTAACGACATCCTGGGTAGAGAGCCTATCAGCAGTCCGCATACTAGCTGGAGGTGCTGCGGAAGGGTCCTGAGAAGTGTACCCCCATACCTGATGCAAAAAGCGTTCCCCTAGAAACCATGCTCTACCAACCAGTCCCTCGAGCAGGATCCTGTACTGGGAGGTGCCCGATCCTCTGGCATACTGAAATCGGAGACCATCACCCAAGGGCACCAGTGCGCTTATGTAATCATGCGGATAACCGGTGCATAAACCAATCAAATCGGAATATACAGAGCAAATCAAAGATGAAAATGGAAGGAACTGAGAGTTCTGAAATACCTCTGTCGTCCGCACGGTGTCAAAATACTGCCGCAGATAAAAGAGAGTCTCTCGGGGTCTCGGCCGGTGCTGGCCCTCGAATACCAGTGAGTATGGGGTCATGAGGGGCCCTGCCACCACCAACTCTGGGGCTAACGTCGGGAAATATACGTAGACCCATAATCGAGAAAGCGCGGTAATGTAAATACAAAGTGCTGAGGGCAAGATACAGAGTGTAAAGTGCGTTGTGTGTGCAATGTACAAGTAATGAGGAGCAGAAATGTAAATCAAGAGGATAGAAAGTACCTCCCAGGCTCTCCAATAGCCGCCAAGTAAGTCTCCCTGCCCGCGGGAGGTCGCGCTCATGTAGCAGTAAAGGGTAGCCAGGCCGGCGCCTCCCAAATCGTACCATCCGACCTGTGATAGGTCCACCAGAGCGCTCAACAGATATAGCCCAACCGTGTTCCCTTTATCGGCGAATAGGGTAATCCCGAAGAGGAACATAAGAAAACCACGGGCATACTGCTCTGCCTCCTCAGGAGTCCCGGGCTCCATCCCTTCCCTCCGAAAATGGGAAGAGAACCAGGTGTATCGGACTCTCCCTGAAGCTCTATCCACAGGCGGGCGGGCCCCCAACAAATGTATCCAAGCGGCCTCCCATTCGCCCATGTCCTTGTCGTAAGGAATGGGCCAACCTCCTATGTCCAGGCTGGTCAAGACAAAGAAAATCCAATGGGTCATAGTCAAATCGATGGGCGAAAATGGGAAGGAGTTGGTGGTGTCCCACCATCTCTCCACCAAAGCTGCCAACAGTGTCCTCCTGGCAGGACAATGCGATAACCCCATGCAGAAGGCCCCGAACCCTGCCAAATCAACTAAATCCCGGATAGCCTCCGGGAGCTCAGCATACCACTCTCTAGCAGTGGTGGAGCCATATCCTCGCACGGTGCGAGAACCAACCTGCATTCAGAATAAATGAGCTGTGTGCAAATGAAATAAATGAGCTGTGTGCAAATGAAATGAATGAGCTGTGTGCAAATGAAATGAATAAGCTGTGTGCGAAGTAAAGTAGATCTGCGTGTTCTACTCTCAATCAGTGTGTGCTGCGTGTTCACCTTCAATTTGGGCTGTGTGTTCAGAAAGGGCTGCGTGTTCTACTCTCAATCAGTGTGTGCTGTGTGTTCACCTTCAATTTGGGCTGCGTGTTCATCTCAAATGTTAGAGCTGTGTGTTCTACTCTAAATCAGTGTGTGCCGCGTGTTCACCTTTAATTTGGGCTGTGTGTTCAGAAAATCTGAGTTAGGGTTGCGTGTTCTACTCTAAATCAGTGTGTTCCGCGTGTTCACCTTCAATTTGGGCTGTGTGTTCAGAAAATCTGAGATAAGGGCTGCGTGTTCTACCCTCAATCGGTGTGTGCCGCGTGTTCACCTTCGATTTGGGCTGTGTGTTCAGAAAATCTGAGATAGGGCTGCGTGTTCTACCCTCAATCGGTGTGTGCTGCGTGTTCACCTTCAATTTGGGCTGTGTGTTCAGAAAATCTGAGATAAGGGCTGCGTGTTCTACCCTCAATCGGTGTGTTCTACGTGTTCACCTTCAATTTGGGCTGTGTGTTCAGAAAATCTGAGATAAGGGCTGCGTGTTCTACCCTCAATCGGTGTGAGTTGCGTGTTCACCTTCAATTTGGGCTGTGTGTTCAGAAAATCTGAGATAGGGCTGCTTGTTCTACCCTCAATCGGTGTGTGCTGCGTGTTCACCTTCAATTTGGGCTGTGTGTTCAGAAAATCTGAGTTAGGGCTGCGTGTTCTACTCTAAATCAGTGTGTGCTGCGTGTTCACCTTCAATTTGGGCTGTGTGTTCAGAAAATCAGAGTTTGGGCTGCATGTTCTACTCTAAATCAGTGTGGGCTGTGTGTTCACCATCAATTTGGGCTGTGTGTTCAGAGAATTAATGTTTGGGCTGTGTGTTCAAATCCCAATCAGTGTGTGCCGTGTGTTCACCATCAATCCGAGTTGCGTGTTCAGAAAATCAGAGTTTGGGCTGCGTGTTCTACTTTTAGTTAGTGTGTGCTGTGCGCTCACCTTCAAATTCGGGCTGTGTGTTCGACAAATCAGTGTTTGAGCCGTGTGTTCACTTCTTGACTAATGTGTGCCGTGCGTTCACAATCAACTAATGAGCCGAGTGTTCAGAAATTCAAGTGTTTAAGCCACATGTTCAGGATGCAAACAAAGTACTATGTCATAGACTAAACTGCGTGTTCAAGCATGGCAAAGGCACGAAATGCACGAAAAATGCAGAAAATGAAGTAAAATACCTCTCGTGCCTCGTAGGAGAGGTGATGCTCTGGCTCCCGCAGAAGCAGATCTCCGGGTGCTCGATCACTAAAGTCAGTGAAGTGACGAAAAATGGCCCGCGGAAGAACGTGTGCCGGCGGGGCATACCTCTCGAGAATGAAAGGTCGAACCCTCGGAGGCAGAGTCATGACATCAAAATCATCCCCGGCACCTGGAGGACCTCCGCCATGAGGAAAATTACCCGCCATTTCAGAAGATCTGCAAAAAGAAGCAAAAATGAGCCAAAATTGGAAAAAGGCAACAAAAGTCAACTCTCGGGAAATGAAAAAGTCAACAAAAGTCAACCCCCGAGAAAATCTTCCAAATATTGAGACAAACTTACCTCAAGTGGTGAAAAAGAGAAAAGAAGCACCGAAATCAAAATTTAATCGGTTCAAAGTGCTTAAAATCGAATGTTTTCGCGAAAACAACTTGCGTGGGGCGTTGGAAAACGCGTATGGAGCTCAGATCTAAAGAGGAAAATGGTTTGGGAAGGAAGAGGAGAAGATTTCGTGGCTGTGTTTATGAGCTCAAAGTGATTGAGCAAGAGAATATAAAGAAAACAAGGTGAAAAGACCAATTTGCCCGCGGATTTGGGCAGGTGGCCGGCCGGCCACCTTTTCTGGCTGGCCGGCCATTCTCTTTTTGAAAACTGGCCGGTGGCCTCCCCTGGGGAAAATAACTGGCCGGTGGTGATCCCTAGGTGGGTCCCAAGCTCTCTGAAAATTTTGGGGAAGATTGGAGTTCCCGGGACCTGAAAAAGTTCAAGAAAAGTGCACTTTCTGTCGCGAAATTGCTCCGCCGGAACTTCAGCTTCAAGTTCTGACATGTGTCTCATCATTATTCATCAAAATCAAAATATATCCTTTTTGAATGTATTGTAACCTCTCCGGGAAGTGAACCGGAGGCCGCGATCGAGTCGCCTTCGCCGAAACGCGCGTTTCCTTGCTCGTTATTTCGTAACAAAAGTGCACCCTGATTTATGCTCGTTCTGCATTGTCATGCACATAAATTGCATTCTCGTGAACATACTTGCATTGTTATGCACATTTCTTGATATTGCCATACCTCTGTGCTCGAGCATGCGTTGTCACGCACGTTCCTTTCTCGCATTGTGATGCATTCACCCATCGGCGCCGCGTGTGCCAAACTTTCGGAATCACATTGAATATATGTTGTTAGCATATTGTGCTTGTTGAATTTCTTTCTTTTGCAGGCACAATATTGTATGTATGGTTCATTTGAGGCTGGTGCGACCAGACGAATCGCGCAGGTATCGTATCTTCTCCGTGTGAGATGCGACGAGAGTTGAATAATTCTCCGCATTCCTAAACTGCATGAAATGTAGTTGTTGCTTTGCATTCTTGCTTAAAACTGTTGCATCTATTTGCGAATACTTGCTTCATTATAACTTGCTGCACTTGCATGATCATTGAGTTACATCTGGCTCCGTGCATATCGCTTTGCATTTTGCCCCCTTTGCCTGTGGGCACGCCTGCGGGCATATCTCTGTTCATCTTGTATGATTGTCTAAGTCTTCGGCCTTGTCAAAAATGGGTCGTCTCTGGGCTTTGACATTCACTCCCGTCACTTGTGACTTTCGAGTTCTGTCAAAGAGGGGCAACTGTAGACACCCCATTTTTGACCGACCTTAAGACTCAGACGTCACCGATTGAGTGCTCGGTGATGTTGCGTATTGTGCTCGTTCAGAAGTCTCAGAGTCGCGGCCGTGAGCCCTGCCTCTGGACTTCCGAACCCTCTTCTGTGCCTTGCCTCGGTTTGCAAACTAGACTTGGTTTTCTCTGTTTCTTTTCCTGAGGGGAGGGAGAGGTCCCGTAGACCATCTCTCAGTGGCCGTGGGCTACATTTTGTGGCTGTAGGCCATTTTACCCATTTCGGAGCCCGGTTCCCGGTTTTCGGAGCCGTCAGGCCGTGTGCCTCGGTTCAGGACCGCCTAACTATCTCCGATTGCTCCAATTTTTGGCATGCATCTTATTTACTTCCTTTTGAGGGACACTGAGGTCTGAGAGACCCACTTCGTGGTTGAACGCCACTTTCGGTGCTTAACAGTTAGTTTTTGGGGCCCCGAACTGCGCGTTCTGGCCCCCGAACATTCGTTTTGCATCAGTTTTCGTTCATTTTTGGCAGGTACCTCTATTTCATCACCAGGAAGGCCACAGAAGGGTGGGAGGCTAGCAATTGTTTCAGCAACTAGTTATATTCCTCCGGCGCCCTCCGACGCCCGTTTTTCTCACTTCCAAGCCAATATTGACCACCCTAGGGTCACTTTCTTCAATCCTAACCCCCATATTTGTGTTGTAGACACCTGGGAGGACACAAATATTATATGGACGGCCATTAATTCCACTTGAACCTTTTGAACCCCTTTGAAAAGTGGCTTGTTCTCTCTCCTGTTTTACAGTTGCTAGTTTTGAACTACAGGGTTGTGTTGAGGGCACCTGGGAGGACACCAATATCTGGTGGCCGGCCAGAAAATCAACTTGGCCTTTTTGACCCATGGCCGGCCGACCATGGGGGGTGGTCGGCCGGCCACCTGCAGCTTCAATACCTAGCCGGCCAGCTTCCTCAGGGTGAGTACATTACAGTTGTGCATTGTTTTTTCCTCCAAAACCTGTATCCGGAGGGAACTTTTTTTGAGGGAAACTTGATGCAATTTCCCTCCCCTTTTTCCCTCCTTTTCTCCCTCTCTTTGGTCCATATAACCAGCTGCAAAAACCTGGTTTTAGGGTTACAAAAAATCTCTAAGAGCTTGCATACACACCTCCCCCTTCCCCTCTCCTAAAATCCTCAAAATTTCCCAAGTTCTACCCCTTTTTCATATCATCACCTAGCACCACCACCACCACTCCATTTCCAGAAACTTGGGGAGCTTTCCATCAGCTAGGAGGCATCATTTCTCAAGCCAAAAGGGAGCCAAGGATTGGTCTTCAAGGGTAAGTCTATTTCCCCTCTTTTTGAGCTCAATTTTGCAACATTTTTCTAGCCTATTTACTTGCTGTTTTGAGCTCTGACAAAAACTGAAAAGGTCATTTTTTTGAGCTCATTTTCTTGTTTCATTAAGGGCTCAACACTGTTTGAGCCCCCATGTTGCACTTGCTTCAATACCCTCTCGAATGCCATTTTCTTGCATGATATTTTTAGCTTATGTGTGATCTGTTTTGGGGCCTAATATAAACTGTAAATAGGCATATTTTGAGCCCCTCTTCAAGATTGAAGAAGGGATTAACACTTTTTGGGACCTCCATGTATCACTTTCCATTGTACCCCTCTTTGGTCCCTATTTTTGCATGTTTTGTTAGTTTGCCATGCTTCTGTTTTTCGGCCATGATCAGAACTGAAAGTGGCTATATTTTGACCCCCTTGTCATGTTTTATTAAGGATCTTTTGCTGTTTGATGAATATTTTGTGTACTTCATGTTATAGCCCTCTTGTGGCCTTAATCTTGCATTGCATTTTGAGCATGTTTTTATACTGATTTGGGCTTGATCATCTACTGTAAAATGCCATATTATGGGACCCTCTTCAACATTGTTGAAGGTCCCTCACTTTTTTGAGACCCCCATATATCAGTTGCTTCTTTGCCCCTTTGTTGGCCCATTTCTTGCATGAATTGTTTTCCATACTTGTATCTGTTTTTGGGGCTTGTCGTCTACTGAAAAAAATCATATTTTTGGCCCCTCTTCAACATTGTAGAAGAGGCCTTCTATGTTTGAGATCAGCAGCTATGACTTGCTTCGTTACCTCTCTTGCCCCCCCATTTTTGCATGCTAATTTTACCCTATTTGTACCCACTGTTTGGCCATGCTTCGAACTGTAAAAATGATTTTTTTGGGGCTTCCTAGCTTCTGTCTTCACACTTCATGTACGAATCATGCATGCATTGCATAGCTATAGGCCATTTCATGTGCTTAATTCCATGTTTCGGGACTCGTTCCTTGCATCGGGTTTCATTTCGTCATGTTTCGGGGCTGTTTTGCATGTCATTTTGCCTCTGAAATTTGCATGTTTGCATATCATATTCCATGTCTTGCCATGTCTCATTAGAGTGGCATTCCGTGTCGTAGGTTCGGTCCTCGGTTTGCGTGCACGCGTGCACGTATTTCGAGTTGTCTCATTTTCATCTGATGGCCTCCTATGTGAGTGTGGTTGAGGCTCTCTCATGTTGGTGTAAGCCCATTATTGCATTGCGTATGCCATTTCATCCATAGCATTGTGTATGCTCGGTTGTGTATCACCTCGTATAACGTGTATGCCATTCTATAACATTGTGTATGTTAGGATTGTATCTTAGTTGTATTTCACGCATATCATGCATATTGCATTGTGTTCGGGATAGGAGTTAGTCCAGACACGGGAAACGAGGTGCGTTCTTTACTCTGAGTGACGAAACGTGTCTCAATTCCCAAGTCACCGACACTCCGGATTATCCATGATGGAGTTAGGTTTTGTTATAGTGTTCATATGCATTCATTCTATATTGAGTTGTGCAATTTGGCTCCTCGGCCATCATGCATCGAGATGCGTGATTGGTGGTACGAGGATCGAGACATGCATACATTTGTGAAAATATATTGCTATGCCCCTTTCTTGCTCTCTGTTGCAGCATATCAAGAATCAGTGGTCTTCCGAGGCTTGGCGCACTTTTCAAGAATCATTGCAAAATAGAGGTTAATTGGGGCATTCCAGTGGATTTCCGCGCAAAGCAGCCCAAACATGCATCATTCCATCATCCGGAGCGGAATCAAGGCAGTCCCTGGCTTGCATGCCAGTTTTATTATTTTCTTAGTTAATTTGTAAATTAATTAGGAATTTGTACATTATTTGGACTGCATTATTCTTTTATTCGGGACTGTATATTTATTTGGACCCTCTGCGCGAGGGCAAAATTGTAATAACTGTGGGTGAGTGTGATGTATGTCTTCCAATCCCACGTCTTTCTTCCCTTTTATTTACCTGCTTATGATGGTTAGATTAGGGCATATTTCAATTAGCATACAGTATGATAGCATGTTTGCATCATTCATCTGTTTTGCACGCACTGCTACAAGATCATACAAACTGCATTTGTATTTCAATTCCAAATTAAATACGTGTTAGTTGTAGCATTCCATATGCCATGTTTAGAATAGCCGAGCCTGCTATAGTTGCATCTTTGCATGTGTTGCATTAGGCATTTCTGTATATTTAGGATCATGCATGATTTCTAATGAGCTTCTGTTTTGGCTTGGAGTACTCGGTGAGTTTTACGCTTTAGCATCCTTGCATGCGTGTGGGTGACTGCCATGAATAGCATGCTTACCATGAGGCTAACTGCTTATGTGATATAACTGCCTTGAATGCCTGTGGGTGGAGGTTGTGTTATTTGGATTGGAACGATTCATCAAATGTTTGTTTTAAGCCCACTAGACAGTGGCAAAATCATGTTTCCTAAGCCCACATGAGGGTGGCAAAATCTGCATTTTAAGCCTACCTGCGGGTAGCAAATTATTTTCAAAAACAAGCATGAATTGTTTTGTTCCAATTCAGACGACTCAGTCTATACTTGTATGCTGTGCGCATCACATAGTAACCTAGGCTAATAACCGGAATAAGAACGCACAATGTTTTCAAAATCAGATATCATGGTTAGTAGAGGTCAGTCTTTGACAGGGCAAGCGGGGGTGCTCACGAAGTGACCTTCCCCAATCGTACCCAAGTTCCCGAGCCGAGCCAACTTTGGTGATGACGAACATGTGGCCTTTGGCACCGAGTCAGGGTTTCCTAAATTTCCCATTTAAAAAATATTTAGGTGGCGACTCTGTATCTGGCAAAGCAGTTCATGTTTGGCACTTCTTTCAAAAAAATCTGTTTTCAAAACGATTTGCCGGATTTGGACTCTTTGGTTCAAGATTAAGAACCGTGACTACAAAATCGAGTCCGAGCTGTAGTGAGGTCCCCCGCGGGCTTGTTACACCTCGCTTCATCTTTACTCCTTCGAAGCTCTTGAAGACTCTGCCTCGGCCTTGGCAGAGTTTCTGAAGGAGATTACTCCTCGTCGGCCATCAAATTGGTTGTGCGAAGAAACTCCGAATCGAGCCACGGAGGTGGTCTATTGTTTCAACTCTTTGTTATGCTTTTTCAGTGCACTAATTTCTATTCAAGCGTCTTTGTACATACATTGGAGGAGGGAGAGTTTTGCATTTAACCGATGTACCTCACACGTCTTGTTCTGTAGTCGACGGGATAAGTTGGAGACCGTAGTCACAGTCTCCACACATCACCTCAGCGTATACGAGTTAGTTTCGATGTCAAAATGTGTCGCCATTATTTGCTCAAAAAACATCGCTGGAAAGCTGAAAACAGGGGAAGGAGGAGGAGCACGCCGTTGAGGTTCAGGGGAATCCTAATCGGTCATCTCTATTATTCAGGTTTAGAAAAAGAGTAAGAGAACCATGTGAAGAGGCCATGGCAGAGGAGAGTAATGCAAAAGAAAGAGGTTACAGAGTGGTGGCAGAGAAAATTTGCAAGCTTTTGTTATGCCTCTCTTGCAAGCCTCAACTTAAGAAGAGAGCAAAGAAGAAGAAGAAAAAGACAAAGAGGAGAAACATTGGGATAAGGCGTTGAAGAATCGAGGCAGCCTGTCGGTCAGGCGCTGCGATTGTTGAAATCGCATGCCAGGCACGTCACTCGAAGAAGATGAAGGAAAAGGGGGAGACAAAAACAGGGGAGGAGAGAGAGATATGTATATGTATGTGTACGTGTACGTGTGCGTGTGTATGTGTGTATTATATTATGTATGTATATGTTTGTGTACATGTAACTATGTATATGTTTTCTCTGTATATGTATATGTGTGTATCCGTATACGTATATAATTTGCTGTGTGTATATGTATCCATATGTAATACATATTTTGTATATCATTCGTGTGTATATGTAACCTTCTCCCTTTCCGTATGAGATACGGTTAGGTACATCTGTTGTTACCCTACCTTTGTTTATTTCACGTGAAACGTGTTAGGATTTGATGTTTACCTGGTTAAAACCTTCCCTTTTTCCATATGAGATACGATTAGGTATGTCTGTTGGTTACACCACCTTTGTTTCTTTCATGTGAAACGCATTAGGATTTGATGTTTACTTGGTTAAAACCTTCCCCCTTTCCGTATAAGATACAGTTAGGTACGTGTGTTGGTTACACACCTTTGCTCCTGTTGCATGAAATGTGTTAGGATTTGATGTTTACCTGGTTAAAACCTTCCCCCTTTCCGTATGAGATACAGTTAGGTACGTCTGTTGGTTACACCACCTTTGTTCCTTTCACGTAAAACGTATTAGGATTTGATGTTTACCTGGTTAAAACCTTTCCCCTTTCCATATGAGATACGGTTAGGTACATTTGTTGGTTACACCACCTTTGTTCCTGTCACGTGAAACGTGTTAGGATTTGATGTTTACCTGGTTAAAACTTTTCTCCTTTCCGTATGAGATATGGTTAGGTACGTCTGTTGGTTACACCACCTTTGTTTTTTTCACGTGAAACGTGTTAGGATTTGATGTTAACCTGGTTAAAACCTTCCCCATTTCTGTATGAGATACAGTTAGGTACGTCTGTTGGTTACACCACCTTTGTTCCTTTCACGTGAAACGTATTAGGATTTGATGTTTATCCGATTAAAACCTTCTCTCCCTCCATATGAGATACGGTTAGGTACGTTGTTGGTTTCACCACATTTGTTCCTTTCACGTGAAACATGTTAGGATTTGATGTTTACCTTCCTCTCCGTATGAAATATGGCTTGGAACATCTGTTGGTTACACCACTATACCTCCTCCTGCCACTACTACAAAAACAGATAAAGATCACACTTTTTTTGTGTGATGTATGTTATTTAATCACACCTTTTAAGTTTTATTAAAATGTGATATTTGGGAGTATGATTAAAAAGGATCATTTTTAATCACACTTTTTAAGTGTGCTTAATAACATTTAGATCACACCTTTAAGTGTGATTAAAAATATTTAGATCACATCTTTTAGGTGTGATTAATAACATTTAGATCACATCTTTTAAGTGTGATTAATAACATTTAGATCACACATTTTAAGTGTGATTAAAAACATTTAGATCACATCTTTTAAGTGTGATTAAAAATATTTAGATCACATCTTTTAAATGTGATTAATAACATTTAGATCACACATTTTAAGTGTGATTAAAAATATTTAGATCACATCTTTTAAATGTAATTAATAACATTTAGATCACACATTTTAAGTGTGATTAATAATATTTAGATCACATCTTTTAAGTGTGATTAATAACTAATAAAATTTGTGATAAAAAAAGGGTTCGACATATTTAAAAAATAATCAATATTATTTTTGTATGCACATTTGAATAATGTAATACACACTATATACTATACTTTGAATCATAACCACATATTGAATGGATTAACGTCATATATTTCATAAATGAAATTAAATGTTCAAAAGTATATATAAAAGAATTAAATAAAAAAAAATTTAATTGTGCTTACATATATTAAAAAATGAAAAAACTTAAAAAACTAAATTCTTTAATTCTTTGACCCATATTTTGCATCTCTCCAAAAAATTTCTGACCTGAAAAATGAAAATACAAATTAATTCAGAAACCGCAGAAGCATATGAATAAACTAATTATTTTATAGAGACTATTTTAGTCTTACAAAAGATACAGCCAGACTTTTTCTCATCACACTGACTTTTCATCTCATGCTTCAATAGAAAAAGAATAACACTTTGATTGAATAATCAATTCTCATGAAAAAAAATGGACCAAATATCTTAAAATAGCTAAGTATGAACTATGAGGGCAACAATGCTTAAGAGAAGGAACAGGGTTATGCAAACATTTTATCCGTGCCCTTGAATATAGGAAAACTCATGTGTTAAAAGATTTCAGCAGTTAACTCATCATCAGACATGAGCATGCAGACAAATCAATAGCCAGAAGAGAGTTGTATGGTTAATAAAACCTTATGCAGCTAAGGAAATAAAAGTATCAAGCTATTAAAAAAACCTTATGCTCAAAAATAAACCAAATCTACATGTTCATATGTGTGGTTAGGTATTTTCATCTGATTGATGATGGTGTGAGTTTAGCACAATATTGACACCTATAAATGGTTGCCTCATAGGATGGGGTATATACCCAAAAGAAAAGAATCCACACAGACCAGGAAGAGGGACAGACAAGCAAATCCAATAAATATACCAAAATTAAAAGGGGAAAAAAAAACTAATATACAACTTACCAAGTGGAACTATAGCAAGCGCTAATGCATTACTTTCTTTTACTTCGACAGCTTTAGGATTTATTTCATTTAAACCCTGCACTCAAAATGTGCAATAATCACGAATATACTAATCAGAACAACAAACCCAATTGCAATTAGAGCAAAAGGAAGCTCCCATTACTGTGAATCCAAATTTGATCCAATTAGAAAATCCAATTCAACCCAAATACAACAGTTACCAGTTTTAAGGAGATTACACAATAATTAATTTTAAAGTCACTTACCAATAGATCCTCAGTTTGGTCGGTTGATATCAACGGTGGAACTTCCTCCTCCTTAGGCTCAGGCTCAGTCTCCTGTTCTGTATCTACCAGTGTTTCTTTATCTTCAGCTTCTTTAACTTCTTGTTGTTCGCTTTCTTCAAGGTAGCTTGCTCAGGTTCTTCACTTGTCTCCTCATACTCCTATATTGTTGTTAACAACCGAATCAACACAAATATCCCACAAATAAACAATGTCAATACCCTGCTCATTCTGACATCAACATTCAACTTACACAAAATTTACAAATCAACCATACAAACTAGGCCTCATTTTAACACAAATACTTTGGACTAGGAAGGACAAGCAAAAAAAATATTACAAATTGGTCAATAACATATTGTAAACAACTGTGCTTCATGATACCCACATCCATGGTAGCAAACAAAAAATTCCGAGCACATGATGCTGGCACTTGAAATATTGGAACATTATATGTTGTGATGTAATTTTATGTAAAAATAAAATAAAACTAACAGAATTACATTACATAGTGCTTGAACTAACAATTTGCCAACAAATTCTACCAGTTGATGTCTGAACATTGAAATATCATAGGAAATCAAACCTAAATGCTCCAGTTTATTCTACAAGTTTATTATTAATTTGGGTCACTCTAATCTAAGGTCTTAACAAAACATGAAATAGTTCATATTCATCTAATGCAAGGTGGATATACAAGAGGCCAACACATTTTAAAATAATGAAGACCTTGACAAAGCTAACATATAAAAGTCAAGTTGACTACTTTTTGGTCACATAAATCAATGAATTATATAAAAAAATAAAAATAAAAATAAAAATCAAACAAAATATTTTCAAGGATCATAGAAATCTCAGTTTGGCTTAGGTAGTTAGGAAACCAATCACATATCAATAAAGAATCACCATGAAGATTGATAAAAAATTATAATAACTCGGCAACTAACATTAGTAAGGTAAAAAAAAAAAAAAAAAAAAAGCCCCGTTTGCTAGAGCTAAAATGGTTCCAACTTTCAAGACAAATTGATTTCCTTTACTCTTATTTCTGAAAGAATCAATATATGAAAAGACCTAGAAGAGACTAAACATTCAAAATAAACTTTCTATTTTCAAATTATGAAAATTGAAAACAAAACCAAGTTGAGTATCAAACCTTCCTTTTTTTATGAAATTTTAAGATATACACCAAGTAATAATTTATTCCCGTGGTATGTAGGGGGTTGCATCAACATGTTTAGACTTTAGATAGCACTAGGAAAAGTTTGATGATCTATTCTAACATTTTCACATTGTCATTTAGTTATATATAACAACCCTTAAAAGAATAACAAAAAATAAAGTGAGAAATATAAAATGCACCTAAAAGAGAGGGCCAAAATGAAAGTGATGGTTGGAACAAGATTGGTCATGGCAGTAGCAAAGGTTGTTAAGGTTAAAACCATACTACCCATGTCAGATTACCGTAATTGCTTTATTATAGAATAAATGCAGCTTACCCAAGTAATCCACAAAGAAATGCTTGGCAAGCTGCTACCCATGTCAGCTTTGACATGCTTTTCCTGTAATAAAAAAAATTCAAATAACTGTCAAAATGAAATTTTAAATCAATACATTACCCACCCATATATATATATATATATGAATTGTAGATAATCTCAACACCTATATTTGTCCTCTTATTATAATTTTCTTCCCTAGACCACTGGTTTTTCCTATTCTTGAGATGAACTGTCAAGGAGCCCAGAGAAATAGGAATATGATTTACTAAACTACTTTCTCACCCAAAAAATTAAACCGAACAAACAATTTTTCAAGAACACGTGATATCAAAATTTTCCTTCTTCATCATCATTAAATAGGTCAATGTACAATAGAATTTATTACTCTAAATATTGTCTCACATATACTGTAATTTAGTTGACAGTATGTAAAGACCAAAAGCTAAGCTCATGAGCTTCCTGATTTACAAAATCATTACTTCACTCAGGTATGCATAAGAAATAAAAGAAGGTTCTAGCCGTATCTTTATATACAGGTTTGAAGAAATTAAAGAATGCAAAAGAAACACTATGCACCTGCAAGAATGGCTTTGAAAGCATTGTAACAAGAAGTTTACTAAGAATCTACGAGACTTGATTTCTGATATACTATGATTAGAAACCCATCAAAAGTAAACCAGTATAATGAAAAATAATGATCGACCATTTAATTTTAGCTTGCATGATATATAAAATTATATGAAATCTATCAAAAAGTAAAGCAGTAGAATGAAAAATAATGATTGAAAACCTCATGTTAGATGCTTTGCCTTTGGAAATTTGAATACATACCAAAGCAGCATGTTCCTCCTATATGCGCATCAAATACTGTCGTGATTCTTTCTTGTATTCTACAAGCTTTTGGTCACATTTGCTTTCCATTTCTTGAACAGCTTTATCAGCCTGAAGGTGAAGCATGCAAGCAACATGATTCACAACCAAAAGAAATTGCAACTAACCAAGATTATGACTATACCTTTTCTTTCTTAATATTGACTTGCCCCAGGTTCCCAACTTCAAACCTCCTGCGGATATCATTAATGGCCTGATGGAAACTCCACCAGAGTCAATCAAAGAAGCTCGCTCATTGTTTACAAATATAAAGTACACAATGAAGGGTGGCACCTGGTCATTTTTCTGAGATAATTCTTTCAAATGCCTTGACAATTCTAATTGTTTACTTTCTAGCATCAGATCATATTGCTTCTTTGCATCTGCAAGTTGCTTCCAAATGCTTGATCATAGCATTTGTGTGAAAAACAAGAAGCAAGTCTACTAATAAAAATTTAGATACCAGAAAGGAGTAGAAACTTACCATAACAAACAGCAGCTAAATCAGGAAATCTGTAATTGATAAGTGAAAACTTTCTTAAAACAGAAAATACACAAAATTGACAGCCTAAACAAATACATTTGCGCAAAAGCCAACTTAGGTCACAACAAAGTTGTGTGTTGTTCGTTGGGCCATTTTCAGTCAACAACCTCCATAAAATTGCATAAATATGGTTTAAAGTTAAGTTCCCATAAGAACTATTATGGACAAAGATATAGAAAACAAGATTTTAGGTCAAGTCAATATTATGTTTAGTATCTCAATGAGAACCAGCTTGAGTCATGACAAACTATTAAATTGATCAAACTTCAGTGTACTTATCTGGAGCAAAAAGAATACAAACCAAAAGATGGTCCCCAATTCCCAAATCAATCTTTTTGGGAGCATAATAGCTGGAGATGACCAATACATCAAAATCAGGTTATATTGTAAGATCATATTTAGAAATACAATCCAAATGAAAAGTAAACCACAGATAACACCCTGAATTCGAAAGATGCATTACTAGGGAAGATAGCCATAACCTCTAGAGAAGTATACTCATCTTGTTGACAATTAGCATCCATGTTCATTCCATGTGTAAAATCCATATTCTCCCTTCTTGCATATGTGGCATGTAATAATGAAATTTTAAGGATAAAGTGATCCTTTGAGTGGAAGAAGTTTATTATGATATGAATCAGAACTGCATCACCACTTGGAGAATCAATACTCTTGCAGCTGACATTTATTATTCTTTTGAACTTCTTGTCTCACATCCATATGACCTATTCCTGTACAGTTGGCATGGAGATATGAATTATATTTACTGATAGCATTTTTGCATAAACTTCAAAGTGATGCTCTTAATAATCCTCTTGTAATGTCTTACAATTTTGTTGCCCTGACATGCATTCTGGTTGCTTATTCTATGTCTAGAATGACTATCAGTTTATGAGTCCTATGAACTATCTATCACTACAATATGGTCTAGATAAAAACTAATACATCGTCAATATTATTTCAAAATGTCTTTCCAAAGCTTATAAGAATAATATACTGATATGAGACCATTCCATATTCACTTTGTTAAATTCCGTTAAATTTTTTAAATGTACATAAGAAATTCAATTTTTAAAGTTATTGGCAAAATTCTGGTGTTGTGTTCTGGGTTTGTAGACCCACTCAAAAATAATTGCATGAGAACAATCCTGTTCAATATATGTTAGCTCCTCTTAATGCCTTTTTCATATCATAGGCCTTTTTTGGCAAAGAGGTTAAAAGTAATATTTTTTAAAAGTCAAAAAATTAGTTTTTAATCTACTTCCCAGAACAAATATATATATATATATATATTAATTTTAATTTTCATTGGCAAAGGAAATTGAAATTCTAATATTAGAAAATAATAAGAACAAACGGATTACAAGGAATGGAACACCAAGAACCAAACTAAGGGGGAGTAGCTCCATCATAGCTTAGCAAACACATCTCAACCAGATTGATATCCAAAACCAAACGAAATCATACGGGATTTTCTAGATTTTTGTATTGACATTTTCATCTCTAGTTAACAAACAAAAAAAAATTTGGGTGGGGAATCTTATCGTGCATGCTCTACTTTTAATGGAATCTCTTCCCCATAAACTACCAAACATTACTAATACATCCCCCTTCCTCTTTAATATCTCTATATGGCAAAAAGGTTGACCATATGATAATTTAAGATTGTAATTTTGGGTGATTAATTTAACTATTGTCATCATCATCATTGGTAGGTAAAATTGGCTCTCATTTTCTTGAGAACCTCTACCTACCTTATGTGCTCTATGCAAAGTAGTATCATGTAATTCAGGTTCAGTTGTTTGTTGAATCAGTTGACCTCAGTTTGTTCTAGTCTGGTTTGGTGTGATGATGCAAACTCAATTTCCAAATTAAACTACTAATCCAGTCTAGTTGTAGGGTATTGGTGGCTCCAACACTGCTTTGAACCCCCACCCCCACCATACCACTCCACACCACTTACAAAAAGCAATAGAGGAGGTTATTTGGTGGTCTTACCACATTGCTACTAGGGTTCAAAAAACTAACAAAAATAAAAGTGATAGGGTTCAACTATTTATTTTAAACCAATAAAAATCCCAAGTTAGAGTGCCACATGCCAAATCAATTAATGAGGATTCATCAATTCTGTGCTAAAAAACACAATTTAGGACAGACAAATGAATTAGGTTGGATAACTTGTTATAGTTTCCATGGAGAGCAAAGCTACAGAAAGGCAAAGTTGAAGGTACCAACTCCTAGGTTTTGTTGGCATAGAGGCTACATTACTTCCACTACACTCCTAAATGTGAAGTCACACCTTTGTTTACCCAGAATAAGTGACATTTGGAACTTTGATCGCCAGTGTCATTAAGTCTAACCTTTTAAACCTTTGTTAACACTTAAGAGGAGAACAAGTGTAGTTTTCATTTTTTTTCCAACTCTTTCTTGTTCTCCATGGATATATATATATACACACTTCTCCAATTGTGCTCAAGTCAAAAAAGTTTTTTCCAAAATCAAAACCTCATCATACTTGACCATAGAATAGAGAAACAACATATATCAAACACTAATCATGAATAGAAACACCAGGAAAAAAAATTGTAAATGCAAGAATGTGAATTAGATCAAACAAAATCCTTTTCATGGACACATCCAAATGGGTCAGAAATAGTAACAGACAATACCATGCCAAAACAATAAAAATTACACCAATAAACTATTTGAATCAATGAAAAGTTGAATAATTATCATATAGTCATAAATGAAATGCTTAGCAAAAAACATCACAAGTTGATCAAACCTGCATTAGGAACACATGTAGCTGAGGATGAGAATTTGGGTCAACTGTATTAGGAACCATTAGGTATGTTAACCTCAAAGTGTTTTCATGCAGCTTTTTTGGTCAAATCTATCATCCTAGCACGCATGAAGTTCAAAAAGGCGGCAAAGATGAGATATTTTGAAGCAAATTCATGCAGGATGATGTGAAAATTCTTAAATGAAGAAATCGTATAGACACATTTTAACCTCTTTGGGGTTAATGATCTATTTTCAATGAATTCATATTTAAGTTCTAAACCTGTTTACTTCCAACAAGAGAGAAATTTGACCGAAAAATTTAAAATTCTGAAATACTGATGACAAATTGAGTAAAATGATATCAGTGAACTAGTTTTCAGATGTTACTTCATATTAGGAAGATCAACGAGCAATTGTAGGGCACCAGAATCCCCACAGGCCTCCCATGTTACAGCTCAAACTTCTCCATCAGATGGTTGCTTCTCTCCATCAGAACTAACAAGCTTCAAACAAAAAAACAAGACATTTGATTAGGATTCAACAACAAAGAAATTAAATAACTAAAGCAAACGAATTATAAAAGTAACTAATAAGAACCCCTTTATCAAAGAAATGTTCACATCCAACCAACTGAATACAAGAAATTACTGAGACACAACTGAATACAAAAAGCAAAAGGCAAAATAAACATCCAACCATAGATGAGAATAAGTACTGCTTAAGAAGCCACACACACCTCTTGCAGCAATGATGAAACTTGATAAATTTCATCTTCCTGCTTGGCTATTGTCCTCAAGGTAGTTAAGAAATCTTTAGGGAAAACAAGCTTTTTTACGTAAGAAGGCATCTTGCGCTGCCCACACCAACTATAGTTGCAAAATCGATCAATGGTGCATTTATCATTGCTTTCTTTCTGTGGTGAGGATGGTGGAAAAAAAACCATGATCCAGCAAGCTTCTAGGTAAAAGACACCTCGCCTTATACGCAAAAAACAATCAAGTTTGTTAATGAAGCAAATATTCATATGTACAAACAGATATATACACATAATATGCTGATGCATTAACATACTCATGTACAAAACTTGCTTCACTTTACTATAGGAATCAAAATAATCCTCAAAAAGGCATATATTATTGAAAAAATTACAAAAGAAAAATATAGAGAAAAAGTTAAGATTGTTTAAACAGTTGACCTCTGCTTCAAAAAGCTGTACTTTGGATTTAGAAAAAGGGGACACTCTGAATAGCCTGTAAAGGATAATGAACCTGTAGTTCATTTATGTCAATAAGATTTACATCAACTAATTATAAGTCAAAAATAAAGTAACAGTTTACACAAATAAATAAATAAATAATACATATGAGATATAAATAAATAAATAAATAAGTCAAAAATCCTTTTGATCTCCGTAGCAAATTAGAACAAACCCATCAAACTTTTCAGTGTTTTAATCAGAAAAAAAGGGGTAGCAAATTAGAACAAACCCATCAAACTTTTCAATGTTTCAATCAGAAAAAAATCAAAAAAAAAAATGCAAAATTTACAGTACCTTTTGGGAAAAATACAACAGATTTGTTCTTTTGAAGAAGCTTTCTATCAAAACCACCTTCATATTTCTAGTATTATTTTCTATCATTCTTTCTTATGAACTAAATAGAAAATCATATACATATATAGAAGATTAAGAGCATATATGTATACGTTACCAAGTGAAGTTCCATCAAAGCCATAGAGCTCATTCATTATTGTCGACTTCCCTACCCTAGGCAGTCCGATCACCCCAATCACCGTGAAATCAGTATTATTCGTCAGAAACTATAATCAATCTCAAATTTCTCAGAGTTTTACAGAAATATAAAACCCTAGAATTGGAAAGAGAACTATTAGTCTCTGAAGTAACCTAGCCAATCTCTATACATTCAGATGAGTTGAGAGAGAGAGAGAGAGAGAGAGAGAGAGAGAGAGATTACGGGAAGGATGCGATCAGTGTAGAAGTCCCAGAATCAGAAATTAGGTTGAGAGAAGCGACGGAAGGGAGACAAGAGAGGATGAAGATGGAATCGTCATTGGTGAAGACTCCATGGAACACAAGAATTGGTGGCCGCTCTTCTCCAGCGTTGCCACGATCTCCGCCAGTCGAGGTGGATCGAAGCACCCTACGCTTCCGAGGTAGATGAACACCACCGTCTCACCCTACTCTTCACCAATCAGGCATCGCCGATGAGGTTAGGGTAGTAAGACACAATGATGAGGCTTTGTAGAGTAGTAGAGGAGCTCAAGGTTAGGGTTTCGATGAAGGCTCAGGTTGAGATAAAAATCTGTGAGACTGAGACAATGATCTGCGAGGCTGAGACGGTTTGGAGAGAGAGAGAGTGTATGTGACATACAAGTGTTTAGAAAGAGAGCTACGCCCAATTCGAAGAGTGTTTCATTCAAAGATTGTTTCATTTTACCATTTGGCACCAAAGTATTTCATTTCGGCGCCTATATTTATTTTGGGTGATTATTGAGGCCTCGTTTGGGAACAGACTAATTTAGTAATTTTTTGGCTATTTGGCTAAAATATGAGCTAAAAAAAACTAGTATGTTTGGGATGACTTTTTGGCTTTTTACGAAAAGATGTGCAAAAAGTAGAGAGAAAAGAGAATCTGACTTTTTGATATGGGTTGTTGGCTTTTTGGCTTTTTTAATTACTTTTTGGCTTTTTGGCTAAATGGGCTGGTTCCCAAACGAGGCCTGAGACCCCCTCCAATCACCACCCCACTCACATGTGGCAGGTGGTAATTGGAGGAGAATGAAAAAAAAAATGACCAATTAGGTGAAGAGGGGGTCAAGGGGATGGGAAAAAAACGGGGTCCAAGTCATTATTGATTTATTTTGGTCATATTATTTACGACATAAATTGTGTTTCATGAAAAATAAAATATTTTTAACGGTTACCATATATGTGTCATGGAAAGTGTACTTTCTAACAGCTGATTTTTTGTGCGTCGTAAAAAGTGCAGTATTTTTAATGGCTGACTTTTTGTGCACCATGAAATATTCAATATTTTTAACGGCTGGTGTATGTGTGTTGTGTATAGTTGATGTATTAACGGCATGCCATATGCACGTCATAGAAAGTTTTATTATTTACGGCTAACATCGCAAGCCGTAAAAAAATGATCATTATTAGCATTTACGGCCTACTCAATAGACACGCCGTAGTTGAGAAATTATTTACAACATGCAAAAAAAGCAAGTCGTAAAAGTGAGAAACCACGGCTTGCATTTACTATATGTCGTTAATGTGGAGTCGTAAAAACTCTGTTTTGTTGTAGTGCCATCTCCTTCTCTCTCTCTCTCTCTGTCTCTCTCTCTCTCTCTCTCTCTATGTGCCTTTTGATGAACCCTAGCCTTCTACTTTCATTTTAATTAGAAGCAGCCAAAGAGTTAAGAGTGTATTTGGTAACATTTACGTTTTCAGTTTATATTTATAAAAATTTTATAAACTGGTTTTTGTTTATTTTTTGTTTATTTTTAAAAAAAACATAAACAACAAACGCGTTTGGTAATTGACAAAATGTTTTAAAAAATTTAAAAATATAAAAAAGAGTGAGAAATGGCAAGTAGTGGCAAGTGACGGCAGAAGACGGTGATGGAAAGTGATGACGGTGGGTGGTGGTAGTGGGTAGGTGGGTGACGGTGGCGGGTGGCGGCTGGTAGCGAGTGGGTGGTGGTGGGTGGTAGTGGCAGGTGGGTGGCGGATGGCCGGTGGTGATGGGTGGTAGCGGGTGGGTGGTGGTAGCGGATAGGTAGCGGGTGGTGGTGGTGGTGGTGGATGGGTGGGTGACGGTGGCGGGTGGTGGGTGGTGGTGACGGGTGGGTGATAGGTGGTGATGGTGGGTGGGTGGGTGACGGTGGTGGGTGGTAGCAAATGGGTGGTGGTGGTGGTGGTGGTGGTAGTGGCGGGTGGTGGTGGGTAGTGGTGGCGGTGGGTGGCGGATGGCGGATGGTAGTGGGTGGTGGCAGGTAGATGGCAGGTGGTGGTGGGTGGTGGCGGGTAGTGGTGGTGGTGGGTGGGTGGGTGACGGTGGTGGGTGGTTGGTGGTAGCAAGTTGGTAGTGGTGGTACTGGTGGCGGTGGTGGTGGAGATGGGTGGTGGTGGCGGTGGGTGGCGGTGGGTAGTGGATGATGGTGGTGGTGGTCTTTGGTGTTGGTGGGTGGTGGTGGCGGGTGGGTGGTGGCAGTGATGGTGGTGGCAAGTGGTGGTGGCGGTGGTGGGTGGTGGCGGGTGGATGGCAGGTAGGTGGTGGTGGTAGTGGCGAGGGATGGGTGGTGGTGGCGAGTGGGTGGCAGGTAGGTGGTGGCTGGTGGCTGGTGGTGGCAGAAGACGGGGTGGAAAATGGTGGCGGGTGGTGCCTAGTGTTGGGTGATAAAAAAAAAAAAAAAAACCGAAAACTCAAAACGAAAACACATTTTTTGTGTTTTCATTTTTTGGCCAAATTTATAAACTGAGACCACTGATTTATAAATCAAAAATTTTACCAAACAAGTTTTTATTTGATTTTTAAAATTTTTGTAAATATAAACTGAAAACGTAAAAGTGTTACCAAACGACACCTAAATGTATTTTGAATTTTTTTTTTTTATTTTATAATTTGTGTTTTGGTGTTGGGGCTTTTTTTATAAAAAAAAAAAATGGGAATTGTATATTTTATATAAAAATCAAATTGGAATATTTTATACAATCACATCTATTTAGGGAGTATAATTAAAAAGTAGTAATGTATATATAATCACACTTTAATTAGAATATGTGATTAAAAAGTAGTAGTGTATATATATAATCACACTTTAATTAGAAGTTGTGATTAAAAATATATAAATAATCACACTTTAATTAGAATGTGTGATTAAAAAATATATATAATCACACTTATTTGAAAAGTGTTATTAAAAAGTAGTAGTGTATATATAATCACACTTTAATTAGAATGTGTAATTAAAAAATATGTAAATAATCACACTTTAATTAAAATATGTGATTAAAAAATATATATATATATAATCACACTTTAATTGAAAGGTGTGATTAAAAAAATATATATATAATCACACTTAATTGAAAAGTGACATAAAAAATAAATATAATCACACCCAATCAAATTAAGTGTGATTAAAATATTAATTTAATTTTTTTTTATCACACTTCCAATAAAAGTGAGATTTTTTTTTTTTGTTGTCAAAGTGTGATATTTAACTATTTTTGTAGTAGTGTGCATGAAACGCGTTTAGATTTCGAGTTTATTATTTTCTCTTCTTGTGTAAGACATGTTTTGATTTTGAGTTCACCTATCATTTGTGTTGTGGTACATTTGTATGCGATGCACCCCCCCTCTTTCATTTGTGTGATATGCACATTTGTATGTGATGCACCCCCTTCTTTCATTTGTACGGTATGCACATTTGTATGCGATGCATCCCCTTTTTTCATTTGTGCGGTATGCATATTTGTATGCGATACACTTCCCTCTTTCATTTGTACGGTATACACATTTGTATGCAATGCACTCCTTTCTTTTATTTGTGCGGTATGCACATTTGTATGCGATGCACTCCCTCTTTCATTTGTGCGATATGCACATTTGTATGCAATGCACTCCCTTCTTTCATTTGTGCAGTATGCACATTTGTATGCGATGCACCCCTTTCTTTCATTTGTGCGGTATGCACATTTGTATGCGATACACTTTCCTTTATTTCCTATCATTTGCACTAAGCTTGCCTTCCATGTTGCCATCTTCATATCTTTATCATCACTCCATGACATTGCATTGCATAATCATGAATTTTCAAACAATTGGCTTCGCAAAGCGTGTAAGTCCAACTTTCAAACTGCATTTTCAGCATGTCACTTGCATTCTGCCCCTAAACTATGTTGGTTTGATTCCTTGCACAGGGACACGTAAGCAACCTTCGGGTTCAACCAATTGCATCTGCATCTTGTTTGTTTGTCCAAGTCTTATGGCTCTGTCAAAAGGGTTGTCTTCGGCCTTTGACATTCACTTACGTCAAGAAATGACTTCAAGCTCTGTCAAAGAGGGGCAACTGTAGACATCCCATTTTGACCGGCCCCAAGACTTGAGTGCTTTCTTTTGAACACCCAATGATGAAAATTATAATGTGCTATGTTATGAATTTCTCAGCAAAAAAATCAGATTTAAGCTTTAATCCCAATTTTATACCCGTTTTGGCCAAATTAGTTTAGACCAAATTTAGCAGTTTGAAACAATTGGTCTTTCAAACAAATAAATGGGTTTTGACTATTCACAATTGGCCTTTTAAAAAACTTGATTTTGACTATTCGCAATTAGCCTTTTAAACAAATAGATGTGTTTTGACTATTCACAATTCTCTCTCTAGCTTTATATTCTCTCTAAGGTTTGATCTATCTAGGATCATTTCCTTCCCATCTTGCTTTGTTAAAAAGGTAGAGGTTGACGAGGGCTTCGATTTAATCTGAAAAAGTCGGTGTTTGGAGCATTTTGATCTTTGGGTCTTCATCTCCTTTTGGGCTTAAACTTTGAGGTAGGGATATCCTACTCCTCTTTATGGATTCTGTCTTTAAATTTTGACATTTTGATGTGTTGGGGATAGTTGCGTAATTTTGGGAAAGTTTGGGGCTTTTATGCAATTTTATAAAAGTTTGGGGTTTTGTTTTAAATAAACCTATATGTACGGTTGGTACATAGAAATGAGATTAATGTGGAATCATTGATGAAAATGGAACCTTAGGGGTTGAATGTTAATTATGGAAAATGCTATAATTATATTGTTTAATTAATTGGGATAATTAATTGTGGAATTGGGATGTTGATTATATATCCTTTGCGCATTTATTTTCTGTTTAGAAATATCTGCTTTGGGCTATCGGTGGAGGATAGTCTTGATTGTTGTAGACAATGCATGATGATTAGGCAAATTAAAACCAATCATTGAAATGTGTCATTGAGAATGACAGTTGAAGAATACATTAACTTTATGTATTGATTTGTGATGTGTATAATTGTTGTTTATATGCATTGTGTTGTGTTGGAGAAGATAGGGGATGTACTCCGCGGTTTAGGGGAAGATAGGGGATGTACCTCTAAACCGGATGTTGTTTGGGAGAAGATAGGGGATGGACTCCGTAGATAAAGCTCATATGCTTGTCTTGGGAATGTGATATAGCTAGTATGCATATCTGTGGAAGTAATGAAGTTGTAAGTGGTTAATATGAGCTGTTGTTTCATATGAGTTGTGTGGCCAGGTTCTGAGCCATGAGTTATAAACTGAGAATGTAATGAAAATGGAGAGTGAATTGAATATAGACTTGAAGGTCTTGGAATTGTAATGTGTTATGAAAGAATGTAAAAGTGTTGACCATCTATCAACTGTTAATCTTTTAGTCATTATTCATAACTGGTTTAGTATATTTCTCTTGGTGTGGCTCACCCTATATGGGAACATCATTTTCGTCTAAAGATGCCACCTCCAAGGACTTAGCTTGGGAGGCTAGTGGCGGATGGACTTTTTGACTTCTATTTACTTTTGATGTGTTACATGTAACCTCAAGCCAAGGGCTTTACGTGTATTGAGCTAGAGCTCTCTTGATTGTAACCAAGTATTAACTTGGAAAATTGTAAGCCTTTAAGGCATCCGCTTTTATTGTTTACATGTAATACTTTTGTACAGAACAGTTCAGTTAAATAGAAGAAGGTGGACTTTTATTATGTTGATGCATGTTCGATTGTTGGGTTTATTGTCATTATTTTGAGGGCGTTACAACTTGGTATCAGAGCATACCGGGTTCGAATACTTTGGGTACGTGGGAAGTGATTAGGATCACAATGGGTTTGTCTCGCTTGATAGAGACTTAGTGTAGTGTCATATGCTATGTGTTTAATTGATAACATGTTTATGTGATTATTTGGGTATGGGATTTAATTTCTAGGATGTTGATTGGATCCTTGGGTTTCTGGGAGTCTTGTTGGAAAGGCACTTGATCAATGCCGTTTCTCACAGGAACTCTGGTAACGCCTCGGGACTATCATTATCAAGAAATGAAATTCGTAAGTGTTTATGTGTTTATGTGCTTACGTGGAGTGAATTATTGTGGTCCATGTTTTAGGACGCGAGTGTTCAGTTATGGCACGTTTATAAATGTGCTAACGTTCTGTGTTACCTTTATTAGGATGTCAGGACGAGGAAGAGGTGGAAGGCGTGGTAGGCCTAGGAGGCGATATCCCTTTACGGAATGAGTTTCCGGCAGCTCAGGAAGGGGTTGGTCAGGCCAATGTGGCCGAGCCAGTAGGCCAGCAGGCTATGGGCGCTCTAGCCCGAGAGATAGCAGGGGCGTTCAGGGAGTCAGTGGGTATTCTCAGAGCCGAGAATCAGGCTCAGAGTGTTGTTGCAATCACGGGACCTTCTTTTACGAAGAGGAGTTCTTAGGTCTAATCCGGATGAGTTTGTGGGTGATCCAAAAGAGCCGCTTAAAGGCGATGAATGGCTCGAGCATAACGAAGACGTTTGAGATGCTAGGCATCGAAGACGAAGTACTGAAGGTGACCTTGGCATCATTCCAGCTGAAAGGGGATGCGGGTCAGTGGTGGAAGTTCACCAAGGGTCGTATTGGAGGCACTTGGAAGGCTTTTGTTGACGCTTTCCAGGAGAAGTTCTTGTCTCCGGCTGTTCAGGAGAAGTTGAGAGGTCAGTTCTGCCAGCTCAAGCAGGACAGTTTATCAGTGGCCGAGTTTGAGGCCTCATTCACTAGTTTGTCCAGGTTTGCACCTGAATTGGTGGCGTCTGAGGAACGCCGTTGCATTGAGTTTGAGAAGAAGTTGAGGCGTGGCCTCAAGTTGAGAATTGTGGGGTCTATGTTTCGGGATTATGGGCGACTGGTTGATGCTGCAGCTCATACTGAGATTATGATGCAGGAAGAGGATGAAGGGCAGAAAGGCTCCAAGAGGAGTCAGGAGGGACAGGGTGATAGTAGGAGACAGAGGGGTTATAACCCTCAGCAGTCTCAGGGTGGAGTTTCTAGGTCGACTTTCCCTGTACCGAGTGCAGGCTCCGGGAGGGGCAGTCAGGGAGAGTTTACTTGTTACAAGTGTGGCCAGCCGGGTCACAAGGCTTGGTTGCCCTTGAAGGCGGAGGTCGAGGGCATCTTCTTCAGCCAGGCCACAGGGTCAGAGTTTGGGCAGGGGGCAGCCCTTGTCCTGTTATCAGTGTGGACAGCCTGGGCACCTGAAGAGGTTCTGCCCACAGTTGAGTGCCACTTCAGGAGCGTCTGGTTCTAGGCAGACGCAGGGATTTCAGCCAGCTCAGTCTGTGCAGGCCTCGAGGGCCAATCCGGGAGCTTCGTCATCCCAACAAGTCTGGCGATCATATGCTCCCAGGTGGCAGTGGACCAGGTCCCACAGGCGCGTGTATCTTTGTTGTCACAGATTTGGTACCAACTCCATCAGTAGTGAGAGGTACTTTTTTGTTTTGCAACTCGGTTGCTAGAGTGTTGATTGACACGGGTGCATCTCATTCTTTTGTATCTGCTGCATTTGCATCTGTGTTGGAACTGGAGTTAGCACTTTTAGCATCTCCTATTTGCGTTGTGTCACCTATTGGGGGTGAGTTAATTTTGAGGCACGGATGTAGAGGTTGTGATATAGAGGTTAAGCGATCATCGACTTCCCTTTCCATTTGTAGTTATGCCCATGAAGGGCTTTGATGTTATTTTGGGTATGGACAGTTATCGTCATACCTGTACATTATTGATTGCTACCGCCAGAGGGTTACTTCTTTGTCTGATGGCGGGGAGTTTTTCCATTTCTTAGGAGACCGAGTTGGTAGTGTTGTGCGGTGAAGTGCGGTCAGGCGGAATGAGCTTAGTAGTTTACTTGCTAGTTTTGAGAATAGTGAGTGTGATGAGACCATTGAGTTGCCAAGGGTAGTTTGTGAATACTCGACGTCTTTCCCGAGGATCTTATTGATTTGCCACCCCACCGAGAGACGAGTTCTCTATTGATTTAGTGCGACGCGGCGCCGATTTCTATGGCACCTTATCGCTTTTGCACCGGCAGAGTTGATTGAGTTGAAAGTCGGCTCCAAGAATTGCTAGATAAGGGCTTCGTCCCTAGTGTATCGCCAGGTAGAGCACCGGCCCTCTTTGCTAAAAAAGAAAGCGGTGCCTTGAGGTTGTGTATCGACTCGGAAGTTGAATCAGACTACGGTTAAGAATAAGTACCCTATGCCCGTATAGATGATTTGTTCGACGGTTGAAGGGTTCCGTTGTTTCTCTAAGATAGATTTGAGATCGGGTTACCACCGGTTGAGAGTCGAGAGGAGGATATTCAAGACGGCATTCCGACGCGGTATGGCCATTATGAGTTTCGGTGATGCCATTTGGGCTCACCAATGCACGGCGATCTTTATGGACTTGATGAACCGGATCTTCCGGAATTCTTGGATCGTTTGTGGTCGTTTTGTGGGCGACATTCTTATCTATTCACCCTCGGAGAAAGAGCACGAGAACACTTGAGAGTGGTGCTTGAGTTGCTTAGAGTCCATAGGTGTATGCCAAGTTTGGGAAGTGCGAGTTCGGCTAAAAGAAGTCAAGTTCTTAGGCCATGTAGTTTAGGAAGGGTGTCTGTTGATACATCCAAGACTGAGGCAGTGCAAGATTGGGCACAGCCTAAGAGTGTGTTTGAGATCCGCAGTTTTCTGGGATTAGCTGGGTACTACCGTCGGTTTGTGAAAGATTTCTCCAGGTTAGCTTCACTGTTGACTAGGTTGACTCGCCAGGGAGTCAAATTTGTATGGAGTGAGACTTGTGAAAAGTCGTTTCAGGAGTTGAAAGTTAGATTGACCACCGCTCCAGTCTTGATTATTAGGAGAGGGTTTGGGTTATCAGGTCTATTGTGATGCCTCACGAGAGGGTTTGGGTTGTGTGTTGATGCAGGAGGAAAGTGGTAGCTTATGGCTCACGCCGCTTAAAAATACACGAGAAGAATTACCCTACACACGACCTAGAGTTAGCGGCTGTGATCTTTGCCTTGAAAATCTGGAGGCACTACCTTTATGGTGAGAGATTCGAGGTGTTCTCGGATCATAAGAGTCTGAAGTATCTGTTTTCACAAAAAGACTTGAACTTGAGGCAGAGGAGGTGGATGGAGTTCATTGAGGATTACGACTTCGAGTTGCATTATCACCCAGGGAAGGCCAATGTTGTGGCCGATGCTCTTAGTAGGAAATCCATTAGTGATGTAGCTTGTGTAGCCATCCGAGAGTGGGAGATGTTGGGGGCACTTGGCGAGTTTGATTTGCTTCTGGGCGAATCCGTTGAGGCTGCGGCGTTGTTTTCTGTTGTTGCGCAACCTACACTTGTGGCTCGAGTGTTGGAGGCACAGAGAGATGACCTTGAGGTAGAATCCCTCAGAGAGAAGATCTCCAGTGGGAAAGTTGAGAAGGGTTTGGCGGTGTATCCCGACTTGAGTGTGAGATACCGAGACCGCTTATTTGTACCGGAGTCTTGCCGAGAGGAGGTACTCCGAGAGTTTCACCATTCGCGCCTTGCAGTGCATCCGGGAGGTACTAAGATGTATCAGGATTTGAGTCGCCAGTTTTGGTGGCGGGGCATGAAGAGAGATGTGGCAGTCTTCATGTCTAAGTGCCTTACTTGTCAGCAAGTGAAGGCCGAGCATCAGAGGCCAGCGGGTTTGTTGCAACCCTTGCCTATTGCCGAGTGGAAGTGGGAGCATGTCACTATGGACTTCGTTGTAGGTCTTCCGAGGACTCGCGGGTAGTGATGCTATTTGGGTGGTTGTAGATCGGTTGTGAAGTCGGCGCACTTCATTCCTATCTTGGCGTGAGAGATTCGGTAGACCATCTTGCCGACTTGTATATCCGGGACATAGTGAGATTGCACGGGTCCCGTGGCGATTGTCTCGAGATAGAGATCCTCGTTTCCGCTAGGTTGTGGCAGAGTTTGCGAGTGCTTTGGGCACTAAGTTGACCTTTAGTACGGCTTATCACCCTCGACCGACGGGCGGTCCGGCGTACTATTGAGATCCTTGAGGACATGCTTCGAGGTTGTGTCCTTGATTTGATGGGGCGGGAAAGGCACTTGCCATTGGTGGAGTTTGCCTATAACAACAGCTTATCGATCTAGCATCGGTATGGCACCGTTTGAGGCCTTGTATGGCCGAGCTTGTAGCTCTCCAGTCTGTTGGACCGTGGTGCGCGTCACACGTTTGTTGGCTGCGGAGTTGGTTAGGCAGACGACGGAGAAAGGTGAGCTCATCCCTAGGAGGCTTATTCTGACCAGTCGTCGAAATCTTATCTTGACCGAGGAGGAGACCGTTGGTGTTTGAGATAGGTGATCATGTCTTTCGGAAGATGTCACCGAGGCGGGGATTGATGAGGTTTGGGAAGAGAGGAAAGTTATCCCCTCGGTTTATTGGTCCTTTTGAGATCCTTGAGAGGATTGGCGAGGTTGCTTACCGTTTAGCTTTGTCGCCACAGTTGTCCGGAGTTCATGACGTGTTTCATGTGAGTATGCTTCGGAAGTATGAGCCGGATCCATCACACGTGTTGGATTGGACCGATTTAGAGGTAGATGAGGATGCCTCGTATGAGGAGAGATCGGTTCGGGTCTTGGATAGGCGGGACCAAGTCCTGCGTGGCAAGACCATTCCTTTGGTGAAGGTTTTGTGGAAGCATCACGGAGTGGAGGAAGCCACTTGGGAACGTGAGTTGGAAGTCCGCGAGAAATATCCGGACTTGTTTGTTGATTTGTAGTCATGTAATGAGAACTTATAATTTTGTTGAACTTTGAGAACATTGTATGTGTCTTGAGTTGTAAAACATGGTATATGTTTTGATTTAAGGAAGTAGTGTAAAACTTGCCTTAATGTGAGAATTGATTATAATGTTGCATGTGTTGGCTATATTGTAGAATTGGAGATGTATCATGAAATTTTGTTATGATATGATTTGTGAAACCATGTATATTGAGAATGGTTGGAAAGTGGAACAAGAAATGCATGTTATAGATGCGCTTGAAAATGTATATTGCGAAATGCCTCTTGATAAGAGATGGATGACCGGAAATGGGTCGAATTGTTAAATATTGTGTTATGACATTGTTTAAAATGGAGAAAAAAAAAGCTTGCTTTTCAAAAACTTGTTTTAATTTCGGGGACGAAATTCTTTAAGGGGGGGAGGTTATAGCGATCCCGGGTTTACCCTTGTTGTATAGTGATCCGGACATGTGTCCGTGGATGTTGGTAGTGGATTGTTGTCTGTTTACGTCCTTTCATATATTGTATTTGAGTTATAGGATGTGTTGGGCGTTTGTTTCGAGTTGGTTGTGTTTGGGAGCCAAGGGTTCCGCCTGAATTTTGTCCTTCGCCGGCGAGGAGTTGGTCGCTTCGAGCGAGTTGAGTTTTATCTGGTGGGTCGAGCAGGCTGAGCGGCAGCGATCGTCTGGCCGGACTGAACACCATGATTTCGCTCGGCGTATTCTTCGCCGAGCGATCTGGTTGATCTTCGCTCAGCGGCGGTTCGTCGCCGAGCGTGCGTCTAGTTGCGAACTGAAGGTCGAGCTCTGGCTCGAGCGAGCTTTTCTTCGCCGGCGAGTTTCTAGGATGTTGGCTCGGCGAGACCTTCTTGGCTCGAGCTACGGTTTCAGGTTCAGTCGCTCGGCGACCAAGTCTTCGCCGAGCGAGCCTGTTTATATCGATTCGGCAATGGCGAATTTTAAGTTGATTTTTATAAACTTTTGCTCCAATCCTCCAGATCCGAGAGCTTCTCTCTAGCTTTATATTCTCTAAGGTTTGATCTATCTAGGATCATTTCCTTCCCATCTTGCTTTGTTAAAAAGGTAGAGGTTGACGAGGGCTTCGATTTAATCTGAAAAAGTCGGTGTTTGGAGCATTTTGATCTTTGGGTCTTCATCTCCTTTTGGGCTTAAACTTTGAGGTAGGGATATCCTACTCCTCTTTATGGATTCTGTCTTTAAATTTTGACATTTTGATGTGTTGGGGATAGTTGCGTAATTTTGGGAAAGTTTGGGGCTTTTATGCAATTTTATAAAAGTTTGGGGTTTTGTTTTAAATAAACCTATATGTACGGTTGGTACATAGAAATGAGATTAATGTGGAATCATTGATGAAAATGGAACCTTAGGGGTTGAATGTTAATTATGGAAAATGCTATAATTATATTGTTTAATTAATTGGGATAATTAATTGTGGAATTGGGATGTTGATTATATATCCTTTGCATTTATTTTACGTTTAGAAATATACGCTTTGGGCTATGGGGGGAGGATTGTCTTCTTTGTTGTAGCCAATGCATGATGATTAGGCAAATTAAAACCAATCATTGAAATGTGTCATTGAGAATGACAGTTGAAGAATACATTAACTTTATGTATTGATTTGTGATGTGTATAATTGTTGTTTATATGCATTGTGTTGTGTTGGAGAAGATAGGGGATGTACTCGCGGTTTAGGGAAGATAGGGATGTACCTCTAAACCGGATGTTGTTTGGGAGAAGATAGGGATGGACTCGGTAGATAAAGCTCATATGCTTGTCTTGGGAATGTGATATAGCTAGTATGCATATCTGTGGAAGTAATGAAGTTGTAAGTGGTTAATATGAGCTGTTGTTTCATATGAGTTGTGTGGCCAGGTTCTGAGCCATGAGTTATAAACTGAGAATGTAATGAAAATGGAGAGTGAATTGAATATAGACTTGAAGGTCTTGGAATTGTAATGTGTTATGAAAGAATGTAAAAGTGTTGACCATCTATCAACTGTTAATCTTTTAGTCATTATTCATAACTGGTTTAGTATATTTCTACTGGGCTGTGGCTCACCCTATATGGGAACATCATTTTCAGGTACAGGCAGCATGCCACCTCCAAGGACTTAGCTTGGGAGGCTAGTGGCGGATGGACTTTTTGACTTCTATTTACTTTTGATGTGTTACATGTAACCTCAAGCCAAGGGCTTTACGTGTATTGAGCTAGAGCTCTCTTGATTGTAACCAAGTATTAACTTGGAAAATTGTAAGCCTTTAAGGCATCCGCTTTTATTGTTTACATGTAATACTTTTGTACAGAACAGTTCAGTTAAATAGAAGAAGGTGGACTTTTATTATGTTGATGCATGTTCGATTGTTGGGTTTATTGTCATTATTTTGAGGGCGTTACATCTAAACTTAGATCAAAGAAAGAGTTTATTTTGTTACCACCCAAAACTTCACCAAAGCTAAAAGTTGAGCTTTTTTGCTGAGATTTCAACAACATACTCCACAACTTGAGGGTGATCAAGAGGAAGTTTGGAAATCAAGAAGTTCAATCTTTCTTTGGAAGGTGGATTTCAAGTCTTTCATTTTCTTATATTTTTTATCTCATATTTATTTTTTTGTTTCTTATTTCATAGTATTTTGTTATAATCCAAGTGGTTTGTCTATCTCATATTTATTTTCTTACTTTATATTTCATAGTATGCTGTTGTAATCTAAGTGGTTTGTTTAGCTCATAATTATTTATTTATTTATTTATTTTTATTCACTTGCTTTAATTTCATATTAGTTTTGTTGTAATTTTGCATATTCTACCTCATATTTGATTTTTTATTTATTTTTTATTTTATTATTATTATTTTAGGTTAATGTTAGTTTTGTTGTAATCTTGCATGTTCTATCTTGTATTTGTTTTCTTGTTTTAGTTTCATAATAATTATGTTGTAATCTTGCTTTTCCTACCTTATATTTTTCTTGTCTTAGTCTCATATTAGTTTTGTTGTAATCTTGCATGTTCTATCTTGTATTTGTTTTCTTGTTTTAGTTTCATAGTAATTATGTTGTAATCTTGCTTTTCCTACCTTATATTTTTCTTGTCTTACTCTCATATTAGTTTTGTTGTAATCTCACATGTTCTATCTCATATTTGTTTTTCTTGTTTTAATTTCACAGTAATGACTCATTTGCCCATTATATTGGAGTGTTACATTTGGGGAGTTACGTTAGAATGTTACGTTTAGAAAAAGTAAACCAAAGAGGTTTTAGTGTATTAGTGTAATATTTGAGTGTTACATTTAGGAAAAGTACACTAAAGAGTTTTTTAGAGTGTTGTCGAATGAGGACTTTTTAGTGTCTTACATTGAAGGAGTGTTATGTTTGTGAAAAGTACATTGATGAGTTTTTTTAGTGTAGTGTGCAATGTTGGAGTGTTACGTTGGAGGAGTTTTTTAGTGTGTTACGCTATTACATTTGTGAAAAGTACGCTAAGGAGTTTTTTAAGTATAGTGTGTAACGTTGGAGTATTACATTTCGAAAAAGTACACTAAAAAGTCTTTTAGTGTGTTACGTTGGAGTGTTACGATTGTCAAAAGTACATTGAAGAGTTTTTTTACGTTGGAGGATTTTTTCAGTGTATTACGTTAGAGGAGTGTTATGTTTGTAAAAACTATACTAAGAAATTTTTTAGTATGTTACGTTAGAGTATTGAAATGTTACGTTTGGAAAAAAAATACATTAAGGGTGTAACGCCCTCAAAATAAACCCATAAATCATACATTCTTGACATACTTAGGTATAAAAGAATAAAACATAGTTACATATCATCAGAGTATTCATTACAAAATGTATTACATGTTGACAACAAAAGTAAATACCCTATAGGCTTACAACTTTCCAAGTCAACACTTGGTTACAAAAGAGAGTGCTAACTCTACACCGAATAAGCCCTTGGCTTGATATACATGTAATACAACCAAAAATAACAAAAAAAAAAAGTCCAACAGCCTCAAGCCTCCCAAGCTATGTCCTTGGAGGTGGCATACTACCTGTACCTGAAAATGATGTCCCATATAGGGTGAGCCAACGCCCAGTAGAGATATGCTAAACATAATATGAGCAATAACTAAAACATTAGCATTTGACAGTTGTTTAACTCACATGAATAAATTCATAACCCATTTCAATTACATGACAAAGGTGTCCATGTTTCATTTCATTTTCAATACTTATCCAATTTCTCAATTCATAATCCTGGCTCAGAACCTGGCCATATACTTTAAATGAGAATATATCTCATATCAACAGCTCTTCCATTTCAACAGTTTAAATGAGATAACAACTCATATCAAAACACTTCCATAAGCCACAATAGATACACAGATTCGCTGTATCAATAACACATAAAACACCTCCATGCTTCACAAATGATACACATATTTGCTGTATCAATAATTTAATAGATACACGTATTTGCTGTATCAATGGAGTCCATCCCCTATCTCTTCCCACATAACATCCGGTTTAGAAGTCCATTCCCTATCTTCCCCTAAACCGTGGAGTACATTCCCTATCTCCTCCCACACAATACAATGTATATAAACACGTATCATATACATAATCAATCAATACATAAATTCAATGTATTATTCCAACCATCATATTCGATGACATATTTAATTGATTAATTTTAGTTTGCCTAATCATCATGCATTGTCTACAACAATCAAGACTATCCTCCACCGATAGCCCAAAGCAGTTATTTCTAAACAGATAATAAATGCATCAACAGATATGAAATCTTAACATTTTCAAAGTGAGTGATTAATAAATCCAACTCTACCATTTTTACTCATAATGAGCCAATTCCATTATTTCCAACTCAATTTCACATTTCCACAACAATTGTCATTAATTACACTAATGACCCAAATATACCAAAACATGGCATTTTTTCCTTTTTCCTCAATATTGACCTAAAGGCTCAAATATTAACAACAACATCAACAATCTCCTTTTTAGACCCAAATACACATATAAGAGTCAAAAACAACAAAACCCCTCTTTTGAAAATAACACATTTCAAACCCTAACTTTCCAAATCAATCCATCTATACAAATAACTCAATGTCTATGTTAAAACACATAAAAATGAGTAGGAATCCCTGCCTCGAAGTTAGAGCTCAAACGGAGAAGAAGACCAAACTCAAAGTGCTCCAAACTTCAAACTTTTCGGATCAAAATGTAGCCTTCAACGATCAATACACTTTTTACAAAGACACCAAGGAAGTGAATCACTTTAGCTAGATCAAACCCTAGAGAGAAGGGAGATTCTAGAGAGAGGAGCTCTCAAAATCGGTTTTGGGAAAATAAGAGAGAGAAAGGGAAATGAAAAAGTGATCCAAAAAGGTGAAATCCTGAAGTTATACCGATCGCTTTCGGCGAGAAACCCCGCCGAGCATCGACCTGAACTCACGCCGGCGTCAGCACCGCCGGCGTAGATTACACACTTCCAGAAGTTTTGCAGACATGGTCCTCGCTCGAGCGTCAAACTCCCCGCTCGAGAGAAGAAACAAAATCAAAGGGTCACGCTCGAGCGTCAAAACTCCCGCTCGAGCGTCTGAAGACCTGCAGACAAAAGTACTGGGAGATGGAAAATCACGCTCGAGCGTCAAAACGCCCACTCGAGTGGAGAAGTAACAACGAAGGGCCCCCTCGAGCGTCAAAAGCCCTGCTCGAGCGTGAAGGCCAAAATCTGGGCATCAACTCTAGGTTTCAAAACACAACCAACCTGTTTCAAACCTGTCCAACACAACCCAAGACTCAAATACAAAGAGTAAGGGAAGGAAATGAGAATGAGATAACAGCACAACCACGGAACCAAGTCCGGAATACAATATACATAGGAAAGGAAAACTGGGATCACTATAAAGGGGCCTTTCAGTGTGTTACGTTATAGTGTTGGATGAGTCTTTTAGTGCTATGTTGGAGTAGTGTTACGTTTTTTATAAATACATGACAGAATTTTTTAGTGTGTTATGTTGTTATATTGGAGTAACGAAAATGTGCTCCAAAAATTGGATTCAACTTCCCTAGGATGGCATCCCCCAATGAGGAAGGGTAGAAAGGTCCGCCAAATCATACCAAAATTTAAAATAGGATCTCATGGTAAGATTGTTAAAAGAAAGAGGACCTATCAGTGCGTTAGAAAATTGATGGGACTGTTTGGAGTAATTGATTCTCATATAGAACTTTCTGATAATTTTCTCGATTTCCCCCCTCCCAAATTAGCTATGAATTATTCCAATTGGATGCAGACTTATTTGTGTGAGCAAGATAATGTTTGGCCCTGTTTGTGCGTGGCCCTATTCAGAGAGAGAGCACTCTAATAGCTCTAATTTGTATGTGGACCCCATCTAATGTGATTTTTTTTTTTTCCATCACTAGCTCAATTAAAGCTCTAGTTTTAAGGGATGAATCATTGTTGATTTATGAATCATTGTTGATTTAGCTATATATGAAGTTATAGTTTGCACAGGTTACCTAGGTAGGGATTGGTTATATTACCAAAAAAAAGGGGGGGGGATTGGTTTTGCTGCAGTCAACAATGATACTGTTCGTGCTGTTAAATGATGTGTCCCAATAAAGACTTGTGACATGACAACAATGGCCTCATGGCAGTGGCGGAGCTATGTAGGGACTAGGGGGGGCATGTGCCCCCTCTGAAGTTTTGCAATTTTATTTATTTATTTATTTATTTATTTTTGCATATAAGGAAAATAATTAACCAATAAAAAATTTATATAAAAATAACATTTAGAATGATTTCTTAATGACATTTTTCAAATTATGAAAATAATGATGGTTATTTTGATTGAAAATGAAAAAATAACAACAAACCACATTATTAAAAAACTTTAGTGCAGCAGTGATATCAAATCATCACTTATATGTAAACATAGTTAACCCCATTAAAAAAATGAGAACTTATTGAATTGTTAATTATATTTAACAAGTGTGATTGACTTTCCATGCATTATTTTACTATTGATTAATGATATTATATATCGATGATAATGTGGCATCACTATTATTTATTTATTATTATATAATCTATTATAAGACATACAAGACTCTTTTGCATTACATATGATACACTAGTTACAAATATCACCATATATTTTCAATTTTGATTTTTTACAAGGTCAATTGTAAAAACAAAATTTTTAAAATTTTTATATTAAATATTTAAGATTTTGTGCGTAATATTAATTTAAAAATTATTATCTATTGTTATTAATTATGAAGAAAAAAATTTCAAAATTTTAATTAACAAGTGCCTCTTCTAAACTATTTTTCTGACTCCACCGCAAGTTTCTGCAACCCATGCTTGCCTCCGCAATCTCTTGCACAATATGACCAAAATCTAATAGCAAATACTCGCTCCCTTGAATAGCCTTGACCATGGACAAAGAGGAGGCACATAGGGTCCAGGGGGTCACGTTTTCCCCGGGTTTCAGGATTTTTTTTTTTAAATATAAAGAAAATATTTTAACTAAAAAAATTTATAAAAATATTATTTAAAGTAAAATGTCAATGACATTTTTAAAATTATGAGAACAATAATGGTTATTTTGATTGAAAATAAAGAGATTATGATAAGTCATATTATTATTCATGAAAATTTCAATATAATGGTGATGTTTATCATTATTGACATGCAAACATAATTAATTTCAATAAAGATATAGAATTTATTGGATTGTTAGTTATATTTGATATGTGGAGTTTATCCTCCATGTGTTTCTTTCCATTCATAACTAAAATGAAAACTATATAAATTATAATCAAGCAACACATCTTCAATTATAAAAAAAAATAAAATAAAATAATTAGAATATGTCATAACTAATATCAGAATGAGTCATAACTAACTATTACTTGATATATAGTCATAACCAAAATAACAACCACAAGAAGTTATAACTAAATTATATCTCTATAATGTGTTATAATAAAAACCACAAAAATCATAATTGCGACATATGATAGACACTTTTTTTACTGTATGTTTTATAGAATTTCTCTGCTAAAATATATCATTTCTATCTCAACCTATATATCTTCTTTTTTAATTTTCCAATCCACCTATAAAATAGTTACTCCCCAATATTTGTATAAAATTTAATCTCAAATCCTTTAATTTAAAATTCACATTTATTCAAATGAACTCTTAATATTTAAGTTTAATAATATCTCATTGTTGTTTATTATGAAAAAAAAAAATTAATGTTGTCATTAATTTGTGCCCTCTCTTTACTATTTCCTCGCTACGCTAAGTTTCTTTTGTTTCTAATACTGTTTCTTTAATAGTTCTCCAAAGAATGTATTTTATGATAAAATAATATACAAATAGAATTTATGTGATCATTTTATTTTTAATCAGAACATCCATTACTATAATTATAGTTTTAAAAATGTTATGGATACATTATTCTAAGCTATTTCTATTTAAATTTTCTAGTTACAAATCATTTATCATGGTATCACTAGCCAATTAAATCTTGTAAATATATTTAGGATTAAGTAAACTACTATTGTCTCTCTCGCTTACCGAACTATATAATCTTTGCAACTGCTGCGATGTAAGAACTCTCACATTATTTAGTGGTACCATCACATGATTTCACTGTTATATTTATACCCAATCATTAACAAAGTTTTAACTAAAGTTTATCCACTTTTAATTGATAGCATGAAAAGCCTAACATAACTTGCCTATTGGAACCACCCTATTGCCTTCTCAACTCCTCGAATCCTGAATCCACCCTCTTCTAACACATTCTCCACACATGTTCCCTTTTTGTGATTTTCCTCTTTTTAATCAAAAGGTAATTTAATGCCCAGAAAGATAGAAAGTGTGTTGCAAGAAGAAACCTCAATCTAAATGAGCTTCACAGTGCAATTACACTAGTTTAAGGTAATTGCAATTTTTTTTGGATTAAATATTCTTGCGAAAGCTTCACCTTCATTACTCTACCAGCTTATATATGGATGCGAGTTTGATGAAGGGATTGGTTATCCTCTAGTTTTCCTTTTCTTTGGGTGCTTTTGCTTCAAAATGTTTGCTCAACCTATGTTCTTATGCTTTACAGATAGTACTAACAGGTGACACAATGAAAACTTTGTTTAATCTCTGATGTTGTTATAAGTAGATGAATTTTGTTCAACCTACATTTATACAGATATATTTTTTTAATATTGTTATTACGCACACTATTTAATCTCTAATGTTGTTATAAGTGGATGATTTTTATTTTATTTTTCCATTTAGATGAAATCCCAAATGTGTTTATACTATGGATATAGAAGTCACTTGCTTTACCTTGCAAACTAGGCGCCTGTATTGAAAAATCTAGAAATCCGTTAGATATTGATTTGTGCTAATGTATCAATTTAAAACAATAAAACAATCCCAATCAAACAATCAAGACAAAACAACAAGGAAATTTACAACTCAACCACACAAGTTTGTTTGCGGGATTGGCAAGACTAAGGAACCTAACAATCTCCCCCTTTGTCAATTCCCGGACAAAACTTTCTAACATAATTTCCTAGAAAACAAAAGAACTAATAAAACAAACCAACTCAAAGGAAAACAACTATCCCAAAACAATCTTGAAGTAACAAACCAATCTTGAGTAGAAACTTGTAAAACTAAAAACAGAGATATAAGAAACAAATAAATATGTCCCATACAAAACATTAGTCCAATGCTATTCCAATGTGTCCTGCAAAAAACCATCATGAGTGTGCAATATATGTGCAACATATATCTGTATTCATATACACAGCCATATATACCCTCCAAAAACGTACTCCCTCTTTTTGTCCGGGAGTGACAAAACAAACAAGGATAAACAAACCAAAAGAAACTATCCAAGAAAATAACAAAAACTGTCCAAAAACAACCATAGGCCAAAAACTAGCAATGAGAAGGTGACGACTGCTGCATCTGAAGCATAGAAAGGATCTGAGCAAGCATGGTACTCTGCTGATCAAGGCGGCCGTCAAGGGTATCCATCCGAGCATCCAACTGATCGAGCTGATGCATGACAGACTGCTCAAACTACTGCAGCTGCCCACGAAAGGACCGAGGACGCATCTCACCGGCAGTGGCTGCATCAAACTCCTCCTCCTCCGCAAGGGGATCATCACCTGTACCAGACAAACCAACTCCCGACACCCTCCCTCACATGTGCTTGACTCTGAGAAACTATTAACTTGGTGATGGGTTTAATAAGATGGGCAACTCATCATCATCAAGAGTGGGAACACCAAGAGATGAGAGAAAACGAGTGAGCAAACACCTATATGGAAGCCCTAAAGACTTTCTACCCTCAAAAACCACAATCATTTTGGAAACTATCATCTCAGAAAGATCAATGGGAAGTCTATGATCAGTGCAATACAACACATAACCCTGATCGTGGATAATGTGTGAGGAGTGTGTGGTCATATGAAGATTAGCACAAACAATGAGATTCAGAAGACGAAACCTAGGAAGAAGCTCATTTTGTTGAATGAGCGCCCCGGTGAGCCAAGTCCGGTCAATCCCACAAAGTTCAGACACAACGCGATCAAAATCGACACCGGTCCGAGTAAGGAAAGGAAAATGAAAATTACCGACTTCGGGAAGATCAAGAAATATCCGAAAAACATCCCCAGTGATAACGAGAGACTTCTTCCTAACCCAAGTTGGAAAAGATGCCGAAATTTCTTTGCGAATGGAATGGATATTGCAATAAAATTCACGGATAAGACTCAGATTTTGTGGCCCCGAAAAATGCAACACTTGATCACCGCCTAATGAATCGAACAAGGAACGAATGGTTAGAACCTCAAAGGCACTGGGGAGGACATTGTGCTCGAGATGAACTTTCCGAGTGGCATAAAACTCCCTAAACAGCTTAGACTTTTCTTTGGATTCGAATTTGTCAGTGTTGAAACTTGGGCGAGACTCTGTGGTTTTACGACGGTTGGAGGACTCAACCATAACTAAATCTAGAAATTGGAGCACCTCCAATTGTGATAAAAAAAATCACGGGCAACAGCCACAAAACAATCTACTAAGAAGATATAAAGGAATTACACAGGTATACTCTCAATTACCTAGCGAATCTACGCCCAAATTGAACCAACCCCTATGTGTCTCTTTTAATCCCGTCTTCACCTTGGAATTGTCTTGACGATGAGCCACTCTAGAATCCACCAAAGCTTCAGGCTCAAATTCTTCAGAATCCACCAAAGAACAACTCTCTCTTTTGTATAGAATGAACAAACAAACCTTTGATGTATTCTTCTTAACCCATGAGTTGAATACTCGATTTAACATCAAAGAAAACTAGCCAAATATCCCCAGATATAAACCTTAATATCCAAAAAGAAGATCTGAAGAAGTAATCCTAAAATCTGGCAGAAACACGTACTTATAGAAATCTGGGACTGCGAAGCTTGCTCGAGCGAGGAACCAAAAACGCGTGTTTTCCATAAGTGGCTTCACTCGAGCCAAACAACCTGCGCTCGAGCGAAAAATCATCCTTCTTAGGTTTTTTACAGACGCAGCCTTCGCTCGAGCAAGAACTCCTTCGCTCGAGTGAGCAAGGGCGGACAGGCAACTTCGAAAGCAATTTTGCATTTTGCTTCGGGGGCGCTGTCCCGGACCCACCAAGGGGCGCTGCCCCCTGGACTCTTGCGAGATGACCGGGCAGCTCGATTCTCGTCATAGTCAGCGAAGTGGAAATCTTGAAAGCATTAGCATCACAAACTTCTCTGCAAGGCACAATTCGGGTTGGATTCACATCTAAAAACTCATAACCTCACTGAAATAAAAAGTGCGAAAATAAGTACAACTGAAAGGAGTTTTGTCGCACGGGATTGCCAAGAATAAAACCTAACATGTATAATTCCTATTGGATGTATTGTTACAGAATGTTAGTCACAATTGGATATTTTTTAGTCCAGTAGAAAAGTAAATTTGTATGAGTGTGAAAGGGTTTTAGTTTCAGATTCGGTTTCCTTTATTTACGAAATTATGTTAGTTTATGGGATTTGAATTCTTGAATGTTGATAGTATTTAATAAGAAGTTGAATGGAAGGAGAGGTATCTCCGGCATTTTCTATTTCCAATTGGATTTATCGAAGAGACCAACCGGTGTCTCGGTTTACTGGTAACATTTTTCCCCAACTCTCCATCTTAATTCCTCTGATTTTATCAGCATAGGTAAGGGAAATAAGCCTAACTTTTTAGGGTATATACCATGTACATATTGTCTTATGGTGTTTTTGTTGATATTGGGGAAAGATCCAAGCAGTTTGGAAAATGATAATTGGAGGAAGGTTTCTTGTAATAAATGGTTCCCTTCTATGTAACAATCCAAGTTTGCAAGTGTGACTACCATCCAAGGGTGGAGGAGACAGTAGTGAGAAACTCCTACTTGACATTAACATCCGTAGAAGGTCTAGTTATCTAGATGATCCCCATTGAAATTAACATCTCTTATTTAATTTTTGGCAAGAGAAGATAATTTGTTTTGCAGCATAAACTGAGTCTGTTAATGCACACAAAAAAGAAAAGGAATCATCTTTTTAATGATTGTTTAAATGTCAGTGTTTTACTTTTCCAGTGAATAATTTTATTTCTATCTTTGGTGCTGATTTTGTGTCCCACCTGCATTATGCTTCTTGTGGCACATTCATATTCTTTGGAAGCCTTATAGAATAATGGCACATATGAATTCTTTTTCTGTTTATATTTTGTTCAGATTCTTTTTGCTTGCGTATTGGATTAATACATTGCAATTGCAGGAAGCTATAGTTCTACCCTCATTTGTCGCAATAGCAATTCACCCAAGACCTAGTGTTTGGGAATTGTTCGTGTCTATGTGTATGAACTGAGTGTGGAACAATTAACTGTTCAAGAATATCTTTGCTTCAAAGAACTTGTGGAACAATTAACTGTTCAAGAACAATTAACAGTGAGATCAATTGAGTAATTTTTTTCACATTACATTTCATTCAATCAAAGCATATTCTTTTTCTTTTCTTTCTTTCTTTCATTTTCTTTTATTTTTTTACTTTTTTTTAGTTCATTATTTCAATTTTTTTCTCCTCTCTAGGCCACTTCTTCTTAAGTATGGCCTTGATAAATAGGTTAGATTAGATCAACACTTAAGTACTGGTTTTATTGCAATGGAAGGACTGGGTTTATTTCAGTCATGGAAATGACACAGTTTCTTAAATCATATTTGTAGATAGCATAATTTTGATTGCTCTCTTTAATTTGTCATATTTGGATGGAAAGTCCTGTTATATGTATGCAGAAGAAGTTATTAGACCAACGAAGGTTGGCCTGAGTGGAAGGGGCTCTGGTCGCTTAAGAAAGTGGTCTTGGGTTCGATTCCTTGTCAATGCAGCAAACTTTCTTGGGTGAGGTCCCCGCCTTGGTGCCTGACCATACCTCAGAGGATTAGTCCTGGGTGAAGCCTGGGGATACCTTGGGAAACCAAAAAGAAGAAGTTGGAATCCTCATTGTCAATTGTGGTCTATTTTTGTTCTGCGTTGTATATTTATATTCATTTGTTTGTATGGACTTTTCTATGCTTGATATTTTGTTATTCAATCATATAGCCTGATTACCTTGTCTGAAGCCAAAACAACAGAAGCATCCAATATCATGAGCTGAGATTTTATCCTGCATGCAAGCCAACCAAGAAAGGTACTCCATAGGAGTGAATGAATCTTCTTTGTTTTCATCTGTCCTATACATTCTGCAATTTTCAGATTTTCATTTGTAACTTCTTTTCATTTTTGGTCTAATTTTTTTTCCCTATTAGTTCTAACAAAGAGAGCAAAGGAATGAATTAAGGTACTACGAGCTAATTACTACAGTTGCCTAAATCCTTGATTTCTATTTCCAGGTACGCCCTTCAATCTAAGAATTACATATTCCCAAATTTTCTTTCTTCATTCACCAAAATTTTCATTCTAGGGCCTCATGTCATTTCTTTCTCTCTTCCTTATATATCTCGTCGCATCTATTCATATATATATATGGATTATTCATGGTTATTTCCAAGTGTATGGATTTTGTTCATTTTTGTTTTTTAATCATTCTATTGGGTATTTTTTTTGGAAGTTAAAATAAATTATAGAGAGACTATTTGGCATTGAAAAGATCCAGACTCCTAAAAAAGTTGTTCTAATTTAATCATAGTGACATGACAGATTATCTCACAAATTTTCGATTTGTTACAATTCAACTATCCCCACCTTTGCGGTTGATCCTCTCCTTTTTGATAGTATCATTGAGATATTTTTTTGTGCTATTTCCCAATTTACAGAATGTATAAATTGAACACTAGAAGATGGTAAATATTGGCCCTGGGGTGGGAAATTTGCATATGGCATGCAAAGGATTATGGTTGAAAAATTCATATCTAACTCAGGAAGAACTATGTTTTCCCTTGTATTCTTTTCTTATTTTTTAATGTTATTTTTGAAATGTTGACAGAAGGAATAATATAATTTTGTCCAAAATTTTGTTATTGTAATGAAAATATTTGTTATTTTTATTTGTGTTGCTGCACAAAAAAAAAAAATAATAATAATAATAATAATCTATATTGTAATTATTTTATAAATATCCTGCTGAATTATAATTTTCACAATTATTAATTGCTCTAATTTTAAATTCCCACGTAATGGAAGGCCCAAACCATAGTAAAAGGCCCGTCAAAAAATAATTCAACTAGTTACCAAACAATAGAAAAAATGGGTGTTAGGTATAGGTCTTAATAGGTGTACTTATTGTCCAATAGGGTCTATGATAATTAATGGTATTTTTTATCAAACACTATTAAAATACGTCGCTAATTGTTAATTTTCAACAATAGTTTGAAAATTTTGTCACAAAAAATGTCACTAATTACGTGCAGGTCTTAATAGGTGTACTTATTGTCTAATAGGTCCTATGATAATTAATGGTATTTTTCATCAAACACAATTAAAATACGTCGCTAATTGTTTATTTTCAACAATAGTTTGAAAATTTTGTCACAAAAAATGTCACTAATTATAAGTTTAAGCGACAGTTTAAAAAAATCGTCACAAAAAAAGTCACTAATTTTTAACTTTCAATGACCGTTTGAAAATTTTGTCACAAAAAAAAAAAAAAAAAACACTAATTGTAAGTTTTAGTGACAATTTATAAAATCATGACAAAAAAAAAAGTCACTAATTGTCAATTTTTAGCGACATATACAAAAACAATCGTCACAAAAAATGATTTTTAGCGATAATTTTAGTATTACTAATTTTCAATAGGACTTGATGGGAATTAAGTTTAACTACTAGGATCTATTAGTAGTTTACTCTAGAAAAAAGAGTTTTATGTTTAATTATTAATTGGACAAATCTATATTGCAGTTAACTAAATTATTCATTGAAAATGACATGATAGATAAATTTGATTATATAAGCTTAGTTAGTAATTTTGTTGTTAAAAATGTAAGAAAAGTAATATTTAAGTGATATTTTGTTGTCTTTAGATTAATTTGGATTGATTCATGTAGTCGACTCCATTTGATGAGACTTAAGGCTTGGTTTGGTTGGTTAGTTTGATTTATGGCTTTAATTTCATTTGGTATTTTTTTTCCCTTTGTTGTATATTGAGTCTTGCTAAGCCATGAAATAACAAAATCAAATTATTTTATTTTATTTTTATCTTTTTGAGTTCTTATAATGATTTGCTAAGATCTTAATCTATGTAAGCAAATTTTGGTAATCATATTCAAACAATCTCTGTGTGTGTGCTAATAAATAAATAATTGTGGGTAATTCCTATTACATTGGTTTAGCACCCGTAAATGTTCAAAACAGGCCCTGTATAAATAATCCAATTTTTTTTTTTATTGATGACATTGCAGTCAAGAAGATTAAAATTTGCAAAGCTAAAAGGGTTGGATTGTGCATCACCCAATCATAAACAATAGCACTTGAGTCTTAATAAAAGTTTTGCAAAGCACATGCAATTATATATATATATATATATATAGGACAAGTGGTTGTCAGTTTTACATTATTAATCCATGCCAAAATGAAATTTTAAAAGTACCAAATTTGTGTTCTCCTTCTAGGAACCTGCAGGGCCCCCATATAGTACCACATGCCCAAAGTGAGCCCCCTTGTATCCTTCATCTTTCACATTATACAGTTTTCTACTGTTTGTAAACTCGTATGTTTGAGGATTTATTATATCCCCTCCACTTGGACTCTTAAGTGCAATATCCCTGAAGTATGCATCATATCTGATGTCCTCAATTAGAAAATGACCTCCCCCCATTGCAGGTTTTGGGGTGCCCGGTGGACTAAATACCTCTCCTCCCCATTCAGCATGTGAAGCTAAGTTTGCTAATCCGCCGCCAAATATTCTCTTTGGCCAAAATCCAATATTTGTATTCGCAACTCCAAGCCACCAGTTTCCATTAGCTAGGTCCTATATATTTTTACATGGATATCAATATTGAATAATTGAATAGAAGAACGCAAATTCTATTTCTTTACCACTAATTACTTAATTATGATTTTTGTTTCATAATTATTGGTGTAATAATTATTTGACACAATGGTAGCATGACTTGTGAACTTGTGATGTGCCAATACAGTGGTCTAGGTGTGGACTTTATGTATATTAAGACTTTTCAAATTTTACCTGCAAGATGTAGATTTCCATCACAATCGGTGTCCCTCCACGTATAGAGACCTCTCCAAATGCTGCACCAAGAGCTATTTCTGTGTCCACAATCACAAATCCAGGACAATTTGTATTGAAACAATGAAATTGACCTGCCTGTTTGGTAGACAAACATATAAGAATATATTGTAAGAGCTACTAAGAAATATAGTCAATCAAAGTAATATGCAATAAAAAGCAATGATACTTACATTTGTATATATGAATAGTCGAGAACGTGCATCACCAAACAGAGATGGATCCACCTGAGACAAACCAAAAACATAATAACAACAAATGCTTTTGTCTATGTGAAACTAGTTGTTACTTCTGAAAATTGTTTGTAAAATAAGTAAGAAGTTAAATTTACAAGCAAGAAGATCAACTTACCCTCCACCCGACTTGTAAACTATCAGGCCCATTTTCAATCATCATTCGCCCTGCACTATATTGTTTACCCATGACATCTGGTTGGTGTATACTAAGCACTGCCGACGCTCCACTGTATTTGTTTGGACCATCTATTGTCTCAACTACGGCATACTGGGTAATAAAAGTCCAAAACATATATGTTACTTTTATATTTTCTCTATAACCTTTTCCACTATGAGAATCTGTACATATCCATATTGTTGGGAGAAAATCAAAGGCCAATTCGAAATACCCGAATCTAGCACAAAATAGCAAAAGTAATTTCTCCCTCTTTGTGTGAATCTATTAGGAAACAATTTGAATAGAGCACAATGTGTGTATATATATAATCTGAAAATAATAAATCTAAAAGTCACACAACAAGGCAAGAGCAATTTGCCGATCCAAAAAAAAAAAAAAAAAGACGAGCAATTTTTACGTGGAAAACCTTCCCACCGTGAGAGGAAAAAACCACGGGACCGTAGTCCATCAAATATCTCCTCTATCAAAGAATAATGGGTGTACAAGAGTTCTCTCTAGTTAGTACTAGAGGCAAACAATCAAGAACAACTACAAATAAGTTTTCTTGGCAACCAAAGAACTAGTTATAAAGTTTAGGAAAGATCTCACAAAAACAGGATACTGTTCACGAGCTAGAAAACCAAATTCAAAATGCTCCAAATCTGATCTCCACCATTCAGATCTTAGAGCCTTGAGTGTGAACTCGCCTTCCAAATTTCAGCTCAATCGGACCACGAATGCTTGCCGATCGAACTATTTAATCAAAGCTGGACAGAGTTCATCAAAAAAACTGCTTGGCTTCCTTTTTCCTCTATTTGGTGGCTGCACTCTACTCTCTCTTTAGGGTAGTAGAGAGGGTTTTGTCTCCTCACACACACGGGCCAAAAACCAAACAAAAAACATTATTCGTTTGGTTTAATTTTAAAATTATAATTTGAGTGTACAGTTATATTTTGAGTTTTAAGTTTTTGAATCATTATTTGAAAAGAGAAAATTTGTTTTGTTATGAGTTTTGAAAATAATTTATAATGATTTGTATTTTTTTTTTTTTTTGATTGATGTATAAAATGTGAGAGAATATAAGAGGAGACATGAGAGATATGAGAGAAAAAGTGATTGATTGATTAATAATAAAAGAAAGAAAATAAAAAAAGAGGAGTTTTGAAAGTAATTTTGTGTTGTATTTTAAAAATATGTTTGGTTAACAAGTTGTATTCAAATCATGATTTAAAAACAAAGTTGAGTTTTGAAAAGTAAACCAAATGCTACCATAATCTCTCCATGTAGGCTTGAGACTCACATGGGCTTTCACTAAATATTTAGGCCATCATCCACCTACAACATCATCCACCTACGAGGGAAACCAACCCAACACATATATATGTATACGCTTACTTTTTTTTGTTGATTTCCCCCCCCCCCCTCCGCTCCCCCGCCCCTCTCTTTTCATTCAAAAAATGCATTGTGTCCTAATTGTAAGACTTAATTTTTAGTGTTTTTGGTTGTGCAGATTCAAGCCATGTAAAACAATCACATCTACAAGTAAAATTATTATCAAAAGTTTGCCTAAAACTTTCAACAAGATGAGGCTAAACATAGCTTCAAAAAATGAGGACTAAAATCAATTCATAGGATCAAAAAATGTGTTTAGAGTGTTTTATGTGTGTGTTGACAGCTCATTCAAGAAAGTGATTTATAGAAACAAATAAAACCAAATATAGAAAACAAGCAATAGTGCAAAACTAGTATTGTGAAGCTATATAATCTTGATTGACTAGGATAACTTACATCAGCACCACCGGTGTCATCTGCAGGAGTCATTGTTTTTGAAGCAAGTTTATCTCTAATGAGATCTTCTTTAGTAGTTCTTCTAATTGGAACTGTTCCAACCGGGCAACCTCCGCCCTTTAGTCCTATATGTAGAGGTTTGCTATCTTTTGAGGAAACTTGATCTCTTGATCTATTGGGTAATGAAGTGGGCTTCATCTGCAATTCAACTCAATTCGAAAAAGGTAAAGGAGACTTCCACATAAATTGATCACATAATGGATTACAGAAAATTCACAAGAGTTGGATTCTACTGTTGGGTTCGTGCATGTCTTGTTTTCTATGAGCCCCATAAAGTTATTAGTGTTGGGTGTGTATCAAATTTTGTAAGATCCATACTGTATTTTGGGTTAGGTTGTGAATCAAGAGTTCACTTTGTAATTCAATGTGTAGGGTTTTATTAAATTGTATGGGACTAACATTTCTATGGTTTGCCTATAAATATGAATCTTCTCTACACTCTTCTCTCTTTTATTGATGCTTGTCCCAAAATTATATTTTATCTATTAGATTTGATCAATACAATTATTCCCTTTGCCAATAAAAAGAAGTATTGTAGAGGTGTGAGATTGAGAGGGTTTGTAAAGATGTAGGGGATATGAAAAAATTCCGGGGACGACGATAGTGAGTAATTAAGCACGTGTAGCTTTTGGAATAAGTTAATCTTAAGTAGGGAAATGGGCAGAGTTTCAAGACTTTGGTATTGGTGTCAGATTTTAAAGGTTTTTGGTTTCGTTGTTGTACTCACTATGATTCATAGTATATTCTCTTTTGTATGCAAATCTTTGTGATTTTTCCTCTTTAGTGTGTGCATATGGATGTGCTTCCATTCGAATTTAGGATGTGCAATAATCCCAGAACCTATTGTGCGAACTACATTCTGTGATTTATTTTGTGCTCATAGAGTGTTGAATAAATAATTAAGTAGCCTTCAATTATGTGTTGGAGATATAAGAGGATGTATGGAGACAAACCTGAAAATGGAAAGTGTGGCTCTTCAGTAAAGGATGATCAAATGCAGGCTGTTTGTAGAAATCCACGCAATCATATATATCTCCATAATTATTCTGTAAATGTTACAATCTTTTTGTTAATTTTTATATACAATTGTTCAATTCATGAAAGGTTGTTCACAATTTTGGGCAAAAATAATAATACCATATTCTGTATTCTCAAGTTCAGAATGTCAAATTTGATGGTTGCAATTCAAGACATCCATGATATTAGGCCTAAGTTGCCTATTAATCTCTGCCATTTGATTTTCATAGAAAATTTAACTGGACAATATTGAAATTGAATGTCCTCGAAACTAGCCCCAGGACATCCTAGGAAACCGGCTCAACTTAAATTTTTATTTATTACATTTGAGACAATAGTTTGTTGATAGATACGTGTCAACAACTTTATGTTCCAATTTGAAATTGAAGAGATAGATTTTTTTAACCCAATAAATAACTTTTTAATTTAAAAAATTAGTTTAATATTTTATGGTTAATTTGATATAAATTTAATTCATTCCACATCAGAGACAAAAGGATGCCATGCCGTACATAGAGATTGTGTTTGTTTGGGATTGTCCCTATATATCCTTTATATTGTAATTATTAAGTTCCATAAGAGGTAGATACAAAATAAGACATTAAGTATGGGATATGACTGATTATTGATCTCTATATGGTGATGAGATACCAAATGAGAGATTAAGAAGGGTCTGCATTAGTAAAAGCACCAAAATATTCTCCCATTATGGTCATTACACTACGTATGTATGTCTCGTGTGATTCCAGACAAACATGGGATATGATAAGATGTTACAATTTCCCAATCAAGGAACATTTCAAACTGGGATACGATATGCAACTGATAATATCAACATCAATTATGGCAAGTCTGTTAATCAAATATAATTTACTCCAATGAAACAAACATAGCAAAATTGAATTAAGACTTGTGTTTGGATTTTAAATTTATATATGAATTTGAAAAGGAAAATAGAAAACGAGAGTGAAAAGTGAATCAAATATAGTTATACTTTACCTAACTATTCCATTTCTCTATCTAAATTAGTGATCCAAACGCAGTCTAAATGTTTCGAATAATAGTTGAGAATAAATACTTGTATAGTTTTGACTGCTGGTTTGTTGAGATGCTTAAGTTGCTCCTCCAACTCCAAATCTTCCTCTTTAGTTAAACTCCTCCAGTCTCCTTCAATTCCATTGTGTCCCACAAGGTGAGAGCATACACAGAGAAATAATACAATAGCATGTAAGTCCATGGGATGATCTGGAAAATAATAAAAAAGCAAAGTAGTTAGTGATCAAAAATCACAACAATCATCTATAATTATTTAAGGCAATTAATGAAATTACAATGGTACTATATCTATACACATAACGTTCACATATTTTATTTTTGGACAATCTATATTTGTAGTCCTTAAAGTATGCGTTTATTGTCATCTTGGTTCTTCAAGTTTTAATTTTGTCAATTTCATCATTGAAATGTCAATTTGAGTCAATTTGTTCCAATTCTAAGCGTACTGTCTAAATAGTTAATGGAATCGTAATAAAATACACACAAGTTCTTTAAAAGTATGTGTTTCTTGTCACTCGTATCACTTTGGTCCTTGATGTTTTTAATTTTGTCAATTTGGTCATGAAACATTAATGAAGAAAATAAAGCATAACCATACAATATTAAAATACGAAATTGATAAAATTGATACCTGAGAGGCCAATATGACAGAAAATATACATTTTTAGGACCATAGTAAAATTTATAATTATTTTTTCTTAACGATTTAAACATCCGTTTTGAGATTATATTAATTTGACTAAAATTGACAATTTTGAAGCAAAATTTTGATCTGCTAAAATCAGTTATTAATTGTTAGATTAGCACCTTTAGAAGTTAGCCTTTCCACCCTTTGTAAATTCAACTCTCCCTAAGAAGAGTTGAATAACCTCCCCTAAGGACTAAGTTCTTAAGAAAGTCATGGTGGTTAATTAGGTTAGGCCTAGTTGATTGACAAAATTAAAAATTAAGGGACCAAAATGGCAATGAATCTATATTTTACAGACTAAAATTATAGTTTATCCTTTATTTTATTTTATTTATATGTAATGTGGAAAAAAACGAACGACACTTATGTTTGGCAAACGCTAGCCCTATTATCATTGCAATTGAAGGAGAATATTTAAAATTCGTAAAATTAAAGTAGGATATTTGATTTAATAGTTGTATAGACGTCACTGATTCAATTTCGATAGAGAAGTTGGGCTTGATAGATTGGTTGTAAATATCTCCCTTATATGTTGACCCAAAAAAAAAAAAAAAAAACTTAAAATTATAATAATTAAATTTATTTCCAATGAAGTAATTTATTTAAGAATTAATAAATTAAAAACTCAATCTCTTGCATTACTCCAATTTAATTTTAGTTGAAAACTGAAAATATCAATTTGACTGGATTGATGGCTAACCATTGGGTTTTTTTTTTTTTTTTATGGAGAAAAATTATATCAATGAGGTGATAAATTTATCATATAGGAAAATTCATTTTAAATTAGATAGTCTTATCAAAGTAACTTATTATTTTAAAATGTCATTGTCATATTATTTTATTTAAATTATTTATGTAAAATTTGTTTTTGTAAATCGATTTCTTAAATTGTTTTTAGTAAGAGTGCGAGAGAGCATTATTATTTATTTATTTGTGATAACTTGGTAACCACCAATCTCACCGTTTACTAACAGATGGTCCAATTAAAGTATGGACTGACCCAAAAAATTGTTTGGAGCAAGGAGATTTTGAACTTAAGAACATAGAGAGAGCACATCCCCATTTCCCCGGCCTTGACCACCAAGCCAACTCCTTAGGTAGTGTTTCATTCATTAGAATGATTAAAGTGGAATAAAATTATCATTCCATCAAAATATTCATTCAAAAAAAATAATAACAAACGCATTATAAATAGAATTACCTTTCACAATTTTAAATAAATAGTCATTCCATAAGAAAGTCTATGGAATTAAAATTCATTTTAATGAACCAAAAATAGAGCATAATGGTTAGCAATATTCTATTATGAAGAGAGTAAAAAAGACATGTCAAACTGCTAAACCAAATAAACCAAATAACAATGAAAATGAACAGACAAATTAAACAGGAAATATTGAGTAAATTTACAAACGCACATACAAAAATTAAGGCATAATTTGTTTAATGTAATGATTGCCCTATAAAAAAATGCAAGTGGGAACAATGTATATTATTTGTAAGTAATTGAAGGAAAATACAATAAATTTTTATTTTTTTAATTTTATTCTTTTGAGTTTAGTAAAAATGTATTTAAATATACTAATTTTACAACTATTAAGCATGAATTAACACCGTTTTCTATTAACAAATTTGCTTGATTGAATGACAAACATTTATTTAACTTCAGTCTCTAAATTGGAATTCAGACTAAAACATCTTTACATTTGAAGGAAGTTATAGAAATTTTTATTTAAAAATAACAAATTATTAACTAGGAAAAAATATAATGCCATAAATCATAAACAAATACCTGAAAGACAGTAGACTTTTGTCACAAGAATGATTTTGAGACCTCAATACACATGGGAATGGGAATGGGAATGGGAATGGAAATGTGTGTGCTTCAAATATATATACTAGTAAAAGAAGAAGATGTCTAACAATGCCCATTATTATTGTGGTTAATGCTAATAAATGTCTCTGGGGTATTTAATTAGATGTGGTTAAGAAAAATGCTCATAAATGTCTAGCAATGCCCATTATTATTATGGTCATTTGTTTGGTAAAAAATTTGATATCCCTAACATTATCCATGTGTTAAATAGGGAATTGGGGTGCCTATTGTGCATCAAGCATGCGGGCACTATTGTGCACGCTTTGAGGCTCACTCTGAGTCTTATATTGATAATCCGAACTATTTATTTTTTAGCGTAAACCATAAAGAACATATCTATAAATAATCAAGTTGACCTAACATCAGTAACTCTTTCATCAAAACACATTTGTATCCATAAAAATGAATAGTAAGTGTTATTTTAAATATAATATTGAATACAAATATGTTTCGATTAAAGGGTTATCATTATTCAATTAACTTATTTTTTTAAGAATATTGTATACAATATACTCTAAAAAATAAATACTTTCAATCATTAAAATAAGAATCGGAGTGAGTCTCCCTGTGAGCATAACAGTGCCAGTAGTGCTTGACATATACAATAGGCACCCTAATTATTTATTTATTTATTTTTGATCAGGACAATAGGCACCCTAATTCTATTAAATAGGATAGTATTAATTTTTCTTGATTTTAGTAACGGTCTAATTTTATTTTATTAATACGTAATTAATATTATATTAAATTTTCTATTTTTAATCTATTAATTAAGGGTAAATTACACTCCGTAGTCATGTGCTTATTAAATTATTATTTTTATTAAAGATTTATACATTAGAGTAATAAAAGGAAGATATTGACAATTGACTAAAAGTGCAGGAGTTGACTGTTATAATTTCATGTGTAATGATCAAAGTGAGATTTGATATAAAATACAGAGGTGCAAAGTGAAATTTATTCATTAATTAAATTAGATGCATGTAATAGTTTTGTATTTTTAACCTATTATTTAAAATTGAGCAAATTTCAAGAATCATGAAATAAAGTATTATTGGTTGCTGCTTATCACGTGCCCAAGAAGCACTTGGTAATTATGAAATAATCACAATTTTTTAATAATTTTTTTTACTAAATAATTCATCTACAATGATTTGGTAAAGGAGTTAGGCTTTATATTATTGGATTTGTAATAAATCAAAATCGACACATATAATATTACATCTGTGAGTACCTAAAATTTTATGTGAGTCTTAAACATCTATACTATATATTAAGCAAAATGGAGTTTTTAACCCCAAACTTTGTGGGAGCTCCAATCTAAATTTTCTTATTTTTTGATTTAAAAAAAAATCTTAACATTTATTAACTTCTCTCAACTCCCAAGTTTTACCCTCATAATAACACTTTAATGCATTAAGAACAAACATAAAAAAAATTCTTTGAAATCCAACACATATGAATTCCTTAAAAAGTCTTAACACATATGATTATTATCCCTCATAATAACACTTTAATGCATTAAGAATAAGCATAAAATTTTTTTTTTTTAAAAGTCCAACACATATGATTATTATCAAAATATTAAACTTTAATATAACATAATAAAAAAAAAGACATCTAATTCCTTGAAAAGTCCAACACATTTGATTATTATTAAAATATTAAACATTAATATAATATAAAAAAGAAAAAAAAAAGACATTTAAAGAAAAAAAAATATATGTAAAAATCACAATTCACATATATAGATAATTGTAAATACAATCCGTGCATAACACGGGTGATATGCTAGTATTATCTAAGGAAAATGGGGTTTCTAACCCACAAGTTTTGTGGGAGCTCCAATATCCTAATTTTAATTTTTAAATTTTTTGATTTAAAAAAAAAATTCAGCATTTATTAACTTCTCCCAATCTACAAGCCTTTTTAACTTCTCTCATAGTTACTGCAACACCCTTTTCAACTTCTCTCATACACTATGATTACTGATGGGATTGTTAAGTTATTTTTATAAAAAAATCTTAAAAAATAATAATTAATCCATTTAAAAGGAAAGTTAATTATTCTATTTAAATAGCTTTTATGCCTTGATTTACATATTTCAAAAGGAAAGTTAATTAATTCATTTAAAAATTTAAATTTGAAAGGAAAATTAATTAATCTATTTAAAAATTTAAATAGCTTCTATACCTTGATTTACACATTTTAAAAGGAAAGTTAATTAATTCATTTACAAATTTAAATTTAAAAACAAAATTAGTTAATCTATTTAAAATTTTAAATAACTTTTATGCCTTGATTTACACATTTTAAAAAGAAAGTTAATTAATTTATTTAAAAATTTAAATTCAGAAATTGAGAAGGAAAGTTAACTAAAATATAAATTTGAATTTAAATTTGAATTTGAATTTTGATACTACTAAAATATAGGAATTAATCTACATCTTTCATAGATTTTTTTTCTTAATGTTTAATAATTTTATATGCATTGATATTCCAATCTATATATCTATCTACATTATAGCAAATTGACATTCCATTAAAAAAAAAAAAATCATTAAACCTCCAAAGATTAGTGATGTAGATAGAATCAAACAAAATGTGTAGGTCTTAGAGTTTTAAAGTAAAAAATTTATATTAGAATTTGTTCAAATGTAATTCTCTTAATATTTATAAATATTTTTTATTGATTGACAAAAAGCACCATAAATATTAAGATTATTGTTTTTTTTATTATTATATTGAGTTATTAAAATAAGATGCATTATATGCTTAAACCAAGAATTGTTGGGGAAAAAAATCGACTCAAACTAAATTTTCTAGACTCATTTTTAATATTTAATCTAATATTGGAACTCTCAAACTACAGATAAAGATAATTTTAAACAATCAAGACAATTTTTAATGACTAGGTGAATGTCACATTGGTATAAGTATTTAGTCAACTAGCTTTCAGGTCACTTCTAATATTTAGTCCAACATCATGAGTTAATTTTAATCTATTTTCACATAAGAGTTATAACAACAATTTTAAGTAAACAAATTTTTAGGTTTTACAAAATAAAAAAAAATTAGTATATTAAAAAATATAACTTATTACTAAAATTAAAATTACGAAACTTATAAAATGAAATGTATTTATATTTTATTGTAAATAAAATTTTTGTAATTTATTATTTAAATTTTACCAATTAAATTATGACATGGAGATTTTTATTAAGAACTTAGGAAATACAATTAATGACATTAGAATAAAAATCTTCTCTTAGTGTAACTCTAATAAAAATTAATAAAATTTAATTGATTATAAATCACTTTTACAACATATTTCAAATAAATTTTATATTATTATTTTAATTTAAAAACTAATTTTTAATTATTTATTTATACTTGTGCATAGCACGAGTAATATGCTAGTTTTTTTTTACCAAAATAATCTATTCCCAACGGATCCATAATACCCCACATCTGATGTTCAAATGCACCATCGAATACAAGTTAAATGCTTCCTTTAATCTTCATACGTTATGCCTGTTGGAAAACAGATCTTGGTAACGTTGAAGGAAGTGAAAATGCGTTATATTGTCAAAAAGCAAATGCAAACCTAATTTGTCGAACTTATCAACTTGTTTTGTTGTTTCATGGAGTGGATTAGGGTGGTTTTAATATGGAATTCTCTTTGAAAGGTTATAGTTGATCAATTATGGATTCATTTTTGTTAACTGTTAGAAAATTTGTTTGATTGAAGTTCTTCATTAGAACATAGTAGCTATAGTAGCATCAAAAGGTTTCACGAAACCATTTTTTGAAACAAAAAAAAAAAAAAAAAAAAAAAAGGAGACCAAAGTTGATCACAATTTATTTTTGTAAACTGAAATTAATAATACCAGAAAAAAATTGTTTTGTAGAAACAATCACAATTTTTTGAAGGTAATATTACGATTAAAAAACTGTGATAAATTATAACCATAAACAATCCCACCTTCAAAGATCATGCTTAATGAGAAAGAAAAAGTTGAGATTGTTTATGAAAGATCATGATTAATTGTTATCTTTTAGTGTTTTTATAGTAGTGATAAGAGAGAAAGATTGAGGATTTCGTTAACTGTACAACAGACAGACTAGCATGTAGGTCATTACCCAAGCCCATTGTGCAAAAAAGTGATGCTAGAATTGAAAATTTAGGTTGTGTTTGGTGCAGTGTTCTAATTATAATTCTACCCCTTCACGTGAACCCTCTATTTGGATACAACTTTCAAAATTTATTCCACACCCGCGCTTGAAAACTCGTCTACCCGGTTATCCCCCCGGACGTTCGGCTAGTTGACCGAAATAGTTTTTTTTTTTTTTGCACCTATTATTTTTGTATTTTAAATAAAAAATATTTTTAGAATTTTTTTTAAAATTTTTTTATGAACTTTGAATAGAATTTCAGATTGTGTGTTTGGTAATAAGTTGTAAGTTTTTTTAATCAAATATCATATGTCACATCAAAAATTTCAAACTTAACTCAAAACTATTTTCGAAACTCATAACCAAATAAAATTTTTACACTCAAATCATAATTCAAAAACTCACAAACTTAAAATACAACTCTATTATCAAATTATAATTTTAAAATTCTACCAAACGCTATCTAAAAGTTTCTCAAACTCGTACGATTTGGCCTAGATTGGACATGTATGAGATTTTTATGATTTTTGTGGTTAGCTCTAGTTTAGGCTTTTGAGTTGAGAAAGGGCTTAAAAAAAGCTTCTTATATGATCATGCAAATCCTCTTCCGCCATCATTCTTATTAGAACATTAAATTTTGGGGTAATTACAAAAAATAAAAAAAATAAAAAAATTCCAATGTTTAATTCTTATAATAAAATAAATCTTAAACTTTTAATTTTGTCAATTTTAATTTTAATCTTTTAATTTATTTTTTCATCTAAACCAAAATCGACGAAAAAAAAAATATTTTAGTCTTTAAACTCAATATATATATAGCGATCCCGGATTTTAACCCAGCTCTTATGGTATTTTGAACTCGGGTTTTATGGTTTAATGTTGCTGTTTATGCCTTTTTCCTCCTCTTACTCTTTGAATTTGAGTTTTGGAATGTCTTGAGCGTGTTCAGAATAGGTGGATTGCTAGTTGGTCTAGAACTTTGTTGCCCAAAATTTTGGCCTTCAGCTCAAGCGGGTCTTCTTGCATTCAAGCGGGGTTTGCAATCACTTAGTACTTTGTGTGTCTGCAAGAAATGCTGCAAAAGTGTTTTTCATGCTCGAGCGGCGTTTTTTACGCTCGAGCTGGTCTGAGCTCGAGTGACCTTTCTTGCACTCGAGCATCTGCCTGAGGTCTGTAAAATACTGGAAGTATGTATTCTATGCTCGAGCGGGTATTATTGTGCTCGAGTGGGTAGTGCCGTGTTGATTGTGTCTTGGAGCTCGAATGGCCTTTCCTGCGCTTGAGCGAGACTATTTTTTGTTTCTGACGCTCAAGCGTAAAACTCTCCACTCGAGCGGACTGCGCGTATATCAGATCGCGAAAGTGACATTTCAAATCACTATTTCGGCTCCCTTTCTCTCTCAAACTTTCCAAGAACCTAAATCCACACCCTCTCTCTCTAAAATACTCCATCTCTCTAGGTGATCTCTACACCCTTGTGCCTTCATTAAGAAGTTGGAGCATCTCAAGATCTACCTTTTGAACTGAATAGAGTGGGGTTTCGGCATCTTTGGAGTTTCTCTATTGCTCAGCTCATCTACTCTTCTTGAGATAGGGATATTCTACTCTCCTATATGGGTTTTAACATAGATATTTGTCATTTGGTATAAATGGTGGGATTTGGGGAGTTTGGGTGAAGTTAGGGTTTGAAATTGAAATGTTTGAATGAGGGGTTTTCTAATTTGGGTTCCCTATGAGTATGAGAGGTCTTGGATAAGTTATTGCTTGGATATAATTGGTGAAATTGGGTCTTGGGTACCATGGATGTTAAAGGGGGAAAATGCCCTAATTTGAATTAAATAAATTATTTGTATGATTAATAAAATCAAGTATGGAAATATGAAATTGGTTTGGGAATTATGAGATTGGGGAAAAATGTGATTAAATGGTATAGTTGGATTGATAAATCACTTTCCTATGGAAAAGTTGATAAATTATCTGTTTAATAGATTTATTTATTTGTTTAGAAATAACTGTTTTGGGCTATCAGTGGAGGATAGCCATGATTGTTGTAGGAAATCCATGATGATTAGGTAAACTGAAACTAATCAATTGAAGTATGTCATTGAGTATGACGGTTTGATCTAAATCATTAAATATGTGAATGGATGAGTCATTGCATATGAAATGTGTTTAAATACATTGTATATGTATCTTGAAATGGGAGGAGATAGGGGATGTACTCCATTGTTTAGGAGGAGATAGGGGATGTACTTCATTGTTTGGAAGGAGATAGGGGATGGACTCCATTGACAATTAAGTTGGCCGGAGTGTCCAGGGTGAAAGTTCCGAAATCTTATATTTATGGATGGCGGTTCCCTCGGACGTAGTTCCGTAAAATGGCAAGATATAGAAGTGTTGAATTTGATGAATGTGTTGAATTGTTAACCATTGAGTTGTAGTCTCATTTTGGTTGTTTTGATAAATGATGAATTTGGTTAAATGATTTTATCCGAAACGGAAGAATGGAAATGAGTCGAGTTGTTGATTATCTAGATTGAATAGACTTGAAAAGAATATGTATTGGCTAAGAATATCTCACATTTATTTGATGATTATGTCTTAGTTAATTCTCATGTGTTGTCTAGCATATCTCTACTGGGCTTTGGCTCACCCTCCTTGGGACACCATTTTCAGGTACAGTTGACATATTACCTCCAAGGGTATAGTTTGGGAGGTTTAGGAGCTAAAGGCTTCGTTTTGTGGTTTTGCTGTTATTTTGTATTTAGATGTAAATCTAAGCTGAGGGCTTTACATGTAAAAGAGTTAAAACTCTTCTTTTGTTGCAACCAAGTTATCTCTTGGAAAACTGTAAGCCCATAGGGCATTTATTTGTTTAATCTCTTCTGCAAAGAATACTCTGATGAAAGTAATATGTAACATTTCTATTATGTTTTATGGATTTTATGAATAGATGATTACATCTTATTTTGAGGGCGTTACAACTTGGTATCAGAGTGTATCGGGTTTGAATACTTTGGGTACGTGGGAAGTGGTTAGTACCACAGTGGGTTTGTCTCGCTTGTTAGAGACTTATGTATGATGTTATGTGCTTATGTGATAACGTGTTTATGTGACTATATGGGTATGGTATTTAGTTTCTATGATGTTGATCGGATCTATGGGTTTCTGGGAGTCCCGTTGGAAAGGCACTTGATCACTGCCATTTCTAACTGGAACTCTAGCAACGCCATATGATGGTCATTATTCGGAAATGAAATTCGTATGTGTTTATGTGAAGCGAATTACAGTTGTCCATCGTATTGGGACGCGAGTGAGATAGCTTCGGCACATTTGTAAATGTGCTAATCCTTTTGTTAAATTTATTAGAATGTCAGGACGAAGTCGTGGTAGTAGGCGTGGTAGGCTTAGGAGGCAGGAGATGCCTATACCGGATGAAATTCCGGTGCAGGAGAAAGGAGTTGGTCAGGCCAACGTAGCCGAGCCAGTAGGTCAGCAGGCCATGGGTAACTTAGCCCCGAAATGGCAGGAGCATTGAGGGAATCTATGGACATTCTCAGAGCTGATAATCAAGTCTAGGCCCAAGTAGCCGAGGCAGGGCCGTCCTTTCTAAAGAGGGAGTTTTTCCGGTCAAATCCAGATGAATTTTTAGGAGATTCTAAGGAGCCACTGAAGGCTGATGAGTGGCTAGAGCAGATGATGAAGACATTTGAGATGCTTGGCATCAAAGACGGAGGCTTGCGAGTAACCTTGGCGTCCTTCCAACTGAAAGGAGACGCGGGTCAGTGGTGGAAGTATGCGCGAAGGTGCATTAGAGGGACGTGGGAGGCCTTTGTTGAAGCTTTTTAGGACAAGTACTTGCCTGCTACGGTGAGGGAGAAGTTGAGGGATCAGTTTTCTCAGCTCAAGTAGTTGAACACACCAGTGGCAGAGTTTGAGGCCACTTTTACTAGTCTGTTGAGGTTCGCACCTAAGTAAGTGGCGACTGAGGAACACCGTTGTCTGGAGTTCGAGAAGAGATTGAGGACCAGACTCTTGTTTAGGGTTGCCAGGTCTATGATTAGGGAGTACGGGCGCCTTGTGAAGGTTGCAGCCCATCTTGAGACCATTATGCATGCGGAGGAGGAGAGGATGAGGGGCTCCAAGAGAAGTCAGGATGGCCAAGGGGACGATAAGAGGCAGAAGGGTTTTAATCCTCAACAGTCCCAAGGAGCGCATTCGAGGTCTACCTTTCTAGTACTAAGTTCGGGTTCTGGGAGAGGCGGTCAGAGAGACATCACCTGTTACAAATGTGGTCAGATGGGCCACAAGTCTCTAGTTTGCCCATAGAGGGGAGGAGGGCAGCGTGCAACATCATCTTCGGCTCGTTCTCAGGGCCAAAGTCAGGGCAGAGGCCAGCCACTCACTTGTTATCAGTGTGGACAGGCAGGGCACTTGAAGAGGTTTTGCCCGTAGTTGAGTGGCACATCTGGTGCATTTGGTTCGAGGCAGACACAAAGTTACCAGCCAGCGCAATCAGTTCAGGCCTCGAGGGCCAATCAGGGAGCCTCTTCAGCTCAGTCTATGTAGCAGTCTTATGTTCCGAGAGGTGAGCAGGTAGATCAAAGACCTTGTATGCGTGTATCTTTATTCTGATGGGATCTTGTACCGGCTCCATCTGTTGTGAGAGATGCCTTTTTGTTTTGTAACTCGGTTGCTAATGTGTTGATTGATACGGGTGCATCCCATTAATTTATTTCGTTTGCATTTGCATCTGTTTTGGGATTGGAGTTGGCGTAATTAGCATCTCCTATTTGTGTGGTATCACCTATTGGGGGTGAAATGGTTTTGAAACAGGGGTGTCGGGGCTGTGATATAGAGGTTGCCGATTGTCAGCTTCCCTTTTCTTTTGTGTTGATGGATATGTCTGGGTTTGATGTAATTTTGGGTATGGACTGGTTATCGTCATACCGGGCTGTTATAAATTGTTACCGCCAGAGAGTTACAATATGTATCTTGAGCGGCGAGTGTTTCCATTTCTTGGGAGATCGGGTTGGTAGGGTTTTACCACCGGTGCATGATCCGCGAGAGCGGAGTGAGCTTAGTCTTCTTCTTGTTAGCTTTATGAGTAGTGAGTGTGATGAGGCCTAGGTTGAGTTGCCAAGAGTGGTTTGTGAGTACTCGGACGTTTTTCCCGAGGATCTTGTTAGTTTACTACCTTACCGAGAGATCGAGTTCTCTATTGATCGAGTGCCTGGCACGGCACCGATTTCCATCGCATCGTATCATTTTGAGCTAGCTGAGTTGAGCGAGTTGAAGATTCAACCCTAGGAATTACTAGATAAGGGCTTTATTCGCCCTAGTAACTCGCCTTGGGGAGCACCGACCCTCTTTGCTAAGAAGAAAGATGGGGCTTTGACACTTTGCATTGATTACCGAAAATTGAACCGGATTACAGTTAAGAACAAGTACCCTATGCCTCGTATAGATGATCTATTTGATCAGTTGAAGGGATCTCGTTGTTTCTCTAAGATAGACTTGAGATTGAGTTACCATCAGTTGAGGGTCAGGGAGGAGGATATCCCGACGATGGCATTCCATATGCGGTATGGCCATTATGAGTTTCTGGTGATGCCTTTTGGGCTTACCAATGCACTTGCAGTGTTTATGGACTTGATGAACCAGATTTTTTGGGAGTTCTTAGATCGCTTCATGGTCGTCTTTATGGACGATATTCTGATTTATTCACCTTCTGAGGAGGAGCACAAGGAACACTTGCGAGTCGTGCTTGAGTTGCTTAGAGCCCATAAGCTGTATGCTAAGTTTGAGAAGTGTGAGTTCTGGCTAAAGGAAGTTAAATTCTTAGGTCATGTAGTATCCGGGGAAAGGGTGACTGTAGATTCATCCAAGATAGAGGCGGTGCAAAATAGGGCACAGTCTAAGAATGTTTTTGAGATCTGTAGCTTCTTAGGGTTAGCCGGGTATTACCTTCGGTTTGTAAAAGATTTCTCCAGACTAGCTTCATCATTGACTAGATTGATACGGAAGGGGGTCAAATTTGTGTGGAATGAGACTTGTGAAAGGTCGTTTCAAGAGCTTAACGTTAGACTTACCACCGCCCCAGTTTTGATTATTCCGGAGAGGGGTTTGGGCTATTTAGTGTATTGTGATGCCTTACGAGAGGGTTTGGGTTGTGTTTTGATGCAAGAAGGGAAAGTAGTAGCCTACAGCTCACAGTAGTTGAAGACACACGAGAGAAACTACCCTACCCACAATCTAGAGTTAGCAACTGTGATTTTTGCCTTAAAGATTTGGAGGCACTACCTGTATGGCGAGAGATTTGAGGTATTTTCTAATCACAAAAGTCTGAAGTATCTGTTTACACAGAAAGACTTGAATTTGAGATAGAGAAGGTAGATGAAGTTCATTGAAGACTATGATTTCGAGTTGCACTATCATTCGGGGAAGGCCAATGTGGTGGCAGATGCCCTAAGTTGGAAATCCATCAGTAGTGTAGCTTGTATAGCTATCCGAGAATGGGAGATATTTGATGCCCTTGGTGAATTTGACTTGCATTTGGGCGAGTCTGTTGAGTCTTCAGCCTTGTTCTTTGTAGTTGCACAACCTACACTTGTGAACTGAGTGTTAGAAGTGCAGAAGGGTGACTTCGAGGTAGAATCTCTCCGGGAGAAGATCTCTAGTGGGAAAGTAGAGAAGGATTTGACTGTGTATCCCGACCTGAGTGTGAGGTACCGAGACCGCTTGTTTGTGCCGGAGTCTTGCCGAGAGGAAGTACTCCGAGAGTTTCACCATTCACGCCTTGCGGTACATCCGGGAGGCACAAAGATGCATCTTGATCTGAGTCGCCAGTTTTGGTGGAGGGGTATGAAGAGGGATGTGGCGGTGTTTGTGTCAAAGTGCCTTACTTGTCAGCAAGTGAAGGCCGAGCATCAGAAGCCAGCAGGCTTGTTGCAACCCTTGCCTATAGCTGAGTGGAAATGGGGGCACGTCCCGATGGATTTTGTTGTGGGTCTTTCGAGGACTCAACGGGGTAGTGATGCCATTTGGGTGGTAGTTGACCGGTTGACTAAGTCGGCGCACTTTATTCCTATGCGTGTAAGAGATTTGGTAGATTATCTTGCCGACTTGTATATTCGGGACATAGTGAGATTGCACGGGGTCCCAGTATCGATTGTCTCAGATAGAGACTCGCGTTTTACTTCCGGGTTGTGGCAGAGTTTGTAGAGTGCCTTGAGCACTAGGTTGACTTTTAGCACGGCTTATCATCCTCAGGCTGATGGGTAGTCCGAGTGCACTATTCAGATACTTGAAGATATGCTACGAGGCTGTGTCCTTGACTTTAAGGGCTCGTGGAAGAGACACCTACCCTTAGTGGAGTTTGCCTACAATAACAGTTTCCAATCGAGTATTAGTATGGCACCGTTTGAGGCCTTGTATGGCCGATCGTGTAGATCTCCAGTGTGTTGGGCTGAAGTGGGTGATTGTAACGGCCCCATCACGTATAATGATTAGTACTTGATTAATTAAGAGGATTTGAGAATTAATTGCCGAGTATTATCATTTATTTAGGATTTACGAGAATTGTGGAATCTGACTTGTATATGATTTTATTGAAGATTTATTTTGGAATTGGAAATTAAGGGTCCAAATGGCTTAAGGAAGTGAAGTTAGGAAGTTGAATCAATTTAATCTTAATTACGGACCCAATTGGGAGTTTAATTAAATATTCGATTCAGTTTAGTGAAATTGAGATTCGATTAATTAGGTCCTAGTTGGAGTTGATTAAATTATGAGGATTGAGGATTGTGTTTATTGCGAATTAAATTTAGTTATAGGGTGTCTAATTTGGATATGTGATTTATTGATGGAAACTTGGAGTTTGATCAGAAATTGAAGACCTAAATGATTTAAGAAACCCAAAATTGAGGTTGGAAATAAGTTCGATTTATTATTTGGAGCCTTTTGGGAGTCTGATTAAAAATCTGATTCGGATTAATAAAATTAAATATAATTAATTAGGCTCTAATGGAAATCAATTAGATTAATTAAATTATAAGAGATCCATGATTTGTTATAATTAATCTACTGATGTGTTAATCAAAATTTATTAAGATTAAGTGGTGCCTAATTAAATTAATTCTAGACAAAAAAAAAATTGAGTTATGAACTAAATTAGAATTTAAGGTATAAGTGGGTGTGGGTGTACTGAGCGATGGTGTGTGTGTGCATGTGAAGGTTGTGTTGGGGCTCTTGGAGTTGTGCACGTGTGTGTGTGTGTTGAGGTGTCATGAAGCCATGTGTGTGTGTGTATGTCTTTGAGAGTGTTTAGTGGTGATAGTGTATGGATTTTCTAGGATCATTTCATCACCCATTCTGAGAGAGTAGAACCGAGAGAGAGAGAGTGGGAGGGAGAAGTTCACCCTTTTGGCTGGAAAAAAAAGCTTGGGTCTAGGAGATTTAAATGAAGATATAAAAGGAGAGTCCAAGAGCTTGTTAAAAATTCAGCCATGGGAGGTTAAGGTAAGGATTTTAACCTTGATTTTTGTAGAATTTATGTATTACACTTGAAATTAATAATGAGTTGAGTTCAATTTCATATAATTTGGAAGAAATTAGAAAATAAAGATGATGAAATTAAATTGGATTCATGATTAGGGAAATTAATTTAGAAATTAATTAGTTAGAGTGTGATTTATTTTGTTCTTTACAATTTAGAACTCATCCTTGCATGCATGTGGATGATTATGGAAAATAAATTAGAAATTAATTATTCTAAGTTTAATTTGTGTTTCCTCATAAATTTGGGCCTTAATTCTACATGCATGTAATTTGGAGGAATTAAAGAATAAATAGGGGTTTTGATTTTAATTATATTAACCCATGCATGCAATGTATGTCACGCCCCACTTTTTATTACTCGAGGTCATTACCAAGTTCATTAACTTAATTCAATTTCAGAGATAATATGCGGAAATAAACTCATACATTCAATCCATAGCAATGAATATCAGTACTCTCATTCGTATGTAAGTAAATGTTTCATGAACAAACTAATAAATTACCCTTAGGCTTACAACTTTTAAACAAACAACTGAAGGGTGTAACCCTTTTACACATATGGCGTTCCGCCAACAAGAAAGAGGCCCGTGGCCAACAAATAAGTAGATCCAAATCTTGCACTCAACCGCTTAATACCGAAAAAGATTCAACAACGTGGGATGAACATATAGTCCAAGAGGGATCTCAACTTGATCCTCAACAATAACAACAACTGACAGATAGCTATGATCATGCACACTCATTCTCATACTAGAATAGTAATGTGACAGTTTAGACAAAATATATATGTATATAAACTTTTCTCAAAAGCAACTATTTCATTCAATGCTATAAGCGTTTCATCTTTCCCTTTTTCCTTTCATTAACCCGTACCCAACCTTTTATACATAAGCAATTACTTAGGAAATAAATTCACTAAGACCACTACTATTCCCCAATTTCCACACATACAACAGATGTGCCTTTCTAGAACATATTTCTAAAATGTTTGATTCTCTTTACACTTCTAAAAGACAAGGGGTAGCAACTAATACATGATTAACACAAGATAATCCAATTACAATTTCATGACATGAATATCTACATTGCCTATGACACATAGTCTATGGCACAATTCACCTTCCAATTATGGCTCAGAACCTGGCCACATAACTCAACAAGGGTTCCATCTCTCATTAACAATATTTCCAAATTCAACAGGGATAACAAATCAAGTTAAACATATCTGATAACATAACGAATACACATGTTGGTATCGTAACAATCACAATCAAACTCACTTCCATACTTCCCAACTGATACACATGGTGGTGATGTACCATATCAACAACAAATAAAAATAAGCACCCACATAAGTGATGCTACTGGAGTCCATCCCCTATCTCCTCCCAACAAATCCGGTTTAGAGGTCCATCCCCTATCTTCCCCTTAACCGTGGAGTACATCCCCTATCTCCTCCCAACAAATCCGGTTTAGAGGTCCATCCCCTATCTTCCCCTAAACCGTGGAGTACATCCCCTATCTCCTCCCATACACAAGTAATGCATATAAACACAACGTCATATACACAAACAATCAATGGTGTAATGCATACACAACAATTCAACGCAACCGTGTCATCCTCCACCGATGACCAGGAACAAAACCTCTAGATGCAGGTATATTGTACATCTATAAACATACTCAATTATCATGAGATTATCAACTTATCACTAATACTAACATAGTAGTATAAGATACAACAATCCAACATTCATACTTATTTCAAAGTGTCTTTCCCATTCCACAAAACCAATCTTGCTTCCTTTTGTTTTCACAAAACCGTTTTCATTCCTTTTGTTTCCACAAAACCAAATCCAAAGGCAACAAAGCCAAAACCCATTTTAATCTACCACATTCCTTTCAAAGCCATTCCAATTTAATTTTATAAATTAAATCATAACTAATAAATTAGGGTTTTACTCCTCTTTCTCAATATTGAACAAAATGCCTCAATCATCTATAATAACCAATAATGGCTTCAATTAAATCCAAATACCCAAGTATTTACCCAAAGATCAAACCCTCTATCTTATTATTAAATCAATAAATATTAGGGTTTCCTCTCCTTTCAACAACAACTAGCTAATTAACACCCAATTAGCCCCAAAACACATATAATAATCATGGATCTAAAACCAACAACCAACCCAAAGTTCAACCTCATGAATTTATACAAAAATCCAACATGTTTGAAAATTTTTGAAAATTTTCTCTACATTTTAAAATAAGTTTTTAAAAAAAAAAATTTTTTTAAAATTTTTTTTTAAAAAAAACTTATAAAAAAAAAAAAGTTTCAAACAAATCTCTCTCACACATCAAATCAATCACTTTTTTTTTAACTCTCTTTCAAAAAAAATTTTTTTCAAAAATTTTTTGAAAAAAAAAAACAAAACAACTTTTTTTTACTTTTTTTATCTCTAAACACATCTCTCAAACACAAACCAAACATACCCGATATAGTTTTTTCATGCAATCTGAAAATTACCACATGTCTATCTATAGATGAAGTATTGAAAAAGATCAAGGAGAATCCCTACCTCAAGAACCAAGCAAGAAACCAAGCCTAGAGAAGAATCCTCATAAATCTCGAATTCCAATCGGTTGAAAAAATGTTCATCTCCTCTTGTTCTTCATCCATGATACAAGAATCATGGTGGGTTGTTGATCAAAGTAAAGGAATTCAAGGGTTTGGAGCTAGGGTTTCGGACTTAGGAGAAGGGAAAGAAGAGGGAAAAGAAAATATCAATAAGCGATCAAAAATCTCGTTTTTAAAGCTGCTGTCCTGAAACCCTCGCTCGGCGTCCAAATGCTCGCTCGAGCGGACTGTTCAACCTGATTCCAAAACTTCAAATAGGTGTAACTCTCCTATCCGGACTCGTTTTAGGTCATTCTTGTGTCCAAATTGAAGCCCCGGAAATAAGCTTTCCAATGGTTCTAACCTCATATCCAAATTCAAAGTGTGGAAAAAGAAAAGGGAAAAAGAGTGGCAGCTATTCGTAAAAATAACTATCGAATTAAATTCTTTGGTTCAATCATACATTACCATCATATTACCACCTCAACTAGAATCCCAAAATAAAATAAAGACGCTCCAAATACACTAATAGGATGTCAAAAATGAGTCCACATGCCTCGAAATACAACTCATCACGGAGACCCGCTTGGCGCCAACTCCCGCTCGGCGGAAGGAGAAATGCAGGTCATTACACCCTTCCCTCCTAAAAAAATTTCGTCCTCGAAATTGAGGATCTTGTAAAACACAAGGCCAACTGATTACACAATACCAACACCCCCAATACCAGAGTGAAACCGCTCTCACTACAAACCGTCAAGCCACTCTTACCAAGGAAGAGATTTACTAAAGGAATACGTTAAAGCGACAACATTTAGATGCGAAAACCTAACAAACCAAACCTTTCATGAAACAATTACCAACAACTGACTAGCGCTTCAAGCTAAGTTACTACTCAACTACATAATTCTCAACAACGTAACCAAAGCAAATCTTTTGAGTAATTATTACGAAAACATTTTTTTTTTTTCTTGCTCAAAAGACATTTCTCAAAGATAGTCAAATTTTCAATGTTGACATTATGAAATAAACCTTGCATTTTCCATGCGAAACTCAAAAAAAAAATTTTTGTAAACATTTTTCACAAATACGGTGTTATCCAAAACACGAAAATCATCCACAGTTTATTTACCAAAAAGATTCATTTGGAATTTCTCAAAACTCTTGAATTAAATCAATTTCTCAACAATGCCCTTAGATGGCCAACATTAGGAAAATTTTGTTTTCCAAATCTTTTCAACATAACACTAGCAACAACCATCACTCATACAGTGATACCAAAACCAACACAGAATATGACATTTCTATAATGATAGTTAATAGAAATAACAACAATACTATTAACACATAAGGCATAAGAAATTCATGGTTTTGCAATTTCCTCCCGCCTCCTTCACCACAGATAAGCATATTAGCTATATCATTCTTTCAATAGACACACATTGTAGTGATGTATCATATCAACAACAAATAGAAATATTTCTATTATCAATAAGCACACACTCATAAGTGATGCTAATGGAGTTCATCCCCTATCTTCTCCAAACAACATGCATATGCAATGAAACACACGATTGCCATATACAACACATAATCAATACAAGTAATGTTACGTATTAATTCAACATCAACATAAATGACTTAATTTAGGTTATACCTAAGCCACTCGCAAGGTCTACAACAATGAAGACTATCCTCAAGGTGACCAATATCAACCCAAAACACAATACCAATAAGCTGACTAATCAACTCAACAAACCCCACACTCAGTAATCCACACACTGATGTGCCACTCAAATTACTAACCCCAAACACGGAGTTCTCTACATAAATCCCCAAATTTTGGAATCTCACTGGATCGCCTCAAATTTAAACCGCATCAACACTGTGCCTAAGGGTATCACCACCCTCTATGGCCACACAACAAACCTGCTCATCCCCTCAACTCAAAATCGACAAGGTCAACCTCAATCATACCAACCCAATCACGAAGGACAATTTGACCAACGTTATTCTCGTTATTCTAGAACACAAACGCTGCCAGCATTCACTCACAAACCATACTCCACAATTGATAACCAATCACAACACGAACACTACCCCCATACAACCGATGGGGTCACTCTGAACTTCGCTAACTAGCAAAGCCCAAAACACAAACCAACAAGCAGTACCATTCCGCTAACCCGAGATACAAATCTCACATAACCTTCTTGATACCACACAACTCTCGAAACCATCACGTCTAACCCATACACCCATGGATTCCGCTCTCAACAATTAATCTCAAAAGTGAGCAGGCCCACAGGCCGACACAAGATTATCTCAACATACGATTACCAAGCAAGCAACAACACTAGGATCATTGACCCCATTAACAACTTCTCGATACATAAAATAGAGAGTTCAAAATTCCATACATACTCCCCAATACATGAGGATTAAACAAACAATACTATGCATATAAATGCAATACATAAACATGGTGCCTCGGCATCCACGATTACACGGTCAACAACAAAATCAATAAACATGATACACCACCGGCCAACATTACAAAAGTCCCTCTCCAAGGTAACACTATAGGGCTCACTAATTAGTAAGCCCCTCATGAGGACAAGAACGTCAACCATGGCCCGGTGACCACAAACAAAACAACCGCGGACCTTCTACCCGAGAGTGCGAAATCTACACCTTCCGGAACCCCCAAGAAAGATCCGAAACCCTGGCGAAGAAAGGACCCCTAAGCGAGCATGTTTCCGTCTCCACCCCTTCTTGAGCCTAGAGTGCTTAGGAACTACAAGATCGACCGAGATGGTCTCCTCCTTAACCCCATCATCACTAGCAATCAAGGCCTCTACATGGGCATTGCCTCAACTAAAGTATAATAATCCTTCCACAAGGATCCACTACCTTCTCCGAATATCGGAACACAACCGCTTTTGAACTCATAACAACGACGCCCCTCTGTTGTCTCTAACTCTGGAGCAAACCACGACAAACTACCAAACCGTATCTCAAAGCGTACCCGCAGAGTGTCATCTGACGCAACTCAAAAGCTGTTCCCTCAACCTTTCTCGAGTAGAAGGAGGAAATACTTGGCCCAAAAGGCCTCGGTAAAAGCAACCCACGTGCCACCCACATTATTCTTAGCATTCTTTCACCAATAACTCGCATCACTCTTCAAGCTGAAAGGTCGCCAAAGAAACCCTCAACTCCTCATCTTCGACTCTAAGCATATCAAGAGTCTTGTGTCTGCTCTAACCAACTCTCTGCTTCCAACGGTTTAGCCTCCCCACAAACCAGTGGACCGAGGCGAAAGAACTCCTTAGTAAGCTTGAGAGCATGCCCTCTGCCGCCCTCGGTATGAGCTAGGGTGTTTTACCTTTGCTCTCACAATCTCACGTCGACATCCTCGCCGACGGCCGATCTTTATGTGGCCGGTACTAAAAGGCTATGTGCCTCTCCAGCGTTCCTACTACTCAACCGACCTCTACTCCCTCGTGTAAACATCCTATAAAGCACAAAATAAAATACACTTAGTGCCAACACAATAGCCTTCTCCGAGACACACCCTACTCTTGGTAAGTCACAAGACACACTTAGCCTCAAACTTTACATCTCTCTGCATATAAACATCTAAACATGTAAACACATAATTGAATCAAATCCACAAAGATAGCCACTCATCCAGGAACTCTCAAGGAATTCCTATTAGAAACCACGTTGATCAAGCGTGTTTCCAAAAGGACCTCAAAGTAAGTCCACCGGTTATGAATACTATCTAGGAGACTGAATCCCATGCTCACATAAATGCAACACATAAGTCCTAATATTCATGTTAACTATATGCAACGTCCTCACTACACTACACGTAGTAAACCCTTTGTGGTACAAACCACTTCCCACGAGCTCAAGGTATTCAAACCGGTAGCTCGATACCAAGTTGTCACGCCCACTTTTTATTACTCGAGGTCATTACCAAGTTCATTAACTTAATTCAATTTCGGAGATAATATGCGGAAATAAACTCATACATTCAATCCATAGCAATGAATATCGGTACTCTCATTCGTATGTAAGTAAATGTTTCATGAACAAACTAATAAATTACCCTTAGGCTTACAACTTTTAAACAAACAAGCTGAAGGGTGTAACCCTTTTACACATATGGCGTTCGCCAACAAGAAAGAGGCCGTGGCCAACAAATAAGTAGATCCAAATCTTGCGGCTCAACACCTTAATACGAAAAAGATTCAACAACGTGGGATGAACATATAGTCGATGGGGATCTCAACTTGATCCTCAACAATAACAACAAGATCTGAGATAGCTATGATCATGCACACTCATTCTCATACTAGAATAGTAATGTGACAGTGTAGACAAAATATATATGTATATAAACTATTGGCAAAAGCAACTATTTCAGTCAATGCTATAAGCGTTTCATCTTTCCCTTTTTCCTTTCATTAACCCGTACCCAACCTTTTATACATAAGCAATTACTTAGGAAATAAATTCACTAAGACCACTACTATTCCCCAATTTCCACACATACAAGCAGATGTGCCTTTCTAGAACATATTTCTAAAATGTTTGATGCACTTTACACTTCTAAAAGACAAGGGGTAGCACCTAATACATGATTAACACAAGATAATCCAATTACAATTACATGACATGAATATCTACATTGCCTATGACACATAGTCTATGGCACAATTCACCTTCAATTATGGCTCGAACACGGCCACATAACTCAACAAGGGTTCCATATCTCATTAACAATATTTCCAAATTCAACGGGGATAACAAATCAAGTTAAACATATCGATAACATAACGAATACACATGTTGGTATCGTAACAATCACAATCAAACTCACTTCCATACTTCCCAATGATACACATGGTGGTGATGTACCATATCAACAACAAATAAAAATAAGCACCCACATAAGTGATGCTCTTGGAGTCCATCCCTATCTCCTCCCAACAAATCCGGTTTAGAGGTCCATCCCTATCTTCCCTTAGTGGAGTACATCCCCTATCTCCTCCCAACAAATCCGGTTTAGAGGTCCATCCCTATCTTCCCTAAACCGTGGAGTACATCCCTATCTCCTCCCATACACAAGTAATGCATATAAACACAACGTCATATACACAAACAATCAATGGTGTAATGCATACACAACAATTCAGCATAACCGTGTCATCCTCCACCGATGACCAGAACAAAACCTCTAGATGCGGTATATTGTACATCTATAAACATACTCAATTATCATGAGATTATCAACTTATCACTAATACTAACATAGTAGTATAAGATACAACAATCAACATTCATACTTATTTCAAAGTGTCTTTCCCATTCCACAAAACCAATCTTGCTTCCTTTTGTTTTCACAAAACCGTTTTCATTCCTTTTGTTTCCACAAAACCAAATCCAAAGGCAACAAAGCCAAAACCCATTTTAATCTACCACATTCCTTTCAAAGCCATTCCAATTTAATTTTATAAATTAAATCATAACTATTAAATTAGGGTTTTACTCCCTCTTTCTCAATATTGAACAAAATGCCTCAATCATCTATAATAACCAATAATGGCTTCAATTAAATCCAAATACCCAAGTATTTACCCAAAGATCAAACCCCTCTATCTTATTATTAAATCAATAAATATTAGGGTTTCCTCTCCTTTCAACAACAACTAGCTAATTAACACCCAATTAGCCCCAAAACACATATAATAATCATGGATCTAAAACCAACAACCAACCCAAAGTTCAACCTCATGAATTTATACAAAAATCCAACATGTTTGGTTTGTATTTGGGAAAAATTTTTGAGAAATTTTCTCTACAAATAAGTTTTTAAAAGTAATCAAACCAAACAAATTTTTTCAAAAATTTTTTCCAAAACTTATAAACCAAACAAGTTTTTCAAACAAATCTCTCTCTCACACACATCAAATCAATCACTTTTTTCAAAACTCTCTTTCAAAATAATTTTCCAAAACATCTTTTGAAAAAAACCAAACCAAACAACTTTTCGTACTTTTTATCTCTAAAACACATCTCTCAAACACAAACCAAACATACCCGATATAGTTTTCATGCAATACGAAAATTACCACATGTCTATCTATAGATGAAGTATTGAAAAAGATCAAGGAGAATCCCTACCTCAAGAACCAAGCAAGAAACCAAGCCTAGAGAAGAATCCTACGCAATCTCGAATTCCAATCGGTTGAAAAAATGTTCATCTCCTCTTGTTCTTCATCCATGATACAAGAATCATGGTGGGTTGTTGATCAAAGTAAAGGAATTCAAGGGTTTGGAGCTAGGGTTTCGGACTTAGGAGAAGGGGAAAGAAGAGGGGAAAAGAAAATATCAATAACTGATCAAAAATCTCGTTTTTAAAGCTGCTGTCCCGAAACCCTCGCTCGAGCGTCCAAATGCTCGCTCGAGCGGACTGTTCAACCTGATTCCAAAACTTCAAATAGGTGTAACTCTCCTATCCGGACTCCGTTTTAGGTCATTCTTGTGTCCAAATTGAAGCCCGGAAATAAGCTTTCCAATGGTTCTAACCTCATATCCAAATTCAAAGTGTGAAAAAAAAAAAGGGAAAAAGAGTAGCAGCTATTCATAAAATAACTATCCGAATTAATTTCTTTGGTCCAATCATACATTACCATCATATTTCCACCTCAACTAGAAACCCAAAATAAAATAACGACGCTCCAAATACACTAATAGGATGTCAAAAATGAGTCCACATGCCTCAGAAATACAACTCATCACGGAGACCCGCTTGGCGCCAACTCCCGCTCGGCGGAAGGAGAATGCAGGTCATTACACCCCCTCCTAAAAAAAATTTAGTCCTCGAAATTGAGGATCTTGTAAAACACAAGGCCAACTGATTACACAATACCAACACCCCCAATACCGGAGTGAAACCGCTCTCACTACAAACCGTCAAGCCACTCTTACCAAGGAAGAGATTTACTAAAGGAATACGTTAAAACGACAACACTTATGGTACGAAAATCTCAACAAACCAAACCTTTCATGAAACAATTACCAACAACTGACTAGCGCTTCAAGCTAAGTTACTACTCAACCACATAATTCTCAACAACGTAACCAAAGCAAATCTTTTGAGTAATTATTACGAAAATATTTTTTTTTTTTTTGCTCAAAAGACATTTCTCAAAGATAGTCAAATTTTCAATGTTGACATTACGAAATAAACCTTGCATTTTCCATGCGAAACTCAAAAAAAATTTTTTGTAAACATTTTTCACAAATACGGTGTTATCCAAAACACGAAAATCATCCACAGTTTATTTACCAAAAAGATTCATTTGGAATTTCTCAAAACTCTTGAATTAAATCAATTTCTCAACAATGCCCTTAGATGGCCAACATTAGGAAAATTTTGTTTTCCAAATCTTTTCAACATAACACTAGCAACAACCATCACTCATACAGTGATACCAAAACCAACACAGAATATGACATTTCTATAATGATAGTTAATAGAAATAACAACAATACTATTAACACATAAGGCATAAGAAATTCATGGTTTTGCAATTTCCTCCCGCCTCCTTCACCACAGATAAGCATATTAGCTATATCATTCTTTCAATAGACACACATTGTAGTGATGTATCATATCAACAACAAATAGAAATATTTCTATTATCAATAAGCACACACTCATAAGTGATGCTAATGGAGTTCATCCTATCTTCTCCAAACAACATGCATATGCAATGAAACACACGATTGCCATATACAACACATAATCAATACAAGTAATGTTACGTATTAATTCAACAGTCAACATAAATGACTTAATTTCGAGTTATACCTAAGCCACTCATAAGGTCTACAACAATGAAGACTATCCTCAAGGTGACCAATATCAACCCAAAACACAATACCAATAAGGTGACTAATCAACTCAACAAACCCCACACTCATTAATCCACACAGCGATGTGCCACTCAAATACTAACCCCAAACACGGAGTTCTCTACATAAATCCCCAAATTTTGGAATCTCCTTTGGATCGCCTCAAATTTAAACCGCATCAACACTGCCTAAGGGTATCACCACCCTCTATGGCCACACAACAAGCCTGCTCATCCCCTCAACTCAAAATCGACAAGGTCAACCTCAATCATACCAACCCAATCACGAAGGACAATTTGACCAACGTTATTCTCGTTATTCTAGAACACAAACGCTGCTAGCATTCACTCACAAACCATACTCCACAATTGATAACCAATCACAACACGAACACTACCCCCATACAACCGATGGGGTCACTCTGAACTCGCTAACTAGCAAAGCCCAAAACACAAACCAACAAGCGGTACCATTCCGCTAACCCGAGATACAAATCTCACATAACCTTCTTGATACCACACAACTCTCGAAACCATCACGTCTAACCCATACACCCATGGATTCCGCTCAACAATTAATCTCAAAAGTGAGCAGGGCCCACAGATGACACAAGATTATCTCAACATACGGTACCAAGCAAGCAACAACACTAGGATCATTGACCCCATTAACAACTTCTCGATACATAAAATAGAGAGTTCAAAATTCCATACATACTCCCCAATACATGAGGATTAAACAAACAATACTATGCATATAAATGCAATACATAAACATGGTGCCTCAAAGCATCCACAAGATTACCGGTCAACAACAAAATCAATAAACATGATACACCAGGCCAACATTACAAAAGTCCCTCTCCAAGGTAACACTATAGGGCTCACTAATTAGTAAGCCCCTCGCAGAGGACAAGAACGTCAACCATGGCCCGGTGACCACAAACAAAACAACCGCCGGACCTTCTACCCAGAGATGCGAAATCTACACCTTCCGGAACCCCCAACAGAAAGATCCGAAACCCTGGCGAAGAAAGGAACCGACCCTAATCGAGCATGTTTCCGTCTCCACCCCTTCTTGAGCCTAGAGTGCTTAGGAACTACAAGATGGCCGAGATGGTCTCCTCCTTAACCCCATCATCACTAGCAATCAAGGCCTCTACATGGGCATTGCCTCAACTAAAGTATAATAATCCTTCCACAAGGATCCATTACCTTCTCCGAATATCGGAACACAACCGCTTTTGAACTCAAAACAACGCTCCTCTGTTGTCACCAACTCTGGAGCAAACCACGACAAACTACCAAACCGTATCTCAAAGCGCCCACGAGTGTCATCTGACGCAACTCAAAAAGCTGTTCCCTCAACCTTTCTCGAGTAGAAGGAGGAAATACTTGGCCCAAAAGGCCTCGGTAAAAGCAACCCACGTGCCACCCACATTATTCTTAGCATTCTTTCACCAATAACTCGCATCACTCTTCAAGAAAGGTCGCCAAAGAAACCCTCAACTCCTCATCTTCGACTCTAAGCATATCAAGAGTCTTGTGTCTGCTCTAACCAACTCTCTGCTTCCAACGGTTTAGCCTCCCCACAAACCAGTGTGGACCGGGCGAAAGAACTCCTTAGTAAGCTTGAGAGCATGCCCTCTGCCGCCCTCGGTATGAGCTAGGGTGTTTTACCTTTGCTCTCTCACAATCTCACGTCGACATCCTCGCCCGACGGTAGATCTTTGTAGCAGCGGTACTAAAGGAAGCTTTGTGCCTCTCCAGCGTTCCTACTACTCAACCTCTACTCCCTCGTGTAAACATCCTATAAAGCACAAAATAAAATACACTTAGTGCCAACACAATAGCCTTCTCCGAGACACACCCTACTCTTTGGTAAGTCACAAGACACACTTAGCCTCAAACTTTACATCTCTACTGCATATAAACATCTAAACATATAAACACATAATCGAATCAAGTCCACAAAGATAGCCACTCATCCCGGAACTCCCAAGGAATTCCTATCAGAAACCACGTTGATCAGGCGTGTTTCCAAAAGGACCTCAAAGCAAGTTCACCGGTTATGAATACTATCCAGGAGACTGAATCCCATGCTCACATAAATGCAACACATAAGTCCTAATATTCATGTTAACTATATGCAACGTCCTCACTACACTACACGTAGTAAACCCACTGTGGTACAAACCACTTCCCACGAGCTCAAGGTATTCAAACCCGGTAGCTCTGATACCAAGTTGTCACGCCCCACTTTTTATTACTCGAGGTCATTACCAAGTTCATTAACTTAATTCAATTTCAGAGATAATATGCGGAAATAAACTCATACATTCAATCCATAGCAATGAATATCAGTACTCTCATTCGTATGTAAGTAAATGTTTCATGAACAAACTAATAAATTACCCTTAGGCTTACAACTTTTAAACAAACAACTGAAGGGTGTAACCCTTTTACACATATGGCGTTCCGCCAACAAGAAAGAGGCCCCGTGGCCAACAAATAAGTAGATCCAAATCTTGCAGCTCAACCTGCTTAATACCTGAAAAAGATTCAACAACGTGGGATGAACATATAGTCCAGGAGGGATCTCAACTTGATCCTCAACAATAACAACAAGACAGAGATAGCTATGATCATGCACACTCATTCTCATACTAGAATAGTAATGTGACATTTAGACAAAATATATATGTATATAAACTTTTCTCAAAAGCAACTATTTTATTCAATGCTATAAGCGTTTCATTTTTCCCTTTTTCCTTTCCTTAACCTCTGACCCAACCCAATTTTCATAAGCAATTACTTAGGAAATAAATTCACTAAGACCACTACTATTCCCCAATTTCCACACATACAACAGATGTGCCTTTCTAGAACATATTTCTAAAATGTTTGATTCTCTTTACACTTCTAAAAGACAAGGGGTAGCAACTAATACATGATTAACACAAGATAATCCAATTACAATTTCATGACATGAATATCTACATTGCCTATGACACATAGTCTATGGCACAATTCACCTTCCAATTATGGCTCGTAAACGGCCACATAACTCAACAAGGGTTCCATCTCTCATTAACAATATTTCCAAATTCAACAGGGATAACAAATCAAGTTAAACATATCTGATAACATAACGAATACACATGTTGGTATCGTAACAATCACAATCAAACTCACTTCCATACTTCCCAACTGATACACATGGTGGTGATGTACCATATCAACAACAAATAAAAATAAGCACCCACATAAGTGATGCTACCGAGTCCATCCTATCTCCTCCCAACAAATCCGGTCTAGAGGTCCATCCCCTATCTTCCCCTTAACCGTGGAGTACATCCCCTATCTCCTCCCAACAAATCCGGTTTAGAGGTCCATCCCCTATCTTCCCCTAAACCGTGGAGTACATCCCCTATCTCCTCCCATACACAAGTAATGCATATAAACACAACGTCATATACACAAACAATCAATGGTGTAATGCATACACAACAATTCAACGCAACCGTGTCATCCTCCACCGATGACCAGGAACAAAACCTCTAGATGCAGGTATATTGTACATCTATAAACATACTCAATTATCATGAGATTATCAACTTATCACTAATACTAACATAGTAGTATAAGATACAACAATCCAACATTCATACTTATTTCAAAGTGTCTTTCCCATTCCACAAAACCAATCTTGCTTCCTTTTGTTTTCACAAAACCGTTTTCATTCCTTTTGTTTCCACAAAACCAAATCCAAAGGCAACAAAGCCAAAACCCATTTTAATCTACCACATTCCTTTCAAAGCCATTCCAATTTAATTTTATAAATTAAATCATAACTATTAAATTAGGGTTTTACTCCTCTTTCTCAATATTGAACAAAATGCCTCAATCATCTATAATAACCAATAATGGCTTCAATTAAATCCAAATACCCAAGTATTTACCCAAAGATCAAACCCTCTATCTTATTATTAAATCAATAAATATTAGGGTTTCTCTCCTTTCAACAACAACTAGCTAATTAACACCCAATTAGCCCCAAAACACATATAATAATCATGGATCTAAAACCAACAACCAACCCAAAGTTCAACCTCATGAATTTATACAAAAATCCAACATGTTTGGTTTGTATTTGGGAAAAATTTTTGAGAAATTTTCTCTACAAATAAGTTTTTAAAAGTAATCAAACCAAACAAATTTTTTCAAAAATTTTTTCCAAAACTTATAAACCAAACAAGTTTTTCAAACAAATCTCTCTCTCACACACATCAAATCAATCACTTTTTTCAAAACTCTCTTTCAAAATAATTTTCCAAAACATCTTTTGAAAAAAACCAAACCAAACAACTTTTCGTACTTTTTATCTCTAAAACACATCTCTCAAACACAAACCAAACATACCCGATATAGTTTTCATGCAATACGAAAATTACCACATGTCTATCTATAGATGAAGTATTGAAAAAGATCAAGGAGAATCCCTACCTCAAGAACCAAGCAAGAAACCAAGCCTAGAGAAGAATCCTACGCAATCTCGAATTCCAATCGGTTGAAAAAATGTTCATCTCCTCTTGTTCTTCATCCATGATACAAGAATCATGGTGGGTTGTTGATCAAAGTAAAGGAATTCAAGGGTTTGGAGCTAGGGTTTCGGACTTAGGAGAAGGGAAAGAAGAGGGAAAAGAAAATATCAATAATCGATCAAAAATCTCGTTTTAAAGCTGCTGTCCTGAAACCCTCGCTCGGCGTCCAAATGCTCGCTCGAGCGGACTGTTCCAAAGACAGATTCCAAAACTTCAAATAGGTGTAACTCTCCTATCCGGACTCCGTTTTAGGTCATTCTTGTGTCCAAATTGAAGCCCCGGAAATAAGCTTTCCAATGGTTCTAACCTCATATCCAAATTCAAAGTGTGGAAAAAGAAAAGGGAAAAAGAGTGGCAGCTATTCGTAAAATAACTATCCGAATTAAATTCTTTGGTTCAATCATACATTACCATCATATTACCACCTCAACTAGAATCCCAAAATAAAATAAAGACGCTCCAAATACACTAATAGGATGTCAAAAATGAGTCCACATGCCTCAGAAATACAACTCATCCTGGAGACCCGCTTGAGCGCCAACTCCCCCGCTCGAGCGGAAGGAGAAATTCTGGGTCATTACACCCTTCCCTCCTAAAAAAAAATTTCGTCCTCGAAATTGAGGATGCGCCAAAACACAAGGCCAACTGATTACACAATACCAACACCCCCCAATACCAGGAGTGAAACCGCTCTCACTATAAACCGTCAAGCCACTCTTACCAAGGAAGAGATTTACTAAAGGAATACGTTCGAAACGACAACATTTAGGTACGAAAACCCTAACAAACCAAACCTTTCATGAAACAATTACCAACAACTGACTAGCGCTTCAAGCTAAGTTACTACTCAACCACATAATTCTCAACAACGTAACCAAAGCAAATCTTTTGAGTAATTATTACGAAAATATTTTTTTTTTTTTTTGCTCAAAAGACATTTCTCAAAGATAGTCAAATTTTCAATGTTGACATTACGAAATAAACCTTGCATTTTCCATGCGAAACTCAAAAAAAAAATTTTTGTAAACATTTTTCACAAATACGGTGTTATCCAAAACACGAAAATCATCCACAGTTTATTTACCAAAAAGATTCATTTGGAATTTCTCAAAACTCTTGAATTAAATCAATTTCTCAACAATGCCCTTAGATGGCCAACATTAGGAAAATTTTGTTTTCCAAATCTTTTCAACATAACACTAGCAACAACCATCACTCATACAGTGATACCAAAACCAACACAGAATATGACATTTCTATAATGATAGTTAATAGAAATAACAACAATACTATTAACACATAAGGCATAAGAAATTCATGGTTTTGCAATTTCCTCCCGCCTCCTTCACCACAGATAAGCATATTAGCTATATCATTCTTTCAATAGACATACATTGTAGTGATGTATCATATCAACAACAAATAGAAATATTTCTATTATCAATAAGCACACACTCATAAGTGATGCTAATGGAGTTCATCCCCTATCTTCTCCAAACAACATGCATATGCAATGAAACACACGATTGCCATATACAACACATAATCAAAAAAAGTAATGTTACAGATTAATTCAACAACAACATAAATGACTTAATTTCAGTTATACCTAAGCCACTCGCAAGGTCTACAACAATGAAGACTATCCTCAAGGTGACCAATATCAACCCAAAACACAATACCAATAAGCTGACTAATCAACTCAACAAACCCCACACTCAGTAATCCACACACTGATGTGCCACTCAAATTACTAACCCCAAACACGGAGTTCTCTACATAAATCCCCAAATTTTGGAATCTCACTGGATCGCCTCAAATTTAAACCGCATCAACACTGTGCCTAAGGGTATCACCACCCTCTATGGCCACACAACAAGCCTGCTCATCCCCTCAACTCAAAATCGACAAGGTCAACCTCAATCATACCAACCCAATCACGAAGGACAATTTGACCAACGTTATTCTCGTTATTCTAGAACACAAACGCTGCCAGCATTCACTCACAAACCATACTCCACAATTGATAACCAATCACAACACGAACACTACCCCCATACAACCGATGGGGTCACTACAGACTCGCTAACTAGCAAAGCCCAAAACACAAACCAACAAACAGGTACCATTCCCGCTAACCCGAGATACAAATCTCACATAACCTTGCTGATACCACACAACTCTCGAAACCATCACGTCTAACCCATACACCCATGGATTCCCGCTCTCAACAATTAATCTCAAAAGTGAACAGGGCCCACAGGCCGACACAAGATTATCTCAACATACAGTACCAAGCAAGCAACAACACTAGGATCATTGACCCCATTAACAACTTCTCGATACATAAAATAGAGAGTTCAAAATTCCATACATACTCCCCAATACATGAGGATTAAACAAACAATACTATGCATATAAATGCAATACATAAACATGGTGCCTCAAGATCCACAAGACAATCGGTCAACAACAAAATCAATAAACATGATACACCACCGGCCAACATTACAAAAAGTCCCTCTCCAAGGTAACACTATAGGGCTCACTAATTAGTCGCCCCTCGCAGAGGACAAGAACGTCAACCATGGCCCAGCTGGCCACAAACAAAACAACCGCCAGACCTTCTACCCAGAGACTGGTCTGAAATCTACACCTCCCCGGAACCCCCAACAGAAAGATCCGAAACCCCTGGCGAAGAAAGGAACCAGCCCCTAACTGAGCATGTTTCCGTCTCCACCCCTTACTGAGCCTAGAGTGCTTAGGAACTACAAGACTGACCGAGATGGTCTCCTCCTTAACCCCATCATCACTAGCAATCAAGGCCTCTACATGGGCCGCTGCCTCAACTAAAGTATAATAATCCTTCCACAAGGATCCAGCTACCTTCTCCCGAATATCGGAACACAACCGCTTTTCGAACTCAAAACAACGACGCTCCTCTGTTGTCACCAACTCTGGAGCAAACCACGACAAACTACCAAACCGTATCTCAAATCAGGCTACAGAGTGTCATCTCGACGAACTCCAAAAGCTGTTCCTCAACCTTTCTCGAGTAGAAGGAGGGAAATACTTGGCCCAAAAGGCCTCGGTAAAAGCAACCCACGTGCCACCCACATTATTCTTAGCATTCTTTCACCAATAACTCGCATCACTCTTCAACTGAAAGGTCGCCAAAGAAACCCTCAACTCCTCATCTTCGACTCTAAGCATATCAAGAGTCTTGGTGTCTGCTCTAACCAACTCTCGCTTCCAACGGTTTAGCCTCCCCACAAACCTGTGGACCGAGCGAAAGAACTCCTTAGTAAGCTTGAGAGCATGCCCTCTGCCGCCCTCAAGATGAGCTAGGGTGTTTTGCTTCGCTCTCACAATCTCACGCGGCGACATCCTCGCCGATGATGTCAGAATCTTTGGCAGTACTAAAGGAACTGGCCAGTGCCTCTCCAGCGTCCTACTACTCAACCGACCTCTACTCCCTCGTGTAAACATCCTATAAAGCACAAAATAAAATACACTTAGTGCCAACACAATAGCCTTCTCCGAGACACACCCTACTACCTTGGTAAGTCACAAGACACACTTAGCCTCAAACTTTACATCTCTCTGCATATAAACATCTAAACATATAAACACATAATCGAATCAAGTCCACAAAGATAGCCACTCATCCGGAACTCCCAAGGAATTCCTATCGAAACCACGTTGATCGCGTGTTTCCAAAAGGACCTCAAAGCAAGTTCACGGTTATGAATACTATCCAGAGATGAATCCCATGCTCACATAAATGCAACACATAAGTCCTAATATTCATGTTAACTATATGCAACGCCCTCACTACACTACACGTAGTAAACCCACCGTGGTACAAACCACTTCCCACGAGCTCAAGGTATTCAAACCCGGTAGCTCTGATACCAAGTTGTCACGCCCCACTTTTTATTACTCGAGGTCATTACCAAGTTCATTAACTTAATTCAATTTCAGAGATAATATGCGGAAATAAACTCATACATTCAATCCATAGGAAAGAATATCAAGATTTCATTCGTATGTAAGTAAATGTTTCATGAACAAACTAATAAATTACCCTTAGGCTTACAACTTTTAAACAAACAACTGAAGGGTGTAACCCTTTTACACATATGGCGTTCCGCCAACAAGAAAGAGGCCCCGTGGCCAACAAATAAGTAGATCCAAATCTTGCAGCTCAACACGCTAATACCGAAAAAGATTCAACAACGTGGGATGAACATATAGTCCAAGAGGGATCTCAACTTGATCCTCAACAATAACAACAAGACAGAGATAGCTATGATCATGCACACTCATTCTCATACTAGAATAGTAATGTGACAGTTTAGACAAAATATATATGTATATAAACTTTTCTCAAAAGCAACTATTTCATTCAATGCTATAAGCGTCTCATCTTTCCCTTTTTCCTTTCATTAACCCCGTACCCAACCTTTTATACATAAGCAATTACTTAGGAAATAAATTCACTAAGACCACTACTATTCCCCAATTTCCACACATACAACAGATGTGCCTTTCTAGAACATATTTCTAAAATGTTTGATTCTCTTTACACTTCTAAAAGACAAGGGGTAGCAACTAATACATGATTAACACAAGATAATCCAATTACAATTTCATGACATGAATATCTACATTGCCTATGACACATAGTCTATGGCACAATTCACCTTCAATTATGGCTCGAGAACACGCCACATAACTCAACAAGGGTTCCATCTCTCATTAACAATATTTCCAAATTCAACAGGATAACAAATCAAGTTAAACATATCGATAACATAACGAATACACATGTTGGTATCGTAACAATCACAATCAAACTCACTTCCATACTTCCCAACTGATACACATGGTGGTGATGTACCATATCAACAACAAATAAAAATAAGCACCCACATAAGTGATGCTACTGGAGTCCATCCCCTATCTCCTCCCAACAAATCCGGTTTAGAGGTCCATCCCCTATCTTCCCCTTAACCGTGGAGTACATCCCCTATCTCCTCCCAACAAATCCGGTTTAGAGGTCCATCCCCTATCTTCCCCTAAACCGTGGAGTACATCCCCTATCTCCTCCCATACACAAGTAATGCATATAAACACAACGTCATATATACAAACAATCAATGGTGTAATGCATACACAACAATTCAACGCAACCGTGTCATCCTCCACCGATGACCAGGAACAAAACCTCTAGATGCAGGTATATTGTACATCTATAAACATACTCAATTATCATGAGATTATCAACTTATCACTAATACTAACATAGTAGTATAAGATACAACAATCCAACATTCATACTTATTTCAAAGTGTCTTTCCCATTCCACAAAACCAATCTTGCTTCCTTTTGTTTTCACAAAACCGTTTTCATTCCTTTTGTTTCCACAAAACCAAATCCAAAGGCAACAAAGCCAAAACCCATTTTAATCTACCACATTCCTTTCAAAGCCATTCCAATTTAATTTTATAAATTAAATCATAACTATTAAATTAGGGTTTTACTCCTCTTTCTCAATATTGAACAAAATGCCTCAATCATCTATAATAACCAATAATGGCTTCAATTAAATCCAAATACCCAAGTATTTACCCAAAGATCAAACCCTCTATCTTATTATTAAATCAATAAATATTAGGGTTTCCTCTCCTTTCAACAACAACTAGCTAATTAACACCCAACTAGCCCCAAAACACATATAATAATCATGGATCTAAAACCAACAACCAACCCAAAGTTCAACCTCATGAATTTAAACAAAAATCCAACATGATATAGTTTTTCATGCAATAAAAATTACCACATGTCTATCTATAGATGAAGTATTGAAAAAGATCAAGGAGAATCCCTACCTCAAGAACCAAGCAAGAAACCAAGCCTAGAGAAGAATCCTACGCAATCTCGAATTCCAATCGGTTGAAAAAATGTTCATCTCCTCTTGTTCTTCATCCATGATACAAGAATCATGGTGGGTTGTTGATCAAAGTAAAGGAATTCAAGGGTTTGGAGCTAGGGTTTCGGACTTAGGAGAAGGGGAAAGAAGAGGGGAAAAGAAAATATCAATAACTGATCAAAAATCTCGTTTTTAAAGCTGCTGTCCCGAAACCCTCGCTCGAGCGTCCAAATGCTCGCTCGAGCGGACCTGTTCCAGCACAGATTCCAAAACTTCAAATAGGTATAACTCTCCTATCCGGACTCCGTTTTAGGTCATTCTTGTGTCCAAATTGAAGCCCCGGAAATAAGCTTTCCAATGGTTCTAACCTCATATCCAAATTCAAAGTGTGGAAAAAGAAAAGGGAAAAAGAGTGGCAGCTATTCGTAAAATAACTATCCGAATTAAATTCTTTGGTTCAATCATACATTACCATCATATTACCACCTCAACTAGAATCCCAAAATAAAATAAAGACGCTCCAAATACACTAATAGGATGTCAAAAATGAGTCCACATGCCTCAGAAATACAACTCATCCTGGAGACCCGCTTGAGCGCCAACTCCCCCGCTCGAGCGGAAGGAGAAATTCTGGGTCATTACAATGTAATCTAAGAGTTTGACTTAAATTAAACATATTTTGGAATATCTTTGATTATGAATTAAGTTTTGGGTGTGTTATGAAGGAAATTAATTTAACCTAAGTTTGGCTAAATCAAGAATTAAATTATGATTTGATTTTGAATATAGAAAATTAGTTGGTTTTAATTCCACACATGCAAATATTTTTCTAGGAGTTTTATAATTTCAATTTCATAATTTAAGGAGATAGAAAATAGTTAGGAATCAATTTTATGGGATTAGAAGGAAATTGGTAAGAAAATGATGATTTGGAACTAAAATCAAGTCTATGGAAATTTGGGAACTAATCCTAAAGTTTTGATTTTATTATGAAAACTAGGCATTTGTTTAATCCATGCATGTGATTTAATTTAAAAGGTTTGTTCAATTTAAGCACATTTTAGAACATCTATGTTTATAAATTAAGTTTTTGGTTAGAAATTGAGTTAAGTTGAATTTCTAAGAAATTGATTTGTGTAATCCATAATTAAGTTGATTTTGTTGTTAATAATAAGATTGGGTCTATTTGTATTACATACATGATGGAATTTCAAAAGGATGAGAAGTCTAATTTATATCTTAGAATTGTGGTTGACATTAATAAGATGAATTAAAATTAAATTTGACAATTGGGGCATGATTTTGAATAAATGATTTTTGAATAAATGATTTAGCAATTTATGACTTTAATAAATGGTTCTTCATTTTTGTATACTAAAGTACATGTTTTGAAACTTTAAATATCAAATTTGAACTTTAATCGCAATTTTGGATTTTTGGATTTTCTTTGTCCGCTCGAGCGGGGGAAGTCCCGCTCGAGCGTGAAAATCGACCTCCCAAGAGTTTTTGAACTTTACAGTCCGCTCGAGCGGCCAAAGTGGCGCTCGAGCGGAGACCAATTTTCAGCATATTTTGGGAAATTACATTTGGTTCACATTTTGATTCTCATCTCGTCCCAAAGCATCCTAGGCATGATTTATAACTTAATAAAGATTAATAAGCTACTAATCAACATAGATTAGTTAGTTAAAGATTGAATCATTGATCTTGTGGTAATTATTTAAGAAGCCAAGTAAAGGATCAATCTATTTGGAAAATAAGGACTTAGTAATAAAAGAATATGCGAAATGAGAACCCGACTCATTTAACTAAAGAAAGAATACACGTAGTAGAATCTCAGACTACTTGGGTAGAAAAGACAGGAAAGTCAAATTTGATCAAGGAAGTAATATGGTGTTACAATGTGTATATGTTATGTGATTGTGTAGGTCACGCGCCTTTGTCTGCCGATTTATCCGATATATCCAATCTGTCTGATTTGCCTCTGCAGCCCTCTGTGAGTAATAACTTTGTAAAGTTATGTTTAATGTTATGTATTTTCAGTATACTATGATATGAAATGATTGATTCTCGAAAAAGCTATGATATATTGGAAATGAATGAATGAGTGTCCAGTTTTCTGAAAAATATTTGTGGCACCCTTAGTCCGGATGGCCCTTGCCTGGGGGTAACAATACCATGGCTACTTGCGCGCAAGATATGGACCTTTGTGGTCGTTGGTACCAACTTTGTTGTGGTCTTCGGACCTGCCTATTGTGGTCATAGGACCTGCCTGTTGTGGTCTTCGGACCTGCCTGTTGTGGTCTTCGGACCTTTCTGTTGTGGTCTTTGGACCTGCCTGTTGTGGTCTTAGGACCTGCCTGATCTGATAGCTAATGGGTGTATCACATCTGATCTTATGCAAAATTTGAATATGATTATGAATATGAGCATGTATCTAAATCTATTTCTGATTGGAAATCTGAATATGCATAAGACTCTATTTCGCATAAGACTGTGTTTCTGATATAAACTCTGATTTCTAACTCTGTGATGGACATCATTCATTAAACCCTTTACTCTGTTATTATTCACTGGGCTTTAGCTTACTGTATTATTTATATATGTAGGTGATCAGGCGCATGACCAGGCTTAGAGGCATCTGTCTAGAATCTGTTCTGTCAGCCAACCTATGTGCCTCCCGTGGAGGTTCCGGATACGTTAAGTGTTGTCGTTATGTAATTTAAAGGTTAAGCTATGTTTTTGGTTCAGCAAGTCATGTGTATTTTGAAAAGTGGACTAAGTCTCTTTCTGCCTAATCTGTATATATATATATTATGACGTGAGGATGATGTGTATATATGTATATAAAAAGTTTAAAATTTTTCTGTCTCATATAAGTCTGCACAGCTCAATGGACATTGTATATTCTTAATTGCTTCCGCTAGCCCCTTATATTTTGTTAATCTGTTCAGAGGCCGTAGGTAATCCTCGAATTACTGGCCGGTTACGGTGCCAAACCTATAGGGGCGGGTTTGGGTCGTGACAGTGATGCACCTTTGTTGGGCCTAGAATTAGTTCGGGAAACGATGGAGAAAGTGGTACCTATTCGTAAGAGGTTGGTTACAGCCGAAAGTCGCCAAATGAGTTATGCTGACCGTAGGAGGAGACCTTTGTGATTTGAGGTGGGTGATTATGTCTTTTTGAAAATATCACCTAGATGGGGTTTGATGAGGTTTGGAAAGAGTGGGAAGTTGTCCCCTTGGTTTATTGGTCCTTTTGAGATCCTTGAGCGGATTGGAGAGGTTGCCTATCGTTTGGCATTGCCGCCACAACTTTTCGGAGTGCATGACGTGTTTCATATTAGTATGCTTCGGAAGTATGAGCCGGATTCATCACATGTGTTGGACTGGACCGACTTAGAGGTAGATGAGGATGCCTCGTATGAGAAGAGACCGATGAGGGTCTTGGATAGACAGAACCAAGTCTTGCGAGGCAAGACAATTCCCTTGGTCAAAATATTGTGGAAACATCACGGGGTTAAGGAAGCAACTTGGGAGCGTGAATTCGAAGTCCGAGAGAAATATCCGGACTTGTTTGCTAATGTATGACTTTGTATTGAGATGATAATTATTGTTAATGAAAAGTAAGAATATTGTATATGTTATGGGCATCTTAGAAACATGAGTTTATCGTAAACATTGCATATGTTTGGGAATATGGAATATCACATGTATTGTATTACCTTGGGAGCATTGCATATGTCATGTACACTTCTTGAAAACTTAGATTTTGGTTAAAGATTATTAATTTTTTGTGAATTGTGAATTTCATTTCAATATGGGGGCTCGTGCATCGAGCCAGTGAGAATGAATGACCGGAAAATGGGTCATGGTATTGGATTTGTAAGAATAACATGGTTGGGAAGGACCAAACGTTGATTTTGAACTTAATTTGTAATTTCAGGGACGAAATTCTTTAAAGGGGGGAGGTTATAGCGATCCCGGATTTTAACCCAGCTCTTATGGTATTCTGAACTCCGGTCTTGTGGTTTAATGTTGCTGTTTATGCCTTTTTCCTCCTCTTACTCTTTGAATTTGAGTTTTGTAATGTCTTGAGCGTGTTCAGAATAGGTGGGTTGCTAGTTGGTCTAGAACCTTGTTGCCTAGAATTTTGGTCTTCCGCTCAAGCGGGTCTTCTTGCACTTGAGCGGGGTTTGCAATCACTTAGTACTTTGTGTGTCTGCAAGAAATGCTGCAAAAGTGTTTTTCACGCTCGAGCGGCATTTCTTACGCTCGAGCGGGTCTAAGCTCGAGCGGCCTTTCTTGCACTCGAGCGTCTGCCTGAGGTCTGTAAAATATTGGAAGTATGTATTATTGTGCTCGAGCGGGTAGTGCCTGTTGATTGTGTCTTGGAGCTCGAGCGGCCTTTCTTGCGCTCAAGCGGGACTATTTTTTTTGTTTATGATGCTTGAGCGTAAAACTCTCCACTCGAGCGGACTGCGCGAATATCAGATCGTGAAAGTGACATTTTAAATCACTTTTTCGGCTCCCTTTCTCTCTTAAACTTTCCAAGAACCTAAATCCACACCCTCTCTCTCTAAAATACTCAATCTCTCTACTTTTTGGCCTAGATCAAGTGATCTCTACACCCTTGTGCCTTCATTAAAAAGTTGGAGCATCTCAAAATCTACCTTTTGAACTGAATAGAGTGGGGTTTCGGCATCCTTAGAGTTTCTCTATTGCTCAGCTCATCTTCTCTTCTTGAGGTAGGGATATTCTACTCTCTTATATGGGTTTTAACAAAGATATTTCTCATTTGGTATAAATGGTGGGATTTGGGGAGTTTGGGTGAAGTTAGGGTTTGAAATTGAAATATTTGAATGAGGGGTTTTCTAATTTGGGTTCCCTATGGGTATGAGAGGTCTTGGATAAGTTATTGCTTGGATATAATTGGTGAAATTGGGTCTTGGGTACCATGGATGTTAAAGGGGGAAAATGTCCTAATTTGAATTAAATAAATTATTTGTATGATTAATGAAATCAAGTATAGAAATATGAAATTGGTTTGGGAATTATGAGATTGGGGGAAAATGTGATTAAATGGCGTAGTTGGATTGATAAATCACTCTCCTATGGAAAAGTTGATAAATTATCTGTTTAATAGATTTATTTATTTGTTTAGAAATAACTGTATTGGGCTATTAGTGGATGATAGCCATGATTGTTGTAGAAAATGCATGATGATTAGGTAAACTAAAACTAATCAATTGAAGTATGTCATTGAATATGACGGTTTGATCTAAATCATTGAATATGTGAATGGATGAGTCATTGCATATGAAATGTGTTTAAATACATTGTATATGTATCTTGAAATGGGAGGAGATAGGGGATGTACTCCATTGTTTAGGAGGAGATAGGGGATGTACTTCATTGTTTGGGAGGAGATAGGGGATTGACTCCATTGATAATTAAGTTGGCCGGGGTGTCCAGGATGAAAGTCCCGAAATCTTATATTTATGGGTGGCGGTTCCCTCGGACGTAGTTCCGTAAAATGGCAAGATATAGAAGTGTTGAATTTGATGAATGTGTTGAATTGTTAACCATTGAGTTGTAGTCTCATTTTAGTTGTTTTGATAAATGATGATTTGGTTAAATGATTTTATCCGAAACGGAAGAATGGAAATGAGTCGAGTTGTTGATTATCTAGATTGAATAGACTTGTAAAGAATATGTATTGGCTAAGAATATCTCACATTTATCTGATGATTATGTCTTGGTTAATTCTCATGTGTTGTCTAGCATATCTCTACTGGGTTTTGGCTCACCTTACTTGGGGCACCATTTTCAGGTACAGGTAACATATTACCTCCAAGGGTATAGTTTGGGAGGTTTAGGAGCTGAAGGCTTCATTTTGCGGTTTTGTTATTATTTTGTATTTAGATGTAAATGTAAGCCGAGGGCTTTACATGTAAAAGAGTTAAAACTCTTCTTTTGTTGCAACCAAGTTATCTCTTGGAAAACTGTAAGCCCGTAGAGCATTTATTTGTTTATTTGTTTATTTTTTGTAAAGAATACTCTGATGAAAGTAATATGTAACATTTCTATTATGTTTTAGGGATTTTATGAATGGATGGTTACGTCTTATTTTGAGGGCGTTATAATATAGCTATACTTAAAATGTCTAAAATACATTATGTTGTTGAATTTAATGATTAAAATACTAATTTTTTTAAAAAAAATTTTGTTTTACCGAACAAAAATAGACAAATAATTTAGTTTGAAAACAAATTTAAAGTGTAGGATTTAAATTACCAAAATAAAAAATTCAAGATTTATTTTATTATAAGAGTGAAACCTTGGGATTTTTATTTATTATTTTTTTGTAATTACCCCATAATTTTTTTTTCCTTGTTTTTTCTAGAACAGATATTGTTTCCTAGAGATTGATTTTCAAAAATATCACTTTTTCTTAATATTTAAATGCTATGAAATTCATATTTCATTATTTTTAGTATGACCAACTAATACATTATTTTTATTAACAAAATAAACAAATATTATAAGTGATTAATTCATTTTTTCATTCTGTGCATGGGCTAAGTAATCATTCTCTAAAGATGTGCTTCTTTTAAAGCCTTAAGTTCAAAACTTCTTAAGTGTAAATAATTTTTTTGGGTCAATCCATACGGGCTTTATCTCGATTTTAATTGGGACCCCTACTAGTGGACGATGAAACTGGTCTTCTAAATTAGTTGGTCCAATGAACTGAATATAGAATTATAAAAAAAAAAAAAAAAAAACATTTCATAACAATTTTGACCTAGGTTCTAAAATGAAATAACATTAAATTTGAGGTGAGTAAAGAAAGAAAGCCTCGGGAGATTTTTCAGCAATATTGGCAGTTTTTCCCAAAGTAGACAATTTCAACTATAAAAGTAAAAGTAAATGAAGATGAAACTCTTGTATCTCCATAAAAAATAAAATTAAAAGTAGAGTGATGCTATTTCTCCCTATTTTGGTCATTGTGTTTGAGTTTGTCCTTTTGGGCAAAGTAGAAAAATGCTTGAACTTTTGATCCAACAAAAATGAGACTTTGATTTATGGAGTGAGTGTCTAATTAAATATAAATTAAGAAATAAGAGTGAGGATAAGTTCAAAAAAATTTGAAGTCAATGGCAGTGAGGGGTGGAGTAGTGCATGTACAGAGTTATTAAAAAAAAATGAGACGATTACCTGCTTCATTTTCTGGCGAATGTTGCAAGGCCATTTTACTGAGATTTTAGATGGGTTTTCTGGGTTTTGATTATGATCATTTGAAACTACCATTTCTGAAACGAAATTTGGAGAAAATTTTGTGGGTTTTTGTGATTTCTCTAAGATTTTCGATGGTTTTCCTAGTTTTGATTTTGTTGCTGATTGTTTCTGATTGGGAGACATGCGATGATCATGATGAAGAGGAAGAGATGTTAATGAAGGTTTGAAAAGAATGGGTCGAGATTGAGGAGGAGTTTGAAGGAGGCGAGCCAGGTGATGAAGAAGGTGGTAACGGAGCTGGTGAAGGCAGAGAAGAGTGAAAAGAGAGCATACTGGGAGGAGAGAGAAACAGAGAGAAGGGATGTGACTGAGGAATTTGAGGGGATTATAGTTAGGGTTGTGCGTGGTTTGGTTTGGACTGTTTGAGAGTAAATTACAAATTGAATGGCGGATTGACAAATCACGATTTAGACAATTTTGGGTAGATTTTTAATCAATTATCAAACATTTACATAATATATAATATTAATTTGTATAATATTTTTTTTTATATTTTCTAATTTTACATAATATGTTTCATATATATATAAGTACTAATTTGTAACAAATTTCACATCTTAAGTTTCTCTCATACTCATTTTTACTTTGATATTTCATTGGAAATTAATATATATATATATATAAACTATAGTAGAGCGAAACGATTTAGAAGGTAGATCATAAATTTTAAAATTTAATTCGCGATTAGCGAAAAGAGCGATGCAGATTGATACGGATCGGTGCGGGTTTAGTGGATTGAGTGGTATTTTGCACAATCGTGGTTATAGTAGATACTATACATAGGCATGCATGGGTTGCAGAGTGTATAGGGATGATGTATGTATGCATGCATATTGGGTTGTTTTGAGAAGTAAGTTAAAAATTGAATTTTTAACTTTTTTTTTTACTTCATTTTTAAAAAACGTGTAAAAATGTAGAGACGTGATGTGATTCAGTTTACTATCAACACTAGTACTTGATTATGATTTAGTGACAGATCTTGGATATAGAAATGATGATAACCACTCATTAAAAAAAAGAATAAAAACTTATAAGTTCTTATAATTTTAAGTTGTTTTGATTTTAGGGCCACTATGCTTCCAAAAGAAGAATAACATCTAAAGATTTTGACCGTTACCTTAACGTAGTTACTGTAGGGCTTTAGCGTTAGCAAGCTTTCAGTTTACAGAAGTGGCTAACCTCAACCTTTCCTTCCTTATATTAGGCTCAACACAGGTTTGAGAGTAAAATTACATATTGAATTGTGGATTGACAGATCAGTAGATTGGCAAATAGCAATTTAGGTGGTTTTGGACAGATTGGTGGATTAAAGAATATTCTAACCAATTACCAAATATTTGCATAACATATAACACTAATTTGTATAATATTTTTTTACATATATAACTCAAACTAATTTTACATAATAGTTTCATATATATAAGTACTAATTTGTAACAAATTTTACATCTTAGATCTCTCTCATATTTATTTTTACTTTGATATTTCATTGGAAGTTAAAAATATATATGTATTAATTATAGCAGAGCGGAGCAGTTTAGAAGGCGGGTCAGAAATTTTAAAATTTAATCTGCGATTAATGGATAGAGCGGTGTGGATTGATACAGATTAGTACGGTTTTAGTGGATTCAACAGTATTTTGCACAACTGTAGTTGTTGTAGATATTATTCATAGGCATGCATGGGTTGTGGAGTCCATAGGGATGATGTATGTATGTGTACATATTGGATTGTTTTGGGAAGTAAGTCAAAAATTAGTTTTTTGACTCCTTTTTTTTTTTTAAAAAAAAAAACGTGTAAGAATGTAGAGATGTAATGTAACCCAAAACAAATCAAAAAATCAAAAAATTGGCTTTTATCCCAATTATGCGTTTTTTTTTTTCTTTTTTGAAATGAATGTTGATACCTACACTATAACGATTTTAGTTTAGACCCGACCCGTTTATTGTTTTGAATACGGGATTCCTATTCTTGAATGGTTGTTCATATCTTTATTCATTCTATTCCTTGTTGAGTCTGGTTGTTGGAGTGTCATAGTAGTGTTTGGAATAGGTTGGGAGTTAGTTTTTTAAAAGAGTTGCCGCCTAGAATTTGGCTAGTTCGCTCGAGCGAACTTTCTTGCACTCAAACAGTTTGCTTCTGTCTGCAAAACTTCTAGAAGGGTGTCATTGTGTGCTCAAGCAGTAACTTTGTTAGCTCGAGCGGTCTCACTGATTGTGTTTGTTCACTCTAGCGGTGTTTTGGTCGCTCGAGCGGTTTGCACGTGTATTAGTCTGTAAAAGTCACTTTTTGGATCACTTTTTCGTTTGTCTCTCTCTCTCTCTCTAAACATTTCAAAAACCTAGTTCTACTCTCTCTCTCTCTCTATCTCTCTCTCTCTCTCTCTCTCTCTCTCTCTAAAACTCACCTTTAAACCTCAAACACACCCCCACCCTTGATCTTTACACCTTTGTCCTTCGGAGAAAAGATAGGTTACATTGAGAGCTTCATTTTAATCGAGAAGTTCATGTTTTCGTCGACGTTGAGTTTTGGGGCTTTGGTGCTTTCACCTCTTCTGGAGTTGAGGTAGGGATTTTCTTAACGGTGTGCATGCTTTTTAGCTTCGTTATCTGTTATTTTTGTTAGTTAAGGGTTTTCAGAAAAGTAGTTTTGGATATATATTTATTGATGTACAAATTTGGGGAAAAAGACTTATTTTCGGTTATGGTTTGGGATTGGTAACCTAGTGGTTGTTGTGTTATGATTTTTTTGAAGAAAATTGGATTTTAAAGGGTTTCTCAAAAGTTAATCAAAAACTAGGGTTTTGGGTGTTCTTTTTACGGAAAAAGAAAGAAATTGGAATGGTTGTAGGATTTTAATTGAAATAAGGTTTGGTTGATAAATGTTTGAATTATTGGAAAAATACCGAGTATTATTTATCCTTTTGAAATAGTGGTTTTGTTGGAAATGATATGAACGGTTTTGGAAAAATTGTATATTTTCGGTTGAGATTCACGAGACCCATGAGGAGTGTGAATGTTGTTTGGAAATCATGAGATTTTGTATAAATCATTGGGATTCCGATTTGGTTATGACTTTGGAATATTATTGTTGTTGTTGTATTTAATTAGAGATAATTATTTTTGGCAACCGATGGAGGGTTGTATTGATTGCTGTAGAAACTGCATGTGGATTAGGGAATAGAAATATTTACAAATCATACATGGTATTATGCATATCATGGATTTGTAATTGGGGATTTCAATGTTTTGGAAAACGTATTGTTGTTTTGAGATGCATGTATTGTATTATTGAAAGGATAAATAAAATGGTGAAACTGTAAAGTGGTATTAAAGCAAAATTAAGTTGGCCTGTGTATCCAAGGTGTAAGACCTAAAACCCGCACGGTAGGTGCCGAGCCTTCTGATTAGTACCAATAAAAATGGCATAGTGACTTGCATAGTTACTATTATGAACACTAGCCCTAGAGATTCATTCATTATATTTACCAGTAAATTATTTTGAAAGCATATTGTTGATTTGGAAAGATGTTTTAGAAATCTCGTATTACATTGTTTCAAAGAGAAAAAATACATATTTTATCATATCATTTCATGTGCATTCATCTTATGACATTGTTAAGTTTCATACATGTCATTAAGTTTATTTCTACTAGGCTTTATACTTACCCTATGAGGGAAACCACTTTCAGGTGAACCGGTGTGCCTCCGCGAAGGTGATGACTTGGGAGGATCTTGGAGCTTGAGGCTCATATGTATTGTTTTCTTTGGTTATTTGTTTGTAATTTAAGCCACGAGCTTCTTCGTATTGAGTTGTGACTCATTTGTTGTAACCGGACAAGGCCTTGGAAAATTATAGCCTTTAAGGCATTAACCTGTAATAGTTTAATTTTATTTATTCTAATAAGAATTCATGTTGTAGGACTAAAAGAATGTTTTGAGGCATGCGTTGGAAATGATGTTGTATAATCATATTGTTGTTGTGTTCTGCATGTTAGTAATATTATACGGGAGTAGAATGTTTATTTATTTTGGGGCGTTACAACTTGGTATCAGAGCGTACCGAGTTTGAATGCTTTAGGTACGTGGAAAGTGGTTCTTACCACAATGGGTTTGTCTTGCTTGATAGAGATGTTGTATGGTTAGTATGCTAATTGATAATATGCTTTTGTGGCTAAGTGGGCATGGAATTGGGTCCTTAGGATGCGATTTGTGTCTGTTAAACACTTGGAGGTCCTATTAGAAGGACAATTGATCAATGTTCATTCTAATAGGAATTCTTGGGGTTTCGTGGAACAAATTTTATCTTAAGAAGATAATTCGTGTGTGACTAGGTGGCTAAGTGCTTATATAGAATGCATTGTGTGTTTTAATACCAGTGTATGAGATTTTGTTGGGGGCACCATTAGATGTATGCTAAATTTGTTATGTTTATTTGATTAGGATGTCTAAGCGAGGAAGTGACGACATTGCTCATTCCACACGGGAAGAATTGAGGAATCAATTTCTGAAGTTGCACCAAGGTACTACACCTTTAGCACAATTTGAGGTGTGGTTTACCAATCTATCGAGGTTCGCTCCAGAGTTGGTGGAAACCGAAGAGCTCCATTGTGTGGAGTTTGAGAGTAAGTTATGTGATGAAGTTCAAGAACGGATTGTCGGGTCTTGGCATAGGAATTATCATGTGCTTATAGATGCGGCGACTCACGTGGAGGCCGCAGTCCTAGTCATGGGGCAAAGTGAGGAGGAAGCCACTTCAGTAACTCCTGTAGCTTGGGGTCATGGTAGACCTAGTAAGAACCAAAGGCGAAAGGCAAGGTTGTTGTCTCAACCAATAGTTGCACCAACGAGATCTTCTAGCCAACTGGGACTTGGGGTGATCGAGTGCTCATAAGTGGAGCTGTAGCAACCTCAACCTATGATTAGTTTATGATCTTTGATTAAGAAGGCCTAATAAGTAACTAAGATGAAATTCTACATTAATTACATGTGTTATATGTTATTTGCATTTATATATGTCAGTCGTAGAAATATCTGTTTGTGTTTCTATTTTATTCTGCGAGTAAAAGGCCTTATCGGCCACAAAATACGAAATTGACTCCATCTATGTGTTATCTGGAATTTTTAGAACATTATGGTAAATTTAATTAGAATTCGATTTGGAACCAAATAATTAAAATAAATAATGCCAATCAATTAGTCACTAATCAAACTTCATAATCAAACCTATATAAGGCAACTTGTTGACCTAAGGCCATTAATTTACACTTTCACTCCTCATCCTTTGGACTAAAAAATGTGTGAGAGAGACAGAGAGAGAGAGAGAGAGTGTGTGTGTGTGTGTGTGTGTTGAGCTTGGAAACCAAAGGAGACGAAGAAGAGTTATAAAGAATTCAAGGTTTTGGACTTAGAGACTCCAACAATTAGTCAACTAGAGCTTAATTGAGAAGCTAAGGTAAGAACTCAACCCTTTAGTTATATAATTGAGTTGGTTAATGCTAGGATTCAAGTGGATTAAGAGTTAAATCACAAGAATTAAGCTAAGATTGAAGAATCAAAACTCAACCCATGCATGCATGCATATTTATTGGCATTTTAAAGTTGTTTTCCAAAGAATTTCCTCTTGCATGTCCTCATTTTGGCTTTGCTCTAAGAATTCAACATGTTTTCAAGTTAAACACCTCATTTGATCATGTTTTGAAAGCTTTGAAGCCAAGGCAATTCGTGCATGTTGTCTTTATATTATGTTCTTAAAGTTCCAAGTTTTGTTTTGTACAATTGGCAAAACTTTTGGGCTTGATTTTGCCGAATAGTTTGTAATTCATCATATACTATGAGTTTCTCAATGTTTTACCAAGTTTTGGCCCAAAATGATGTGTTTTGAAGCTTTGAAATTGAGTTTTGGACTTGAATCAGCAATCTAAAAATTCTAGAATTTGCACCCTCTGTTCGATGGTGGAGTTTGCGCTCTAGCGGAGAATATGAGCTCCCAGTACTTTTGCAGAGTTTGAGGGTTAGCTCGAGTGGCAGAACTTGTGCTCGAGTGACCACCCTTATTTTTGACCTTGCGCTCAAGCGACTGAAGTTACGCTCGAGCGTAAAATGAGAGCTCCCAAAAGTTTTATAGACTTTTGCAAACCGCTTGAGCGTAGGAAGTTGCGCTCGAGCGAAGACCCTATTTACTCAGTCTTTGGCTCGAGCGATCGTCAAGCGCCCTTCGAGCGAAAAATCATGCAACCAGTACTTTTGCAGACTTTGCAGACTGCTCAAGTGACCGAAGTTGCGCTTGAGCGGACTACCCTGTTTTTGAAAATTTGACTAAGTGTTTTAAGTTACATTTTGGCATCCTCATTGCATTCTAGGCATTCCTAAACCTTAGTTAAGACAAATAATGAGGATAATGATTAGAAACACACCAAGATAGAAAAGAAATGAGTTAAGTGTTTTATGAGCGTGTGTTTCAATGTGTATCCGTTATGTGTGTAGGTCACATGCCATAGATCGTTGATTCGATTATTTGACTCTTCTACTATTGGAGCTATCTGTGAATAACAACTCTGTAAAGCTATGTTTGATTATAAGTATTTTCTGACTAAAATGATATGATTTGTTTTCTAAAATTCTATTTTATGAATCATGAATGAATGCCCATTTTTCTGAAATGTATTTGTGGCATCCTTAGTTCACGTGGCTCTCGCTTGGGGTAATACTACAGCCAATATGCACGTGGCCCTCACCTGGGGGTAACAATATCGTGGCTTATGTTCATGTGACCCTCTCTCGGGGGTAACAATACCGCGACCCATGTTTACGTGGCCCTCACTTAGGGGTAACAATAGCATGGCTATTTGTGCGCAAAGATGTTGACCTTTATGGTTGTCGGTAACTATGCATGTGGGTCTTATAACCAATTTGATCTAATAGCTAATGGATGTACCACATATAACTGCTCATGAAATCTGTATGAGTATATGAATTTGAATCTGTTTTTGATATGAACTCTGATTTCTGAATTTGTTTTGGACATTATTCATAACCCCCTTACTCTGTTGTTATTCACTGGGCTCCAGCTCATTCTATTATTTATGTATGTAGGTGATTAGGCACGAGACCAAGCTCGGTGAGGTTTCTTGGAGTTCTTTTCTGTCAACCACTTTTGTGCCTCTCGAAGCGGTTCCCGTTTGAGATGTGATCAAGTTTTTGTGAATCAAGTTTAAGACTTGCATTTTCTTATGTTTCGTCTAAACTAGTTTTTGTAAGATCTATATTTGTGGGTTTTGGTGACATAAGACTAATGTAATTATGATGTCACGTATTGTATATAAATATAAGTTTTAAATTCCTGTCCCATGTATATTTGCACAGCTCAATAGACTATGTATATTTTGTATATTTGTTTCCGTAGGCCCTTATTAGGTGTTAATCTATTCAAAGGCCTTTGGTAATCCTAGGATTACTGGCTGGTTATGGTACCAAACTTATCAGGGCAGGTTTGGTAGTAACAGGAGCAGTCATTGAGATCCTTACCAGTTCAGACTTCGTACCAGTCACGTATTCAGGGACCACCTATTTGCTATGCGTGTAATCAACCAGGTCATACTAAGCGTTTTTGTATTCAACCAGGGACTTCTTTGGGTATTCCGCAATCTAGTTGGGTTCAGGCATATCCGTTTGGGCAGGGGTGATACCAATACCAGAACTGAGTAAGCCAGACTTTGAGAGCCTTTGGAGAGTCGAACTTTTATCCTCAGAGTGAGGAGATATGTGTTTGTTTCAAGTGTGGCTAGTTGGATCACGTCAGTAGCTCTTGTCCTTGGCATCATAGTTTTTGGAGGGTTCCGGGGGTTGAGAATAACTCTTCATAGCTCTTGTCCTTGTCTGGTTAGGAATGTGATAGTGATGGTGGCTGAGGGACAGTTGTTTTTGGTAATTAGTTTTGGTTGTCTTGTTTTGTGACTGGAGGGCAAATGGTTGTAATTATTATGTAGTCGTTTTGTTTTGTAACTAGTACGGTATGGACCGTTGAAGGGAAAAATATTTTTGTTTATGTATGTATATATGGTTGGTTATTTATTTTATGAGTTGGATACATTGTGATTTTGAGTTTTCCTTAATGTGATGAGTTGTTGTGGAATTTGGAAATTTTCATATTGACATGTATGAACTACTAAGTTTTGACTTATGAATATGATGGCTGGAGAGCCTTATTTTGATTTAGGGATTGTTCGCTATGTTAAGTAATTTGTTTTTGGCTGAAATTGATTTAGAATGGATGGACGGTAGAGTTAGTTGTGAAAGATGGGTATTTTGAGGGTCATTATGATTAGTTAGAATATTGCGAGGGTGGAGTTATACTAGCTAATATGTTTAGTTTGGTTGATATTGGCTTATGTTAAAGGTATAAGTTTTAATTTATTGCAGTGGAGGCTTCTTGGGAGGGCAAAAGGGTTGTGTCTTACAGTGATAAGAGTAGTGTTGTGGTTGTTGTCAGATGCATGTAGATTAGTGTGGGTAATGAGCCTATCATGGACCTCATTGGTCTTCGGTGTAGTGTGGTCGTATGTGATTTTGTATGTAATTGCGTTGGTGGTGTATATTGTTCTGCGAAGGGGAATTGGAGGTTTTGGCCCCAAGAGTCCACTTTAGACTTAAGAGGGTGCGGGAGAGGTTGTAGAACCCTATATAAGGGTGTTCGGTGTTAGAGTATTGTTGTTTTGGTGCTAAGTAAGAAGAGTGGTTGAACGGATAAAGTGTGAGTCTAGTGGGTTGGTGTAGGGTAAGGTGTTATTATCATACCAAGAAGTGGGTTAGATGAATCGGTGTCCTTAGTACACCTTTAAGAATTCCTTATCAGGTCATTGGGAGTTGATAGTTTTGGTGTTTGGGGTAGTTAAGAGTGGTTGGAGTGGAGTGACTTGAGTTTCTTTTATAGAAAATTATTCCTAGTCTACTGAGGGCAGTTAGTTTTGTTTTATGGTGGTTGTTTTTAATTATGGATTCACTTTTGTTTTGGATTGGCGGTGTACGGAAGTGTGTTGATGTGGTTTGTTGTGTGTTTCCTATATTGAAGGTAGGGTTCATTTTGTAACTATTATCCTCGAAATAGGAGTATATTGTATCTATGCGGTAAGGGTTATGAACCCTAGATGTTGATATCTTGTTTGATTAGAATTGGGAGATATGGTAGTTGTAGTAGGGCAACTCATTTCATAGGTATATTTTGAGTTAGGTGGTAGTGAGGTGTTAAGAGATTTAAGGGGAAGTTTTGGAAGTAATTGTAGAGCTGAATATGTATTAGGGTGACCCTTTGTCCTGGGTTGATAGGATCCTTTGTAAGTTCGAGATTGAGTGCAAATTGCTTTCTTTGGTTTGGTTGAGTTATAATTTCTTTATAAGAGCGTGTGGACGGTTTGTTAGTATTTGAGCTGTTTAGACCCCTTTATGGTTAGTTAAGTTTGGGAAGTGTAAATTTTGGGCTCACGAGGTGAAATTCTAAGAGGCGTTGAATTTGAGGGAAAGCAGTGAGCCGAGGTAGTGGACGGTAAGGGGTTTAAGTGTGTTGTTAACGAGGAAAGTCAAGGTGGTGACCGATACCTTGGGTAGAAATTCGGCACGAGGCATAGTGAGCGTAGTCCTTCTTGGTATTCTCGTGAAGCGGGGCAAGTTAATCCTTAAGGGTAACGCCCCGAAAATAATTGCAATAATCCAACCCAACACAATTAATGCAAGACAACATAACCGAAATAATAAACTTTCATTAATCTGAATTGATATACAAAAGTGACACATGTGATATACATTCATAAATAGTTTATTCTGAATCTACAACATGTGCTACAAGTAGTAAAGAGAAATGAAAGTTAAACATATATTTAAATGCCCTAAGGGCCTACATCTTTTCAAGTTATTACTTGGTTACAACAAAAGTGAGACTAGCTGAATACAAATAAAGCCCTGGGCTATACAAATAGGGTGAGCCAAAACCCAGTAAGAACAATCTAACACAGTATATGGATCTTAACAAAGATACAACTACAATGTGCATTTACAATGCCAATGATAAAACATCCATATTCTATATAATCATAAAGTACCATAATTCACATCTCAATCCTTTTTCTTTCTCGTCAATTTAAGTTAATTCATTTAATCTCACTTTATGAGCCAATTTCATTATCTTTCAGACAACCTATCTGAGACTACAACTCAGTGGTTCTTGAATTAACACAATTATTACACAAACACTTCAATTTGCCATTTTACCGAAATTTTGTCCGCAGGATCGGTACCCATGTATATGCACAGTTTTAGGACTTTCACCCTAGACACATAGGCCAACTTAATTTCAATGGAGTCTGTCTCCTATCTCCTCCCAAATAATGGAGTACATCCCCTTTCTCCTCCCAAACAATCATTCATATACAATGTATTTAAAACGTAGTTACATTCAATGACAATCAACAAGAGATTAGTTTTAATTCACTTAATCCTCATGCAATTTCTACAACAATCTTAGCTATCCTCCACTGATAGCCCAATACAGATATTTCTAAACAGATATTCAATCTCAAGACAGATAATTTATTCAAATTCCCAAAGGTGTGAAGTAATACATATCCAACCCCACCATTTATATCAACGTCCATCCAATTTCATATTTACAATATCAATTGCATTTATTTAGACAAAATAAATATCTGAAGCATTTTAGGGCAAACTCCAATTTTTCTCAAATTTCAAACCAAATGCCAAAATCAACTATGTTAACACAACATAGCCTCATATTCAATTCCATAACCATTCGTAGCTCATTAACTTAGAAACCCCTCTTTTGATTTAATACCTAAACCCTAGGTTTGTTTACAATATCCCAAATTCCACCATTGTTACACAACAACCCATAACTAAGTTAGAAGCCATATAAAAATGTTAAAAATCCCTACCTCAAAGAGAGAAGATGAATCAAGCAAGGATGAAACTTCAAAGATGCTTAAATCCAACCCTATTCGGATCAAAACAAAGATCTAGAGATGCTCACTCTTTTTAACAAAGGCAAATGGGTGAAGAAATCACTAGAAATAGGTGAAAATGTAAAGAGAGAGAGAGAGAGAGAGAGAGAGAGTGTGTGTGTGTGTTTTAGAGAGAGAGGGTCTCAACTTTAGGGTTTAGGAAGAAAAGATCTGAAAAAGTGATGTAAAAAGTCACTTTCACGAACTGATATACGCATAGTCCGCTCGAGCGTAAGAAGTGACGCTCAAGCGTCAAACACATTAAGTTGTTCCGCTCGAGCGCAAGCAGTGCCGCTCGAGTGCCAAGACACAATGAAAGAAACGCACACTGCTCGAGCACAAGAAGTGACGCTCGAGTGTAGAAAACACACATCCTGCAGTTTTAGAGACATTTGACCAACCGGTTGAGCGCAAGATGTGGCCGCTTGAGCGTAGAAAGGCCCGTTCGAGTGTAGAATACACTCTCTTAGTAGTTTTGTAGGCCTGCAAAAATACTGAGAGTTTGCAAAGCCCGTTCGAGTGCAAGAAGTGCCGCTTGAGCGGAGGAGCAAAAATCTGGGCAACAAGAGTTTGGAAATCCAGCAACCAACCTGTCCCAAACACAATCACAACAAACGAAAAGACAAACTTAAGGGAAAACCAAGGGAATAAGAGATGAACCACAACATTAAACCATGAAACCCGTGTCTAGAGTACAACAAAGATCGGGTCAAAACCGGAATCGCTATAATCTCCCCCCCTTAAGGAGTTTCGTTCCCAAAATTTCAAATCAAGTTCAAAATCATAATTGAACTATTTACAATGATGATAATCTCACAATTTCAATGCCATGACCCATTCTCCGGTCAATCATTTTCACCAACTTGATACACCAGTCTCGACACTAAAGTACAATTTGTATACTCCCAAAACATTTACGATGTTTATGATAACCCAAGTTCTCAAAATTTACACAACATATGCAATGTTTCCAAAAGTGATACAACACATACAATACTTCAATATTCTCAAAACATATACAATGCTTATATTGAATCCATGTTCCCAAAACATACATGACATAGACAATGTTCTCATGTTTCATTAACAACAAAGTTCAATACATATTCAAACATCAACAAACAAGTCTGGATACTTCTCATGGACCTCCAACTCACACTCCCAAGTTGCTTCCTGAACCCCGTGATATCATCATTTCAATTTCATAAAACCTAACATCATTTCCATTTTCTCTTTAACAAAATCAAATATTCACGCTTTAGGGCAAAAATCCCATTTTCCTTATAAACCAATTCCAAGGATAAAAATCCACCATTTTATCATAACTCAATCACATTTACAAACCCACAATCATTTTCAAGAATCCATTTGAAAACGTCTCTTTGGATTTCAAAACCAAAACCTTAGATTTTTACCAAAATCCCCAGATCCCATGATTTCTTTGAAAAGACAAATAACTCAGTTAAAAATCATACTAAAGTGTGGAAAAATCCCTACCTCAAAGCATAAAGACAAGGGAGAGAAAGAAGAAACTTTGACGAAGCCAAAAATTAACTTTGCTCCGATTAAAATGAAGCTATAGGTGACATCTTATAGCGATTCTGGTTTTAACCCAACCTTTTTGTATCTTGGACTCGGGTTTCGTAGTTTAGTAGTGTTGTTCATGTCTTTTTCCCCTCATACTTCCTTGAGTTTGGCTATTGGATTGTAATGGTTGCGTTTGGAACATGTTGGTTGCTTGGTTTTCAAACTTTTATTGCCCATAATTTAACTCCTCTGCTTGAGCAGCACTTCTTAAGCTCAAGTGGGCTTTGTGAACTCTCAATACTTTTGCAGCTCTGCAAAACTACTAGGAGAGTGTATTCTACGCTCAAGCAGTGCTTTCTGCGCTCGAGCGGTCTCAACTTGAGTGGCCTTACTTGCGTTCGACCGTTGGTTTGTTGTTTGCAAAACTACTGGGAGTGTGCATTTTGCGCTTGAGCATTACTTCTTGCGCTCGACCGGAACAATTTATTATGTTTAACGCTCGAGCGTTACTTCTTGCGCTCAAGCGGACTGTGCATATATCAATTTGCAACAGTATCTTTCTACATCACTTTTTCACATCTTTTTCTCTCACAACCCTAGATCTAGAGCCTCAATCTCTCTCTACATTTTCACCTAGATTTGGTGGGTTCTCGACCCTAGTGTCTTTGGAAAAAAGATAGAGCATCTCAAGAGCTCCATTTTGGTTTGAACAAAACTTGGTTTTGGCTTCTTTGAAGTTCCTCCATTGATTCCTTGATCTCTAGCTTTGAGGTAGGGACTTTCTACACTCTTCTATGAGTTTGAACTTGGTTATTTGTTGATGTGTAATGAATATTGGAATTTTGGATGATTTTTAACAAACCTAGGGTTTTGTTTTGATATCAAAATAGGGGTTCTCAAATGTATGTATTAAAAAAGGTTATGGGAGTAGATGTAAGGTTGTGCTATGACAAATTTGATGATTTTGATACTTGACATGGATTTGGAAGAAAATGGAGTTTTTCACTATAATATCTCAAATAGTTATTTTGTATAAATAAATAAAAAAGGAGTTTTTTCCTAAAATGTCTTCAATTTGTTCTCAGAAAAGCATTCTCATATAATTATAGATGTTCGGTTTAGACCAAGTTCAATTGTTTTTGCCACATCTTCTTTTGATAGAACAGTGCAAATATGGGACACAAAGAAAATAAATATTTCCTCCCTTTATTTCTTCACGATGTTTTTCTCACTTTAGATTTAGATCTCTCTCTCTCTCTCTCTCTCTCTCTCTCTCTCTGAGATTGGAGGACTTACTTTTAGGTAGAATTTTACACCATTTTCTTTGTTATTTCTTTATTTGTTTAATTGCTTTTAATTCAATGATGCTTTAATCTCATTCACTCTTTTTTGTTTTTGTTTTTTTGTTTTTCCTATCTTTATTTATATTCAACACTTTTTCTCCTGATTTTTATTAAAATTTATATATTATATGTCTACTTATCATTGTCAACGTGATATCTACTGCCACAAGTTTGAGACCTGTTTGGAGACATAAAGAAGTGTTCAAATGTTCTCCCTGACTGTCTGCAAATCATTGGTTGAAACTGAAGATTTACATAACAAAAATTTGTTAGTTCGAATTGAACTCATATCCAAAGTGAAATTCCTCTTTGTTTACAAAACATACTTCCAAAACATTACACACTTTTTAAGGGAGAATTTACAATTTTCTACCAGTAAAAGGCAGAATTTTTTCCCTCATGTTGGAAAGGCATTTTATGTTTTCTATACATAGGAGCTTTGGTTGGTGAGATAGCAGCTATCTCCTTTTCTTTTAGAAAAGTTTACAATATATTGATGTTTATGATATGTTGAATAACTTAGCAGAGAACATGATCCTAGATTTGAATGGAAAAATGGATTTGGTGTAACTAACCAAAAATAGATGGGACGTTCAAGCTTTGTTGAAGTTTCTCCAATTAAATGGCATTAATAATATATCAAAATCTACTCTGAATATGAACAATCAATTAACAACATAGATATTTGTTGATAGTTATTTATTTGTTTTTGTTTTGTTTTTTTTTTCCCCGAACAAGTTAATACATAGATATCCAAGTGTCATTTGAGATTTCAGACTGAGTTAAATCAACCAAGTGAACTTGGAATTAATTTGTAGCAACATGATTTCCTGGTTGGATTATGAGATGGATTGCAGAAACAAGAAACCATATCATTAATATGTCATCAATTTAAAAACCAGAAACCATGGAGAGAACTGACCTAAAACTTTAGCTTTGATTCAAGTTCATTTTGGCTTCCACATGCTTAGTAACCTGACACAAACGGAAAAATAAAAGCATCATACTATATTTCATTTGCAAATGGACTATGGACTTAGAATTTCATCATAATACCACAGATAGCATAAGTCATATGTTGAATGCCTAACACAAATCCTTTTTCCTAATGAATTGCACAAGTAAGAACCTATCTTTGCATATCATGTGAGGAGGATCTAACTTTTGCGCTTGCATTGTAACTACATAGCACCAAATTTGAAAACAATAATATAAACTACAAATAGATGATGGCAACAAACAGTCATAAACTATGGTGTACAACTCAGTAAAAAAACATCTTAATTAGCACACGTAGGTTAGGAGTTGGAGTAAAAAATGCCTTAAACTTAGTTGGAAAAGGCTATTGAGGGGGCAAAAATACAAAATAGCCCCCGGACCACTCTATGGATGTCACAGTTAGTGTCAAGACCTCAAACCCGCCCCTAATAGTTTGGGCATGACCCGTTCGAATACAAGCATTCAACCTATTATATAAGGTATATGGGGCCTTATCAGAAGCGTATAGCACGAACATAACAATACATAAAAACTCCATTGAGCTATATCTACATGCCAGGATCTCACATACAGCACATCATTATAGAAACAAAGAAGGTACCACATCATGTTTCGTAGCACCAGTAATATATATATATATATACATACAATCCCAGCCCTGTAATTGGGCATAAACAAAATATGAAATTCTACATTCAGCCTTGATTGGGTGAGTAAATTATAGCCAATGTCTTATCAGACTTCACAAAAATAAAAGGCTCTATGCTGTGCCTGGACCCTTGAAGGCTGACAAAAGCAACAAGTATCATGGCTAGGGTTGACCACCTGGCTGGTTACCTACAAAAACAGACATAACACAGAGTGAGTTAAGCTCAGTGAATAGTAATACCTAACTAAAATAGTGCTTGGCTTGAAATATAACATAACAAAGCATAAATGATGCATGAATAGTTAGTCTGAGTCTGTATTATTTTCATGACGGCCTTAGCCCATATCTGGAACATGATGGCTTTCGACATAATTTCTTGAAACATAGTGGCTATGAGCCCTTATACGTGAGGACGCAAGGCCCTTAAACATGGTGGCATTAAGCCCTTGTACATAGTGGCACGAGGCCCTTGAATAAGTTGGCTTTAAGCCCTTGAATATACTTGTAAGAACTCAAGAGGTGTCTCACACGGATTCTAGAGGTGGCTCACGTCGTAGCACTTAGTTCCGTGTAGCACTTTGTTTCATAACATAACAACTTATTTTGAGTGGCCATAGGCCCAGAATCTTATAGAAGGAAGGTATTTCGTCTTCCCCATTTCTTTCTTTACATACTTGCGACATTCTTGAAACATTGGTATACACACTTGGAACATCAACATAATTGCATACTTGAAACATTCACATTAACATAGTTGCATATCGTGCGTGCGTAAACAAAATGCTAATGAGAATTATTAGCCATATGTAAGCGGATAATGATACTACTACTCACAGCGTTGAGATGACGTGCTTCTTCCTCCCGGAGTGTGCCCTGCACCCATTCACAACTTACACTTTAGTTCACTGTTTTCTCATCACTGAATTTCCTATTTCACTTCACTTCGAAGGCGTGTATCAATATCAAAACAACCTCAAATACATATTTCGACAATATTAGAGGATTCTACACGAAAAAACGGAGCAAACAGTGTTTTTCAGCATGAGCCGTACGTGCGGCAGTTGGCCCCGCACGTGTGGCCCTGAGGTCCCGCACGTGCTTTTTAAGTAGAACCAAACCACAATTTTTCAGCATTTGCCGCACGTGCGGCAGTGACTCCCGCACGTGCCGCGATTGTCCAGTTTGGGTTCGAAAATTGCATCCAAAATCCAACTTTTGGGGAATGTTTTCAAAGCTCAAAGATGGATCTTTTCAATGTTAAATCATGGTTCAAAACATGTAATTCAAGGTGTCACTTACATAATCTAACTTACATTAATCCATGAACACAACTCAATTGATCAATCAAGAATTGAAACTCATAAACTTAACATTCTTAACTTCACCTTCATCTATCACAACATAGGCCATGTTTGATTCACAAACTTAATAGTGAGGTATTAATAATCCTATTAATATAGTGTAGTATTCACTATCCAATTGGATTAATAGAATAAATTATTCATTGTGTTTGATTGGGTGGATTAGAACATGGGATTGAGATTATTAATCTGTGGGCCCAATTATCCCATGTTTGTTTTAACATTTTGGTTTAGGATTATTAATCCAATGGATAATTAATCCAACAAATTTGTAGGATTATTAGTAATGGGGTTGGGGTGGGATTATTAATCCAATGGATATTAATCCAATTGGATAGTGAATACTACACTATTAGTCTTTTGAATCAAACATACCTGAATTATTAGTATTAATAGGATTATTAATACTTCACTATTAGTCTTTTGAATCAAACATAAGGTACAAAATCATGATCATATCACTTACATATAACATAAAATAGAGATACACAACATAATCATTGGAAGGAATACCAATTTGATAAAGAAGGAGACATCTAGGTGATTGGTAGCATACCAAAACTTTAACATATCCATCCAAAATTCTCATTCCACTCTAGATCATGCCATAATATGCCATAATAAGAACTTTTTATTTCAACTTGAGGAAGAGGTTTGGATTAGGGAATTCTATCTTACCTAGACTTCAATTCCTCTCTACTCTCCCTTGCTCTTAGCCTCTCTTCCCTTTACTCTTCCTAGGAAAGTTTTGCACTAAGTCTAAGGCTTAAGATTCAAGAACACACATATATATACATTAGAGCTAATAAGACGAAAATCAATCGTTTAAGCATTCCAAATTGAAATTTCACAAAAACACTTAATATTACCTAAAAATTATGTTGATCACATACATGAACTCAATTTCAGATAATTAAGCCCCTAAGGCTTCCAATTCCTGCTTCTAACTTAGAAATATAACAGATACTTTTTCTTGTCAAACAGATAGGTATTCGTAAGCATGAATTTCTCCTCCTTAGCCATAATTTCTCACAGGATTCCGCAATAAAGATTTAGTAACACAAAACAAGGTCTGGAAATATATTAGAAAACATGCACGAGGGTCGAGTCATTACAGGTAGCTTCCTCATCAAAAAGAGGACTTGTGGGGATAGAAATGATGTAATTAGCACACATAGGTTGGGAGTTGGAATGAAAAATGCCTTAAACTTAGTTAAAAAAGGCCGTTCGAGGGGCAAAAATGCAAAATAGCCCCCGAACCACTCTATGGATGTCATGAGTAGCTTCTTTGTGGAAAATAAGACCTGTGGAGACAAACGAGATGTAATTAGCACACATAGTGTTAGGATTCTTTATTGTCAAATTCCATGGATCAAACCCAAGGTTGTATTTTTTAAAATTCACATATTGGGTCAAACTAGGATTACTTTAGATTTCTCTAAGAAGTTGATTTTCTTCCAAAACTAGGATTACTTTGGAGTTCTTTAAAAAGTTGGTTTTCTTCCAAAAACAGGATTACTTTGGATTTTCTATAAGTAGTTGGTTTTCTCCCAAAACTAGACTACTCATTAATTTTTCCTCCAGATCTTCTTTGTGGTTCTTAAGGTTTATATCTGGGGATATTTTGTTAGTTTGTTTGATGTTTTTATTGAGTATTCAACTCATGGTTTAAAAGAGAGTACATCAAAGGTTTTGTTTTTTATACAAAAGAGAGAGTTGTTCTTCGGTGGATTCTGAAGAATTCGAGCCTGAAGCTTCGGTGGATTTTGGAGTGGCTCATCAGAAAGACAATTCCGTGGTGAAGATGGGGTTGGAAGAGGCACATAGAGGTTGGTTCAATTAGGCGTTGTGGATTCGCTAGATAATTGAGAGTATATCTGTGTAATTCCTTTAAATCTTCTTAGTGGATTGTTCTTGTGGCTGTTGCCCGTGATTTTTTTATCACAATTGGAGGTGTCCAATTGTGATTTTTCCACGTAAAATCGTTGTGTCTCTTTGTCTTGATTGTTTGATTGTGATTGTTATATTCTGGTTAAAATTGATACATAATCACAAATCAACATCTAGGAGGTTTCTAGATTTTTCAATTGGTATCAGAGCAGGTCGTTCTATTTTTTTTTTTTTTTTAAAAATACTTTTAGAACGCTCTATTTTTTTTTTTTTTTTTAAATTCTTTTAGAACGAGATCTTGTTTGATTTGTGATAATGGATTCAATTCGTGAGGGAAATTCTATGGTTTAACCACTCCTACTTGACAGATCCAATTATTCTTTTTGGAAAGCTCGGATGAGATCTTTTTTAAAATCTATTGATGAAAAAGTTTGGCAATCCGTCATGAATGGGTGGACTGAACCAACAATTACTGTTGATGGTGTAACTTTCCCCAAACCAATTGATAAGTAGGACACAACTGATTACCAAAATAGTAGCTGGAATAGTAAAGCTATCAATTCTCTCTTTTGCGCTATCACACCTGAAGAGTTTAGTCGTATTTGCAATTGTGAAGTCGCAAAAGAGGCTTGGGATATCTTACAAACTATTCATGAGGGCACTCCTTCGGTTAAATGCTCAAAACTTCAAAGGCTCACATCTAGTTTCGAAAACCTTTCTATGAAAGATAGTGAGACCTTTGATGAATTTTATGCGAAGTTGAGTGACATTGTAAATTCCAGCTTCAATTTAGGTGAAAAAATACCGGAATCCAAGATTATAGGAAAAATTTTGAGGTCCTTGCCCGATCGGTTCCAACCAAAAGTTACGGCCATTGAGGAGGCTCAAGATGTTGACAACCTCAAGCTAGATCAGTTGGTTGGAAATCTCCAAACTTATGAGGCACATAGAAATTTCAAAAAGAAACAAAAAGATGTTGTTTTTAGTAGTGCTCATAAAGTGGTAGAGGATTCTGATGAGGACTATGAGATAGATTCCAAGATTATGGCTGCTTTTGTTAAACAATTTAAAAAATCTTTTTTGAATAAAAATCCTAATCTTTTGGAATCTACTCATACTCATAAATCTAAAGGCAAAGATAAACTCAAAATTAGTCCTATAGCCAAGAAGGAGAAACGAAAGATACAAGGGAACTCTAAAAGTGTCCAATGCTATGAATGCCAAGGATTTGGCCACTTTGCTTCAGAATGCCCCACTCGTCTGAGGAAGAAAAAAGCTCTCGCCATCACTTGGGATGATGAATCAAAATCTGATGAAGATAACAGTGACAACGAAGATCAAGGCGAAGAGGGACATAAGCAATTCCTTGCTTTCATGGCGGCTTCTGAAACTGAAGGACAAATAGAGTCTCCGAAGATGTCAGTTGAGAATACCACTGATGATAAATCCTCGGAGAGTGATCATGAAGAGCTTGAGCAAGCCTATGAAAAGCTGTATAAGGAGTCTCTTAACTTATTCAAATTGAATGACAAACTCACAAAGAAACTCAAAGCATGTGAAAGTGAGAATGTCAAACTTACGGAGGAGATTTTCGAGGCTAGGATCAATGCCATCAAGATAGCTGATGATCGACAAGTTCTTTGTGCAAAACTATTGACTTGTGAGACAGAGAGGACTGAGCTACAGGAAACCCATGCCATGTATGAAGAAAAGATTGAATCTCTCAAGATGTCACAAGTTGCTTTGAAAAAACTAATGATCAAGAAAGAGGAAGAGCTAAAGTGTGCGATGGTTACCATTGGTCTTTGGAACAAACGATCAAAGACTTTGGAGGATATCATTGGGTCTCAACAAATCTGTTCTGACAAGAGTGGCATTGGCTTTGGAGGTAAGAAAGAACAACAACAGAGTGCATCCACATCTCATGATACAAGAACTCAAGGAAAAGGAGGACAAAAGATTCAACATGAGGACAGACTTCTCAAACTTCCTAGAGTTGGTAAGGTAAAAGAAAAGAAGGTATACCCTGTTTTTATTTGTCATCATTGTGGTATGCATGGTCATATTCGCCCTTATTGTTATAAGTTGCATGGGAGAGTGTCTCAAAAGGGTCGAATACTTTTTGGGTTAGGAGACAACCTTACATGTCTAGGAATACCAAGATTCATGAGGGTGTTCACAACGCCACGACTCTTACCAAGTCCGCTAGACCTGATTTTGTTAAGACCAAAAAGATTTGGGTGAGAAAACTTGACTTGTGTTAATGTGTTTACTCTATTTAGTTTTTTTTGGATTTCTGTGTGTTTTTTTTTTAATGAGAAAAAAAATGTATGCTTCTTTGCTTTTTTGTCTTGCTTTGGTTAAGAAAAAAAATAAAAAAAATAAAAAAATCCAAAAAGATTTTCTTAGTATGGTTTTGCAAGCTTGAAATTTTTGAGTGGTCCTTGGTGCTTATTGGAATTGATGAGAATATTCATTACATGTTACCATGTGTGTACTTTCTGTGGTCATTACTCATTTTGGAGTGTGTATTTTTTGATTAGTATGTCTCATTCTGTACACACTCTTGGATTAGCAAATATCGAAGTCTTCCACTTAGTGATTATTTTTTCTCTATGGACTTCTGGCATTGTATCTTTTGCTTTTCTAGAGGAATTGACCTATATTAGCATATCATGGGTGATGTTGAGTCTCTTAACCATCTCCCATCTTTTTGCATCTCCATGGCTTTCCCCTCTATTCTTTGTAGTCCAGCCATGAGGAAAAGGCTACCTCAGAGTCACCAACCAGGCCATCCTTATTATCTCCATGCTTCTCTGGTTCGGTTTCCATACTCTTGAGCGTGTCAGCCGCCAATGAGTGTGCAAAAGAATAAGAAAAAGAAAAAGAAAAAGAAAGAAAAGAAAAAAAATTGTGCAAAAGAAAGAAAAGAGAAAAAAAAATGTGAAAAAAAAAGGAAAAAAAATAAAAATAAAAGATTCATTGATTGAGAGGGAGCCTCCGCCTTTACTCACCAAAAACCCCTTGATTCCTAGTGGTTTGACTTTCCTCAGTTGTGCTAAGATTATTTTATCGGAGGTCCAGCTTTCATATCACTACTAGGATTTGAATCTTGTGTTTGTCAAACTCCAAGAGTCACACACACACTTTTATCATGGGATCTATGCTTTTCACATAATGCATCACTTTCTTTCATGAGGAATCTTCTACAGACTGTGCACATTGTGTTTTCAAGTAATTGTACTTCTTGGATAGTCTTGTGTGTTTTAAGGTATAAATCTGGAATTCCTTGCTTGCTCCACCATATTATTTTTGTCAATTTTCTTTCTGTTCATTTTTTTTTTCAATATTTGTGGTTGCTTTTAGTGAGGGGGAGTTTGGTTAATTGTTATCATGTCATTGCTTGTGTGGGTTTTGATCTTGATTTTGTTATTTGAGATTTCTTTCTCAATTCATGACAAACAGGGGGAGAAATTTGTTTTTCATGTATTCATGTCATGTGTCGGGTGCATATGTCTTAGTTTTCAGGTTTTCATGCTACATGTTCTTAAAATCTCCAAGTCGCATCTATTCATGTTTTTCATCTCATACTTCAATATAATCTAGCCATATGTTTATTGCTTTTTCATATACTCTTGTGGGACTAATAGTTGTTTTGGAGATTGTGGCACTAATAGTTGTTTTGCAGATCATGACCTTGAGAAATAAGTTTGTAAAGAGATTTGGTTATAAGTGTTGGTTCCTAGTTGGTGGTGTTGTTCTTGTTTTGATTGGAAAATGTTTTAGCGTTTTTGTTAAGAAAACTGTTGTAGCATGGTTTTGTCCAGGATTTGACAAAGGGGGAGATTGTTAGGATTCTTTGTTGTCAAATTCCATGGATCAAACCCAAGGTTGTATTTTTTATAAATTCGCATGTTGGGTCAAACTAGGATTACTTTAGATTTCTCTAAGAAGTTGATTTTCTTCCAAAACTAGGATTACTTTGGAGTTCTTTAAAAAGTTGGTTTTCTTCCAAAAACAGGATTCTTTGGATTTTCTATAAGTAGTTGGTTTTCTCCCAAAACTAGACTACTCATTAATTTTTCCTCCAGATCTTCTTTGTGGTTCTTAAGGTTTATATTTGGGGATATTTTGTTAGTTTCTTTGATGTTTTTATTAAGTATTCAACTCATGGTTTAAAAGAGAGTACATCAAAGGTTTTGTTTTTTATACAAAAGAGAGAGTTGTTCTTCGGTAGATTCTGAAGAATTCGAGCCTGAAGCTTCGGTGGATTCAGGAGTGGCTCATCAGAAAGACAATTCCGTGGTGAAGATGGGGTTGGAAGAGGCACATAGAGGTTGGTTCAATTAGGCGTTGTGGATTTGCTAGATAATTGAGAGTATACCTGTGTAATTCCTTTAAATCTTCTTAGTGGATTGTTCTTTTGGCTGTTGCCCGTGGTTTTTTGATCACAATTGAAGGTGTCCAATTGTGATTTTTCCACGTAAAATCGTTGTGTCTCTTTGTCTTGATTGTTTGATTGGGATTGTTATATTCTGGTTAAAATTGATACATAATCACAAATCAACATCTAGGAGGTTTCTAGATTTTTCACATAGGTTGGGAGTTAGAGTGAAAAATGCCTTAAACTTAGTCGAAAAAGGCCGTTCAGGAAGTGAAAATGCAAAATAGTCCCTAAACCACTTTATGGATGTCACAGGTAGCTTCCTTGTGACAAATAGTACCTGTGGGGACAGATGGGATGTAATTAGCACACGTAGGTTAGGAGTTGGAGTGAAAAATGCATTAAACTTAGTCGGAAAATGCGGGGGGCAAAAATGCAAAGCAGCCCCCCAAACCACTTTGTGGATGTCACGGACAACTTCCTTGTGACAAATAGGACATGTGTGGACATGTAAGTAGCACATGTAGGTTGGGAGTTGGAGTAAAAAATGCCTTAAACTTAGTTGAAAAAAGGTAAAACAGCCTCGAACTACTTTACGGATGTAACGAGCAGCTTCCTCATGACAAATAGGTCCTGTGTGGACAGACCATATGTAAGTGGCACGTATAAGTTTGGAGTTGGAGTAAAAAATGCCTTGAACTTAGTCGAAAAAAGGCGTTTGGGGGGTGAAAATGTAAAACAGCCCCCGAACCACTATGTAGATGTCACAGGCAGTTTCTTCGTGACAAATAGGACCTATGGGGCTATTATGTGTTGGAGCTATGTTATTGAATTCAATCAATCAATATGCAGACATCTACGACACTGATTGAACTTGAAAGATGGGCAAATTGATGAAAAAATGATGAAACATAAATCCACCAAGATGGTAACCCTAGGTGCTTTGTTTGGTTATCAAGATAAAAATAAAGTGAAATTGTTATTATCAGAGTTTTCCAACATTTTTCAGTTTGTCTTGCTTGCAACCTATAAATGCCCATGAATGAATGAATGAATTCAAACATGTATGGATCTCTATAAACATATATACGAGTTTTGTTATTCTTTTATGAATGTAGCTCAGATTCTCCGTAGACAGTGTGACATTATCCTGAAATGGTATATAGAACCAACGTGTGTATTCGTATTTTGTAAATGGCTTTTGGCATGGAGTTGTGGATATTTCATTTTTGTGTATGGAGGACAATTTATACTTTTGTATACTCCTGTTTATTTGTCATCCTTTGCTTTTTGTGTAGATTTGTATTAATTGTACAAAATATTTTTGGCGGGGTACATAATACTTATGCCATCGAACAGATAATTGTTGTTGTGATATATAAATTACCTTTTGTCATGGTATATATTACCATAGTAATTTGTATCATGCCAAATGGGCCATTTGGCATAGTAGTAAATATATTTTTTGTGTACGGAGGACAAAACTTTCGTATGATTACCCCTTTTGTATGGAATTATTATTTTAAATTGGAATATATTTGATTTGTATGGAATTTAACATTTAAAGTTATTAATTTTTAGATGGTTAGACATGGAATGGATGTAGATTGTCGAATGTGTGATAATATATGTATTGTTTTGTTTGTATACCTCATACAGGTTGCATAAAATATATACAGGTTGTGGGTGTGAATAAATTAATTAAAAAAAGATAAAGTGATGTTTTTGGCAACTAAACAATTGGTAGAAAAAAATAGAGTAAATATTTTTAGCGACTAAATAGTTAGTAGCTAAAAAAAGAATTAAATGAAAACAAATCTTTTGGCGACTAAAAATTTAGTAGCCATAAGAAATAAGACTTTAGGCGACTAGTGATGTGATAACCCAACCCGTATTCTGCTTAATCATACATGTAATTATGTGTTTGACATGAATTTGCAAGTTTGAATATGTGAATTATGTGAATTTGGAATAGTATCAGTTGAACATAGGAATATCTGTTGCAATTTCAACTTTGAAGTAAAATTGAAAGCCTTAGAGTTGCGATAAACAAAAACCGACTTCGTACTTGTAATTAGCATGATTTATAGAGATTACGGTGAAATTTTAAAAAATTACGATTCGTAATGATTAAATTGGAAATTTAAAGGTTAAGTCATATATGTGTTGGTCCACTTATGTTCTTCATTTTTGTTGAGAACTCTAGAGAGTGAGTTAGGGAGAGAAGAAGATGAAGAGCTAGGGATTGCAAAAGAATCAAGGGGCAAACCTTACATTTGAGTTAAGGTATGTTAATTTACTTACAATCTTTGTCATGAAATCAAGAAGAAATTAGGAATTTGAGCTAGGGTTTTGAGTTGTATGGTGGCTTGAGCTGAAGGTATGAAATTGAACCCTAATCTCTCCATCTTTGTTTGATTTAAGTTCATTCTTGTGATTGACCCATGAAACAAACCTAGATGATTCATGAAAACAAGATTTGTTGGAAGATTATTCATAGATATATGTATTTTGAACTTGTATGGTATGAAATCTTGAATTTCTGAAAAGATGAGACTTTGATTTTGAACTCTAAGCAAGATTGATGTGTTTGAGTTGTGATTACATTTGTATAAGGTTAGTATTTCATGTTTTAAAGGAAGATTACATAAGATCTTGGCTTGAAATTGGGCTTGAAAACTCAATTTTTGATGAATTTTTGGACTATCTGATTTTGCCCAAACCGCACGAGCAGCCACAAGCTCCGCACGAGTGGAATATGAACAAAAACAAGAAATTGCATTCTATCTAAACCACTGCTCAAATGGCCAAGGCCATCGCTCGAGCGGTCAAAGTGGGCGTGCGTGTGACCAGCCCTGTTTCAGCTTATACTTGGTAAATTCAAATAAGTATATCTCACTCATCTAGACTCTGTTTTAAGTGATTCTTAAGCCTAAATTCGAGCCCTAGAAGTCTAGTTTCTAATGGTGGTGGTCTCGCATCCAAATTCTACGTACACAAATAGATATGCTCAAATTAGTGTAGGCTGTTTATTTTCTTTTAATCATTTCATGCCATTCCCTACCCTAACTTAGTTTTCTTTCACTTTTTGCTTTTTTCCTTAAACCTTAAATATGTAAACTTGATATTTTCAATGAAAAACATATGGAATTGTTGTAGGAATTATGTAAACACTTGAGACAAATTAAAGAATGGGGAACGATTGAATACATATGTAACGAATAAATCGATTGAGTGAATTGAAGGCAATGTATCTTGAAATGTTATGCTTGGTTATGTTTCTGCAGACTGAGTCGTTAAGGAGTATCAACCAACCAAGCATTATGATAATAATATCATACATATATATTCTTTATTGTGTATCACGAACCATGGATGCTAATTGGTGCCGACATTGCGATTTGATTGAAATGAGAAATTTCATTAATATTATATGACATGTGCTATATGATTGGGCCTAAAGCCGCTTGCTATATGATTGGGCCCGAGACCACTTGTTATATGATTAGGCCTGAGGTTGTTGGTTATATGATTGGGCCCGAGGCCGCTTGTTATATGATTGGGCCCGAAACCGCTTGTTATATGATTGGGCATGAGGCCGCTGGTCATATGATTGGGCCCGAGGCCGCTTGTTATATGCTTGGGCCTAAAGCCGCTTGGTTTATATGATTATGGATATTGTGAGAACCTCATGATCATTTACTTACACTGCTTTATTGTATTATTACTCATTGAGCTTCGCTTACTCAATTTTATGTATGCACATGTAGGTGATTAGCAGCATGGAGCACACATCTAGAGTCAGCTTCAGGAGCCTTTTTGTGACCCAATCGAGTCATGCCTCCGAGAAGGAGTTTTGTCTTAACTCACCCACACTTTGACCTTATTATGTTTTTGCTTTCATGGTCTTGGGTTATAAATATTATGTACAATTTTCCTATGGCTCTTATATTTTTGATGGCATGTATATGTATTATTGTGTTATGTGGTTAATTCTATGATTTTGCTCATGATTAGCACAACTCAATGGACTTCTCATTATTATATGCTTTCGTTTATGGCCCTATTGGCATAAATATTCTATATGATCGTTTGAGGCTTTCGGTAATCTACAGATTGCTGGCTGGTTATGACCCAAACTTTTAGGGGCTGGTTCGAGTCATGACAAATGATTTAGTAACCAAAAACAAAAAAAAAAAAAAAAAAAGGAAATAAAGAAAGACACCTTTGGCGACTAAACTATTAGTAGCCAAAGCAGAAAATATTATAACTTGGGTGACTAAAGTTTTAGGAGCTAAATAATTTAAGTTTTGGCGACACAAAATATTAGTCGCTGAAAAAACTTTTGGCGACTAAATTATTAGTAGCCAAAAGGACAAATATTATACTTTAGGTGACTAAACTATTAGTAGCTAAACAATTTAAGTTTTGGCTACAAAATATATTAGTCGCTAAAAATGTCATGTTAAATTTAATTGAAATCTTTTGGCGACTAAACTATTAGTCACCAATTGCGTGCTTTTAGCAACTAAATCTTTTTTAGTCACCAATTACTTTCCTTGACAATCTTTTAGCGACAAAGTTGGCGATCAAAAAAATTAGTCGGTAAAAGGTTTTGGTAATAAAAATTTGATTTTTGGCGACTAAAAATTCAGTAATCAAAAGTGTCTTTTATTGTAGTGTAATGATAAATGAATACTCATGTCACGTAAGAATGCCTTGAGTAGTACATGATCTAGTGGCTGGCTGACAATAGTTTGACGGTGATTTAGTGATAGTAGAATAAAAATTTTCAAAAAAAATTCTTTCAAAATAGTACTTTATTTTTTTCACCAAACAATTTTATTAATCACGTTGTTATCTTCATAGAAGCTTTAATTTAAAATCAAATATCATAGCTTCATAGAAATAGACTCATCATCAATTATTATTTTTTATTTAATTATTATCATTTATGATTCTTCCAAAATTCGTAGCCAAACTTTAGCATCTTTTTTCGAGTTCAAAATAAATAAATATATATATAAATAAATAAAAAAACACTCTAGTTTGACAATTATTGATGTCACCCCAAGCCAAGACTCAAAGACATGACCACACTTATCACGTGGCCATAATTTCTAAAACGAAGACGTTTGGTAATTTTGAATTTTAGTTAAAAAGTTAAAAAATTATTATAAATTGTTATATTATTTTATTTTATTTTTGTATTTAAAAAAAAATCAAAAACGTTTTACAATTATTATTATTTTTTAGAGAAATTCTACTATACGCATCCCTTATTATATGTACTCTTAAATTATATAATTTTTTTTGAGTTATGACTACTTTTTTTTTTTTTTAAATTATAACTATGAAATCTTTGGTTCTACGTCATGTGTTGTTTTGTTATAATTTTTTTTTTAATAGGTATGACCAAAAAAGTATGAAATTATGTCATTTTTTTTTTAGTTATAAAGTGCATGTGGTACATATTTTTTGAGAAATGTGTACTATAGTCTTTCCATAGGTTTTTTTTTTTTTTTTTTTTTTTTGAGCATTTATTCATAAATACTTTTTCACCTACTTATATTCCACTTAGTCTAAATTATTTTCTTTTGTTTTAATAAGTCCTATGAGTGGCATAATTGTCAAAATATCCCTAATAATAATATGGTGAAATACATATTATTGTTCACATTGACAATGTGAATGTTTTATGATGTGACCATTTATACTGTCAATATGAATATTCACATGTCAATAAGGACATTCACATTGTCAAATATAAATATTCACATCACAAAATTGTTAAGAGTTCAAAAAATATTTGTAAGGGTAAAATTGTCCATAAAATATCTTAAATATGAGAATTAGAATTTGGTGGATCAAATGTTCAAATAATAGAACTTACTAGAATATAAGAATATGTTATGGACTAATTTGGGTACAAGTACTTGAAGGAGAATTTTCTGATAAATTTTCCTTTTTTTAAAAAAAAGCTCTAATGAATTAAAAGAATTATTATTATTATTATTATTATTATTATTATTAATTGTTAGGTAGGTCTTGATGAATTTGAAGAGTTAAAAAAAAAAGAAAGAGAATTTTTTTTAAGGTCCATACTATTAAAATTTTATAGGATAATATTTTCATAATAGTTGGGGTTTTTCAACATTTTCCTAAAAAAATTTTGATACAGAGAAATTTCAGACAAAAATTTCTCTGTGTTTTGAAATTTCTTTGGCTTGTTCAATTTTTCTGATTTTCTCTATGTTTTGAAATTTTCTTTAGCATTTGAAATTTCTTTAATCACATTAAACTCCTAGATTTGTGTGTTATAGCTAGAGAAATTTGTAAAAATAAAATTTCTCTAGCATGTTGATTTTCTCTGTAATTTCTCTGATATTAAGATATCTCATTGAGATATGAAATTTCTCTAAAATTTGTCTTGTACCTATTGATTTTCACTAGGATAAATTTCTCTGTGTGATGGTCAAAAAAAATTGATTTTCTTCTCCTTGTTATGTTAATTTTCTCTAGCCAAATCACACATTCCTGTTAGGGAAAATCGATGATTCCCCACAAGTAAATCAATCAATGGGAATAAAAACTAATGCGGAAAAATTAAATCAAAGACAACACAAGAATTTTTACGTGGTTCCCTCAATGTGAGGTACATCTACGGGATCGAAATCCAATTTCACTATCAACCAAATAGGTTCCAAACGATTACAAACGAGACACTAATGGTCTCACAAAACCACCCTTAGGTGAACTCCAAATAATCACAAATAAATAAGAGGAAAGACCTCACGAAATAGATGAACCAAAATCTTCAGAACCAAAGTTGAAGACGACCCAAAATAACGAACCAGACACCAACCGAAGATGCCCAAAGAACCAAGCTTCAAAAAACCAAATTGAACCAATGTATGAACTTCGGCACTGTTTCTCAAGTCTAAGCCACCGCACCTTGCTTTTCTTGTGTTGAACAACCAAAAAAAACATAATGCCTCCAATAAACAAAATATAATATAATATAATGAATCTAGGGTTTTGTAATCAAACCCTAATTGTATCCAAATTCTTGTGATTTTCTCCGGTCAAATTAACTCGAAACTAATAAACAAGAATGATTCTAAAAAAGGAGTCAGAATTGGAGTTTCACACAATACAACCCCATTGTGACATGAAGGTAAAGAAATGATTGTAGTAAAATGAATACAATAATAATAATAATAATAATAATAATAATAATAATAAAGTAGAAGTGGGAAAGAAAGAAAAAACACAGAAAGGAAGAAAAGAAAGGGAGATGAGAGATTAAAATTATGTGCAATTCTACCATTTCATGACAGCGGAAAAGGGTTTGTAGATTGAAGAAGAAGAAGATAAAGTCCTCTTCTTGTTGTTGTTGTGGTGGGTCCCAAGTGGAAGTAGGTATCGAAATTTGACGAATATCTGGCCGATAAAGGATGAGCTTTTAGAATTGAGAAGAAGGGAATGATGGTGGTAATCAAAGATGAAGACTCCATCTGTGCGTCTTCTTTTTCTTCTCAAATTCAATAGGTGGTCGTAGGAAAGGTGGTGAGAGCGAACACAGTTAAAGAAGTAGAAGGACTCGACGCCGGAGTGGATGCAGCTGCAGAGGATGCAGCAGATGAGCTCAGAGGTGATGGTGGAGGAAGAGATTCACATCTTGTTTAGGGTTGACTCCATGTAGATGTCGCGGCGGACGATGTTGGAGATATGGTGGATTGTTGCAAAGTAGAGAGAGAGAAAGTGGAGAATCGACTAAGGAGAGAGAAAAGAGAGAATGAGAAAGTGGGTATGGGTGCAGGTGTGGGTGTGAGGGACCTTAGGTTACAAAAAAAAAAAATATTGTGAATTTTTTTCATTATCAAAAGTTAGATAGAGATGTTAAATTAATTATTCTAAAAAAAAAGTATATTAAAAAAATTCACTAAAAATTTAAAACATTAAGAAGTTAACTTTTTATTTTTAGTGAATATTTTTAAAATTTATTTTTTAAAATTATTTTAAACTAGACAAATTTAAAAGTAAATTTTTTTAACATAAATTAAAAATATTTCCCTAAAAATAAAGAAGTTCAGTAAAACAAAAGGCTTCGTTTAGAAAGTGGGTTGACTTTTGACTATTTTAATTTAGGGTTAAAAAGCTTTATTTGGTTGATTTTTTTTAAAATTTTTTTTGACTTTTATAAATAAAAATAAAATAATTATAATTTAAATATAATATTTTATTTTATTAATTTTTTAATTTGATTTATTTTATTTTAACTATTTTAACCTAATAACCTCATAAACGAGGGCAACAAATACGACCTTTTAGCTGTGTCTCTAACATTGACTGGATAAGCGGCTCAATTCATTCACTATGCTCAGGAGGCATATTCTAATTGGAAAATTCAGACCCTTAAACATATAAGCCTCAGTTTGAGAAGTGAGTTGTCTTTTTGATTTGTTAATTTTTTTAACTTGGGTTAAAAAATTTAGTTTGGAAATAATTTTTTGACTTTTTAACTTGTTTTGTGAGAGAAGAATGTAATGATTATTAGTTAGATGTGATATTTTATTTATTATGATTAAAATAACTTATTTTATAAATCCTAAACTGCCAAACGGTGAAACTTCTATACAACGTCATAGGTGTGGGACTTACTTTACGGACACTAAAACATTTATTAAATTTTTTATAAAATGTCAGGGATAAGTGTAGGACCTACTTTACGTGAATTTTATATGAATCTCACATTTATTCGAGACATTTAATAAAAAAAATTAATAAATCTTTTAAAATTTTCAGCATTGTTCATTCTAATTAGCTTTTATTTTTATAAGTTGGAATAAATTCAAATCTTTATCAGCCACCAACTACAACAATAAAATAAATGATAAATTACACGAATCTCTCTCAAATTTTTTTAAAAAATAATAAATTTTATAATTTTATTATAAATATATTAATTTTTTCAAAATATTTTTGAGAATGTTTTTTTTTTTTTTAAATACTGTCAAAGTGAGTTTACAAATAATATGAAAAAATATATTTTAATTATTATTTTTCCACGCAGATGAACAAATTTATAATAAAAAAGGTTTAAGCATTATCTAAATTAAAAATTTAGCAAGGTATAATTATGTCAAATTTATATAATTTTAATTTACTTTAAAATAATTTTAATTTACTTTAAAATAAATAAACACAAAATATTAAAAGCCACCCATAATAATTCGACACTGGCCTTTTTAAGCGGTCAGAGGGAGAGAGTGGAGATATGTTTATTTAAAAAAAAATTGATCAGCAAGAGAGAGATTTCATGGCGACTTCGAAGCTTCAAGCGCTGTGGAACCACCCTGCAGGCCCTAAAACCAGTGAGTTTTGTTTTTCATTTTTCGTCCCGGAAGACTCATTTCTAAGATTCTCTCGATTTTTTTTATTAAATAAATTTTTATGCTCAACAATTAGATCTAATTTATTCGTCATATAGATTCGTGTGCGTGTTCGTAGACTCTAATTACTTATTACTATTGATTCTTGCAGATTAGATCGAGAGTTTAATGAATGATTCTCGATCCCCAACCCAATTAAAAGCAAGTGTTTTTGTTTTTTTTGTTTTTGTTTTAGTTTTTTTGTTTTTTAAGTGCTGGAACATATTGATTTTGGGGATTGGTTTGTTGGAGTGTTCTTCAGATGATTATTACTTAAAAACTTGGGCCTTTGTTTATTTGATAAGTAAAAAGTTAGGAAAATTCCAAACATACATAAAATTCATGCAAAAAACAATGATGTGGGGTTGCCATTATTGTAAATAAATCCATCTTCAATGTGTTTTGATTTAAAATGAAAGGTTCACGATGAGTTACATCATTATGTATAATTTTTTTTGTTTGTATAGCATTACTCAAAAAGTTATTATTGATATGCCAAAAACTTCATATGCAAAAGTATAGCCAGAAGCCCACAAAAAATTGAGCTCATCAACAAAATCTACAAGAAGAAAGAGAGGATTCACCAAAAGAATAAAAATAAAAAATAAAATAAAAAATCATTTACACCAGAAATGAAAAGTGTGCGAAAGAGTCATGCTTAGCTTTTGAATTCCCAAGTTCGATTCTTCAAAAATGCGCGAACATTGAAAACAAATGGATTATTAGTTATTGGATGTATGGGAAGTTGAAGGAAGGTCTAATTGAGGAGAATGGTTTGTTGTAGGCAACGGTAGTTAATGGACTGGTTATGAGAATTATAAGCTAAAAGGTAGCTGAAAGCAATGTTGGTTGTGTTTGTAAGAAGAGATATAACAAATAATGTATAGATGAATAGAAGGGTACATCGATTGATGAGAACAGAGCCAAGGATTTCTATATTTGACGAAAATAGTTTGGTGATGGTTTTTTTAGTTGACCCAAATGATTAGGTAATGATTTATTGAGTTTAATGGAGGATATAATGGATTAGTTGACTGCATGGAGCACAAATTTTGTAATGAAATGAACATAGGGCCTTGAGTTGACTTAAACTCTGATCACCTACTTCAGACCACCCAGGGAAGCCTTATATAAAGGCCTTGTTTAGAAACGAATTCAACTTGTTAATTGCTTAAGATTGTTGTGCAACTTTAACTTCTTGTTTTTCAATCTGTTTTGTGTTATAATTTATCAATGGTTCATATATACGTTTCCTGTTGTCAGTTATTCATTTATGCATCTATAACTCTTCTATTGCTGCAGTTCACTTTTGGGCACCAACTTTTAAGTGGGGCATCAGCATCGCCAATATTGCTGACTTTGCTAAACCACCAGATAAACTTTCTTATCCACAACAAATTGGTATGAAACATTGATGATTTTGCAAATGCATTACATTATTTCTTCATGCATGCACACCTGAGGCTTCCACCCACAACACACATGCACATGCATGTGTAAGCAATTTTAATTTTCATAATTCTCGTACTAGTTGTAGCATACAGTCCTTTTCTTCCTACTTTAGTAATGAAGTTGTTTTTTTTTCTTCTCTGTCATGTGGTGTACAGCGGTCACAGCCACTGGAGTTATCTGGTCACGATACAGCACTGTAATCACCCCGGTAAGTTTGATGATTGACAAAGTACTCCAGTTTTGGAGTCAAGAAATTTTTTGATCTAATGCCTTTGTCATATGGGGAGAGGCTTTCTTTTGCAGTGTAGAATTAAATACATATTACATAATTGTGTGGCTTCCTTTTTTGTATTTCCATCCTTGGCACTTCATAGTTCATAAGTTTATTTACTCCATTTTTGGTCATTATGTTTTTCATGATGTTTTTACGTCAAGATCACTCAAGTATATATTGGACATGTTTGATTTGTTAGCTGTAAAATACTTTTAAAGACAATTATATCTCTGATTGCATTATTAAGATGATTCATGTGCTATGCTTTAATTTTGGAGTTAAAATCTTAGTTTTTCGTCTCTTTTGAGAAGAATGAATAGTTAATTTCACGAAAGATTTTTTTGTTTTTTGTTTTTGACCAGTCATGATTTAGTTTTGTGGACAAATCAGCTGACCTTTATCTAAATTTCCTCTTTCTTATTTGCTGTAACTTGCAGTGCCTAAAACTTATCTAAAAGATTAAAACTGATTAATTTGCCTCCATTTTCTCCCCTCCCCCTCTCTAAACTGCTTTCTGAAACACTTCTCATCTTTAGTTCTTTTTCTATATCATTCACTAGTTTAGAAGTTTCCAGCCAGGTATGGACAAATATACAAGATATGTATTAAAGTGTCAAGCACATGGAGTCATGTGTGAATGGCTGCATTTGACACTTTCCTCTCAATTGATCTTTTTCATATTCTGGAAGAAGAGCTCATCCACTTTTTTGGAAAAATAATAGGCACATCAGATCATGGTAGGTAGGTTAGAGAGTGGGTAAATATATGAAGAAAATTACATTTGATCCTAAACCCCTAAATCAGAAAAATATGCATGTCTAAAAGTACAGGCTAGTGTCTGATGTCCGGGATTGCTTATGTATTGTCAAGCTCATCACATTGGTTGAATTCTTCCCTTGAGCTATCAACTCTGATGTGGCGGTATTTTCAGTTTTCAAAAAATACTGTTGTATCTGTTTCTTCTATTTTCGGTTTATATGATCCCTCTTCTCCCGTGCTACAACAGGCCCTTGCAGTTAAATTTGTAGTTCCTCCCTTAGTTTGCTTTTGAGTTAGAGGTTAAACAAATTCATAAATGTCCAAGGGAAGAGCAGTTTGCCATTCATAGGTTGTCCCTATCAAACAGAGGAGAAATATGGGAATTGTCCCTTTTTTCTTTTGTAAATATGATCCGAGAGGGAGAGAGAGAGAGATTGAAATGTTGTAAATTTTTTAGAAATGTACTCTAAATTAAAAGAGATTCAAGGAAAATATAAAATTTATCTCTCTCATTAATGTGAGAAGTTATGTTTTTTTACTAGCAAATGTAAGCATCTTATTTTTTGAACATTATATAAAATTAAAGGATTCAAGTGTCTAAATTGGGATATGGGTATTGGATACATATCCCAAACCCTTTACTTTTGTCATATCTGGTGGGCACAAGTACATTGGGGCGAGTAGAAGAGTCCATGTAGCACACACATTTCTTCCTTCCTCAAAGAGTTCTAATGATGTCAATTTCCATCCATTATGATTGTCATGTGCAAAGCCCTAGAGGAATTTATATCTGGCCTTTCTCTTCAATGGCCGTTGACACGACAAGTTTCCAAGTACCTCTTATTCTTAAATTTAATTACCCCAGCAGTTTCTGTTAAGTATTATTGTATAAGGGTAGTTAAGGATAGTTATGTCTTTTGTTCCTTTAGTCTTTTATTATAAGTATAAGTATGTGTAACCCTAATATTTTTTAGTGGTGTGAATAATATACAGTTCTCTTTCTCTTCTTTCTTTTATACAAATCTAACATAGTATCAGAGCATCATCTTCCTCCTTGAAGATTCGTTTCTTTTTCTTTTTCTTTTTCTTTTTCTTGTTTCTTTCGTTCTTCCTTGTACACAGAAACAATCAGAAAAAAAAAAAAAAAAAAAAAAAATTTCAAAAAAAAAAAAAAAAAAAAAAAAAAAAAACAACTTTATGGTCGAAATTTGATGGGTTTTCACCCTAGATTTTTATTTTAATTTTTTGATGAGTTTTTGAGTGTTTTTCCTATTTTTGTTGATTTTTGAAAAAACCGATTGTTTTTTTGAAAGTTCCTGCTAGGGCTTGTTTTTGGCTGTTTTTTCCCTTCCTCCCTCTTCCTTGGGAGCCGACTGGGACTGATCTAGGGTTGGGAGGACTGGTTTTGATGATTTGGCAAGCTTTCACTCTATTTTTGTCAATTTTCCTCAGTTTCAGCACGTTTTCTCTCAGTTTCTGACTGGTTTTGGCCTCTCCAGCCCCTGTTTCGGCTCTGTTTTTGTCTCTAGAGGTAACTTTTGTCCCTAAGTTGAGTTTGTGGATTGCCTCTGTTGGTTTTCTTTGTTTTCTTTGGTATTTGTTTTTTCCTATTGTGGGCATTTAATCTTCAATGGCTGAGGGTGAGACTAAGACTCAGGATACAACTAGTGATGAGGGTGGCCTCCGTCGTGTTATGACTCTTACCGACAATCCCTCTCTTCAAATTAGTCCCGTTAAATTGGATGGTTCCAACTATTTGATTTGGTCCCGCTCTTGTGGTCTTGCTATTGCTGCTCGCCGTTTGACTGGCTACATTACTGGTTCTCTTCCCTCTGGGATGGTGATGCCTCCTCCATACTCAATGGATTTACGAAAATGCTCTTGTTATGACTTGGCTCATCAACTCTATGACCCACTATTAGTCGGAGTTCCCTTTTATTAGATACTGCTCATAAGATTTGGACAACTGCAGCCCAAATGTACTCCCAACAAGGTAATGATGCACAGGCGTATGAGTTGAGGAAGAAGCTTCGGAGCTTAGATCAGAAAGATAGATCACTCGCAGTCTACTATGCTGAGTTGAGTAGTTTGTGGCAGGAACTAGATTATTACCAAAGCTTTCAGGCTGTTTGTTCTCGGGATGCCACGTTGTTTCAGCAAACTGTTGAGAAAGAGCGTGTGTATGACTTCCTTGCTGGCTTGAACTTGGAGTATGATCAGATTCGCGTCCAGGTGTTGGGTCGTTCACCTTTTCCCACCCTACGCGAGGCTTATGCCCTTGTCCAGCAAGAGGAGAGTCGCCGTAGTGCTATGGTGCATTCCTCTCTTCAGGATCGTTCTGCTTTAGCTGTTGCTCCTCCTCCTCGGGCTCCTCGGCCTAGTCCGGTTCAGTCTGGGAGTCAGGGTACACTGGTTGATCGAGATCGCTTGAAGTGTGATTATTGTGGGAAAGACAGACATGATCGAGAGCATTGTTGGAAACTGAATGGTCGCCCTACTCGGGGTCGAGGTCGTGGTAGTACAGCTCGACCCCAAGCACATGTGTCCGAGATTGCTGGGAGTCCCTCTTCCGAGCCCAAAGACTCTTTCCTGTGATGAGTTACACACTCTCGACGCGTTTGATGGCTCGACTTGACTCTCCTTCTACCACAGTCTCTTCTACTTCTGCTTCTTCCAATTTTGCCAACACAGGTATTCCTGCTAGTGCTCTTAGTACCTTATCATCGCCTTCTTGGATTATTGATTCCGGTGCCACCGATCACATGACAGGTGCCTCTAGTCTTTTCTATTCTTATTCTCCTTGTTCCGGCCGAGACAAGGTTCGAGTGGCTGATGGCACTTTATCCTCTGTCTCTGGCAAGGGTTCAGTTCATTGTTCATCTTTGCTTTCTCTTTCCTCTGTGCTTCATGTTCCTACTTTTTCAACTAACCTGCTTTCTGTTAGTAGTCTTACTACTTCTCTAAATTGCTCAGTGACATTTTTTCCTACTCATTGTGTCTTTCAGGACCTGGCTACGGGGAAAACGATTGGCAATGGTAGAGCACAAGGTGGGCTGTACTTTCTGGATGCCGTTCCTCCTGTCGTCCCATCTCAAGCTCTCAAGTGCACTATTGGCTCCTCTCTTTCTCTCCTTCATCAGTGGCATCGCCGTTTGGGTCATCCTTCCTTTAATGTTTTAGAGAAACTTTTTCCTTCTTTAGTTCGTGATTGTCCTAGGAGTATTTTTGGTTGTGATGCTTGTGAACTTGCAAAGCATAAACGTACTTGTTACCCTTCAATTAATAAAAGAAGTACTTTTCCTTTTATGCTTATTCATACTGATGTGTGGGGCCCTTCCCCTGTGGTTTCTACTTCTGGGTATCGCTGGTTTGTTACTTTTATTGATTGTTTTTCCCGTGTGACTTGGATTTACTTGCTTCGAACTAAGAGTGAAGTTTTTTCTTGTTTCCAAACTTTTCATAAAATGGTGACCAATCTTTTTAATGCTCAAATCAAAATTCTTCGTAGTGATAATGGGACTGAGTATGTTGATGGAGTTTTTCGGGCATACTTAGCGGAGCATGGCATTCTTTATCAGACTAGTTGTGTTGGTACTCCTCAACAGAATGGGGTTGCCGAACGCAAGAATGGCCATCTTCTTGAAGTTGCTCGCTCTCTATTGTTTACCATGAATGTCCCTAAGTCATTTTGGGGGTGATGCTGTTCTTACCGCTGCTTACCTTATCAACCGTATGCCTTCCAGTGTCCTCCAATTCGATTCCTCTTCAATCGCTTCTGTCGCCTATCCCACCTCTTCTTCCTCCTCGGGTGTTTGGGTGTGTCTGTTTTGTTCATTTGCAACCTCGTACTCGTGGGAAACTTCGATCCTAAGGTTGTGCGTTGTGTCTTTATTGGTTATTCGCTACTCGGAAAGGGTTACAAATGTTATGATCCTCACACTCGCAACGTGTATGTCAAGATGGATGTCACTTTCCGTGAATCTGTCCTTCTTTCCTTCTCCTCCGCCATCTCCCGGGAGAGTAGTAGTGGTATGGATGAGATTGTGGATGAGGAGATGGCCTATCAACACGAGTTGTCTTTTTTCCTTCCTAGTCAGCGGACTATTATTTGTGGTGAGGGGGAGCCTAATAGTTCTCTTGATGTGGAGCCTGACATTAGTGGTCGTTTGGACAGGGCTGGTTTTAAGACTTATTCTCGTCGTCCGAAGAGCAAGCATCCTTGTGCCACCAAACCCATCATCATCCTCATGCAGCCTGTGTAATGCACCTCAGTCTATCCCTCTACCTGTAGTTGAGAGTCCTGTTGTCAATGATTCGAGTCTTCCTATTGCTCTTAGAAAGGGGGTTAGGGCCTGTACTCAACACCCCATTTCTAAATTTGTGTCATACGATTCATTGTCTTCTACATATCGTGCTTTTGTTTCGTCTTTGTCTTCTGCATGTATTCCCGGGGTTGAATGAAGCTATCAATGATCCTAAGTGGAAAGTAGCTATGGTAGAAGAGATGCAAGCTCTAAGCAAGAATAACACTTGGGAGTTGGTTTCTCTTCCTAGTGGAAAGAAGCCTGTAGGGTGTAAATGGGTGTTCACCATCAAGCAGAAAGCAGATGGAACAATTGAACGGTACAAAGCACGGTTAGTGGCCAAGGGATTTACTCAGACATATGGAATTGATTACCAAGAAACCTTTGCTCCTGTGGCAAAGATGAATTCCATTCGAGCTATTCTCTCATGTGCAGCTAATTTGGGATGGCCTTTACAGCAATTAGACGTGAAGAATGCATTTCTCCATGGTGATTTGGAGGAGGAGGTATATATGGATATACCACCAGGATTCTCATCTCAGTCTACAGTTGGGAAAGTTTGTAGGTTGAAAAAGGCGTTATATGGTTTAAAACAATCTCCTCGAGCTTGGTTTGACAGATTCCTAAAGGCTATGTTGAGGTTTGGGTATAAGCAAAGTAATGCAGATCACACAATGTTTGTCAAACGTCACGCAAATAAGGTAACTGTGCTTATAGTATATGTGGATGACATAGTTGTGACAGGTAATGATGAGGAAGAAGTGACACATCTTAAGATGCTGTTGGCCAAGGAATTTGAGATCAAAGACCTTGGTTCGTTGCGGTACTTTCTTGGGATTGAAGTTGCCAGATCAGACAAAGGCATCTTTCTTTCTCGTGAAGTATATTCTAGATCTTCTTGAGGAAGCGGCATGTTAGGTCCCGACTGCCGATTCTCCAATTGAGGCTAATCACCATCTTTGTAGTGGTGTTGGTGATCTTGTGGAGAAGGAAAGGTACCAAATGACTTGTTGGAAGACTTATATATTTATCCCACACTCGCCCGGATATTGCCTATGCGGTTGGGATAGTGAGTCAATTTATGCATGAGCCTCGTGCCCCTCATTTGGATGCAAATGTATCGTATTTTGAGGTATCTTAAATCGCCTCTGGAAAAGGGATTTTATTTTCCAATCATGGTCACTTGAGGTTGGAGGCATTCACAGATCTTGATTGAAATGGTTCTATAGATGACAGGCGATCTACCTCCGGTTTTTGTGCCTTTGTGGGGGGAAATTTAGTGACATGGCGTAGGAAGAAACAAACAGTGGGGTGCAGATCTAGTGCAGAGGCAGAATACAGAGCTATGGCGCATGGTACATGTGAATTGATGTGGCTCCAGTCCTTGTTGAAAGATATTGGGTTTGTTTGTAGTGAACCATTGACACTGTACTGTGACAACAAAGCTGCCATTAGTATTGCTCACAATCCTGTTCAGCATGATAGAACAAAGCATATTGAGATTGACAGACATTTCATCAAGGAGAAATTGAATAAGGGTTTCCTATGTATGCCTTTTGTGAAGTCTACAGATCAATTGGCTGATGTCTTTACTAAAGGTCTTAGTAGTAAAGTTTTCCATCCTATTTGCTGCAAGTTGGGCATGCGAGATATTTTTGCACCAACTTGAGGGGGAGTGTTAAGTATTATTGTATAAGGGTAGTTAAGGATAGTTATGTCTTTTGTTCCTTTAGTCTTTTATTATAAGTATAAGTATGTGTAACCCTAATATTTTTTAGTGGTGTGAATAATATACAGTTCTCTTTCTCTTCTTTCTTTTATACAAATCTAACAGTTTCTAGCCATAGCAGCCACTTGTCAACAAATCCATATGTTTGGTTTTGGAGCTTAATTAAATGTTTAAATCTGGTGGTATTTTTATCAGGTTTTCCATCTTTGACTCTTCTCATATATTGGGGATGTACGGTAATTGGGGACTCCCTTCTGATCCAGCTGCAATGCCAAGAAATCCTTTTTCTCGGTGGCCACCATCAGTATTTCTATAGGATGTCAAAACCTCCAACAGATGGCTGTCTCCAGAGCTCTGAGTTCCTTCTTACGGTCCACCTCACTTATATTGATTCCCAAGAATCTCCACCAATACCATGTCCTACTACTCTGACTTGGAGTGACCCAATTACCAATAGGAACTGAAATCCATTAGAACTTGCCTGGCAATTTCATTACTTGTCAAGTGGGAAATTTTAGAGTGAGCAATTATCTTTTATTGTCACTCATTTCTAAATTAGGTTTTCCATACTGAGGAATCTCAAGCGCAGCTGTAGGTTCAAGAGGGGGAAAATTGCGAAACTTGATTTTCTCTCTTTGCTGAACATCAATAAAGTCTTTTACTGTGTGAACCACATCATTTGCTCTACTTTGTGAAAGTGCTAGGAAGGTAGTTAGGGTTGGCAGCTAACGTTAATTTTCAATTCTCAGCTCTCAACCCTAATCCTTACGCCAAAGCATCCCCCCTAATATATTCATCCAAGCATGTAACCCTATTTGGCATTGCAAAAGGAGGAAATGTGCCAGTATTTTTCTCTCTTATTTTTATATTTTTTCATATTTTTTCCTTATTAGCAAGGCAAGTGTCATTCTATTTTCTTGTGGTTGAATATATCCTCAATTCTCAACCTTAATCCTTAGGCCAAAGCACCCCTTCTAATATTCCTATCCAAGCATGTAACCCTTTTTGGGATTGAGAAAGGAGGACGTGTCTGTTTGGATTGAGTGATTTGATGAGAAATTACATGAAATGAAAATAGAGAGAACTTTTATTTTATTTTTCTTCTTCTTCTTCTTCTTCTTCTTCTTCTCATATTTGGTTATAAGTTAGCTGAGAAATGATAAGAAATAGAAAGAAAGAGAAGTCTCTTATTTTATAAGTTTAATTTCTCAGGAAAAGTGTGAGATTGATGATAAACAAATTGATTGGTTGTGTATTTTTCATAATACCAAGATTGCCTATTAAAATACAAAGGAAGAAAAAGATTTTCCACCCATATTCCTATATCACCCACTTCGCTTTTTTTTTTCTCACTCAAACATGATAGTGAAAAAAATACAATCATTTCTTTCTTTTCTCACCTAGATGAGGGACCACAATTATTTTATTTTCTCACCCCATGATCCAGGTGGAGTGAAAATGTGCTAGTATTTCTCTCTCTCTCTCTCTCTCTCTCTCCTTTTTTTTTTTTGTTTTTCTTTTACCTTGTTAATGAGGAAAGTGCTATTCTATTTTCTGGCTGAATATCTATCCTCATATGTGATGTATGCTTATTAGGTAATGTTTGCAACTCAGTTCTGTCTATATAAATCTAAGAACAATAATGATATGTGCATATAAAAGTTTTTTTTTGGGGGGATGGATAAACATAAAAAGTTAATGATGTATATTTTAGTGATTTGTAATGCATTTTTGGATTTCATCAATAAAACCTTTGTTTCGCTGATCAAAAAGTTAATGTGCATCCCAGATGCATTGTAGGTGCAGTGTGGACCACACCCAAAATGAATTAGGCCCACACCTTTATTTTTCTGTTCACATTTGTGTGGATTTTATCTGCGCAGGCAGCATTACTGATCTAAGAATGTTTTTCCCCTTGTATGGATACTAGATCTGTCTTACCCAAAAAGGTGAGAATGATGGACAAGTGTTGCTAATCTTTGATGCCTTCGACCAGCGTTGTCCATAGAAGAATTTCAATATCAACGCTTTCAATACTAATGCTCTATTTGTTTCGGCAAAACATTTTTCAAAAAATATTTTTTGCATTTTTTGGCATTTGGTATGACAAAAAAACCCGCCATCACTAATACCACGACAAAAAAAGTTTTCTACCAAAACAAATGGAGTGCAAATTTATAAAATGGTTGCTGGTTGCCTGCCCACTGTCTCCATGTGTGTTTTGAGGCTCATAAAGACAGTGATAAGTCTGTACCAGTTCATTTGTGTGGTTAGCCTTAGGGAATTTGGAGAAAAAATATGATCAAAACATTGTTTAACGACTTCATAGATAGATCAGCACCCCAGCATCAAGCAACCTTTGTAGTACCTTATAATCCCTGATGAGGAAGAAGTATAACATATTTCTTTCCTTTTCCTTTAATCTCTCCAGTACCTTAAGAATGATCCTCTCCCTTTATTTTACTTCAACGGCACTCTCTGATGAAGTTTTTGGATAATGCTGATCCTTTTATTATTTTTTTATCATGGCTGCAGAAAAACTGGAATCTTTTTAGCGTCAACATTGCAATGGCCGGGACAGGCTTCTACCAGCTTTCAAGGAAAATCCAGTAAGTCGGTTCAAAATCCAGGAAGTAAAGGAATATCTGCTTTGCAACCCTTTCAGTTGATGTATAGTTTTGCACTTTCAGGCAATTTTGAAAGATAAGGATAAAATATTTATATTGTTCCTAAACTATTTGTTCCATGTCATTTTGGTCCTTCAAGTTTCAATTTTGTCAATTTCATTCTTAAAGTATACAATGAATCAAATTGGTCCAATTTTAATGAATACATATATAGTCCCTAAAGTATGAGTTCAATGTCACCTTGGTCCCCAAAGTTTTAAATTTGTCATGTTATTGATGAAGAAGATGAAAAATAGTCTTTATATTGGTTAGGGACAAAATTATTACTTTGGGGACCAAAGTGATTCAAAATGCATACTTTAAGGATCACATGTCAGTTTTGTAGTTACTCTGTTAACGATTTAGATGACCGTCTGTAATTGGACAAATTTAACTAAAATTAGAGATTTTTGGGATGAAATTGAAACTTGAAGAACTAGGGTGACACAGAGTGCATACTTCTAATATCATAAGTGTAGTTTATCCAAAAAGAAAAGAAAAGAAATGGTCGTACAAATGTAGGTAATAGGCATTTCTATCCCCCTGATAGACAATAAGGTACACCCATTATCTTCTCCCTGGTAAAACCCCCGAGTTTTTGACTACACCAAGATATCGTCAAGGTGCTACTAATATTGTGTGTTAGGTTATCTGATGGCCATTTGGTGGTTTATAGCTGATTGGTATACTTGCTGTGATTTTCGACATGCTCATTATTGTTATGGCCATTATCGACAATGTAATAATATTTAAACTATTCAACAATTTCAGGCATGATTACTTTTCCAAGGAAGAAGCTGTTGTTGCCAAGGAATGATGACGAAAAATCTCAAGGACTTGAAGTCTTTTTGGGACCATTTTGCCTTACTAAAATCAAGTTCTTGGTTCTATGTTTAGTTCTTGCCTTGTGTTTGGTGATTTTTTTATTTGTGTCATGATGGAGTTCACAACTGTGGCTACTGAATTGCCAGTGTGCTATTATTAAAGCAGCAAATAATATTTTGACTCCACGGGACGTTTTATAATACTTCTGTCGTTGAAATGCCTCTACTGAGATACTGGGGACATTTATTGTACTTCTAGTTGTTCAAATGTCTATAAAAATATCACTTTCTTTTCATCCATTTAGGCTATGTTTGGAGGGTAGGAGTAGAGAGGCGAAATAGAAATCTCATTTCAAGTTTCCTTCATTCTATCATTTGTATGTATTCAGACATGGAATGTGATTTCGGACATTGATGAGTAAACAATCAAGCAGGGTTGTAGACCTGACCTTACCTTTGGGATTATTTGCACAAAGTGGAACTCGAACCTTCATTCTCAATTTTGGCAGCCCAAGTTTTTTCCATTGCACCAAGCAATGCCCCTATGACGATATAACCAAACCTATAATATACATGATTTTGAGTAATATGGTTTAATTGAAGACAGGTTGTTCAAATCAGAAATCATTAAAGTCTAATTTGGTGGCAAAAAAGTTATTTCAAAAGTTGAACATCTTAAACAAATTAATCATTTTTTATTTTTATTCTCTATTTCTAAATGAGGGGTTTGTGGTTGTATGATTTAGGTTGTCTACCATTTGGTTAAGCTTCTATAATTACCTTTTTCGACATACTGTCTCTAATTGGACCATCTAAACTGAAATTAGAAACTTTAGAGACTAATGCTATGTTTGGTTGGGGGATTTGGGAAAGAATTTGGAAAGGAAAAAGGAAAAGGTGTGTGAAACTAAGTGAAATGTAGGTATATTTTATTCATATTTTACCCAACTTTTTCCTTTCCTTTTTCAAATTCCTACTCAAATCCTCTAACCAAACACAGTGTAAATAGATGAAATTAATAGTTTAAAAACAAAATTAACCCTTCTTGTTTTAAACTCATGGTCTAACCTGTTGCAACCATTTGGATTCTGAACTTAACACAGAAAGACACAAGGGGCTGACAAGTTTATGAACAAAGAATGAAAGTAACAGCTAAAATTTAAACCACATTTTGTAGGAAACATGATCTACTAAAGAAATTTTGAATCAACATATGATAAAAAGCTAGATAGGGTATGTTAATGGTGTATCACATGCTTGTATTAAAGTCTACAGATTGAGCATCTGTCTGTCTCACCTCTTGGCCAAGTTTGCCAACCCCAAAGTAAAAATAAACAACACAAAATTATGAATAACCAGAAAAACAGTATGCCCAAACCTCCTTAACAAACAGGGAGTTAATAAGCAGTAGAGAATTATCAAGCAATTTGCACCAATGCAAAGTTCACAAATGAAAAAAGAAAAAATAAAACAACAACAAAGCATGTTAAATCCAGAAACAAATTTGTTTCATTCAATGGTAAACAATATTGATAGTCTCTCTCAATACAAGAATTCTAATACAAATTGCGAATCAGCTCAGCAAGGGAGCATCAAATGAAGAATGAAGTTACATGCTTAAGCCGCTTGAATTCACCTTCTCTCTCTCTCTCTCTCTCTCTGAGGACTTGAGAAACCAGAAGACATCTGCATTTCTAAAACAGGCACAAATTGATAGGCCACTTCCTCTGCTCTCTCCTTTTAAGCCAAAATTTTCTTTAAAAAAGCCATCCCATAATGTCCCCGCACTAATTCACTCTTTCCAACTGGCCATTTTTACTTTGATTTGTCTTCACATCAGAATTAGGGCCACCATCGCGGGAATTCAAGCCCAAACTTAGATCCAAAGTGCTTTCATTCAGATCTTGCCTTACTAATGGAGTATCATCATCCAGAGCCTGACATGAAAGTACAATTCACAATTTCATAGAAGGCACACAAATTTAATGGATAGTGGATACATATCAACTTTAATGGATAGTGGTTAGTGGTTGTATGCTGGTTACCCAACCTACCCTTCTTTATCAAGCTAAAAAAATAAAATAAAATAAATAAAATAATAATTGCATTTTAATGGGAACAACTCAAAATAATTGTAATTTCATGGAGAAGTAAGTCAGTTTGTGCCCGGTGCAAGTGAAAATTGTAGCATTTGACACAGCTCTCACTTGCAACCACTTGCGCCTCTATGAAAGTGCAGTTACTTGTAAAATGCAATTTTTCCCCCGTAAAAGGATGCATGTCAACTTCAAGGGGGTTTAGAAGTGATTAGAAAATATTGTGAGTCTATTTTGTTTCCCATGGAAATAACAATAATGCCAAGTGCACAAACATGTAACACATAAAAATACACATACATTGTACTGTGGTTAAAATTCATTTTGGATATAGTGTGGGCCACACTTGTTGTGGAAATAAAAGGAAGGGGGAAAAAGAAAAAGAAAACTATCATGCGACACCAAGGAAAGGGAGAAAGCCTGTTCTTTTTTAGAAAGTATAAAAATAATGGGAGATACAAAAAGCGTATTGCACATTATGCAATACCATGGAAAGGGATACTAGCCATCAGTTCACTTTTAATTCCAAATCAAATTGACCGCCATTTTCTAAATAATTGCAAGAGTGCATCTCCTCTCCGCACACAAAGGTTTTTGTGCAAGTCAGTCAAAAGAAAAGATTTTTTTTCCTATGAGAATGGAAGAGACTCAACTACAAACTCAAACCAAGAACAATGAATAAAGGAATGAGGATAAAAACATTAAATTGAGTCACCTGACTTTCTTCCACAGGCACATCATTAATGTCAGGTTTTTCATCCATACCATCATTCTTGGAAGTTGGCTCTGCTGCATTTGGATCAGTATCACTTGGTTTAGCTTCATCATCAACCATCTCTTCGGCTTCATTTTTTTGTTCTTCTAGCACAGCAATCTGAATGTCAAGTTATCCAAGAAATCATCTATCAGCAAAGCACATAAAGGGAAAGGTCTGTCTTGGTCACATACTAAGAGAGTACCAGAGGAGAATAAAAATAGACCTTTTATAGTGTTGTGGTGACTCCTAAGTTATGTTACTATATGTATTGAAGCGAAATGAGGTATAATGAGTACGAGCCAGTATCATGATTTAATCAATTTAACTAGCAACTTATCCCATTGCATATTTAATACGCTATAACATGCACAAACAATTAGTCATAAATCCTTTCACATTATTTTGGTTATATGTCCAAAGTAGGAATTGATAACAAGCAACAGGAACGTGAAAGCATGAGCCTGAATAGCAGCAGAAGGATACCAACACATGTTCTTCTCAAATCCATCCTAGGTTTACTTTCTCACTCACTCTCCACTGCTAATTTGTACAGACCTTCAAATCATTAAAAAGCATCAAATTCCAAATTATTATTTGTCAAGACAAAAATGCCTATTGTACTCCTTCATTAAGAGTAAGGATTTTTCCCCCCAAACCAAACAGTTCAACATATATATAATCCTGAAGAACATAACATGATTCAAATTGGCAACCTCAAATAATTTGAATGAAGCTCGATTGAGCTGGAAATGCAGCAAAGCAGATTTTAGAGAACTAGACAACCACGACCATATCACAGTAACACAAGCAAAAGTTTCCAACATTTTAAACAAAGTCTTCAACAAGAATTTTAAAACAACTAAAACTTGTTTTTTTTGCTGGTGCTCAAAGCAAGTAACTTGTAACACTGATTTCAGTGCCCACAACAGCAAAATGTGTAGGCATCCATGTCTTACACGCAGCTAAAATGCTGAATGAGGCTACATTGTTACTTAAAGCAATAGAAGCCTCATTTTATCCCTCTAAAAACTACAAGAGGTGAAAAGAATTATGAATTAACCCATCAAAACCCAAGAACAAACAGACCTGCAAAATCTGTATGTTTGCAAATTTCTCATGTTCAATATTTGGAGAAGAAGTACCTTTATCAAGGAAGCATATTGTTAAAACATGCACTACTACATGCATCATGTGTGTTACACGCCCCCTCAACAGATTCTTGTCCTAGAAGGGCTTCTGGGTAGATCACATAGTGACAGCTACACAATTAGATTGGTGCTGCTGGAAAACACTCAAGTCAGCCTCTTGCTAATTTGCCAACAAATGGAATCAGGAATTCAGGATAAGCAAACCAGGTGCAAAACACACATCATAATTTATGACCATGTACTAATCTACAAACAACATGACCAATCTCCAAAACTACTTCCATGAAGCTAGAATAACTTTTTCAGGTTCCTTCACGTAACCCCACCCCCCTCAACCCCAAATCGCCAATCCAATGGGGAAATGTCAAGCCTGTTAGGTTTTCAACTCAATGTAAAGCAACAAACCATTAATTCCTAACATAAAGCAAATGTTCCCATTATTGAATAAATTCTTCACCATGGCCTTGTTTGGTTTCTTTTTCAGAAAATTTTTCCAGAATTTGTTTTTGAAAAAATTGACACTAATTTGATAAAAATAAATATTTTTAAAATTTAAAGTTTTAAAAACTAATATCTGGCCTCTCAAAAGATTAAATAATATAAAAATGATAATTGTTTTTGATTTTTTTTTTAATTTCTTTCATCAAATTAATTTTTAATTTTTTAGAAAAAAATTCTGAAACAAGTTTCTGAAAACCGAACCAAACATAGCCTCCCCAACAGGCTAATTCCTGTTTCAAATTTTCAATTACCAGTTCAAATCTCTGTCAAACATGATTGCCAACATAAAAAGAATAAGAAATCTCTTTTCTATTGATGTTCAGAGACATATAAATTATAATTAAGCCATTCATTTTATAGATGAATAAAGATGATATGCTATGAAGGAAGTAATTCTAGCCTATATGTGATAGAAATGTCATACACATGCCCAACCCTCAATATACCTTGACACACATGACATACCAATTGTTCCATGTTCAAGTTTGCAACTTCAGGATATTGAAACAATTGGTCAGTAAACTACATTCCTCACCAATTGTATTTACAATCAGCAGCACCACTAGACACCCTTAGGCCACCACAAGTAGATTCAGAAGAGACAGAGTATACTGCCACCACTTGCTCTTATCTACTGCAATTTATTTAGTTATTTATTATTTATTGTTTTCTCCACTAGGACAACCTCAAGATTTAGGCCATAACTCCGTCATCATTGCAAGGATGGTACAAGTATTTATCAGTAATAAACGAAACAATGCTCCTTTGAATTGTAACTATTCCAAATAAGCAAGCATACCGAGTTTTTCCTACTACAAAGAAAGAAAAAAAAAAAAAAAAAAAAACTTGTAGTTACTTGCAACTTTACATTTCTCTCTAGAAATATATCTATATTTTTTTTATTGGCAATATATAACAAATGAAATGAAGCAAAAGAAAGACAACACAAATGATTAAATGAAAAAATGACACCAGCAGCATGTACTTTTTTTTTTTTTTTGGATCTGTATCGAGGTATTTGGATCAAAGCCCGACTAATTCCTAGGGGTGCACATGCTCTCGGTAAGGAGTTTCTCACAAGTGCACTACAGTTAATTCAAGGGGTTTCCCCCAGTCTAATGGTCCCAAGAAATTGCTAACACTTAAGAAGTTTTGATCCTTGAACCTTGGAGGGAATACACCCCCAAGACCCAAGACCTTGTTTTGGGCACCAGCAGCATGTACTTTGCATTGTCTCATGAAAAGATATTACAAAATTTTGTATTTCATTACAAATAAATCCAATTGACTGAAGAAAGAAAAAAAACAAAAAAAAGGCCCGGTGTATCTATTACTTAAGGGTGTGTTTGGTTAAGCGAGTTGGCAAGGGATTTGAAAAGGGAAAGGAAAAAGATAGATGAAATGTAAATAAAATATACTTACATTTCACCTAATTTCATCTATCTTTTTCCTTTCCTTTTTCAAATCCCTCCCCAAATCCCCCAACCAAACACAACCTAAAGCAATTCACTAACATTTATCCTACACCAGTGTCATTGTTTAATGGCGGTAACCTATATTACAGATCGATCAATCAGTCAAGGCAGAGCACATGAAAAAGTGGTTTACATAAATAGCTGAGCCTATGTGAGCGGAAAATTATTGAAACCAGACAAGTAATGGAGTAGAATACACTCCCAATCAAATATTAGAATGAGTGATTTGTTGCATTGATATGTATGATCTTTCTACTCTACTTAAGAGCACAGCATACAAAAATTCAAAAAATTGTCTCAATTCCAACAATTTAAGGACTCCAAAACCACTATGTTCTTCTAGCAAAATCATCATCCCATCAACAATCCCAAAATTGTAAATTTAAAATAGCAAAAACCCTACACCACTGTTAAACATCAGATACCAATACCAATACCAAGTCCCTACCTAAACAATGAATCCACAAACTCTAGAAACAAAAACCCATCTCCATATCCATTCACAAAATACATATACATGTGCACATTTACATTGAAATAAAAAAAATAAAAAAATAATCGACGATGAAACTGAGGAAATAGAAAAATACCGGAATGTATCTGAATTTACGCCGAGCCGGCTCCTCCGCCGCACTGGCGGCGCTATCTACGGCGGCGGCTACCTCCTCCTCCTTGTCGGAGCTCTTCTCGCCATTACCATTACTGTTACTGTTTTGGCTTGGAGTAATTGGGGTCCATTTATAGAGAAGAAGGTGAGAGCCGTTATTACCGTTAATACCGTTATGATTAGCAGTTTGAGATTGATGATGAAGATGATGATTCGAAGAAGCATTGTTGTTTGTCTGTGGTGATACGTGGACCCATTTCTTCTTCCACTTCCTCACCGGTCCGTTGAAAACTGTTGAAGTCGGACCGTACCGAGTCGAGGACCGGCCGAGTCGGGCCCCCACTCCCTCCATCTCGCGGCGGCGAATCGGCGGTGGATCGGCGGCGAATTCCGATCCGTGAAAGAATGACAAAAGGGGGTTCTTTGTTTTTTTTCGTTTTCCTCTCTAGAAGTTTTGTGGGTTTCTATGTTTGGTAAGCATTAGGTAGTATCGTTAGGGAATCTGGGGAAGATCAGGACCGTTGAAAACATGAGCTGTTTGTAAATCTAATAGCACAGTTTTTTTTTTCTTTTTTTTTTTTTTCTGAGATGATGGTCTTGTAATACTATTTTTGGAGCTCTCTCTATCATCGCTATTACTTCAGACAATGAATTTGATAGTTTTGTTGTGCGAAGAATTTTGTGGTTGTCAGTGATTGGTTTCATGGGGCATCATGGTATTCATTGGATAATTTTGGATTCAAGTAATTAGCTGTCTTTTGGAAAGTGGTTATAATCCACCTCTCAGATTACAACTCACTTCCTTCTCTCGCAAAAAATTTATTATAATCAGTTTTTAATTAAAAAGTTGATTATAACTATCTTTTCAAAATAATCTTTACTTTTTTTGTTCTATTGCATTCCAAGGCCTTGTCTGCAACTTTTTTTTTACTAAAATAATTAATAGATAAAAAAATTGAATAAACCAGGATTACGATAATAAAATACAGGTAAAAGCATCAATATAATTATGTATATAAGATCAAGAGTAATGGGCAATTTTACTAAGCGAGATGGGGATCATGGAGATTTTGTTTCAATCCGATTGTTTCCTCGATTGGTTTGTCCTCTTGGAGCTCCTCTGGTTAATTATTTTCTCCTTTAATATCAAAATCAAAATTGGACAAATAACTTTGCCAAGTAATTTAGATGCTAAATTTTAACATCTTTTTTGAAAATTGAGCAATCAACTCTAATGAAATCTTGATTTAAAGATCATCTGGAATTTTAAAACACATTTTACAATGGCTAAACATTCTGGAATAATTTAGAATGGAATCTTAATAAGGGTTTTGGGATTAAGTTGCTTTAAAATACCTCAAATCCTTCATTGGAAGCATCTGGTTTCAACAATTTTCTTCCAATTAGGATTAGTATGTTCTTCGGTAAATAAAGATGCAACAAGGGTAATAATCACGGATATAATTAAGACTTCCAAGAATCTTTTGCAATTGAGTTTATCTTTAATGTCAAATGGAAATTTTTACAAAGCTCAAAATTAATTAATATAATTGAAATATATGAAATTTGAAATATCATGATAGTGTTATATATGCATGATTTGCATTTACGATTTTAGTGTAAAGTACCACATTGAATGCTTTCTTTATATAACAAATTTAATAAAAAAATAAATGTTCAAATGAATGAAATAAATAATACAATCATCAATATATGATAAAGTAAATTAATAAAGCGGATTGAAAATATCAATCATGATATATTTGAAAAATCAAAGTGATTTTTTTTAAAATCATAAGCATTCATATTCATATATAAAATGAAAATATTGCAATTTAATTTTCCAATAACACCTCTTTCAAATTTCAATTTGATTATTTTGATATCAAATTTTTAAAAAAAATAAAAAACTCTAAAATATGGAAGAGATCTAAAAAGATCTTTTATTTTATAAGGATTTTTTTATATTATTTTTTTTATTTTTTAACTTTTTATTTGATATAACAGATAATTTTTTTCACTCAGCATTTTTTCTATTATTTTTTTAACGGTATAAAGCTTTGGTACTCATGAAGTTTTTTTCAATTTTACTTTCTTTTTACACTTTTTTTTTGATTTGTTTTTGCATTTAATTCATTTTATTTTTTCATTTATTTAGGGTTTGTACTATATATAAATACTTTCTCATTGGTTTTATATGGTAATGGTAAAAATATATTTTTTTCAATTTCATCTAATATTTTGGTACTGAAATACCTAATGAATCATTTATCAATTATTTAAAATTTTTTTTATTTTCTTTGTTATTTTGTAGCCTTTTGTTGTTTGTTTAAAAGACTAAAAAGTTTAAAAATTAAAAAAATCAAATTTTTAATCATTTTAAATAAGCATTTGATCAATTTCTTTGGTATATAGTTTATGTTGTAAAACATAATGAAGCGATTGTAATTGATTCAATTTATGTGGAATAAATTTATTTTTGGTCAATTTGAATAGGCATTAAAAAGACATAAAAATGAAAATAAAAAAATAATAATGATATTATGTTTCGAAAAAACAAATGAAATGAATAAGGAAGAGATCATTATTACAAATATATATATAAATACTATTTTATACGATGCATGGAATTACCACTTTTTGGTGGTTAAGCTTTGGTGGTTTTCTAAAATACACGATGGGAACTATACCTTCTTGGATTTCGTTTTCATACTGCTCCGCTTCTACTAAAAGCAATAGCGTCTTTAATAATAAAATTAATTTAATAATGAAAAATTTTTTATACCATAAAATTTTAGTTTAGGATTTACAAAATTTAAATCTAAATCTTATTTGGATCTGAGATTTTTGTTCATTTGTTCTTTTTCTTCTTCTTTTGTTTTTTTTTTATTGGTATGAATGTATATTATAATAATAATTAAATGGTAGTGCACTAGCGGTTTGCAATGTTTTAACGGCTTTTTAAATATTTATTTCCATTTTTAAATAAATCTTGTAGTTAGGCTTTTCGTTCTTGGTTTTGTTTTAGTTTTTTGAATCTATCAATCAATATTTTTTTTCTTTCATAAAATAATGGTATATTATTTGTTGTCAACTATTGTTTTTGTTGGTAATCATAACACATTTTTAAATATTTTAGTTTCATCCTAGGATCTTGTAGATGATGTAGAATATAGCGATTAATTTCATCTTGAGATGGGGTTTCTTCACTAGATGAATTTTCTTGACTTCTAGGCGTTAATTATATCTTCTTTAAGTTTTATCATCGAAATTAATTCATTAATTTTAGATTTAGCTTTTGATTTGCATCGGTTAGCATAATGTCTGTTTGTCACATTTATAACATTTAACTTATGATTTATTTTTTTTTTTTCCTGATCTCTCTTGGTTGAAGGTTTTTAGAATAAAATGGCTAATTTTATGTGATTTTTCGATAAGGTTTTGAAAGATTTTATGAGATATCTTCCTAACTACCTGCGGATATTGAATCATGGGTTCATAGGCAAATTGATCACAAAATTCGCCTAGCTCTTTTCTCCAGTTAAATATACATTGTTTCATTTGGTAATGAAGTTTGAGATCATTACACAAAGCTAATCCCTGGATGGAACAAAGTTATATATATTTTGTTATATAGGGAGAATAGACAGAGGTCATAGCCGGGAAGTTTTTTTTTCTTTTCGCAAGATTCCAAAGAAAGAGAAGGCCATCAAGCAAATTGGCTTTCAATGTTCCTTTATTACCATCAGTGCGTTGCATGACCTTGATGAGAAAACATCCCTTAAACCGGAAATGGGTATGGGGGGGGGGACAAGTTGATTTGAAAGAAGTTTGCGATCGCGATCGTGTCTTGATCTTCTTGGTTCAAAAAAAAGGAGGATAATAGTGGATGATGAGGTATAAGCGAGCATCTTCCTGCTTTGGGCTGAGTTGATGGGTAGTAGGGATTCCTCTCTCTCTGCGGAGTTGAAATTTCTGTTGTGTTGGGATAGGAAATGATATTATCCTGACCTTTGAGTTATAGGTAAAGCCATTGATAATAGAACTTAATAGCTTGGAGTGGGAGTTCTTTATATAGGCGACATCTGGTGGCAAACATTAACATCTGATGTAATTTTTTGAGAATAGCATATTCAGATTCACCATCAATATTCCATTCATAGATGGTTTTACCATGATAACTGCCTTGATCATTAAGGTAAGTTTCTTCGTAGAGGAGATCGGGTGGAGTTGGTCGAGCATAATAGTTTCTGGTATATGGTAGAGTGTGTGGTCTACCGGAACTATAAGAATGTAATTTATTAATGGATAATGGTTCTTTCAAACTATGAGTAAACAGTTAACCAGAATTGAAGATATAGTTTCTACTTTTAAAGATAGAGGCTTAACTCCACCAGTAGCGGGAACTTCAACCCTTCATCCAGTATCCATCAAACCTTCATTAGAGCTCAGTAACTTCAAGTTAAAGGCCACTAATACTGAATTTATGGACACCCTTTTGCAGAAAATGCAACATTTAAATGTTCGCCCACCTGAACCTCCACAAGAATCCTCAAGTGGAACCATTAATATGCTTAGATCCGAACCTCAAGTTGGTGATGAATTATCACCCGAACAGATTAATGAAATTCAATTGCATTTCCAAGAGCCATTATCCATTAATAAATTACATTCTTATAGTTCCGGTAGACCACACACTCTACCATATACCAGAAACTATTATGCTCGACCAACTCCACCCGATCTCCTCTACGAAGAAACTTACCTTAATGATCAAGGCAGTTATCATGGTAAAACCATCTATGAATGGAATATTGATGGTGAATCTGAATATGCTATTCTCAAAAAATTACATCAGATGTTAATGTTTGCCACTGTATGTCGCCAATACAGCAACCCGGACCAAGCTATTGCTAAGTTCATTATCAATGGCTTTACCGGCCAACTCAAAGGCTGGTGGGATAATATCATTTCCTATCCCCAACAACAGGAAATTCTCAACTCCGTTAAGATGGAAGTAGACCCTACTACCCATCAACCTGTCCAGCAGCAAGATGCTGTTTATACTCTCATCCAAACTATTATCCTCCATTTTCTTGGAACCAGTACCAGCACCCACGATCGCAGTCGTGAACTTCTTCAAAATCTGCGTTGTCCATCCCTTACCCATTTCCGCTGGTATAAGGATGTTTTCCTCATCAAGGTCATGCAACGACCTGATGGTAACAGTGAACATTGGAAAGCCAAATTTGTTGATGGCCTTCCTACTCTCTTTGCTGAATGCGTTAGGAAAAAACTTCGGGACCGTCATGACCGGATGTCTATTCCTTACGAACAGTATACATATGGTCAACTTTGTTCCATCATAACAGATGAGGGATTAGCTTTGTGTAATGATCTCAAACTTCATTACCAAATGAAACAACAGAATTTAACTGGGAGAAAAGAGCTAGGCGAATTTTGTGATCAATTTGCCTATGAACCCATGATTCAATATCCGCAGAAGGTTAGGAAGATATCTCATAGGAAATCTTCAAAACCTTATCGAAAATCACATAAAATTAGCCATCCTAAAACCAGTAAGAAGTTTTATTCTAAAAAACCTTCAACCAGTAGATCCACAGGGAAAAAGAAAAATAAATCATAAGTTAAATGTTATAAATGTGGACAAACAGGACATTATGCTAACCGATGCAAATCAAAAGCTAAATCTAAAATTAATGAATTAATTCTGGATGATAAACTTAAAGAACAGATAATTAACGCTCTAGAAGCTGAAGAAAATTCATCTAGTGAAGAAACCCCATCTGAAGATGAAATTAATCAGTTATATTCTACATCATCTACTAGTGATGAAGAACCAACAGAATCCTGCCCATGTAGCACTAATCAGGAACAAATATCAGAAATTAATTACTGGAAATCCATAGTTGAAATGAATGGGTTATCCCTAGGAGAACCTAACAGTATTAATGTTTTAACAGACTCTCAACGAGATATGCTTGCTGTAGCAGAGCAGATACAAGATCCGGAGATGAAACTAAAATATTTAAAAATGTGTTATGAACACCAACAAACAGTACAAGAAACACCAAATATACCCGATTATTCTTATAGTTTAAAACATGTGGTTGATAGGATTCAAGCAACTAAAACAAAACCAGTACTTGAACAGCCAACTACACTCCAAGATTTAAAAATGGAAATAAATATTTTAAAAGCCGAAGTTAAACATTTGCAAACCGCTAGTGCAGCCGCCATTAAAGATATTAAATACCTTCATACTCAAATACCACAAAAACAAGAAGTAGCTCAAGAAACTGAACAAAAACTTGAATCCAAAGAAGATTCTAATCAGTATTTGTTACTTGTAAATCAGGTAACCTTTCAGAAATGGTATATAAAAATTTCTTTTATGATTAAACCTGATTTTATTATTAAAGACGCTATTGCTTTAGTAGATAGCGGAGCAGACATGAACTGTGTCCAAGAAGGTATAGTTCCCATCAGGTATTTTAAGAAAACCACTCAAAGCTTAACCAGTGCAAGTGGTAATTCCATGCAGATCAGGTATAAAGTACCAGAAGCATATATTTGTAACAATGATCTCTGTCTTCCAACATCATTTGTTTTAGTCAGAAATCTTGCCACAAATATTATTTTAGGCACACCATTTTTATGTCTTTTAATGCCTATTCAAAAAATTGACTCAACTGGAATTTATTCCCAATTACAGGGACAATCAGTTATTTTTGAATTCATTACACAACCATATACCAAAGAGCTAGATCAAATTCGTGATTTAGTGAGCTTTAAACAGAATCAAATTAATTTTTTGACTAAGGAAGTCTCTTTTTTAACAACAGAACAAAGGCTACAACAACCTTCTTTGCAACAGAAAATTAAAATAATTACCAATGAATTTCAAACAGAAGTTTGTGGTACCATTCCCAATACTTTTTGGAATAGAAAGAAATATACCGTTACTTTACCATACGAACCCGATTTTGATGAAAAATATATTCCAACTAGAGCTCGCCCTAGTCAAATGAAAAAGGAATATATGGAATTATGCAAAACAGAAATCCAAAGTCTTCTAGATAAAAAGCTCATCCGACCAAGTTACTCTCCTTGGAGTTGTACCGCTTTTTATGTAAATAAAAATGCTGAAATTGAAAGAGGTGTTCCTCGCCTTGTTATCAATTATAAACCGTTAAACGATAAATTAAAATGGATAAGATATCCTCTTCCGAATAAAAAGGATCTTTTAGATCGCTTACAAGACGCAATCATATTTTCCAAATTTGATTTAAAATCAGGATATTGGCAAATTGAAATTGCTGAACAGGATCATTATAAAATTGCATTTACAGTACCATTTGGACATTATGAATGGAATGTAATGCCTTTTGATCTGAAAAATGCTCCATCTGAATTTCAACATATCATGAATGATATTTTCAATCCGTTTCGGAATTTACTTTATCATATATTGATGATGTATTAATTTATTCCTCATCAATTGAACAGCATATTAAACATCTTAATATTTTTAAGCATGTTATCCACAAAAATGGTTTGGTACTTTCTGCACCAAAAATGCAACTGTTTCAGACTACTATCAGATATCTTGGACATAATATTTCAAATGGAAGTATTATTCCAATTAACCGTAGTATTGAGTTTGCTTCTAAATTTCCTGATGAAATTAAAGATAAAACTCAATTGCAAAGATTCTTAGGAAGTCTTAATTATATCCGTGATTATTACCCTAATGTTGCATCTGATTGCAGTATCTTATTTACCAGACTCCGTAAGAATCCTCCCCCTTGGGGTGAAGAACATACAGCTGCCGTAAGAAAAATTAAAACTAAAGTTAAACAGTTACCTTGCTTACAGTTACCTAATCCTAATTGGAAGAAAATTGTTGAAACGGATGCTTCCAATGAAGGATTTGGAGGTATTTTAAAGCAACTTAATCCCAAAACCCAGAAGGAAGAATTATTAAGATTCCATTCTGGTCATTGGAATAAAGCCGCTTTAAATTATTCCACTATTAAACAGGAATGTTTAGCCATTGTAAAATGTGTTTTAAAATTCCAGGATGATCTTTTAAATCAGCATTTCCTCATTAGAGTTGATTGCTCTGCTGCTAAACAGATTTTCAAAAAAGATGTTAAAAATTTAGCATCTAAACAGATATTTCTTACTTGGCAAAGTTATTTGTCCAATTTTGATTTTGATATTGACCATATTAAAGGAGAAAATAATTCTTTGCCTGATTTCTTAACCAGGGAATATCTCCAGAAAGGAGCTCCTGAAGAGGAGCATGACCAGCAGGGGCCATAGAGGCCGTGGGCGTGGCCGTGGTGGTCATACCCCACATTACGAAACAGAATATCCAGCCCTTTCAAGAGGACAAACCAGTACTCCATCCACCAAGGATATACTTCTTAAAACAGAAGAACCGTATACTCCAAACAGTATTACTGAGGAAACAGTCCTCTGGATTGAAACAGCTGATGAACAGTGGATGACTGATCCTTGGGAACTCAAGAAAAGATATCTGACTACCCAACAGTCACCCCTACATTTTGATCAGTATCGTTACATTTATGAACAGATCCTAACAGAAACCGGAGCATGCGAATTTAAGCATCATCTCCATGATCCGCATAAATCTACGAGTCCCATCTCGTTTAGTAAAATCACTATCCGAACTCTTATGCCCATTACTACTTGGGGTATTCATCCGCATACATTACGAGATCTTGATCTTCGTAATAAACAGACTAAATATACATACTGGGATTATATTGATGCTTTTACCCAGGTATTTTATTATCAGAATCCTATCCGTTCTCATTCTTGGTTTATCCGGATTTGCCCTGATGTTCTCAAACACGATGTCCCAAACTGGTTCCTCGTGTGGTGGGATAAATTTGGGTTATCTCTTGACATTCTACCCGAAGAAATCCGACTTGCATTTAATGATTGGCATTATGCCTATTCTCGGGCTTATGCTTATCTTAATAAAAACAGAGAGTTATCCATCAGTAAATCACTAGTCCATTTTTCAATCTGATTCAGTATCCCATGGATTTGGAAATGGGACTTTGCATGTGACTATCAGAATAAGGTGCCCCGCCTAAAGAGAATTTTCTTTGTCAAATGGTGGGATAAAGGCATGAATCCGATCATTTCTGAAACCGTTACTAAAATCCAGGAACATGCACAGGCATGTAGAGAAACAGTTAAGCAGCCAGCCATCACTGCTTCACCACCAGCATTGTCTCACAATCCGTTTATACAAATTCAAAAAGAATTAAGAAATCAGCATCCTGACCTATCTGAAAATGAGATCATTCTTAAAAGTATGAATTTTCTCAAAGAACAGTTTCTACAAACCATGCCTCCTGAGGATGACGTATCCATGAAATTAGGCACGAGTCAGCCCTCATCCGAACCAGATGTTGATCCAGCCGAACACGTGTTAGCTGGAGAAAGCCAATTACCCGATGATGAAGACGACACCCACTTTGGGGATTTTTGGGATGCTATGACAGATGTCCTCACCGAAAAGCTCGCCAAAAGCAACCGCAAAGGAAAGCGACATGAGTAGTGTCGGCAAAACAAGACAAAGAACTTTGCAAAAAGCAGATTTCCATTATCCGACTAAAGCAGATATCCGAAATCGTCATGCATGACATCAGCAGTTAGGATAAGGTGTAATTCGTCGGTCAAATAATAAATCAACACCTGTCCCTTCTTTTACTAAGCACTTGTAGTATAAAAGGGCATGCCCTCACCCTTGTTGAGGAAGAAGAGTCAGAGTCAGTTTTAAGTTTTCTTTTGTAATATTTTCCTATCCCCTCTTTCTCTTGTAAAATATCCCTACTTCCTCAATAAAATTTGGTTTTCTTATGTATGCCCTCTGTCGATGATCTTGAACAGTATCTGTGGCTTTTAGAATTTTGGGAAAATCAAAAAAGTCATTATCTTAATACACCCGTAGATCTTTATACCCAACCGTATATTTCTGCTCGTATAGTAGAGTGTGACCAGCATATAGCAGAGATCAAGGAGCTGATCCAGGAACAGGTAGTGGCCTGGGCGGCCAGGAGGAATCCTCCTCCCCCATAACAGTAAGTACATGAGATCATATATGTGATAATTTGTTTTCTTTATACCTATATTATGTTCGTATTTATTCCTGGGTTTGTGCTAATATAAGGTTAATTAATTGTTGGAGTTTGAGGTTAGTGGGACGTCACCCAAGTCGCGTTAGGTTAGGTTAAGTGCAGAGTGCGTGAGAACCGTTGATACCTGTAAATCGTTGACAGATGTGCTAATCATGTCAAGCTAAAACCTTTAGTGAGCACCTTTATTGGTATCAGAGCCATGTTTAAGTATTTACATAATATTTGTATAAATTAAATAAATTAGACATATATGATCACAATACAACCATGACAGACCAAGAGAATACCGTAGCCATACCAGCAAATGAATCAGTAACCTCTGTAGGAAACACAGTATCCTCATTAGCTGAAGCCGCTGAAATGGTAGCTTACCAGGATGTTAAGGACGCTTTAGATAAGTGGACTATCCCGTCAGTTGATCCGAAAACAATTTATAAGAAAGGTAAATTTCAATTTTTCAGTAAAACAATCATTAAGACTTTTGAGCATGCATCCTGCATTCAAAATAATGATGAAATAATCCGATTAATCCATATTGATGATTTTATTCCGTTTGTCAAGGACTAAGTATATCCATATTGGATTAGTCCAAATTGCCTTCAAACCATTGACCCTTCTAGGTCAAAATACCAGTATTCAATGTACTCTTCGAGATGGTAGATGTCTCAACTGGAGAGCATCTCTCATGGGGGCCATAGAAACCAGTCTATCCCAGGGACCAGTCTATTTTGATGTATATCCAAACTTAAGCATTTCAATGACAGATGCAAATATATCCGATGTCCTTGAACTTCGAGTTCTTACTCATGGGTATGAGTATAAACCAGGATCACCTCCATTCTCGGTCCATTCCAGAATCTACATCAAGGCATTAACAACCTTGAATCCATATGTTAGAAAGAAAACTGAAAATGGTAAAACAGTATTAATTGAAACTAACCTGTATAGCAGCCAGGTAGCTGTCCCTAGGCAAATTCCGTGGTCTAAGATTACCTTTCCAGAAAGATGGGAAATCCCAAACGCTGTTCCTCCACAACCAATGATACAGCATAACATTGACGATGTGATTCAGACACAAGGGGGTAATGTTTATCTCCAATTTCAGAAACCTATGCTTACCAGAAGCACTTCATCCAATGCTAGTTTTAGAACAGCTCCCAGGAGTTTGTCTAATAATAGCTTTAGGACTGCTAACAGAAGTTTTTCCAATAACAGCTTTCAATCGATTCCTCCATATAGGGTTGATTTACTAGAATCAAGCAGACAGTCTGTAGACTCTCTGCAAATACCTGATAGACCACCTAGCAGACCTTCTAGTGATCCCCAAGAAGATTATCTAGATCCTATGACATCCGAAGTACAAGGTATTAGGTTATCCAGAAATCGAATACCTCATGGGGTTTATGCAGCCCCTATTCAACCACCAGACAGCCCAACGGCCAGTGATATGAATTTTGAGATCTGATGGATTTTACACCAGGTAGTGAAAATAGGAAAATAATAAACCAGGAATTTTATCAGGATAAAAACAAAGAATTTAGAGAATGGTATTTTACCACTCATAATTCAAGTAATTAGCTGTCTTTTGGAAAGCGGTTATAATCCACCTCTCAGATTACAACTCACTTCCTTCTCTCACAAAAAATTTATTATAATCAGTTTTTAATCAAAAAGTTGATTATAACTATCTTCTCAAAATAATCTTTACTTTTTTTGTTCCATTGCATTCCAAGGCCTTGTCTGCAACTTTTTTTTTACTAAAATAATTAATAGATAAAAAAATTGAAATAATTAATAAATAAAATGTTACATTCTATATATTAATTAATCATTTTTCTCTCAAAATCATCTATTTAACTAAAAAAAAAAAAATCATAAATCATTTCAAGCACAACTCTTTTTTTTTTCCCATCTCATAAAATAATTAAAATGGAAAAAAACTAACTAAAATAACCAAATTCTCAAGGCCCAAATTTGGGCATGGGTACCACTGCCTTCTGGTATTCAAAATTAGGTTTGCTAGGCAAAATATTTGAAATTTTAACTTACTATTTCTAGAGTTAATTGTTTAAAAGTTCATAGTTATGTGGGGCCGGCCATATGTTATTTGGTTTAATATTTATTTATTTATTTGGTGATAAGAAAACGAGTTGAAAATTTGTCAAAAAATTAGTTGAAAAAGTTGTCGAAAGTTGGTGACAATGAAATAGATAAATAGATAAGTGATACATGTATAAATTTATGACATTTATACAAATAAATAAATATATAAACTTAAATGGATATGTGTGCTTTCAGATAAATCAGAATCATTATAGCCTAAAAATATTTAAGTTTAGACCTATTAATTGCAAATTATAAAAACAAACTTCTTACTTGAGTATCCTTTTATTTATTTATTTATTATGCTTTCGTTTGAGATGTGTGTTGATTTTTTGACTATTTTAGCCTGGATTAAAAAGTCACGTTCGTAATAGATTTTTTGACTTTTTTAACTTTTGTAAGAAAAAAAATAAAATGATTATGGTTTAGATGTGACATTTTGTCTTATTAATTTTATAACTTATTTTGTCTTTTTGTAATTATTTTAACCTAAAATCAACCTGTCAAATATAGTCATATATATGGGTTCATTTGTTTTCAGAGGTAGATTGAATGAGATTGTTAGTGAGAGGATTATTAGTGAGGAGACTGTTAGTGATGTGACTATTAGTGAGGAGACTAAGAAATTTGTATTTGTTTGATAACCAGTGGACTAGCAATAATTTATGTTTATTTTGAGAGATAGAAGTGTGATTTACTTGTTAAATTCCATAAATACCCTTGTTACATTATTATGAAATTTGGAAATCATTAGTGAGTGGATTATGAAAAATTGTGTTTATTTGTGATATATTTTAATATTAAAAATTATGTTTTATAAAAATATTATTATATTAAATTATTTTTATAAAACAAAATTATATGAAATTATTTTTATAAAAATATTAGTATATTAAATTATTTTTATAAAACTGAATTATGAAAACAACTCAGCCCAACCCACGATTTTAACCATTCCACGGTTTTAAACAGTGTATTGAAAGATTTCTTTTACATAAATATTGGTTCATTGTTCATTCATCATCATCTTTGCCTTCTCTGTTAAAAAAATAAATAAAATAGAGCATCACTAAAAGGACGACGATGACACCAATCTTCACCGTCAACGACGACGACGCAATGACGCCGATCATTGCCGTCAACGCCGACGCCGATATTCACAGTCAATGCAATTTTGTTTTTCTTGCAAATTTCAATTTTGTATAATTTCATATCATGTAAGTCTTTTGATTTGTATCTCTTTTGTCTAATTTAGTCAAAGATCGGAGCATCACTCTTCAATTTTACTGATCTAATTTGTAATTTGTCTACACTTCTGTTTGATTGGTGAGAAAACCGAATGAAATATGCATATATATATATATAAGAGAACAAAGAGAGAGGAGAGAAGAGAAGAGGAGAGGATAAACAAGTAAATTACTCTTCTAATACCAACGAACTAATTTTCAATACCAAGTGTCGGGGCAGACTAACAATCCCAACATGCAAGGCCCATCTGAAGTCCTCCAGCTTATGAATCCATTCCCCAAATCAGTAAACAAACAGGAGTTTTGTTCACTATTCATCATTCATAGTCTACTCCGGACTGTGAAAGAGGGAAACAAATGGGGCATATATATAATGTACATCTTTACCGTGAGTATGACTCCCACTAATGTCAAATGTTAAAGCATTCAGTCACTGGGTTCAATTTTTGCTTCATAATAGAGCTATTAATTATTATTAGTAGCCCTCTTCTCCCGCTATTTTTAGGCTTTTATTTTTTATTTTTTAATTTTATTTTTAACTATACTACACACTATTATTCCTCTCGTCTTCATTATTGGCTTGTTATTGATGAAACTTTAGATTTGATTTTTGATCGAGATCTAACGCTGTTAAATGTGCTTTTATATGCTAGTTGATTACCTCATATCCAAAATATTTATTTTGTAATGTAAATATGGAGATTAAGGTACCATAGTTTATCAATTGCGATGATGCATGGATCGTGAAGGTGATTAGTAATGCTTGTTTGGTGCTGATTGTGTTGATTTTTACTTTGTTTTATTTTTAATTTTTGGTATTGCAATAATGCCTCTCTGAGTAGAGGTTTTCTCTTCCTCACGTGAAGATTTATTTTTGAGATTTATTTTATATTCCGATATAGTTCATTTGACAATTTATTATTGAATTTATAATGTATGAAGTTTTGTGATTTTCCATAAATTAAAAAAATGACTTACTAACTACTAGTTGTAGACACCTAATTTTTGACCAACCTCAAGACTTGGACGTCATCGTTTGTGCACTCGATGATTGTGCTTGTTTGTGTTTGTTTTGAGCGCCCAAAGTCATCGGTGGAATGCCTCGTTTTTTAGCCTCTAAACCTTATTTGTTTTGTGCATGTTTTTGGACCTAGAGCTTGTTGCCTCTAGCCTGGAAGAGAGGGTGACCTGTCGGCCAGTCCTGGTATTTGTCGGCCATGGATTGTGCCTGTTGGCTACTAGTGGTGGCCGACAGCCATTGGTTTCCTTTTCCAGATATTTGTTTGCTAGCTGTGCCAACTGTCGCTCACTGAGCTGCATCTTTATACATGTGTATTGTAATAACCCCGACCCCAGATTAACGTTAATTCCTGCTTAGTTAAGCCTAACAATAATTTAGGAAGGATTTGGAACTAATTTGCATAAGTATTGCATCACCTTTGTATTTTTATCTGTTAGGCGTAGAAAGATTTGTTCATATTTTAATTTCGGTTCGCGAATTGAGAGCCTTATCGACGACCGAACCAGAAATCGGCTTGTGTTATGTGCTAGTTAGGATTTATAGAATTTTAAGGTAGGTTTAATTAAAATTCGGTGCGGAACGATTAATCTAGATTAAAATAATGCTACTTATTTGCTTTTTGATTAATTACCACTTATGGACCATTTAGACTCCACTAGCTCACATTTTCATTGCACTCCTCCATTCCTCTGATGCAAACGTGAGAGAGAGAGAGAGAGAGAGAGTTGAAGGGAAGTTGGATTCAACAAGGGATTTGCTTGGGGTTTGGGAGAAATAGAAGGATTTGCATAATAGAGCCTTCATATTGAGGAATTCAAGACTTGCGGTAGGCATTCACCCTATTGATTATGAAATTGATTTATTAATGTAAGAATTCTAGTGAATTAAATGGACTCATGTTAGGTTTAAGCTAAGACTGGTGAATTGAAGATCAATACATATATGCATGTGTAATTCATAGCACTTGAGTTGTGCTTCTAAGGAATCCATGCATGCATGCATAAATTTCCATGTTTTGAGTTGGAGTTCTAAGATTTCTTCTATGCATGTGTCAATTTCACTCACATTATAGCCATTCAACTTGTTTTCCATCAAAGTATTAAGTTTGATTATGTTCTGGAAGGTTTGAATTCAAAGGGGTCCTTGCGTGTTAAATTGATGGCATATTCATAAAGTTCATGTTGATTTTGCACAAATTGGGTTGCTCTTGGGCCATGATTTCTTGAAATGATTCTTCAAACATGTTGTTCTATGAGTTATTAAGTGTTTTCCAAAGATTTGGCCCAGAAAAATGAGTTTTGGATGGTTGAAGGTCGAGTTTCATGCTTGGAGGTCAATTTGGATTTTCCAGAAATTTGACCCACGCTCGAGCGAGGACTTTCATGCTCGAGCGTGAAGCCTGAGTACATGCACTTTCACTCGAGCGGCGAGAGTCACGCTCGAACGTGAAATGCATATACCCAGAAGTTTGTGTGTTTTGCAGTTCGCTGGAGCGGGGGAAGCCAAGCTCAAGTGAGGGTTTGTGTCACACACTCGAGCGGGGGTCGAGCGCTCATCGAGCGTGAATTTCATACATCCAACACTTTTTCATAAGTTTGCAATCCGCTCGAGCGGAGAAGTCCAGGCTCGAGCGGAGCTTTATTGTCTGTATATTCGCTCGAGCGGGGAAAGCCACACTCGAGCGTGGACCTTATCTTCAGCAAAATTTGAGAAATGATTTTCAATGCATTTTTGCATCCTTATTTCATCATAGGCATTCCTAGGCCATGTTTAAGACCCTATAATGAGGATGAGAGATTAGAAACACACTAAGAGCCAACGAAATAAGTTTTGCACAATTAGAACATGTGTTTCAAGTGTGCATTTGTTATGTGTTGTGTAGGTCACGTGCCACGTACCGTTTGACCAAGCTTATTCCGTCTATTTGTCTCGAGGTCCACTGTGAGTAGTAACTCTGTAAAGTTATGTTTAACTTAAGTATTTTCTGACTGATATGGTATAATTTGTTTTCTGAAATGCTATCTTACGAATTATGAATGAATGTCCAATTTTCTGAAAAGTATTTGTGGCACCCTTAGTTCACGTGGCCCTCGCCCGGGGGTAACAATACCGCGGCCAATCTGCACGTGGCCCTCGCCCGAGGGTAACAATACCGCGGCCAATCTGCACGTGGCCCTTGCCTGGGGGTAACAATACCATGGCTACTTGCGCGCAAGATATGGACCCTTATGGTCATTGGTACCAACTATGCATGTGGGTCTCCGCACCAAATTGATCTACTAGCTAATGGGTGTACGACGTTGTAGACGTCCTCGAACATCTCGGGAGGATGAATCCCGTTCTGTTCATTTGGGCTCACTACAGTTCAGGACTCAATGTCACGGTCCTGTATCTAATCTCGCAGAATGCAATGTAAGACCGATGAATCATTAAAGAGTCCAAATCCGGCAAATCGTTTTTGAAAACTGATTTTTTTTTTGAAAGAAGTGCCAACATGGACTGCTTTGTCAGATACAGAGTCGCCGCCTAAATATTTTATTTTGGGGGAAATTTAGGAAACCCTGACTCGTTGCCTAAGGCCACATGTCGGTCATCACCAAAGTTGCCTCAGCTCGGGAACTTGGGTACGATTGGGGAAGGTCACTTCGTGAGCACCCCCGCTCACCCGATCAAAGATCGGCCTCTACTAACCATGATATTTAGTTTTAAAAAACATTATACGTTTTTATTTCGACTATTAGCCTAGAATTACTATGCGATGCGCACAACATACAAGTATAGATTGGATCACCTGAATTGGAACGAAACATTTCATGTTTGTTTTTGAAAGCGATTTGCTACTCGTGAGTAGGCTTAAAATGCAGATTTTGCCACCCTCGGGTGGGCTTAGAAAAGATGGTTTTGCCACTATCTAGTGGGCTTAAGACTCACAGTTGATGATTTGTTCCAATCCAAATAACCCAACCTTCACCCACAGGCATTTAGGTAGATATATCACATAAGCATATAGCCTCATGGTAAGCATGCTATCATGGCAGTCACTCACACGCGTGTAAGGATGCTAAAGCATAAACACTTACCAAGTACTCCAAGCCAAAACAAAAGCTATGTTAGAAATCCATGCATGATCCTAACTATACAGAAATGCCTAATGCAACACATGCAAAATGCAACTAAGATAGGCTCGGCTATTCTAAAGATGGCATGTGAAATGCTACAGCTAACACGTATTCAATTTAGAATTGAAATATAAATGCAGTTAGTGTGATGCGCCGAGCCCGGTGCATGCGAGACAGATGAATGAATGCAAACATGCTATCATATTGTATGCTAATTGAAACATGCCCTAAACTAACCATCATAAGCTGGTAAATAAAAGGGAGAAAGACGTGGGGTTGGAAGACATACATCACAAGCACGCACACTTATTACAGTTGTGCCCTCTCTCGGAGGGTCCGAATAAATAATGTAGTCCGAATTAATACAGTCCAAATAAAATACAAAACCCTAATTAATTAACATATTTAACTAGGAAAGCAGTAAACTAGCACGCAAATCTATGGACCGCCTCAGCTCTGTTCCGAATGATGAATGATGCATGCTTGAGTTGCCTTGCACGAAAATCTATTGCAATGCCCCAATTAGCCTCTGTTTACAATTAAGCCCGGAATATTGCACGAAGCTCTAAAAGACTGTCGGTTTCTGATTTGCTGCAACAGAGAGCAAGAATGAGGCATGGCAAAGTATTTTCACATATGTATGCATACTTCGATCCTCGTGCCACCAATCACGCATCTTGATGCATAATGACTGAGGAGTCAAATTGCATGACTCAATGTGAAATGAATGCACATATAAACACAACAAGACCGAGACTCCATCATGGTTAATCCGGAGTGTCGGCGACAGGGAATTGAGACACGTTTCGTCACTCGGAGTACGAAATGTCCCTCGTTTCCCGTGTTTGGGTTAACTCCTATCCCAAACACAATGCAATATGCATGACATGCGTGAATGCAATTCTAATATGCAACCTAACATACACAACGTTACGGATTAAGATGGCATACGCAATGCACTAACATACGACCTAGCATACGCAATGCAAAGGACTAAGATGGCATAAACAATGCATAATGGACTTACACTAACATGAGTGGACCTCAGCCACACCCACATCAGTAGCCATAAGATGAAATGCGATAACCGAAATGCGTGCACACATGCGCGCAAACCGAAGACCGAACCTAAGGTACAACATGCAACTCTAACAAGGCATGACAAGGGATGCAAGATGGCATGCAATAGCATAAATTTTAGCTCTGAAATAGTAAGCAAAGTGGTCCCGAAACATGGAAACATGATACCTAATGCATGGAATAAGCCCCGAAACTCAAATCTAGGCACATGAATTGAACTACAACCATGCAAAGCAAGCATTATTTGACTATGAAGCACAAAGACAGAGCCAAGGTAGTCCCAAAATATGCATATTACTAGTTTGAAGCATGGCCAAAAAGTGTTAACATGAAGGGCTAAATCAACATGTAACAAAAGCTAGTAAGCATGGTTTATATGGCATGTATATGAAGCATATGAAATCTCATTAAACCAGCCAAAAACAGTGAATAAAATATGTCAAAATATGCCTAAATACCCACTGAAATGCATCCAATACATGCAAAAATGATGAGCTCCTTTGAAAGGCTACAAGAGGGGTTACTCTACACATGCATGATAGAAACTTAGCATAGCAAAACCAACTCTGGAAATCAAATATGACAGCCCTAAAAATCACCAAAAAGGCCCTGAAAAATGACTTCAAAGCATGCAAGATGGAGCCTCTTTTGAAGGCCAATAAGGCCAACAAACAAATCAAGGAGAGAGAGGGTCACCCCCCTCTAATTTGGGCTCTCAAAACAGCATCTAAGCCACTAAAAATTCACTGGATTTCAGTGGCTAAGAGGCCAAACCAAGCATGCAACAAAAGCTTAGATGCAAGGCTCAAAACAGAAGGCAATCAAGCATACAAGGAAGCATATGACCTCAAACAGAAAAATGCCCTTAAAAAAACATCAAGAGGGGCTCAAAATAAGACTTTTTCCAGTTTATATAAAATCTCAAAAATGTTCACAAGTAAGGCTAAAATTGGATGCAAAAATAGTCCTAAAAGAGAGATTGAACAAACAAGGAAATAGATGACTTCAAACAGCAAAGTGTCCTTAATAAAAGTTGAAGAGGGGCTCAAAATAAGACACTTTATAGTTTGGGTCGGATCCCAAAAATGCTTGCAAATAGGGCTAACCAATGGAGCAAAAGAATGCAAGTTTAAGGGAAATAGGTACTTACCCTTGAAGAGCAGCAAAGCAAGAGCTTTTGGACCAAGTTGGTGAACCTTTAACCTTTGTAAATCAGTCCCAAGGTTCTGGAATGGATGGTGGAGGTGGTAGGCTATGAGGTGTAGTGTAAATGACCAAGAACAAGGGTGTTTTGAGCTTAGATGAGAGAGATATGGAGGGTTGCATCTATATGGTCCAGCTGGTTTTTTTTCTAACCCTTGCAAAATGAGGTGGAGCATTGTATGTATAGAGGAGAATAAGTGAGGCTTCTTGGAGAAGCCAAGAGAAAGGTTCAAGGCTTCTAAGAGAAGCTTGACCAAAGGGGTCAAGCTTCTTGAGGAAGCTAAACCAAAAGGGTCAAGCTTCTCCAAGAAGCTTGACCAAAAGGGCCAAACTCTTTTTAAAACCAAGCAAAGGGGTCAAAACCACCTTAAAAGGACCAAAAGCAAGGACAAACCCTCGGACAGTGGGTCAAGTGGAAAATAGCTGGCACAGCTGGAACACACTCAGAAGGGCAAACATGGCCGGCCAGGTTTAAAAGGCCAAGGTGGCCGGCCGGCCACCTCCCCTGGTCGGCCGACCAGGGGTCAAAAGGGTCAACAAAAATTGTTGGTCAGCCATCACAGAAAGGTGGCCTCCCAGATGAGTGCAACACAACTGTATGGTCAAAAACCAGAAAATGTGACCCAAGAGAGAGAAAAACCAACTTTTTAGAGGGGTTCAAAAGGGTCGGGAAGAATTACTGGTCGGCCTACCCATATTGGTGGCCTCCCAGGTGTGTACAACACAATGGTGTGGTGGAAAGTCAGAAAAAGTGGCCCGGGAATGGGAAAAACCAGCTTTCTAGTAAGAAAAACGGGCGACGAAGGGCAATGAACAGAAAAGCTGGTTTTTCAGAAAAATTGCTGGTCTCCCACCCTCCTACAACTTTCTTAACAACGAAAATAAGGTCTCCGCCAAAAATGAACCAAGACGGATGCAAAACGGAGGTTCGGGGACCGAAACGCGCGGCCTGGGGCCCCGAAAATTGACTATTAAGCACCGGAGGTGGCGTTCAACCACGAAGTTGGTCTCTCTGGCCACAGTGTCCCTCAAAAGGGAGGAAATAAGATGTATGCTAAAAACCAGAGCAAACGGAGGTAGTTAAGCGGTCCCGAACCGAGGCACACGGCCGACGGCCCTGAAAATCGAAAATCGGGCTCCAAACGGGAAAAATGGCCTACGACCACAAAACGTAGCCTACGGCCACTGAGAGATGGTCTACGAGACCTCTTCCTCCCTTTGAGAAGAGAAAATAGAGAAAACGGGACCCGATTCGCAAACTGAGGCAAAGCATAAAAGAGCCCCGAAGTCCGGAGGCAAGGCTCGCAGCCGAGACTCTGAAACTTCAGAGACCGAGCGCTCAAATGGTGATGTCTGAGTCTTAAGGTCATTCAAAAATGGGGTGTCTACAGACGTATGATCTTATGCAAAATCTGAATATGAACATGAGTGTGTATCTAAGTCTATTTCCGTTTTGAAGTCCGAATATGTTTTGATTTAAATACTAGATCCTAACTTGTGCTGGACATCATTCATAAAACCCCTTTACTCTGTTATTATTCACTGGGCTTCCGCTCACAGTTTATATTATGTATGTTGGTGAGCCGACGGGTGACCAGGGCCAGAGTTGATGACGCCCTTCTGTCCTGTTTTGTCAGCCAACCGTTGTGCCTCCTGAGGAGGTTCCGATTGAAGTCTCGTTATATGGCTGTTTTTGTATTCATGCTAGTCTTTGTGTATGCTCTGTAAAGTCAGGTCTTAGGAAGTACATTCTGTAAATACCTTGTAAATATTGTGTATCTGGACTGGCATGTTTATGTTTATATAAATAAGTTTTGAAATGTTCTGTCCCATGTACGTTATCACTGCTCATCAGACCTTGTCTATTTGTATTATTGCTTCCGCAGCCCCTTACTATTTGTTAATCTGTTCAGAGGCCTTTGGTAATCCACGGATTCTTGGCGATTCTGATGCTAAACCTCTGAGGCGAGTTTGGGTCGTGACAGAGTGGTATCAGAGCACGTGTTCTACCACACACACAGGTTCGTATGAGCTTAGGATGTCCTATTAAGAGTTAAGGGCATTCCATCTGCATGTGTGAGTGTGTGGTAATGCAACTGAATACGAAAACTGAATGTACATTTGAATCAAATGAATTGAAGGAAACAAATAAGATTATGCCTGTGTTTATTATCGTTTGATGTCTGCATAGTAAGATGGAGAATGCAAAGGGAAGTGGTAAAAGTGAATCTTTAGAGGCTCGCATGGGCCGAATGGAACAGATGTTAGCAGCATTGACTAAAACCTTGACACAACAACAGAGACAACAACCTTTACCTCCGCCGTCTCCACCAGCACAGGCTGAAGCAGATAATAATGACATCATCAATCTGACACAGAAATTCATGAAAATGAAACTGCCAATGTTCTATGGTGGAATTAAACCTTTGAAAGTTGAGACGTGGTTACTTGAAACGGAAAAATTGTATGAAGTATTTCCTTGTTCTGAAACTCAGAAAGTCCTCCTAGCCGTCTATACTTGAAAGATGAAGCCCAAATGTGGTGGTTACTGATTCGAAGTGGCAATGGGAATATGACATGGGCACAATTTAATGCAATCTTTTATGATAAATATTTTCCCCAATGCTTCAGGGATCGGAAGGTGTCCGAGTTTCAAGAACTTAAATAGGGAAGAATGGCTGTAGCAGAGTATGAAGCCAAATTCACCGAATTGGCATGTTTTGTTCCACATATGGTGGATACTGATTACAAGAAAGCATGGAAGTTTGAGGGAGGGTTGGACCTAGAAATATTTGACTGAGTGGGTGTCCTAAAATTACCAACTTATGTGGAGGTACTCAACAGGGAATTGATGGCAGAAGCCACAATAGCAGCTAAGAAACAAACTACAACACCAACAACAGAATGGAGAGGAAAGAGGACCAGATTCAGTTTTAAGAAAGGCCGGTCAGTTTTGAAGAGGCAAAATACAGGATCCTCCAGTAGCTCTAGTCAAAGTAGCAGATCTACTCCAAACTGCCCTGACTGCGGAAAGAAGCACAAAGGTGCTTGTTATCGAGCATCAGGTGCGTGTTTTCGCTGTGGCAAGACTGGCCACATGGTAAGGGATTGCCCGATGAGATTCAACGAGGTTAACCGTCCTATGACAAGTTCCATCGGGTCTGTTTCCGCAGCAAGACCAAATGCAAAGACTGATGTTAGAAGAAATGCAAATAATGAAACATTGAGGCAAGGGAGAGTGTTCGCCTTAGTGCCTGGTGACGTACCAAACACCTATACTGTGGTGTCAGGTACACTCTCTGTATGTTCTCAAAATGCATGTGTACTGATAGATTCTGGTTCCACACATTCCGTTGTATCGCACGCTTTCTCTCAAAAATTGACTAGACCACTAGAACGTATGACATATGTGTTATCTGTATCTACAGTGTCTGGGGATTCTATGATGTGTGCTCATGTCTATCCAGCATGTGATATTATGATTGGTGATGTGATGTTATATGTTGATTTATTACCCTTGAACATTGATCACTTTGATTGTATTTTGGGAATGGACTGGTTGACTAAATACTGTGCTACCATTGACTGTGCAAGTAAATTTGTTATGTTTAGACCACCAAGTATACCTAAATTTACTTTTACTGGGGATGGGGTAGTTCCTCCCCCATATCTGATTTCAGCTTTGAAAGCCACAAAACTGCCTAGAAAGGGATGTAGAGGTTACTTGTGTTGTATATTGACCGCACCATCTGACGGAACTATGGTAGAAACTATCCCGGTTGCTTGTGAATTTCCCGATGTGTTTCCAAATGACCTACCTGGGGACTTAATTGATAGGAAAATAGAATTCACCATTGATGTAACACCTGGAACACAGCTCATCTCCAAGACTCCATATAGGATGTCAACTTTTGAATTGAAAGAACTGAAAACTCAACTACAGGAACTCTTAGACAAGAAATTCATTCGTTCGAGTACCTCACCTTGGGGTGCTTCAGTATTATTTATCAAAAAGAAAGACGGGTCTTTGAGGTTATGTATCGATTACCGAGAATTGAACAAAGTGACCATTAAGAACAAATATCCATCACTCCGAATAGATAATTTGTTTGATTAACTCCAAGGAGCCAAAGTGTTCTCTAAAATTGATCTCAGGTCAAGTTATCACCAGTTAAAAGTTAAGCCAGAAGACGTAGAGAAAACTGCATTCAGAACTAGATATGGACATTATGAATTCTCGGTAATGCCTTTTGGAGTAACAAATGCACCTGCAGCTTTTATGGACCTAATGAATAAGGTTTTCAAACAATATCTTGATGAATTCATTATTGTGTTTATCGATGACATTCTGATTTATTCTAAAAACAGAGAGGAACATGAGAACCACCTGAGGACTACCTTGCAGATTTTGAGAGAGAAGAGGCTGTATGCTAAATTGTCTAAATGTGAATTCTGGCTTGACAGTGTAGCATTCTTGGGCCATGTAATCAATGAGGATAGTGTTTCTGTTAACCCTCAGAAAATTGAAGCTATTGTAGATGGGCCTAGACCAACAAATGTGACAGAAGTCCGAAGTTTTCTAGGACTTGTAGGTTACTACCAGAGGTTTGTGAAAGACTTTTCCAAGCTTGCCATGCCATTGACCCAATTAACTTAGAAAAACGTGCCATTTGACTGGAACGAACAAAGAGAGGCAGCCTTTCAAGAACTGAAAACCAGGTTAGTGACTACACCAATCTTAACTTTGCCTAATGGTATTGATGGGTTTCAAGTGTACAGTGATGCTTCCTACAAAGGTTTGGGGTGTGTATTAATGCAAAACGGAAAAGTGATTGCCTATGCTTCTAGACAATTCCGACCTTATGAAAAGAATTACCTAACGCATGATCTTGAGTTAGCAGCTGTGGTGTTTGCTTTGAAAATCTGGTGTCACTACTTGTATGGGGTAACTTGTGAGGTGTACACCGACCATAAGAGCTTGAAATACTTCTTCACCCAAAACGAATTGAACATGAGACAGAGGCGATGGTTAGAGTTAATCAAAGATTACGATTTGAAAATCTTGTACCACCCAGGGAAATCTAATACCGTAGCGGATGCCTTGAGCTGAAAATCAATGGGAAGTTTGTCATGTCTGTTATCCAATCAGAAAGAATTGCTAAATGACCTAGAACAAGTTAGGCTGTTAACTGCTATCTCCGCTCAACCTGCAATGCTTGACGAGATCAAACAGAAACAGTGCGAGGATGAATATTTGAAAAAGATCATGAAGGAATTTAATTCAAAGCCGAGGCCAGAATTTGTTTTTGAGAATGATGTGCTGAAATTTCAAAACCGACTTTGTGTACCCGATTATTATGATTTGAGGAAACGTGTTGTGACCGAAGCTCACAGTAGTAAGTTTGCTATGCACCTAGGGAACACGAAAATGTACCATAATTTGAAACAGAATTTTTGGTGGTCTGGAATGAAAAGGAGTATTGCAGACTTTGTGGCTAGATGTCTACATTGCCAACTGGTTAAAGCTGAACATCAATGACCCGCTGGTTTGCTACAACTGCTCCCAATACCGGAATGGAAATAGGAGCACATTACCATGGACTTCATTGTGGAATTGCCTCGTTCTTCTCGAGGTATGGACTCTATCTGGGTTATAGTTGACTGTTTAACTAAGTCTGTCCATCTTCTGCCTGTCAAAACTATTTATAATGCTGATAAATTGGCCAATATCTATATGACTGAAATTGTGAGACTGCATGGAGTGCCAGTATCTATTGTGTCTGACAGGGACTCAAAGTTTGTATCGAGATTTTGACAGAGTTTGCAACAGGCTTTGGGGACTGAATTGAGACTGAGCAGTGCCTATCACCCATAGACAGATGGCCAAACTGAACGAACGAACCAAACTCTGGAGGATATGCTCAGAATATGTGTGTTAAACTTCTAGGGGAATTGGGAGACCTACTTGCCATTAGCTGAATTTGTATACAACAATAGTTATCATTCAAGCATTGAAATGGCTCCTTATGAAGCTTTGTATGGAAGAAAATGTCGTTCTCTAATATGTTGGGCTGAAGTAGGTGATAGACCTTTGTTGGGACTGGAACTTGTGCAAAAAACAACCGAGAAAGTGAAACTGATCCAGCAACGCCTGAAAACTGCATAGAGTCAGCAGAAAAGCTATGTTGATGTCTGAAGAAGAGATAGAGAATATGAAGTTGGGGACCATGTGTTCATAAAGGTGACCCCGATGAAGGGTCAAGCTTGGTTTGGTGTTAAGGGCAAATTGGCACCAAGATATGTTGGACCTTATGAAGTCCTCGAAAAGATCAATCCGGTATCGTATCGGGTAGCCTTGCCTCTAGTAATGGAACATATGCATAATGTCTTTCATGTATCGATGCTTCGAGAGTACTTAAGGGATCCACTCCATGTCATTGAGCCAACACACGTACTTTTGAAAGACGATTACACCTACGAGGAAAGACCGATTCAGATTGTGAATCGGAGGATCAAAAGATTGAGAAATAAAGAAATACCGTTGGTGAAAGTTGATTGGCAAAATCACGGAGGAACCTATGTGACCTGGGAAACAGAAGAAGATATGATGAAAAGATATCCGGAACTGTTTCCATTGAACCCGATGTTCTTCCAGAATGAAGGTAATTCGAGTTTGGGGACCAAACTCTTTTAAGGGGGGGAGATTGTAATAACCCTGACCCCAGATTAACGTTAATTCATGCTTAGTTAAGCCTAACAATAATTTAGGAAGGATTTGGAACTAATTTGCATGAGTATTGCATCACCTTTGTATTTTTATCTGTTAGGCGTAGAAATATCTGTTCATATTTTAATTTCGGTTCGCGAATTGAGAGCCTTATCGGCGATCGAATTAGAAATCGGCTTGTGTTATGTGCTAGTTAGGATTTATAGAATTTTAAGGTAGGTTTAATTAAAATTCGGTTCGGAACGATTAAACTAGATTAAAATAATGCTATTTATTTGCTTTTTGATCAATTACCACTTATGGACCATTTAGACTCCACTAGCTCACATTTTCATTGCACTCCTCCATTCCTCTAATGCAAACGTGAGAGAGAGAGGGAGAGTTGAAGGGAAGTTGGATTCAACAAGGGATTTGCTTGGGGTTTGGGAGAAATAGAAGGATTTGCATAATAGAGCCTTCATATTAAGGAATTCAAGACTTGAGGTAGGCATTCACCCTATTGATTATGAAATTGACTTATTAATGTAAGAATTCTAGTGAATTAAATGGACTCATGTTAGGTTTAAGCTAAGATTGGTGAATTGAAGCTTAATACATATATGCATGTGTAATTCATAGCACTTGAGTTGAGCTTCTAAGGAATCCATGCATGCATGCATAAATTTCCATGTTTTGAGTTGGAGTTCTAAGATTTCTTCCATACATGTGTCAATTTCACTCACATTATAGCCATTCAACTTATTTTCCATCAAAGTATTAAGTTTGGTTATGTTTTGGAAGGTTTGAATTCAAAGGGGTCCTTGCATGTTGAATTGATGGCATATTCATAAAGTTCATGTTGATTTTGCACAAATTGGGTTGCTCTTGGGCCATGATTTCTTGAAATGATTCTTCAAACATGTTGTTCTATGAGTTATTAAGTGTTTTCCAAAGATTTGACCCAGAAAAATGAGTTTTGGATGATTGAAGGTCGAGTTTCATGCTTGGAGGTCAATCTAGATTTTCCAGAAATTTGACCCACGCTCGAGCGAGGACTTTCACGCTCGAGTGTGAAGCCTGAGTACATGCACTTCCACTCGAGCGGGGAGAGTCACGCTCGAGCGTGAAATGCGTATACCCAGAAGTTTGTGTGTTTTGCGGTCTGCTTGAGCGGGGGAAGCCACGCTCGAGCGAGGGTCTGTGTCACACGCTCGAGCGAGGGTCGAGCGCCCGTCGAGCCTGAATTTCATGCATCCAGCACTTTTTCATAAGTTTGCAATCCACTCGAGTGGGGAAGTCTACGCTTAAGCGGAGCTTCATTGTCTGCATGTTCGCTCGAGTGGGGAAAACCACGCTCGAGCGTGGACCTTATCTTCAGCAAAATTTGAAAAATGGTTTTCAATGCATTTTTGGATCCTCATTCCATCCTAGGCATTCCTAGGCCATGTTTAAGACCCCATAATGAAGATGAGAGATTAGAAACACACTAAGAGCCAACGAAATAAGTTTTGCACAATTAGAACGTGTGTTTCAAGTGTGCATCTGTTATGTGTTGTGTAGGTCACGTGCCACGTACCGTTTGACCAAGCTTATTCCGTCTATCTGTCTCGAGGCCTACTGTGAGTAGTAACTCTGTAAAGTTATGTTTAACTTAAGTATTTTCTGATTGATATGGTATAATCTGTTTTCTGAAATGCTATCTTACGAATTATGAATGAATGTCCAATTTTTTGAAAAGTATTTGTGGCACCCTTAGTTCACGTGGCCCTCGCCCGGAGGTAACAATACCGCGGCCAATTTGCACGTGGCCCTCGCCCGGGGGTAACAATACCGCAGCCATTCTGCACGTGGCCTTTGCCTGGGGGTAACAATACCATGGCTACTTGCGCGCAAGATATGGACCCTTATGGTCATTGGTACCAACTATGCATGTGGGTCTCCGGACCAAATTGATCTAATAGCTAATGGGTGTATGACGTATGATCTTATGCAAAATCTGAATATGAACATGAGTGTGTATCTAAGTCTATTTCCGTTTTGAAGTTCGAATATGTTCTGATTTAAATACTGGATCCTAACTTGTGCTGGACATCATTCATAAAACCCCTTTAGTCTGTTACTATTCACTGGGTTTCCGCTCATAGTTTATATTATGTATGTAGGTGAGCCGGCGGGTGACCAGGGCCAGAGTTGACGTCCTTCTGTCCTGTTTTGTCAGCCAACCGTTGTGCCTCCCGAGGAGGTTCCGATTGAAGTCTCGTTATATGGCTGTTTTTGTATTCATGCTAGTCTTTGTGTATGCTCTGTAAAATCAGGTCTTGGGAAGTACATTTTGTAAATACCTTGTAAATATTGTGTATCTGGACTGGCATGTTTATGTTTATATAAATAAGTTTTGAAATGTTCTGTCCCATGTACGTTATCACAGCTCATCAGACCTTGTCTATTTGTATTATTGCTTCCGCAGCCCCTTACTATTTGCTAATCTGTTCAGAGGCCTTTGATAATCCACGGATTACTGGCCGGTTACGGTGCTAAACCTATAGGGGCGAGTTTGGGTCGTGACATGTATGGTAAAATGTATTCAAGCTCAAGACTTGATTTTCTATATATAGGGGGTGTCCTCTCCCATTTTGGAGGGTGTAGACACCCCATTTTTGACCGTCCTCAAGACTTGGACGTCACCGCTCGAACACTCGGTGATTATCTATGTTTGTGTTTGTTTGGAGTTCCCGGAGTTCTCAGCTACGCGCCTTGCCTCAGGACCTCCGAACTTGACTGTTTTGTGTTTGGTTCTGCACCAAACATTCGTGCTTTGCCTTTGAGGGGCAGGGAATGCCTTCTGAGGCACCCCCACATACCACCGGCTGTGGCTAGAGGCCACCGGTTGGCTGGTGTTGCCATCGGCACTATATTGTGCCGGTCGGCACTATTTTGTGCCGGTCGGCACTCTTTTTGGCAAAATGACCATTTTGCCCATTAACTTTTACTTTGCTTTATGAGATATTTTTAGACAGCTGTTTAGCTCTTGTTTCCCCTCCATACACGTGTATGGAGGGATGAGCCCTTGGATGACTTAGTGTGTAAGTCTTGGTTGCCTATAAGGAGAAGCTCTCTTCTCTTGGCTAAAAGGTTAGCAAATTTAGAAAGTTAGAGAGAAAAAGGGAGAGAGAAGCTCTGGTTTTTCTAGGGTTTGAGTTGCATACACCTTCTATCTCTATCCTTCTCTTGTGTGTCTAGGTGTTTTGTGCCTTACTATTGCACACAAACACCTAGTGTTTCACCTTCTCCTTGCAACTGAGGTTCTAAGGGCTGGTTTTTGAAGTTCTTAACAGATTTTGAGCCTAAGGAAGCATCAACTACATCTTTGTCAAAGAGGTCAACAAGGGTGAGACACTAACTCTCTTTTTACCCCATTTTTGTACCTTATTTTTACCTAGTTTAGAACTATTTTTGTGCTTAGTGTATAACACATAAAAGTTCTGTTTTTTAAGCCTCTTTATTGTTCATTAAGAGTGTTTTGTGATTTGAGCAAGTTTGACCACCCTTAGGCCTTGAAAAGGCCACTTTTTGTGCTATTTTGTGGGAGATCCGAGACTTTGGTGTTAGGATCTCTTCACCACTGAAATCTTGAGGGATTTCAGTGGTGAAGAGCATGCCTTAGAGTCTCAAGAAGGAGAGGGCCACCCCCTCTCCTTGATGTCCTTGAAAAGGGCAAATTTTGCTCTCTTATGGAGCTTCATGCTTGAGTGTATGTTGAGCATGTGTGACTTGTTTTCCATGCTTATATTGCCATGTTATAACATGATTTCAAGTTGGTTTAGGTCCCTTATGCATGCTTAGTATAGTTGCCTTGTAATGCCTCTTATTGCCTTAATATGCCTAGGTTGTGTGCCTTCATTTCTAGCATGTTTTAGGCCTAGATCCATGAAGCTTGTATGCTCATTTTGCCATGATCTAGCTCTGTCCATAGCCATTTGGGTCGATCTCATCATGCTTTACATAGCTCCTTTGCATTTGGCTTGTTGGCCTTGAGAGCATGTAAGTGTAGCATGACTTGCTTGCTTCATTTTCAATGATTTGAAACCATCTAACATGCCATTTCAGACTTTATGATGTGCTTGTTTGATTGCCTTGCATGCCTCTTTAATGCTTTAAGAGTATGTGCTAAATGCTCCATGTTTTGGCTTTAATGCATGCTTTTGGAATCATGTCATCTAGATGCCATCTAGGTGGTTATTTAGGCTCGTTTTATGCGTTAAAACTCGTTTCTTAAGTGTTTAAGCATTGCCACATGTGGTTGTGTTAAGTGTGGTTCAATGCCTCATTGACTTGCTTTGAACCTTAGACCATTTGTATGTCTTGTTTGGCTTGCTTTGTTAGTGGATTTGGCCTCATGTTTTGCATGGATTTCAGAGCTTTTTCATGTATGCTAATAGTCCATGTTTGTGCCTCTTAGATGTGTTTAAGAGTTGTTTGATTATGCTTAAGTGTTGGTGCCTTAACTTGTACATGTGTGCATGTGTGTTTAGCCCTCTTAACTTAGCATTTGGCTCTTGATTTTGGGCCTTTTAGAGTTGCCTAATTCATGTATAAGTCCACCCCCCATTGATTTGCATGCTTGCTTGTATGCCTTGCACAAGTGCATCACATAGCCCATGTTGCATGCCTAGTTGACATGTTTAGGGTTGCATTTGTATTGTGCATGCTAAGCCTCTTGAAGTGAAGTATGATGGAGGTTGAGCACCCTTGTTTGCTTGTTTGCATTGCATGCATTTGAAATCAAAGTTGCATGCTCGGTTCTCTGGGCCATCACGCATGGAAATGCGCGATTGGTGGTCCGGGAATCGAGGCACATGCCCCCTTGAGTCAATAACATGATAAGGGGTGTGTATAGTGCATAAATACCTTGAATCACATTGCCATGCGTGTTGTTGTCCTCATTCTTTGTGAGTTGCGGTGTTCTTGAGTGTTAAGTGCGGCCAAAGACTATTTAGTGCCGGCTGATCAATTAATTGACAGCCGATGAATCATTTTAGTGCCGGTGGCCTCCTTCTTCAGCCGGTGGTGTTCTACCCCAGCCGGTGGTACTCCCCAGTGCTCTTAGAGGCACTCCTGGGACTTTGGCAATTTTCTGAGGAGGAGAGCAGAAGAAACAGAGGCAAATCATGCATGGCAGTGCGATTCCGAGCGAGTCCCGGGCACGCGATGCATCTGGCCCTCATCCCGAGGCGATTTACTGTTTAATTAGATTAATTATTTTATTTAATTAATTTAGTTGATTTGTAATATTTTAATTAGCTTGCGTAGTTAATTAATTTGTATATTCTTTCGGTCCCTCCGAGCGAGGGCAAAGTTGTAATAAGTGTGTGTGAGTGGGTGTATGTCTTCCAATCCCCATTTCTTTCTCCCTTTTATTTACCCGCTTTCGATGGTAGATTAGGGCACATTTATTTTAGCATACCTTATGCTATGCATGCGTGCATCCATGCATTTGTTGACATGCACCGGGCTCGGTACATCATACAAACTGCATTGCAATTTTCAATTCCAAATTGAATACGTGCTACTCGCGCATTTCACATGCCATGTTTAGGGTTAGCCGAGCCTACTCTAGATTGCATCTATGCCTGTGTTGCATTAGCCACTTGACATGAACTAGGTCATGCATGTTTGCTAACTAGTTTCTTGTTTTGGCACGGAGTACGATGTAAGTTTTTACGCTTTAGCATACCACATGCGTGTGAATGTTGCCATGACAGTATGATTACCATGCGGCTAAATGCTTACATGATAAACTATTTGAATGCCTGTGGGTGGAGGTTGGATTGTTTGAGTTGGAACGAACTCATTGAAATCCGTATTTTAGCCTACTTGCGAGTAGCAAAAACCAACACGTTTTTCGAGATAAAACGGATATGCAATTTTTATTTCCAAATTGGACAATCTAGTCTATACTTGTTTGCTGTGCGCATAACGTAGTGATTCTAGGCTAATAACCGGAATAAGAACACATAATGTTTTCAAAATCAGATATCACGGTTAGTAGAGGCCGGTCTTCGGACCGGGCGAAAGGGGGTGCTCATAGCTGACCTTCCCTGATCGTACCCAAGCTCCCGAGCCAAGACAACTTTGGTGATGACGGACACGTGGCCTTCGGCACCAAGTCAGGGTTTCCTAAATTTCCCCATTTTAAAAATATTTAGGTGGCGACTCTGTAATCTGGCAAAGCAGTCCATGTTTGGCACTACTTTTCAAAAATCTGTTTTTCTTCAAAACGATTTGCCGGATTTGGACTCTTTGGTTCAAGATTTAGAACCGCAACAAACAAAAGGGAGTCCGAACTGTAGAGTGAGGCCCAAGGGCGCGCCTACAGAGGGTTAGACATTTTAGACCTAAAATCTCTCTCTCTCTCTCTCTCTCTCTCTCTCTAGAATTCTCTTTCCCTTTTGTTATTTTGTGCCTTAAAGTCTAGTTTCTCCACACTTTTGCACATCAACCCTTAAGCAAACTTGGCCACCTTGGAGCTGAGGTCTCTTGGAGTCTTGTTTGTGCTCTAGAAGAAGGTTTAAACTTGGATTGTTGCTTAATTTGTGCTTGAGCTTCAAGAGGTAGTTTACTTGATTAGTATACTTGCTTTGAATACTTGTTTTCCCATCCTTTTGTATTGTTTTTGGGCTGATTTTCAACTATAAAAAGCTTTGTTTTTGAGGCTTAAAATGATGGTTTGAGGCTATCTTGTGTTAAGGGGTAATTCACCCTTCTTGTTGCTTAATTGTTTAGACTTTTGCACCATTTTTGATCATATTCAAATCAAAATTTTTGGGCCTTTTGACCATTGAAATTTAGAGGTTTTTCAGTGACAAAAACCTTCTTTTGAAGTCCAAAATTGAAGGGGTTAGCCTCTCCCCCTTGTGTCTTACTTGCATGCCTAGTTAGCCTTACATGTTAGCATGTTTTTCTAGCCTAACTTAGCTTTAGTCCAGTATGTTTTGGCCTCTATTTTGAACCGCTTTAGCTCTATTTTGGGTTGTTTGGGTCATTTGAGCTTTGTTTTGTGTAGTTGTGGTGTAATTTTCTTCACTAGCTTAGTGTTTTTAGGCTTTGAGCATCATTTGTGTGTCTTGGTTGCATTTTTAATGCTTTTTCATGCCTAATTCCAGCACTTAACATCTCTGCAACCTCCCTCTTTGCTTCACTTTTTCATTTGTTTGAGGGTTGTTTCAACCTTAGGGTTATTTAAGCTTGAGGTTGAGGCTCATGCTTAATGGTTTAATCCTCTTCTGAGGGTTCATTACCAATGGCATGAAGCTTCCCTCATGCCTTGAACTACCCCTTGGTTGACACTTCTTTTGCTTTAGAAGACACTCGCCAATGGACTTAATCGATTAAAGAATGAATTGGGAATATAAAATGAGTAAACAAAATGAACAAGTAAAAGAGGCAAGATAAGCATCTTTCGTGTTGCATTGCATGTGTTTGAATCGAATGTTAATTCGAACACGAGGAAAATGGGACATTTCATACTTAAAGTGATAAAATGTGCCACTTTCTTTGGTCACCATCACCCTTGATCATGTATGATAGGGTGGTGGTCTTTTTGAGTCTTGTTTTGTACTTATTAAGCTTGTACAAGCATGGTTCCTTAGCCATCATGCATGGAAAATGCTTGGTTAATGGCTTGAGAGCCAAGGGTTATACTCCTTTGAACTTGTGTGATGATAAGGAGTGTAACAGTACAAACAACCCTTGAGAATACATTATTTTGCCTCTGTTTGCTCTCTGTTGCAGTAAAAAGGGAAGTTCTGGACAGGGGTGGCCGATCGGCCACCAGCAATGGCCGACGGCCACCAATGGTAGCCAACCGGCCATCAATGAAGAAAGTTGCTCCGTGTGATGGAAAAGGGGAGCAGAGGTGTTCTAGAAGTTAGTAGCTTCTTTGGTGTTCAAAATATGCAAACAGAGGCGTTCAATGGCAAGGCGGTGGCATTTTCAGGTGGAATATCAAGCATGCATGCAACCCTCACTTCCCGAGGCCTTTTAGTTGCTTTGCATAGTTTGTTAGTGGTAGCTAATTCATGCAAATTTTGTAATTATTTAAGTAGATTAGTTAGTTAATTCATGTTGTAATTAATTAGCTTAATCGCTTTGTAATTAGTTAGTTAAGTGTTTAGCTAATTAGTTTGGTTTGTAATATTTGATTAGCTTAGAATAAGTTAGTTAATTCGTTTCAATTGTTGAAATAATTAGTTAGCTTAATTAGTGTAGCTAGTTAGCTTATTCATTTGGACCCTCATTCACGAGGGCATAATGTTGTAATAAGTGTACATGAGTGTGTGTATGTTTTCCAACCCCACGTCTTTCTCCCTTTTATTTAATCACTTTTGATGGTTAGATTAGGGATATATTTCAATTAGCATATCGCATGCTTGTATACATTCATCTTGTCTTGCACGCATTGAGGCTCGGCGCATCATTCAAGCTGCATTACCAATTCAATACTTCTTTGAATACGTGTTTCAAAGCATGCTATCAAAGTGTTGCAAATAACATGATTAAGTAGCTGAGCCTATTCAGTGCATGAGTTGCATTAGGCATCTTGCATAGTTAGGATCATGCATTTTTCTAACTAGTTTCTGCTTTAGCTTGGAGTACTCGGTGAGTTTTACGCTTTAGCATACTTGCATGAGTGCGATTTCCATATTGCCATGTTTCGCATGCTTGCCATGAGGCTATGTGCTTAAATGCTAAACTGCATGAATGCCTGTGGATGAAGGCTTGTTGTTTGAATTGGAACGACTCAATGAATGTGTGTTTTAAGCCTACTTTGTCATGGCAAAATCATGTTTTAAGCCCACTATGTTTGGTGGCAAATCTGCGTCTTTAAGCCCACTTGAGGTGGCAAATTCAAACCATTTTCGCAAATAAACATGAGTTGAATTGTTCCAAGTCTTGCAAACTAGTCTATACTTGCTTGTGTGTGTCACGTAGTAAAGCTAGTTTAATAATCAAAATAAAAACGCATAATGTTTATAAAATATCATATCATGATTAGTAGAGGCCGATCTTTGATTGGTCGAGTGGGGGTGCTCAATTCATAACCTTCCCCCCTCGTACCCAAGTTCCCGAGCCGAGGCAACTTTGGTGATGATAGACATGTGGCCTTTGGCACGAGTCAGGGTTTCCTAAATTTTCCCAAAAATAAAATATTTAGGTGGCTACTCTGTATCTGGCAAAGCAGTCCAATTTTGGCATTATTTGATTTAAAATTGGTTTTCCAAAAAAGTTTGCCGGACTTGGGACTCTTTGGTGATTATCAAGTTTCACATTGCACTTTGTGAGACTAAATTCAGAACCGCAGGAGTCCGAACTGTGAGGCCTTCTTTTCAAACCCTTTTGAAAGACGGGGCGCGAAAAAAGGCAAGGTCACACTAGCATTTAACTCTAAAATTTGGTATTTAAATTTATTTATTTTTTTTTACACTCAATAAGATACTCAAACATTTAATGCTTATGTATAAGTTCAAACCCTAAATCTCCTCTAAGGAGTACAATCACTTAAATGGATAATGCTTCGTAGCTCGAAATCTCTTTGCCCCGAATGACTCGACTGCCCAAAACGACGTCATTTTGGGCAGTTTTTTTTCCCTCCTTATATGTCTGAAACAGGAGAGAGAGCAGAGAGAAGAGAGAAGAAGAGGAAGAGAGAGAGAGAGAGAGAGGGAATAAAGAGAGAAGAGAGGGGAAGAGGGAATAGAGAGAGAGAGAGAGACAGAGAGAGAGAGAGAGAGAGAGAGAAAAAGAGAGAGGGTCGATCGTCGCCTCCAATCTCTTATTCTTCTCCACCGCCCGTCAATCGTCGCCTCCAATCTCCAATTCTTCTCCACCGCCCGACATCCGATCTCTGATCTCCGTCTCCGATCTATGTATGAGGATGATGTGTTGAATTTTTTTTTTTAGATTTTTACATTTTTTTTTTTGGTTGATCTCTATGGTGGGTTTGCTTTTTGGTTGATCTTTATGTGTGATGATGATGATGTGTTTGGTTGATGATGATGATTCTCTCTCTCTCTCTCTGTGTGATGTGTTGATGATGATGTGTTCGATGGGTTTGATTTTTGGTTGATGATGATGATTCTCTCTCTTTTTTTCTCTCTATTCCTCTCTTCTTTCTTCTTTTTCTTCTTCTTCTTCTTTGTTCTTCTTCTGCCAGTTATGAAAAAAAAAGAAAAAAAATCAAAACAATGTCTTTCTGGATTCGAGCCAATTTCGAGCTACGTAGCTGAACCGCACTTAAACTACAAAAATCTAGTCCATAAATTTTGCACTTGTCCTTTCTAAATTAATTAGAGCAGTGGTACGTATGGCTTTATTCTAATTAGAGTGAAATAGAGTGATAGTTCTGAAATTTGTGAAAACTAAATTTGTTGACTCTCTGAATATTGATACTTTTTATTTAGAGTAAAATTTATTTTATCCTTTCATGCTTTGAGACTGTAGTACTTTATTTCTATGGTTCAAATGTAATCATAAAGTTCATATTTGATTTTTGAAGTGTCATAATTAATTTTTTTATCTAAACTATTAGAAGGTGTATCACACACACTATTTTTAGAATGGACCTAATTTTGTAAAATAATAAAGTGAAATTAACAGAGCAAATTTTATCCTCATTTCCTTTAAATTTAAAATTTGATTGAGATGTTAATTAAATTAAAATATAATTACAAATTAATCTAAAATATAAAATTGTTGGTTTTTTAGCACTTCAAGGGGGGTAAAAATGTAACTTTCGCAGGGCCTGATCTAGGGGCAACCGGCAAAGCTGTTGCTTTGTTGTTTCTTCTTGTTATTTTTTTTTTTATTTTTTTTCAAGATTGTTAATATTTAGCATATTTTGTTATGTTTTTTTCACTCTAATTTCACAATTTATTCTTTTTTTCTTTCAGTAATCTTTTGGACATTCCAGTGAGTCTCTGACGATATTCTTGATATCTAACGACTTTCTGGACATTTCGGTGACTTGCTGTGATGTTCAGAACACTCTTGCGATACTCCAGTGATTTCTTGGCATTGTTGAACATTTCAGCGAGTCTCCCGTGATTGTTTGACGAAAGTTCAGCGATGGTGAGATGTACAACGTCTTTAAATTTAAAAAAAAAAAAAGATTAATTACCTAAAAGTCCTATTGGTAATGTTGGTATTCCATTAAGTCTAGCTTCATTGTTTCTAACCCATAAAATCCAATTTTTAAAATATTTACGTATATATGACTGTTTTACCTTTATTAAAAGCTAAAGGAATTGAGAAACGTCAATTTACTGAATGACAATAAAAACATTATCATGTGTTACAAGTGCACAACATAACAATGTTATTCACCAATCACCAATCATTATGTTTCATGCTTCATGTCTCATGCCCCAATACAAAATTATGGGATCCACCATCTCTACCAATCACAAATCTTTTGGTAATCACTTAACCATGCACCAAAAGCACTAGATAATTTCTCTTTTTCAAGCGGGGATTGCTATGTAGCATTACTTTTGTTTTGTTGTTTCAAAACTTAAAAACCTTGTAACTTTTATTATATATATATATATATTTATTTTTAATAAAAATTATATTTTTTTGGAGTCTACACAATGAGACCTATCAACTAAGACTAATATTAATTAAAAAAAATTATAAAAATAAAATATTATTTTTAGCTATATGAAACTAACAATTTGTCAATTTGCGAAACTATCCAGTAAAATTGATAAGTTTTTAGTTTTTTTCAATATTAATTGAGAATATTATCAGTTTTTGACAAATTTATCAATTTTTTCCTATTTTAAAAATGAGAGTTTTTTTTTTCTCGTTTTAAAACTGGAAAAAATGAGAAAATTTTCAATTTTGCACAAAAATGTTCCATATAATTTTTTTTATCAAGTAAGAAAATTTTCAGTTTTCTTATTTCCATAATTAAGATATTTCTCAATTTGTTTGTGTATATTTATGTGTAAAAGAGATACTTTATTTGTTTAACATTTTAAATACATGATTAGAAATCAAGAAGATTGTAAATAAAAAAAATAATATTAGTCTTGTTCGATAGATTTTGTTGTGTAGATTCTAGAAATATAAATTTTATCAAAAAATAAATGTATATTGTAAAAATTATGAAGTTTTGAAAATTTGAAAATCAAAATAAATGTTGCATCACCATATTCTTTTATAAACAATTACAAATGATGAACAACTATTGTTTGAAGGGTAATTTTGTATATTAAAAGCTAATGGGACTTGAAGGAGTAACAAATCTTATCTAAGATTTAATGGAGTGTAAGTTCACAAAATGGGACTTGTGTGTAAATGTCAAAAAAAAAAAAAATGTAACACTTAAAAATATATAAAACTAATTGATGTAAGTGCTTTGTTTTGGAATTCGATGGATTTTAAACTTTGTAAATGAGACCTATCGGTCAGTGCCTTTTTATTATTATTGACCTAGGGATCTTCCTTTTTACCTTGGGCTCGACTCTTGGCCTTTTGGCTCTACTTCTACTTTAGACTCAACCCTTACTTTGGCCTTTTGGCTTAGCCTTAAGCTTTCTTGGATTCAGTTGCTTCAATTAGGATTGGTCGCACATCAAGTTGAGTCGAGCATCTTTTCATTTGTCATCCGTTTAAACTTAAGCGGATTGAAAAAAATCAATCCACATCACACCACTTAATTAGCGAATGCAAATTGAACGGGTGGTGCGGGTTGGTGGGTGGATAAGAATTGATTTGGCATTGAACTTTACTATTTTAGGCTTTTTTTTTTTTAAATATTATTTTCTACTAGTTCTCCACTATTTTGGGCCTTATTTGGGCCCAAAATCTTTTATTCATTTTTTTAAATTATAATTTAGGCCAAACTTTTACCTTTCATAAATAACTATAATTACTAGTAAATAAATGTTATTTTTTTAACACACACATCATAAAGTATAGCATCATTTTTCATAATGCTAACAAAATAAAAAAAACAAAAAAACAAGGAAGGTGTCATGTTTTAAAATAAATAAAAAGACACAGTTGTTAATGCATTGTCTTCATTTTCTTGAATAAAAGTTTATCACTACATTTCTACTAAATAATGAGTGCTTGCAGATCGAGTTAGGTCGAGTGGTTACCCATTCACTATCCATCCAAACTTAGGCAGATTGGGAAAAATGCATCTGCATTTGTTGCCTTGAACCATCGAAACTACTGATTCGGTGATAGATTGGTTCAGATCATTCAGTTTTGGTGGGTCAAATGAATGCTTGCACAGACCTAATATATAGGCATGCGTTATAATCTAACTATCAACACACTAATCATTATCTTGTGAATATATATATATGTATACATGAGTTATGTATATAACAATATAATAATTTAAACATTCTTAATTGTAAATGTAACAATGCATTCAGGATGCAAATTCAAATTTGAAGGTCAACTATGGACAATGTAAATATTCACACTATTATTAAATATTATGTCTATTATTTAGGAATAACTCGCCTCAATACTCCATTCTCTCCATGCCTCTCAAGATTTCACTTTGTACCCTTTTTGGCAAATTTGTCACGTGACAATTCCCTAAATTATTTAATCGCACGTGGCAATAGAAGGTGGAGAGTTATTGATTTTTGGGGCCCATCGAATTCAAATGGCACCTGCAAAGGGAGTTAATTTATTTTATTTAATTAATCGACTAAGATAATTAGTTGATTGATTAATTAAATAAATTAGTTATTTAAGGATAATGAGAGTCTCAACCGCTCCTAAAGATTAGGAAGTAATTGAGGCTTATCTCTTAAAATAAAGCCTTATTCCCTTGTTCGTTGCTAAGTGGCTACAATTGGTGAGAATTATATAAGATTTGAAAGCTTGGCAAATCAACAATAACGCTACAAAAGTAGAACCTATTTTTCTAACTCAAGGCAAGTTACGTTTTTAAGGTTTTTATGGGACATGTGGCGACTTGAAGGAGCTTAGTGGACCAATTCAAAACTACAAAGGCGGCATTAGCTGTTAGTGGTTAGAGTTGTTCATATTCTTGAGGATTAGGGGTGGAAAAATGGCTCGCGGCCCGTGGGCTGGCTGAAGCCCGCCTGCGGCCCAAGATAGGCCCGGTCCATTTAGGTTCGCTTGGACTCAGGCCTGAGCCTAGCCCGAGCCCTTGGGCTAGGGGCTAGACCATCGTTTTGAAGCCCAGCCTAGCCCATGGGCCCAGCCCGCTTGGCTCAGCCCATGGCCCAGTCTATCGGCTCGCTTAAGGCCCACTTAGGGCCTGGCCTGCCCGAGGCCCTGTGTATTTTTTAGTGAAAAATAATAAACTTTTGGTAGAAAAAAATTTAAAAAATTTAAAAAAAAAATGGCCAGGCCTGCCTAAGCTGTCCCCAAGCCCGAGGCTAGGCCTAGGCCCATCGGGCTAGCCCGAGGCCCGAATACCCTTGGGCTAGGGCCTGGGCTTGGTTTTTTGGCCCGTGGGCCGGCCTAGCCTTGCCCGAATTTTTGGCAGGAGCCCGCGAGGCTCGACATGGGCCTGGCCCGACTTGAGCCCCGATGGGCCGGGCCAGGCCGGATTTACACCTCTATTGAGGATCAAACTAAGGATCAGGGGACACATGTCGTAGGGAAAAGCTACCATGTTCCTGGCAGTTGAGCAGAAATAAGAGCATCCTCAGCACTATAAGGACTCAAAGTGCAACATTTGAAAGGGTCCAATACTAAACAATTTAACCAAGAGTGTTTCAACACATTTATCTTAACTTCAGCTTGGGTGTTTTGGGAAGATGGCTAAAAACTAGGTTTTTTGCTTTTTATTGGCTTTTTTAGCTTTTTTGTGTAAAAAATGTGGGAGGTGTGATCCAAAATAGGTTAAAAGCTAGCTTTTGGCTTTTTATTTGCTTCCCAAATGACCTTCTTAGCTTCATAACTTTTATGTCATAGCTTTTTATAGTTTTATCTTACATTTAAGCAATTTCAATTCCAAGCAATTAGTTGTTTACCTCAATTTATTCTTAGATTAGCAATTGTATTTCATTTATCGATCAATGCAAGTCTCAATTCTAGTTTATTTATCTTTAGCATGCACCTAGTAAATTTATTGAAAGTCCTCTTCTTTGGGACAGGATCTGAACGAGTGACGGTTCCTCTAAGCCACACACAATCATTTCTCTATGTTAGAAGTCAAAAATATTCACACATTCCTACATTGTAGACTAGGTTCACAAGTTTTGATCCTAATTAACACAAGCCTACGTGTTTGGCCCTTGGATTTTCTAGGTGGTAAACACATACTAACTTATCATACTTTATTGTATAAAATTGATGGTTTTAATTTAAAATCATTTTTACCATAATTTCATAAAATAAAACATGATTAATTAATATATTTATCGATATTCGATCAAACTATCTTTTTGCATATATATTATTCTCTTCGATCCTATGAAATGAATGGTTTGGATTACCATCATAGGTCTAATGGAGCTCATGAAGTAAAGTCTTGAGGGGTATGAAAATGAAGAAGTCTTGAGAGGAACTATTGCCCTAATAGCTATACTATATATTATATACTATATATTATAGCAAAGTGAATTTTTGTGAGGAGTCTTGTGGAAGCTCCAAAACCTCCAACTGAACACATTAATGTAATAATTATAAAAATACAAATTATTCCATGATTTATGTTTTTCAAAAGAAAGAGTTAAAAGAAAAATTTTCCTGATTTGTCCAAACCTATTATCTATTATAAAAATTTAAAAGGAGAGATTAAAATTCCATTTTCCTTTTCTTTTTTTCTCTAATCTATTCTTCCTATACACAAAACCCTAACTGTTACGCAATTATGACCATTTTTTTTCACGTCATATAAAACTTGCTTATTGCTTAAAATATTATTTCATACAATATATCACCGCAACATTTTTAAACTATTTTGCCAAAAATATTAAAAGTTAGTTAATGTTTATTATTTTCTAATTGATTATGTCTCAATTTTTTCTTCAAATTCATAGCTAAGTGTGGTATAATTAAGGAGGATGTGACAGTTGTAGGGTGGAGAGGGAGGGTGGAATCAACAAATCTAAAGTGTAGATTAGCTCCAAAATCATTTATAATTTGATAAATTTCTATCAGTAAGGTATGTTCTTTGTTAGAATATTTTTTATTGGTTAAAGTACTCTATTAAAGAAGCACTGCAGGAAAAATGGCCTACTACAACGTTTCTTTTATGGCGTTTTGGGAAACGCCATTATAGATGGATGAAAGACAACGTTTTCAAAACGTAGTCTTAGAGCTCAGTTGAACGGCTTCATATTGGGTGTATATATTGACACCTTCCGTACTTTGTTTCTTACTTTCTGTCTCTCACTTTCTCTATATCTCTTCCGTAGCTCGGTCTCTCTCCCTCTCTCTTTCTCTCTCTCTTCGAAAGCCCTCGACTGATATTCATCGAACCAGATCAAAGATACACACACACTCTCTCTCTTTCTCGCTCACTCACTCGATTATAGATTTTGCATTGTATATTCGTCGAACTCTCGATCTCTGTTGCTCTTCATCGATCTGTAGCTAAAGAGCTTTGATCAGTCTCTTCATTGAACTTGAGCTCAAACTCGATCTGTTCTTCATCAAATCGCAGATCCAAAATCGATATCATTCTCGAACCAGATTGATCTCTGTTGCTCTTATCTCAGGTACAATTTTCATTCTCTTAATCGGTGTTCGAGTTTGAACCAAATCGATCTTTGTTGGTCTACTTTGTCATTGTCAAATCTGCTGATTAACTCTCTAATTTTTTCATTTTCAGATTAGATCAGATCAGATCATTGAACCAGATCGATCAAATCTGCTGGTAGGTTTGTTTGTTTTTCAAATCAATTAACTCTCTAATTTGCAAGATAGTTTGGGATTAGATAGCTCATACTATAGAAGCTATCATGTAATCAAAGGAAAACCTCATTCCTAATCACTTAAAAAGCTACTAAAAGAAGATAATTCTGAAAGATTTATCTTATAGAAGCAATTGTTTGTTGTTCCAAGGCATGACTTACAGGTTTAATGTTGGTCAATGATACTTTATAATCCTTTTGTTCTTTAGATAGAACACAAAGATGATACATCGCCAATATGCCCTGTACCACAGCCATCCACAACACTCAATAACACATCGGTGCTTCAAACTTTTAAACAGTGCTATAACATGACAGAATTTCACATTATTATATCATGTTTCTCTTGCATTCATTCAGTCTTGTAGAATGCGCTTAGTCTCTCTCACATACACACTACTTTACACAATATAGAATGTGAGTTCTCCATCTAACATATTTCTATCACCTCATTCGTAATGCCATAGTTAAATATTTACTGATAGGTTGTGTTTGAAGGACCATTAAAGAATTGTGCTAAAAAAACATACCTTCCTGTGTATAGAAATATAAGCAGGTTGCCAAACGAGGCAGCTTTAAAAATTCCTTCTATACGTTGTATTAGTATCCAAGCTCGGCGTGGCAGTGACCTCTGGAAAGTATGAAAGATGAATCAAATCCTTTTTGTTGTTTCATCATATTATACATACATAAAGTGTGTCTACATATAATTGCTTTATAGGGGAGAGATAGATTTGATTATGATTGCATGAAATTAAAATGAAAAACCTGCTCAAAATCACCCCATCTACGGAAAGCAGAAAATGATTGTAAATTTCTATTTGGCAAGTGTGCTTGGTCTATATTTTTTGTGTAACATTATGATTTTGAATTTCTAATGTTTATCATAATTTTTTGTTAAGTAATTTGAAATCTACCTTCGTCTGCACAGTTTTCTTTTTGGGCTTTGATAGGGACACAAAAATGGTGCTATACAAATGAAATAGAACACTACTAAGATATATTGGTATGTGTGGGTGTTCATGTAGTAGTGAGAACTTATTGCTTACTTGTGAGTACAAGAACAAACTAAATGAAGCATACCTAATATCTAGTACTTGCCATTGTTATGTGCTATCAACTACAATCATGAAATTTTTTACTTTGTGATCAATCAGGATAATATGGTTGTTCTTGTAGAATCTTCATTAGAGATACCTAGTCATCTTGATGAAGTTCTATATCATAATCTATCAAGAGCATTGTAGAAACTTTTAGTTTCTTCATTAATATGCTTCATGCTAGAATTCCTTCCAGTATGCTTGATAGTGTTGATTCAAGTTGCACCACCGGGATGCAAAAATCATGACAGTTGTTAATTTAGCAAGTAATTATCCATGCATGCATAAATAGCCATAGACCCGTCCAAGAATCTTTATCAGAGATACCTAGTCATCTTTGATGAGGCTCTTCTTGGATTGTCCAGTTTGAACAGTTCAGGAGCACAAGTCTATGTTGTAATTAGTAGTTCTACTGCTTAAATATAGTCTATCTCGTAGAGATTTCATGTAGTAGCTCCTCATGTTCTCCGGGTGCGTATTAGACAAGGTGTAGCAATACACCCAGTCTGTGTAGTGTACTTGGAGAACCATGGGGAGATGCTGCTGAAATTTCGTTAGAGATGGATAGAGCGGTATGAGCTACTTTTTAAAATATAGACTATGCATTCCTGAATGGAAAAGTAGGATAAACCAACATATTAGAGAAGAGTTAGAGGTGAATGGTGTCATGTCGCATGCATTATAAGGTACTTAATTGAGGTTAAGAATAATTAAAATGAAATGATAATTTTGAGCTTTGTTGATTTGACAGTGACATTTGTAGTGTAAGACAAAGTCAGATGGATAAAAGTTGGATAAATTAGCATAGGTTGCATCTAGAATATATAGAAGGGGTTAAGGAATTTGTTAAACTTGCATGCCAAAATAATCTTCTATCCAATGAAGTCACATGTCCATGTAAACGGTGTCGGAATGTCAAACTAGTAAAGAAAGACCTTTTGGGGGAACATTTAATGGTCAATGGGTTTCTTCCAAGCTACACCAGATGGATTTTTCACGGGGAAGATTTATCGGTGTCTGTGCCATTGAATGAGAATGTCAGTGATTCGAATGATGGCGATGAAGCCAATGAAATGATATATGAGGGGTTCGAACTTCCTCCACCAAGCTTGGTTCATCTTGCTAGTAATGAAATAGGAAGTTCTAATATTGAACTAGGCCCAGATAAGAGAATTGAAAGATTTTTCAGTTTATTGAAGGAGGCCGAAAGAGAGTTGTATCCAGAGTGTCACAAGTTTTCAACGCTCTCATTTGTTGTTCGATTATTGCATATCAAGTGCCTTAGTGGATGGAGCGACAAGTCTTTCACGATGTTGCTTAAACTTTTGAAGGATGCATTTCCAAAAGGTGAAACTTTGCCAAAGTTGTTCTATGCAACGAGGGCACTCCATAGGGAATTAGGCCTTGATTATCACAAGGTACATGCATGCCCAAGAGATTGCTCACTATATTAGAAGGAGACAGCTAGTAGGGATGATTGTATAGTGTGTCAGACGCCTAGATACAAACAATTTGAGGGTGAGAAGAATGATTATAAAAAGAAGCAACAAAGAATTCCCTAGAAGATTGTGAGATACTTTCCTTGGATTCCAAGGCTTCAAAGATTGTTCATGTCATCCAAAACTGCTTCATTAATGAGATGGCATGCAGAGGGCCGAATTGAGGTTCACATATCAAAGAAAGAAAAGAAGAAGAAGAAGAAGAAGAAGAAGAAGTAGATATGACAAACTCAGGTTCATTCTAAACCATTCTAGTTGGATTGCTTTCTCCTTCTCACTTATTTGTTGATTGGCTTCAGGTTCAGTCTAGTTAGTTAAGTTCTATGATGTGCATGGTCATAAACATTTTAAGTCTTTGTTGTGTACTTAATGTTATTAAGAAATGCATTAGAAAATGCTAATTTGTGAGGGTTAGGAAATTAAAAGGAGAGATTTAGAATGTGGGAAGTCCGTGGTCATTAAATGGATTTTGTTTTTTCTCAGTGATTTAAAATTGATAGTCTTGGAATTTTAATTTATCATTTCAGTGATAAATGAATCATCATTTAAAGAGATAGCAACCTAATCTCTAAGGAAAGGATTACAACCTGATCCTTATTATTCTGTTACTACTAACTAGAAATCATAAATTACAAACTGAAGGATAAGATTAGCTAACTAAGCCTAATCAAGTATGTAACATTTTGGTTCAAATATGCCAACAACAAATTATTTTACGGTATCCTCTTTCTTGTAATTTTGGTTTTCAGTTTTATTTTGTTGAGAAATTGTATTATTATTATTATTATTATTATTATTATTATTATTATTATTATTATTATTATTATTATTATTATTATTATTTTGTTATTGGATTAAATGGAATTTTATCTCTTTCAATAGGCCTATGTTCTTTTGTCTAATCTTTGTGATTTTTTAATAGTAAGTATTGAACCCAAGAATTTTTATCTACATATTATGTTTGTACTAGTACAGAATTTTGCAAGATCAATTAACACATAAAATATGATCAAACTTTTATGTACATATTTTGACACATCTTTTGTAAGGTTTTAACACACTGGGTCATGCTTTAGGAAACAAAATCATCATTTCAGTGATTTCTGTCTTTACTTGTACCTTAGAAAAAGGAGATGTAGAGAAAAGAAGCTACAAAATTAGCTGCAAATTCATGCATCTCATTCCTACAGTTGCAGCTGCTCACACGAACATAATGATGTGATTTTTTGTAAAATGATAGTAGGTTAGAAATTGACAGACTCTATTCTAATTAGTATTTTAAATTGTTTCAGCATGTGGGCTAGTAGTCCCCAACAATCATACGAGGTGATGATCGTGAAACGATTCACATTCCTGTTATCAGTCAGAAGACTCATTGGCACATCAAAACCTACACATTGGCACATCAAAAAATAAATGTGGTGAGGAATCTTAGCCAGAAGACTCATTGGCACATCAAAACCTACCTTGCTATCAGTCACTTGGATGTGAATAAGATCAATGTGAGGATTGATTTTGATTCATTTGTTTGTCAACAAAAGATTGTGCATCAAAAAGCACGCTTCTGTTTCTTTCATTTTATGAAGTGTTGTTGGTCATCACCCATCCTATGAGCACGATGGATTTTTCAGAAAGTTATTTGATTTTTTTTTTTTTTTTGGTTCTCTTGAGTTTCTAAAACTCAACATGGACATGGAATCCTTTGTTTGAATTGCATCCTATGGAAACAACGTGTTACAGATTCATGGTTGCCTAAATATCTTAGTTGACAATATGCATGTATATGACACTAGATGTGAAATTTTCATTTGAAATGATGATTCTGGTTCATAATACTTGTAAGGCTGAGAGAACGTAAACTCGACAAGTTTCCAAGTTGATGGGGAATTGTTCCCACAAATCTTGTGTTGGACAAGTTGATATATTGTAGTTGTGTCATAGAAGCAATGACTGGTGGGAATGGTAAATCCATGAAATTATTTTCACTCAGATCCAGGTACTTGAGGTGCTTCAATTTTTGCAAACAAGGATTTATTTTACCATTCAAAATGGTATTTTATTTCATATTCTTGCATCAGCAGCAGGGCCCCCCCTCTCCCCCCACACACCACCACCACCACAAAAAAAAAAAAAAGAAAAAAAAAAGGCCACAAGATGACGTCATTGTGACGTCACACGTTAATTTGGGACGAAGGGTGAGACGGTTGTCAAAGATTTTGCGGCGTTTTAAGAAACGCCATCTAATATTTTTAGCGAAGTTTTTTAAACGTTGGGTAGCTATTGCGGCGGCCGTATCAGTGGCGAAAATTTTACATGTCGCTATAAGGTATTACGGCGTTTTTCAGGCTTTTTGTGGCGTTTTTAAAACGCTGCTAAAAAATGAATTTCCTGTAGTGAAGTTAACGTTTTGGGTTGTTTCTAAACTTTTTTAGAGAAATATGATGAAGGGTTTGTGATGATTTAGTAGGTAAAGAAGATACCCTGTGTTAATATTTAAAAAATAAAAAAAAATTGCGTGTCTATATTTTTTAAACAATAAGTATTTTAATTGTTCTTATTATAACATGATGCTACTTTTTTTTTTGGGGGAAGGGGGGGGGGGGGGGTTGTAATTGCATTTATAGATACATGTAAACGTCTTAAATTGATTTACTAGCAGCAAGTTATACCTAAGGGGCAGAAAGTACTCTGACAAATTTTAAAAATAATTCATGATTAAGTTTACATATAGAAAATTTGTACAAAATTAATAAGTCAAAGAAAATTTGTGTTTTTTATATTTAGGATTACATAGTTTCCAAACATTTTTTTTTAAATTATTTAATTTTTCGTGTGTTGAATATAGTCAATATTCGACATGATTTATTTATATATGTATATATATATATATATATATTAAGAACTTGTAGCGTAACATATATATTTTATAAGCTAGAATTGTTTTACATAAATTAAAAACTAAGAGATGAATATTTTTACTTTTTACTTTCTAAGATATTTTTTTTATTTAAATTTTACACCATTAAATACTTCACATATCATTATGTTTTGCAATGATTGTCCAAAATTAGATTGACATAAATTTAAGTTTAAATTTTAAACTCTCTAAAGTATCACTTTAGATATGATAATTGTTATTAAATTTTTTTTTCTTAAAATGTTCTACCATGATTGCAATGTAATATTATTTAAAAATATTTTTTTTGGGTACCATTTGCAGATAATTCTTAATTTGGAAAAGGAAACCCTACACCTAAATCATTTTCCATATTAATATTTTCAGAATTTAAAATACAAATTTAAAAATCCTTTCATATTACTCTTTGGAAGCAACATAATTAAAGGAATGTGTAAAGTCATTATTAATGGATTATGAAAAATCTAGAAATCCCCTAGATGTTAATTTGTGATTATGTATTAATTTTAAACAGTATATAATGATTCCAATCAAACAATCAAGACAAGTCGACACAACAATTTTACGTGGAAAAATCACAATTGGACACCTCCAATTGTGATAAAAAAAACCACGGGCAACAGCCACAAAACAATCCACTAAGAAGATATAAAGGAATTACACAGGCATACTCTCAATTACCTAGCGAATCCACGCCCGAATTGAACCAACCCCTATGTGTCTCTTCCAACCCCGTCTTCACCTCGAAATTGTCTTGACAATGAGCCACTCCAGAATCCACCAAAGTTTCAGGCTCGAATTCTTCAGAATCCACCGAAGAACAACTCTCTCTTTTGTGTAGAACAAACAACTAATCCTTTGATGTATACTCTTTAAACCATGAGTTGAACACTCAATCAAAATATCAAAGAAAACTAGCAAAATATCCCCAGATATAAACCTTAATATCCAAAAAGAAGATCTGAAGGAGTCAAGTCAAGCTTTGGGAGAAAACCAACTACTTATAAAAATCCAAAGTAATCCTAGTTTTGGAAGAAAACCAATTCCTTATAGAAATTCGGATTTTGAAGCTCGCTCGAGTGAAGCTTCTCTCGCTCGAGTGAGAACCTTAACTTGCGTGATTTCCACTAATGCCTTCGCTCGAGCCACGAACTCTTCGCTCGAGCAAGGAATAAACTCTTTCAGGTTTTTATGCAGACGCAGTTCTTCGCTCGAGCCACTAATGCTTTGCTCGAGCGCACAATGACCTCTTTTAGGTTTTAAGCCAGACGCAGTCCTTCGCTCGAGCAAGGACTTCTTCGCTTGAGCAAGCAAGGGTGGACAGCCAACTTTGAATGCAATTTTGCATCTTGCTTTGAGCGCGAGCTGACCGGGCAGCTCGACCCCCGTCATAATTAGCGAGGTGGCAATCTTGAAAGCATTAACATGACAAACTTCTCTGCAAGGCTCGATTCGGGTTGGATTCGCATCTAATAAACTTATAACCTCACTGAAATAAAAGTGCGAACACAAATACAACTGAAAGGAGTTTTGTCAAACGGGGTTGCTAAGAATAAAAAACTTAACAGATTACTTTAAAATTAATTTTATTTTCAAATAGACTTTTTTTGTAGGTGTATGGTTTCCTTTTCCAAATTAAGAATTATTTATAAATAATATAAAAAACAATCATTTTCAAATAATATTACATTTCAAAACATTTTAAGGAAAGCAATATGGAAGGATTTTTAAAATGGTATTTGGAATTCTTACATAGAAAGTACATATGTATGTAACAAAAATTATTTATTTATTTATTTTTATAAAAAATACACTTATCAGATTTTTTTGATTTAATTGTTTTTGAGTTTTTATTTTTTATTTTTTTTTTCCTTCAATCGACTTTTATTTATTTATTTATATTTTGAACTGAGTTATACTTTCTTTATAAATTAAATAAATCACATATATGAATTTAGCGAACACATGTGTTATGAGATTACTGTTTATCTTAACATCAATTATTTTAAGTGCAAATTTTACAAAATTATTATTTTGGTTCATTTTAGTTTTAATCAATTTTTTCTTTAAAATTTTATGATTTTAAACTAAACAATAATTTTTGAAATAATTTATTTTTAACATTCTACCTACTTACATTTTTTTCAAAACATTTATTAAAATGTGTCACGACCCAAACTCGCCCCTAGAGGTTTAGGCCATAATCGGCCAGTAATCCCAAATTACCCGACCTCGAAGACAAAATTTCAAAATATATAATTAAACATACGAGGCCTGAATGGAAGCAGAATATAAAATTTTTGTCCAATGAGCGTGCATACATGGCATAAACAAAAACATCCGTAACACATCTCATATCATTCTTATAATATTTACAAACATTCATCTTGTATACATAACCCAAGATCAAACTTATAACATAACAAACTTGACAATACCAAAGCTTCGCAAGCTTGGCCATAACGAAAGCTAAGGCTTTGACGCGGAGGCATATCTCGGGTGGCTTCATAAAAAGAGTTGACTCCAAAGCAGTCTCTAATGCGGTACTTCCTGAAGGTCACCTACATACATATATATAAACGGAGTGAGCTAGAAGCCCAATGAGTAATCTCAATGTAAACGGGTTAAATGAATGAGTTCCATAACTTATCAAAAATACAAAGTTCTTGACTTAATGAAAACATGTTTCGGAAACATATAATAACAAATACAATTTATCAAACCTTCTATAACTTAACATATTGCATTGTTCCCAAAAACCTTATTTAGCTTGTCGAAATACCATGCAGAACATTTGTATAGAATGACTTTATTCAGAACACCCACTTGATGGCTTAGACAGAACATCACTTTGATGGCTTATACATAACATCACTTTGATGACTCATACAGAGCATCTCTTTCATGACTTATACTTGATAAGCTCATTCAGAACGTCTTTTATGTATAGAATTCATACAGAACGATTGCTATCAAGATCATACAGAATGATTATCAAAGATCGACATCTTACAAAACGTTTACAATAAGACAATAACTTATAAGGAATACACATGACAGATCGAAGGCAGAACGAAAGTTATCGGAGATCAAATACATTTTCAAATTCCAAATTGTCACAATAGTTGTTCAAAGGAAAGTCAGTTATTTTTAGCAAAGTCTCATCTTCGGAAAACATATCATATCGTACACAATTCGAAGTTTCAAAGCATAACTTAGCGTCTCAAAAGTACTTATTCGGAAAACTTGTCATAACTCATAACTTGTAACAAAGTATAGATTTCATAATTCATCATCTAGCAAAACCAATTTCAAAGTAGTTATACAAAAATATCTTTGCAAAGACATTACTCACATTGACTAATTCAATGTTCCTCTTCAGTGTTCCAACCTACACATTACACATAACTATACACATTGAATCACATTGTTCAAATCGAATAACTCTTCTTCTTTTCTAATTCAATTACTCATATTGTTTTCTTACTTATTAGTCATCAATGAGACATATCTCATGCCTAAGAATGCTCAGAAAGACATGAAGACAAAGATACAAACACAAAACATCTTTTCAAAACATTCTGAAACAAGGTCTTTGCTTGAGCCAACTTATGGTCGCTCGAGCGGTCATAGAGGTTTGCAAAAGTACTAGATGGGTCTGATATGCAGTCGAGCCAACTCTTCATTGTTTGAGTGGATGCAAAACTTATACTGAGTTTGCTCGAGCCACCTGTTGGTCTCTCGAGCGGTCTGCAAAGACTGCAAAAGTACTGGGAGCTCGCAATGTTCACTTGAGTCACCACTTGGTTGCTCAAGTAGTTTAGCAAAATTTTGGGTTTCAAAATTGAAAGTTTGAGCTCCCAAACAACAATTCAAAGCTTAGGGTCATGCATGGCTTCATCAAAAACATAGAATTGCTTTAGAAGACATGTATACATGACTCTTCAAAAACCATTTGCTCAAAATCTCTTTGTTTCAACCAAAATTGAACTTAAAAACTCATACACGTAAGGTTTTCCAAACTTTTTTTTTTCAAAACTCATGAATTTAACAAATTTGAGCTCAAATGCTCCATATATGTACAAAACTCTTTTCCATAATTCTCAAAGCATAAAATTAAGAGTTAAAACATGATGAATCAAAGATGCATGTATAATTTAACTCTCAAACTAATCAAAACCAAAATTAGATTGGCAAAACTCCCCATATTCATGCATGCATGTAAACTTACACCACTTTTGACATTCTTTAACAAAATACATGCAAATGATCATCTTAATTCTATGAACTCAACTATATAACACATTATCTTCAAGAATCAAGGGTTAAATTCTTACCTAGAACCTTCAAATACACAAATCCTTGCACTATCTTGGTTCCTCTAGAAAAGATCTTCAAGTTTCTCTTCAATCTTTCCCTTTCTCTCTCTAGAATGAGAGTTCACTCTCTCTCTCTAAGATGTAATCTTAGAATTTTACACTAAAAAATGAACAAGGATGAGCTCAAGAATGAACTTATAACACATTTATATAGCTAGGATAGCTTAACACATTAATTAGAACATTAGGCTAATTAAACACAACTTAATTTTCCAAATTGAATCAAATTTTAATCAAACTTTCCAATTGGTTCTGAAAATTTCAATTAGCCTATTTATGTTATCAATTTCTATGGCACTCCAGATTTTTTTTCTTCTTATCGCTTGAGCAATGGAATGATTGCTCGAGCAGTCTTGCGAAGCTTCCAGTACTTTTGCAAGTTTAAGATTCTGGGAGCTATAGATGTTCGCTCAAGCACAGGGTTGGTGGCTCGAGCGGTGTGGTGTCTTTGATGTTCGAGCACAAGAGTGGTCACTTAAGCAGTCTGTTCAGGATCAACACTTTAAAAAGTCAAATTTTGGTCCACTTTCATTTATTCTATCATATTCTCTCTCGCGCGCGCACCATTGTTGGGCTTTAAGCTCATAGAAGCTTGGTTTTGCATCTTTTTTTAGCCATTTCCTACATGTCCCTTATATAAAAATGAAGAGCACGATGAGGGCCTTCTATCCATTCGATCAGATTGTGTTTTCATTATCGTTGATTTTTCGGCTTTCTCCTCGTCGCTTCAAGAGGTTGAGGTTTCCTTGCTTCTCTTCAATACTTCTCTATAGATAAACTTGTGGTATTTTCATATTGCATAAAAGTGTAACCCTTGATGGGATTTTTGAAAAGCATGATGAAAAAGTTAGGGTTGGGGTTCCAAAAAGGTTAGATCTTGTGATATAAGAATGATTGAAGAGTATATTAGTTGATATAGTAATATTTGTGAAGTTTGGTGTAAAAGCCCTAATTTATTTGGAGGTTTAATGATTTGAAGAAAGTCAGGAGATGAATAATGTGGATTTCTTGAATTAAAATAACTGCGATGACATGAAAATGTATTTAAAAGAGAAAGAATATGGCTTTTAGGAAATGGGCTATGTTGATTAATAACTAATGATTTAACTCTTGTAATTTGTTAAAGAGTCATGTTCAAAGTGATTAATCAAGCTTTAGCCTTATAATATTTGATTATGTATCTAGGATATGGAAGATAAAAGAATACTTGAATTATTGATGGGAAATTGGGAAGTCATTGGAACTTATGATGATAATTTGAGGTTTATTTACCGGGTTTGAATTGTTGTGTTACATATGATGTTGAAATTAACTATTGACTATTGATGAATGATAATTGCCAGTAAAATGTGAAATAAACTCGATAATAAAAAAAGAAAAGAATTGATGGATTGTTGTTTAACCCCTTGAGGATGGTGTTGCTTGTCACGGAATGACTTGAGCATGTTATAATGTGTTGGGCTTTGGTAGCCATGATGTGTTGTATGTAGTGTTGGTACCCGCACGGGAAATGAGGTGTACCACTGGCATTCCATGTGAGGACTTAAATGTGAAAATAGGTGCTCCATTGGCCATCTAAGCGAGGACAAAAAAATATGGAATGAGGTGTGCCACTAGCCATTCGTGTGAGGACGGAAAAATGTGGGCTTTGTTTTGAAATTGAAGATAGTCCATAATATACTTTTATATAAAAAGGTTTGTTCTCATAAAAGGATGGGTTCAATATGAAATCACCTGGAGATGAAATGTGTTTGAGTTCATCAATTGATTATCAAGTTGCTTGGTAATGTGTGTATATGTCACGACCCAAACCCGCCCCTATAGGTTTAGTGCCATAACCGGCTAGTAATCTTGGGATTGCCAAAGGCCTCTAAACAAATTAAACAAGATACAGGGGGCTAGCCGAAGCAAATAAAAACATATACGTCCATAGAGCTGTGTAGACATACATTGGACAGAAAATTTAAAACTTAATTTCCATACTTAAGTTGTCATGCCCACGTCACCATTCAAACATACAGACCAACAAAAGACTTGTTCAACTTAACAAGAAACACAAAAAATGTCTTTAACATGATTCATAAAATCTTGGCCACTGCAAAAAGGGTACCTCAACGGGAGGCACCGTGGCTAGCTGACAAAAAAGGAACTCTAAGCCATCAACTCTAAGCCTGGTCACGTGCCTAGTCATCTACATACATAAATAATACGATGAGCTGGTGTAGCACTCTGTGCTTCCTATTATAATGGAACTATATTTAATCCTTTGATTACCTTGATTGAGAACCTTCTTAGTTGTTATTTAAGCCTTGGTTAAGGTGTTACCATAGTTGTTGGGTGAGATTGAATCAGAAACTCCAAATTTGAATAATTTTTATTGAGTAGTTTTTACTCTTTCATCATTTTCTCGATCCATACTTTAAATCTTAATGTGAGGCTAGAACCATTGGAAAGCTTACTTCCGGGGCTTCAATTTGGACACAAGAACGACCCTAAACGGAGTCCGGATGAGAGAGTTATATCTGTTTGAATTTTGCGTTTCCGTGCTAGAAGCATACTCGCTTGAGCGAGATTTTCTTCGCTCGAGCGAACTGCTCGATTTTCAGATATTTTGAGAGCTTCTTTTGTACGCTCGAGCTAAGCTTCCTTCGCTCGAGTGACCACGTCGCTAACAGACATTATAAAGTGACTTTTTGGCCCTAAAACTCTATTTTTTCTCCCTCTCTTCTCTTCCCATCCTCCAAAACGAAACCCTAACCTTCCAAACTCTTGGTTTCTCTTCTATTTACCCAAGATTCATCCCAAATCTTTCAACAATGTTGAAGAGCAAGCATAGATCAATACTTCTACCGATTGTTTTGCTATTTCATTGGAATTTCAAGTTGGGTCTTCATCTTTAGCTTCAAATCTTGAGTTTCGAATATTGAGGTAGGGATTTCCTTGTTCCTTTTCAATACCTCATCTATAGATAGATATGTGGTAGATTTGTATTGCATAAAAGTCATATCCATTATGGTTTTCTTTGAAAGTCATGAAAGGGAACCTAGGGATTGTTGTTTGGGAATAAGATTGTTAAATTGGTTGTTGTTTGGGTTAATTGGGGAGTAATTTAGCATGTTTATGTTGAAAGAAGAAAAAACCCTAATTTAATGTTTTGACTTGGCGAATTAAAAATGGGTAAAGTTGAATAATGTTTGTAAATTGTTATTATGGGTTGTGTAAATGTGTTAATATCTAACATGGAGAATTAACTATGGCATTGGAATTATTTTGGATTGAACATATTAAACTGAGTTGGGTTATGGCTTTGATATCCATCGAATTAGTTTTGTGAAATGAAAAGAATGGATTGGGATAAAGGGTAGAGTATGTTAATTTAGAAAATAAGAGAATTGACTTTTGAAATGGAAGAATGAAATGATAACACTATGTGAATTTCAGAAATTAACTTGAGGTTGGATTTAAAATCTGATGAGAGTTGAATTATTATAATACGTGTGTTGAATACATATATTTGGAGGTTTTGTCCTTAGTTATCTTACTATTGTTGTTGTTGGATTTAAAATCTCATGAGAGTTGAATTATTATAATACGTGTGTTGAATACATACATTTAGAGGTTTTGTCCTTAGTCATCGGTGGAGGATGACATTGTTGTGTATGCATTTATGCATTACAATTGTGTTGGTTGTAATTTGAGAGATACCAGTACCTTCCAGCTAGCGCCTAGAGAACTTGGCAGAGGTACCATTACCTTCCAGCCAGTGTCTGGTAAATTGGCATTTCATTGTGGAAAGATGTATCCTTGGCTTACCGTGCTTAAGGCAGGTAGAGCAGAACTTATTTATCATTATTGTGTCAGTGTATCTGGGTATGTTATGGGTTATGATGGTTATAGTTTTGGAAGGTCGAGTTGCCTCATTTGTTGATTAGATACTTGTTGGTTGCTTGTTGTTTCCTTTTGTACTAAAGTTATGCATGTATAGATATGAATGTGTTAGTAACAGACGTAAATACTATATTGAGATTGTGAAAAATGTGAACGATATTGGATACTTGTGAACATGTTTTGAAAAGGCAAATCAGGTGCAAGTTTGGAAAGTGAGAGAAAGCGTAATGGGCTTGGTGAAATTGTTTTCTAGAATTTGTTATTGTCATATGAATTTTGGAAAAAGGTAACAAGAAGAAAGAAAAGTGAATTGCTTACATTATTGAATGAAATGAATGATTTTGAGAAAAGTTCTTATATACGTATATTTTTGTATAAACCGTCACATTATTATTATAGTATGAGACTAAGCATTCATGATCATAGCTATCTGTAAGTTGTTATTGTTTAGGATCATGTTGAGATCCCTACTAGACTTTATGTTCATCCCATGTTGCTAATCCTTTTTCAGGTGAACGTCGAGGAGTGTTTCAAGGTCATGGATCTTCTTTACTTGTTGGTCACAAGGCCTTTTATTTATGGGTGGAATACCATTGACGTAAAAGGGTTAAACCCTTCCTCTTAGTTTAAACAATGTAAGCCTACGAGCAATTTATTTAAATACAACTCTTATTGCATTCATATTATATTCGGATGAGAGGATCAGCATTCATGTGTTCTTGTAAATATAAAGAGTTTTTGTATGTTATCTCTGAAATTGAATCTATAATAATGATTTGGTAATAGAATCCGAGTAATAAAAAGGCGGGGCGTTACAGCTCGAGCCCAGTGAATAATAACAGAGTAAAGGGTTTATTAATGGTGTTCAAAACAGTTTCAAGAATCAGAGTTCATATCAGAAACAGATTCATATTCATGTACATAATCAAAAGTCATAAGCAGTTATATATGGTACATCCATTAGCTATCATATCATCTTGGTCCTAGGACCCATATGCATAGTCAGTGCTGACGACCCTAAAGGTGCATAGTTTGTGCACAAGTAGCCATGGTATTGTTTTCCCTAGGAAAGGGCCATATATAAACAATGGTATTGTTTCTCCAGGTAAAGGTCATATGATCATAAGCCACTGTATTGTTTCCCCCCGGCAAGGGCCATGTGAACTAAGGATGCCACAAATATATTTCATAAAATTGGACATTCATTCACTATTCATAAAATAACATTTCATAAAACAGTTCATATCTTATGGTTCTAAACTATTTATAATCAAACATAGCCTTACAGAGTTATTACTCACAGATAGCTCCGATAGCAAAATGGACAGAGCAGAAAGATTGGATAGCCTATGGCGCATGACCTACACAAACACATAGCGAATATACATTGAAACATTTGCTTGAAAAAACACTTAACTCATTCCTTTTCTATCTTGGTGTGTTCTTAAAGATTACACAAACACATAGTGAATATACATTGATTCTCAATTCCATTCTTTAGTTCAATTCATGGATTAATTATCTAATATCTTGAATTCATGCATTAAGTGCTACAACTACACAACTAATTCCTACCTCAAGCTTTGAATCCTCAAGTGTAAAAGCTTAATCTTCTCAAAGTTGAACAATTCCTTGACTATCCCCTTAAGTTCCCTCAATTCTCTAGTAAGTTTCCTTAGTTGAACTCAATTCTTCCCTTCTCTCTCTCTCACTCTCTCTCTCTCTCTCTCTCTCTCTCTCTCACACATTTTGATGCTCAAAGATGACAAAATGAGAGTGTTGTAATCAAGAAGCCTTATATAGGCTTGGTTTAGTGGGCTTAATTAAGCTAGGATTAAGTTAACTAATTTGCATTATTTATTCTAATTATTTGGTTCCTAATTGAATTTCAATTGAACCTACCATAATGTTCTAAAAATTTCAAATAACACATAAACCAAGTCAATTTTGTGATCAAATGCCGATAAGGCCTTCAATTCGTTGAACAAAATAGAAACACAAGTAAATATTTCTGCGACAGACAGATATAAATGCAAATAACATATAACGAATTAACGTAGAATTTCATCTTAATTACTTATTAAGTCTTCTTAATCAAAGATCATAAGCTAATCATAGGTCGGGGTTGTTACAGTATATGTTGAGTTGTGGTATATGATAAATGGTGAGGCAAGTTATTAGAAAGAGTTTGAGTTATAGTCTGTTATACTAAGTGGAAATTTAAGCTGGAAAATGGTAATAACTAATCAAGTCATGTATTACTGGGAGATGGTGAAATGGTCCACCAGAATAAAACTTATCTACTATTCTAAAGGCCAAAAAAAAAAAAACTCTTTTGAAAGTGTTTATAAATATGGAAAAGTATTTTTGCTTACGAAACGTCATTATCAACTTTGTAGGTATTGCATGAGCACTCATGATCATTTTTATCTATAGAATGTTATTGTTTGGAATCATTGTAAACCCCTACTAGACATTTGTGTTCATCCCTCTTGTTGAATTTTTTTTGTTTTAATCAGCGAGTCACTTGGATGTTATGGTCTTTGGATATTAGTTGGCCTATGCTCATGTACTGAGGCAGAGATGTACTTCAATATGTTGTAACTAATTTATGTTTAATATTGATTTGCAAGCCCGATGGCATTTCTTTGTTATTCTTTGTATTGGAATGATTCATCATTTGTATTACACGAGAAAGGACAATGTTAATTATTCCTTTATACTTCTTTTGACTTCTATACTTTGTAATTGGACTTAATGAGGATTTTGGTATTATATTCGAGTATTAGAATTTGGGGGTGTGACAACTTGATATCAGAGCTAACCGAATTTGAAAATCTTGAGCTCGTGGGAAGTGATTTTTACCACAATGAGTTGGCTTCGCTTGTTGATGATGTTTGTATGTAGAAAGTATGAGGTGTAGAAAATTTTTTGTTGTATTATATAGGCATGGAGTTGAGTGTCAGGGATAACACTTGTAGCCGGTTAACTTGCTTCGAGATATCATTGGAAACGCATCTGATTAACGTGGTTTTTTATAAGAGTTCCTTTGGAATTCTAGGACAAGTAGTCATCCTTGTAGGCTTGACTCGATCGTGTGGTTGGGTGTTTAGATTGCTTGTGTGTTATGTGATTATATACTAGGCAGGTTATGTATTTCAGTATGTGTAGAGTAAGTGCTTCGGGAAAGGTTAAAGTTTCATTCACTAAGTTTGATGTTGTCATTGAAATGATGTTAGGGCGAGCTAGTAAAGGTCATGTTGGGACTAGGAGTGTCAGGAGGGGCACAATAGTTCTAGTAGTACTGGCACCTACAGCACCAACTGGGGGCGTGGAGATTGCACGTGAGATTGTAAGAGCCATTAGGGAGGCTTTAACTCATAATGTGGGAGACAAGTCTCGTACCCTTAAGATCACTAAGGAATTCTTTCAATTTAACCCACCAGAGTTCTCAGGAGGGCTTGAACCATTAGAGGCAGAAAAATTGGTTAAATCAGGTCAATAAGACTCTCGATGTGCTCAATGTCACAGATGAGGGATTAAGAGTGGCATTAGCAAATTTTCTACTGAAGGAGGATGCTAGGTATTAGTGGAAATATGTAAGCTCTACCATAGGCACCACTTGGGCTACATTCATTGCGGCCTTTTGGGCTAAATACTTTCCTCCTTCTGCTCGGGAAGATTGAGGAAATAATTTGTGGAGTTGTGCCAAGGTACTATACCTTTGGCATAGTTTGAAGCGAGAGTTGGTAATAACAGAGGAGTGTCATTGTATTGAGCCAGAGGAATAGTTATGCGATGATATCTGATGGAAGGTTGTTGGGTGCATACGTAAGACCTACTACACCCAGTAGTAGAAGCGGCGGCTCACGTGGAAGTGATTAACCTTGAGGTTGGCCCGGGTAGAGGGGAAAAGGGCCATATTAGCAAGTTCTTGGTTTCAAGAACACACCAAACCTAGTATGAGGCAAAGGAGAGTAGAATCTCAATTACAAGCCTAGTCTAAGCCTCAATCTAGCTTTACCTTATCGAGTTCGTCCTTCGGGAGACTCAATCACTCATTTTTCTTGAGTCGATCACAGAGTGAAGGACTATTATTTTGCTCCAAGTGTAAGCAGTTGGGCCATGTTAGGCGCCATTACCCTTCGCATGGGCATGGTTTGTCTCGATAGTCTAGAGAGGGACGATAGGGATGTTATGTAGTGATGGGAATTTAGTGCTTCAGTACTGTGATGTTATTTCTCTTTTATATAGGGCTTTAGGCCTACAGATGTTGTATATGTATATCTATATATTTTTGTGATCCAATAGTGTTGGTATGTAACTAATTTTGGAACTTGTCTATGTTAAAAGGTGTTATGAGAATTTGTATTGGCTTACAAGCATTAATTTGAATTAGAGAGTTGGTTGAGTTACTCAAAAGATTGTGAAAGTGCTTAGAAAAGGTGAGAGACTTGTGTCTCCTGATGATGAGGGAAGTGTGTGTGTGGTAGTTTGTTGAGAGTTGGTAGTTTTGTGTTGGGGGGGGGGGGGGGGACTGTAAAAGGGTTTGAGTGGTAGGGAATAAGGAATATAATGGTTAAGGATTGGGAAGGTGTAGACCGCCCGAACTCCGCTCCACACGCGAGGGCGCGAATTGTAGTTCTTAACTACTACAGTTTGGACTCCTGTCACGGTTCTGAATCTAATCTCACAAAGTGCAATGTGAGACTGATAAATCACCAAAGAGTCCAAATTTGACAATTAATTTTGGAAAATCGATTTTAATCAAAAAGCGCCAAACAGGGACTGCTTTGCTAGATTTCAGAGTCGCCAACTAAATGTTTTGTTTCAGGAAATTTATGAAACCCTGACTCGTGCCTAAGGCCACGTGCCCGTCATCACCAAAGTTGTCTCGGCTCGAGAACTTGGGTACGAGAGGGGAAGGTCCTGAAATGAGCACCCCCGCTCGCCCGATCAAAGGATTGGCCTCTAGTAACATGATATGTTGTTTTTGAAAACACATGTGTTTTTATTCCGGTTATTAGCTAACTTTACTATATGATGCACACAACACACAAGTATAGACTAGATTGCCCAAATTGGAACAAAACATCTCATGTTTGTTTGTTTGAAAATGGTGTGAAGTTGCTACCCTCAGGTAGGCTAAAATGTGGATTTGCCACCCTTAAGTGGGCTTAAAAACATGATGATTTGTCACTTCAAGTGGACTTAAAATGCACATTTTGATGAATTGTTCCAATCCAGGCAATCAAACCTCCACCCACAGGCATTCATGCATTTATAGCAGTTAAGCACATAGCCTCATGGTAAGCATGCAATCATGGCAGTCACTTATACATATGCAAGGATGATAAAGCGTAAAAGCTTACCTAGTACTCCGAGCCAAAACAGAAGCTAGTTAGTAATTGATGCATGATCCTAGCTATGTCAAGAATGCCTAATGCAACACATGCAAAATGAAACTAAGATAGGCTCGGCTATTCTAAGATGTCATGTGAATGTAACTAGATAACATGTATTCAAATTGGTATTGAAATACAATGCAGTTTATATGATACGCCGAGCCCGGTGCATGCAAGACAGATGAATGGATCCACGCATGCAAGTATAAGGTATACTAATCGAAATATGCCCTAAAACTAACCATCGAAAGCAGGTAAGTAAAAGGGAGAAAGAAATTGGGGTTGGAAGACATGCATCACACACACGCACACTTATTACAACATATGCCCTCTCGACGGAGGGTCCGAATAATAAGCTAACTAAGCTAATTATTACAAACCAAAACTAATTAACTAATCCTAGTTAACTAATTAGTTATTACAACACAAATTGATTAGTTAAACAGATTAACTAATTAAGTACAAAACCAAAGCATTAGCTAGCTAAGCAAAGTAGCTAAGTAAAGCAGTAAAAAGAGGTCCTCGGGACGAGGGGTGCATGCATGCTCGGTTGCCTCGTTCAGAAATCCATTACTATGCCCCAACTTGCCTTTGTTTGCATTTGATCTCAGAACACTACACAAACCTGCAGATAGCTTCTACTCCAACATGGGAACCTCCAGGAGGGCTGCCGACCAGAAAAGGGTGGTGTAGACCACCTAAGTATGTTGCAGACTAGAAAAAGTGGTCGGCCAGCTACTTTTTCTGGTCTACCGACCAGAAATTTCTGCCAAGCTCAATTTGCTGCAATAGAGAACAAAAAGGGGCACAGCAGTGTATTTGCAAGGTATGTGTGCACAACCACCCTCCCTATCATTTCTTAGGCTCAAGGGAGTGCGGTTCTCGACTCTCGGGCCACCAACCAAGCATCGCAATGCACGATGGTTGAGAAGCCAAGTTTGCACAATTCAATGTCAATGAATGCACAAATAACACATAAGGGCCTTAACCTCTATCATGCCTGATCAAGAGGGTCGGCGACCGAGAAACACAACATACAACATGATCAACGCTCGATCCAAACACAATGCAACACATACAACATGATCAACCTATCAATGCTAATGGCGTGCACAAGATTCCAACATATGAACAATGCATGCATGGCAAGTTTAAAAGCTTAAGGCATCAAAGCTAAGAAAGAGCATCTCACAAGAGGCATGTAATACAATGCTCAATGGACTTAAACTGAATATGGGCAGACCTAAATCATGCCAAAACAGTGGCCAACACACCAAAACTTAGGCACAAAAAGGCAAGATATGCATGCTCATGCAATGGCTCATCAACTAAGCATAAGAGCACAACTCTCAAACATGATGAAAAAGTGACAAATGTGAGAGTGTAGCTACACTATATGCACTAAAATCATGTGTGGAATGATGCCAAATCATCTAAACAACACAAGCATAGTATGCAAGAGGCCCTAGGGCATAAGGTTACTAAAAGGGACTACACAAGAGGCATGCAATGCATGGCACAAATGATTGAACCAGCCATAGACAGAGCTCAATTAGGTCAAAACAAAGACCAAAACATGCTAGGATAGGAGCTCAAAAGCCTAGACAAGCAAGCATACGCATTAGCCTATAAGTGAGGCATAAATGCACAACTCTTGAAAGTAATCAAAGAGTGAAAGAAGGGGGTGCATGGCAATGAAACATGCTCTGAAATCACATGTTAAATGATGTTCTGGCAAGCAAACATCTCAAACAAAGCATGCTAGAGGCATCAAAACATAAGGCTAGTCAAGCCCATTGCATTACAGCTATGCAATACATGAACCATATGGCCAAGACAAGCCAAAACAGTCCTAGAGCATGTCAAATCAAGGCCAAAAACATGTTGTAGTAGAGCCAACACATGCTAGGATAATGAGCTAAAGCAACAAGCATGCAAGGCTAGTAAGGGAGATTTGCTCTACAAGTACAAGATGCAAACCACAAGTGGCCAAACCAGCCAAAAACAAAGTTGTATTATGGCAAAATAACACCAAAAATACACTGATATGGTAACCCAAATGCTTAGACAAGATGGCATACATATTGGCTCATATTTACGGCATAAAGCACAACCTTCCAAAAGCATTGAAAGAGTGAAAGATGTGAGGGCATGGCAGTGAAACATGCTTTGAAATCACATATCAGATGATGCTAAATCATGCAAATAGCCCAAGCAATGCATGCTAGTGACTTGGAAACTCAAAGCTAGTGAGCAAGATTGCACTACGGCTATACAAAGCAAGGCATGCATGACCCAAAGCACATGAAACAGAGCTTAAGCATGGAAAACATTAGTAAAAGCTTGCCGGAGTTGAGCCAAAAACATGCTAGAATGATGGTCCAAAGCATGATGCACACAAGGCTAAATGGCAAGATTACACTATAAGTATAAAAAGCATGCATGAGGTGATCAAACCAAGCCAAAATAGAGGTATGCCATGCTAAAATAGGGCCAAAAAAGGGCTGAGACTAAGCCAACATATGCTAAAATAACAAGCTCAAACATGAGGCCAACAAGGCAAGCGACCAAGACACAAGGAGAGGGGATGACCCCCTCCCATTTTGAACCTCAAAACACACTTTCTACCACTGAAAATCCACTGGATTTTAGTAGCTAAAAGGCCAAGAGAAGGTGATACAAAGGCCTGAAAGAGATGGCTCAAAATAAGGCCAAATAAGGCACAAAAGGGGGTAGACCACCCCCAACACCAAATAGGTCCGAAACAAACACCTTAAACACTTGAAAATAAATCTTTTTGCATTTTAAAGTTAGGCCTAAAACATCATGCAAATAGGGCCAAAGCCTTAATAAAAAACAAAGCTTTAAAGGGCTAGTTTCTTACCCTTGAAGAACAACTTCAAAACAGCAACTCCAGCAACTTTTTTGAACCAAAAGCAATCCAAAAACCCCAAAACCAGCTTCAAGGTGCCTCAGCTCCAAAGAAAAGGTGTTTCACTAGGTGTTTGTGTGCAAAAGTGTGAAGAAATGGCACTTTTAAGCACAAATATAGAGAGAGGGAGCAATATAGAGATAGAGATATATGTATAATCCTTAGCCAATTTTTCTGAACCTAAAGCAAGAGCGAGGAGGCTTCCTTATATAGAAATCCATGCCTTAAGCTTGTTAGACAAGCTAAAGGCTCCAAGAAATCCCTCCATACACGTGTATGGAGAATGTTTTCTGTGCCCAACAGCTGGCACAACTAGCAAGAAAATATCTGCAGAAAAATGCAGAAAAGGTGCCGACCAGTTGAGGTGGTCGGCTGACCACTCCCACTAGTCGACCGACCAGAAAAAGTGGTCTGCAAGGACAAAAAGTGGTCGGCAAGGGGGGAAAGGTGGTCTGCGCAAAGAGAGAAAGGTGGTGGCATGGCTGCCGACCACTTTAGGTGGTCCACAGATCACCAAGACCAGCTGCCCGACCAGAAAACTGGCTGGCAGGGAAGAAAAGTGGTCTACAGGGGGGAAAAACTGGTCTACACCCCCTGTTCCACTCTCCGGGGAAGGGTAACAAGGTTTGGTTCAAAACCAAACCAAAAGGGAAGCAAGACAAAAGTTCGCAGGACAAGGCACGCAGTCGGAAGCCCCGAAAACTAGTCTACGGGTGCAAAAAGTGGTCTACGAGAGGGAAAGGTGGTCTACAGCCACAAAAAGTGGTCTACAGACCTCTGTTTCCCTCTAGGCAAAGGTAACAAGGCATGGCCCGAAAACCAAGCCAAGAGGAGAAGGTTAAGAGGTCCCAAGACAAGGCGCTCGACCGAAGGCTTCAGAAACCAGAAACTAGCCTACAAGAGGGAAAAGTAGTCTACGACTACAAAAAGTGGTCTACAGACCTCTCCCTCCCTCCAGGCAAGGTCAACAAGGCATAGTCCACAAACCAAGCCAAAACACAAAGAGTTCAGAGGCTCGGAGGCAAGGCACTCAGCCGAAAACTCTGGAAACTCGAAACGAGCACAAACATGCACGATCATCGAGCGCTCAATCGATGATGTCTGAGTTTTAAGGTGGATCAAAAATGGGGTGTCTACAGAAGGTTTTATGAACATGAAGGTGATTAAGTGGTGATATGCTAGGAGTATTCCTTGAAGAGAAAGTATAGGTTGTGTTCTTAGGTAACTAGTGTAGCGTTGCTGGAGATTGTTTTGTGTGTCAGGGATTGTGTGATTGCCATTGACTGTATCAATCTTGTGTTGAGATGTGAGGATATGTTGCCATATAGGCATAAGAGTGGTTAGGATTATTGGAAGTGGTGCTAGTGCATCGTATATTTGAGGAATCTGGTGAGATTCTAGGAAAGTGTGGAATGGTGTGTAGAGCTCTATCTTGGAATAAGCGATGCAGGCAATATGTAGGTGTTTGAGTGTCAGGATTAAACTTTTATTGAGGAGTTAGTCGGTTGATTGACATCAGGGTTTGGGTGACAAATATTCACTTTAGAATGACTATTGTGGTTGCAAGTTTAAGAAGTGCCTTTGAGTGGTTTGTGTGAATGTTGAGTCTTGTACATGTGGTTGTGAGGTTCGGGTGAGGCTTGTCTTGAGTTGGTGGGAACTCCTCGGGTTGGGGCTGACGTATTATGGACTTATTGTTTGCGTGTGCATTATGCCTTGTATAATTAACATTAATAACTATGATGGAAGAGAATTTCAAGATGGTGAACTTTTCTTGTGCTTTATTGTGTTAGTAGAGTTCTATATATTTCTATTAACTGTGATTATAGAAATGTAGCGTATATGTCTTGGCATCATGGTAAGGGTGATGGGTGTTGTAACAATCTTCTATATAAAATAAATAACTTGAAACCAAATCAAACAAATAAAAATAAATTACTTCCAAAATTTATCTACCGAAATGAATAAGTACAAAATTGATCAAGTCGAATGTGTGACACTCGGTCCTTAACATAGATTCGCCCCGCTTCAGTGCTTATAGATAAATGGTGTCTATCTCCCAGGATACAATAATCTTTACATAGATTGTAGTAGCACTCCAAACAATCTATACGACAAACTAGAATCTGCTTTCTATACTCTCAGAATTTTCTCTAAAAACTAGTACAAAGAACAATGCAAAGAGAGAGCATATAGCCAGATTGGTGACTGTTGGGAAAGACCCAAATAGGTATGAATTTGAAATGAATAGATACAAATTAAAACTGAACAGATACAAATTTGAATTGAACCTGTTAAAACAGGTCTGAACTTGTCCAAATCTGTTTAGAATAGTTTAATCTGTTGAAAATGGAAGGGAATTTTCGACTAAATGAGGCACTTTTTGGACAGAAAATCGAACTCAAATTTGGTGCAAAATTTGAATTAATTTCGTCAAGAAAAAATAATTTTCCTGCAAGAATTTTTAGAAAAAATTCAAACAAATTTTGTCAAAAAATTAATGTAAAAACCTAACCCACAACTCGTACTTGCACCCGGCTCGGCCGACCGGTCAGACGGACGGCCGCAGCGGCGTGTGCGAATGTATGGTGGTTTGAGCCAAGGCTCACTTTGTCCATAACTCTTCCCTTCTACAAACTTGGGGTGCCCCTTGGGGCCCAACCCAAATTTGTCCACCTAGAGCTTATATACACACAAAAGCTTTCTTCAAGTTTTAATGTGAGACAATCCATTTCAAGGAAACCCACATTTTACTTCTTTAATTGTCCATTCCACGAACCCAAATACGACGTTAACTTCTCATTCATTCATAAATAGTTTTGACGAATCGTCTTCACCATGTGACTTGCTATGCGGCAAGGAACACGTCATTTCTTTGGACCCACCCTAAAAGACATATGCGACCCACCCAAATTTGGGTTCAAAGTTGGCCCAAAATAAGCCTATAAAAAATTACAATTCCAACAATTCCCCACATGAATGGAATTTGAAGGAGAGAAAATGCAACAACATGATCTAATTACAGAGAGTACATAAATTGAAAATATTCTACAAATGATAAGTAGCTTTTGGGGGCTTTGAACATTTTCTTGTGAGACATCATCGGATTTACTAGCTAACCAGATGTCTTGAACTGTTTAGCCGTTTGTGTAAACCAAGACAATAGAACTCATACAGTATATTACCAGACATAGTTTAGTTCTCACTATTGTGTTCATTTTGGCCCTAAATAACTTGGTCTTTCATGAGTGCTTTAGAGAATTGTTGCCCTTTACAAATCTCATAGAACCGGCCCAGTTCACACTCATATAGGTGATTCTTATAAAGAGTATCCTGCCATACTCCACTAGATATTCCTAGATGTAAGAATCATTAAAAGTATTTATTTAACCTAAAACGCTGCAAACATTACTATTTCATCATAGAAATGGGAAGGAGTTTGACTCCCTGTAGCTTGCTTTTTGTGCTCTTTTCGGATACGATAGCCCTACAGTTTGGACTCCCGTGGTTCTGAATCTGATTCCACAAGTGCAATGTGAAATAGATAAACACAAATGAGTCCAAATCCGGCAATTCTTTTGAAAATTTGATTTTGAATCAAAATGCCAAAAATGGACTGCTTTGCCAAATTACGCAGTCGTCACCTAAATATTTTTGAAAATTTTAAAAAACCTGAGACTTGTGCCAAAGGCCACTTATCTATCATCACCAAAGTGTCTCAGCTCTAGAACTTAGGTACGATAGGGGAAGGTCATGAATTGAGCACTTTACTCGCCCAATCACAGATTGGCTTCTACTATTCATGATGTGATTCTTATTTACAATATATGCTCTTGTTTTGATTATCGGACTAATGTTACTATATGTTGCACACAAGTACAGACTAATTTCCAAAAGTTGGAACATTTTGATTTCATGTTTATTTGAAAATTGTTTGAATATGTACCACTTGGAAAAAGTGATCTCATATATACATTTGATCAAATCATCCTAATTCAAGCAATTAGTCTTTATCCACAGGCATTCAAGAGATAGATCAAGTAAGCACTTAGGCCTCATTTGGAAACCCTCCGTTTTAGCCAAAAAGTCAAAAAGTTACTAAATTAGCCAAAAAGTCAACAACCCATATCAAAAAATCAAAGATTCTATTTTCTCTCTACTTTTTGCACATCTTTTCGTAAAAAGCCAAAAAGTCATCCCAAACATACTAGTTTTTTTAGTTCATATTTTAGCCAAATAGCCAAAAAGTTACTAAATTAACCTGTTCCCAAACGGGGCCTTAGCCTCATGGTAATCATGCTTGACATGACAATAATCACATGTATGCAATATGCTAAAGCAATAAATACTCACCTAGTACTCCAAGGCAAGCCAAAGAAGAAACAAAATAATTAGAAAAATGCATGCTTTAATGTGCAAGTGACTAATGCAACACATACAAAAATGCAACTAATAGGTTCAGTTGTCTAATATTTCAGGTGAATCACTTTGATAGCATGCGGTGGCGCACGTATTCAAGGAAGTAATAAATGATAATGCCGTTAGAATGATGAACCGAATCCTATGTATGTGAGACAAATGGATGCAAATCATGGAAAATGCTAAAAGAAACATGATGCTTTATACTATCCATCATAAGCAGATAAATAAAAGGACAAAAGACATGGGGTTAGAAAACATATACAATATCACAATTTTGCCCTTACGCATGAGGGTCCGAATAAATGCCCTAGCTAATTACTAAATTAACTAGCTATTACAAACCAAATGAAGTTAATTAACTACACTAGCTAATTATTACAAATTGAAATTAACTAATTAATTACACTAACCAATTAGTTACAAATGAGAATTCACTAATTATTACATGTGGGATCAACTAATTTAATTAACAAATTAACAACTAATTGAACTCAAGCGGGGTAGTGAACCATACATGCCAACGCGAACATCCACCTGGAAACACTTTTGTTTTGCTACCAGGATTGTTTTGCCTGTAGAAAAAGCTCCTGTTTTGCTTCTGCTTCTACTCTTCCTTGCAAAAAAATAACACTACCTGTTGACACAAAAGTGGCTGGCCGGCCATAAGTAGTGGACGGTTGGCTACAAATAGTGGCCGGCTGGCCACTAATGTAAATATGGCCCTGCTGCAACAGAAAATGAATAGAGCATAAACAGGGTGTTCCCAGGGGATAATCATCCTCTCTACCTGTCCCTATCATGAAATTCCTCAAAGAAGAGGTAGAATCGATTCACAAATCATCAACAATTGCAAAGTTGTTGCATGATGATCTATGGCTCGATTGGACAAAAGCTGACTGAGGGAAACCAAATGACCAACAAAACCTCCCCTCCATCATGAGATGGATTAAGGGAAGCGATTGACATTTGACTCTCGAACCATTGTGATAACTAATAAGTATGAAATGGCCTAAGACTCAATGGGTTTAATTAACATTTGACTGAACCCAAACCATTTTATTATCTTGTTCAATTTTATTCTAATTTTTAATACCTATTTTAATTACTTTTCCATTCATTAGTCATTTTAGGCCAAAATGAGCATTAAGTCCATTAAAGGAGGAAAGTGTCAAAGGGTTGTTTTGGGCATGAGAAAGATGTCATATTGTTGGTAATGAACCTTCGAAGAGGTTAAACCATTAAGCACAAGGATCTCTATCTCAAGCTTAAACAACAATCAGTTGAAACGACTCTCAAAGAAAAAAAAAACCAAGAAAAGAGGGAGATTGCAGAGGTGATTAGAGGTGAACACAAGTATGGAAAGCACTAAATAAATGCCATCAACTCAAATAGGCTAATGCCTAAAACACCAAACCTATGAGAACTATTACACTACAAGCATGCTATACAAAGCATAAATGAAACTAACAGCCTGAAATAGTCCTAAAACAGTCAAAAATAATACTGAAATTCACATGGAAAAGCTTGAAAAAGTAAGCTACAACATTGAGGAAATTAAACTAGTAAACAAGCATGAGGAGGGGAGGCTAACCCCTCCATTTTTGGGACTACAAAAAAACATTTTTAGCCTTTGAAAACCTCTGAAAAATAGTGGTAAAAAGTTGGGAAAAAGTTAAGGGAGAGATGGGAAACACAAAGGGAAAGGCTTAAGAGACAAGGTTCAAAGAAGAGTGATTAACCCATCTACCTTTAATAGCTTTAAACCACAAGCTTCAGCCCATAAAAACAGTTGAAAAATAGTCCAAAAATAGTAAGAAAGATAGGGAAGAAGTAGTGCAAAGGAGCTAGTAGTTATACCTCTTGAAGCAAGATAACTCTTTTGTTAACAAGCCCACAAGTTCTCACTCTCAAGGGCTGAGATTTGAGCTCAAGAACCTCAGCAAGAAGAGTAAAATTTTTAATTTAGGAAGTGTAGGGAGAGAATGTAGGTTGCAAGATAGAGAGAGAGAGTGCTATGCAAGTATTGAAGTTTTTGGAATTTTTTCTAGTCTAATTTCAAGAGGGGTGGTTATCTATATATAGAAAAACATGAAAGACTCTTGGAAATATCCAAACAAATACAACTGGTATGGTGCATGCATTTGTGGAGACAGTTGGCCAAAAAAAATCTAGTTTTGCATAAGTGGCTGGTAGGCCACTAATAGGGGCCGGTTATACACTATTAGTGCCCGGCAGGCCACTTGTGGGTTTGTGGGCCTCTGGGGACACTTAGTTGGCTAGCGAAGGACTTGTAAAAAGTGGCCGGCCATCCACTAATAGTGGTCAGCTGCCCACAAAAATCTGCTTTCAAGCCCAACTTCAAACGGGCATATCTTGTAACAACCCTCACTTTGATTAAGTCATACTTGCATACATTCATGTGAGGCCTTGTCTTGTTATGTTTATAAATCTTGATTATCTTGCTTTGCCTTGCTTTGTCATGTGTTACTTGCTTAAACTTGTACCTTGCTTGGAGTATAGCCGAGGTCAGCTTAGCTTAGTTCGCCCTTGAACCTTTGCATTTAGAACAGTTTTGGAACGTTAGCCGACCTCCATCTTCACGACGGCATATTTGCCGAGATGTCACCCTTGGGCCGAAGTGTTCAGAGCCGAGGCCGAGATGTTTTGTGCTTAGTGATCTTTATCCCTGGGCAGGCATGGCCTAGGCCGAGATGTGGCACACCCAGGCCAAGGTGTGGCACAGCTTAGTCCAGTGCCGTCCTCCCTAGCCGATGTCTTTGTTGACCTGTTGCCGAAGTTTTGACTCTAGCCGATGTCCTTGTTAGCCGACGTATTTTGCCACCAAGCTTGTTGTGTACGCTTTGTCAGAGACTTGTCTTGTCTATCAGTCACCTTTTTGAGCTGAACCAACCCGGTAGTGCCACGTGTCCGAGCTGTGTGTTAAGACAGCCGGCAGACCTTGAATCAAATCATTTTGGTCTCAAATCTTTATTTTTAGAGAGAGAAGCTCTCAAGGGAGGAGGAAGAACTTTAGAGAGAGAAAGGTGACTTTCGAGCTTGGTCTTTGTTGATCGAACCGTTGGATTTGCGATCTGAGGTGAGAATCTTGATCTGCTTCGGTTATTCTTATTGATTGTCAAGTTGCATTGCATGATCGAGTTTGTTTTGCATGCCATGCATGGATTTGGAGTTTGTTTTGAAAGAGGAAGTTAGTATTCGTGTGTTCTTGATGAAAGTTGTACTTTGATCTAAAAGTTTATGGCAAGAGCCATGTTATTGTGTTTGTTCTCGCATGTTCTTCTTGGTTGAGTACCCAAGTCCACGTTTTTGAACTCTTAGCATGAAACCCTAGATTTTGAATAAACGAGTTATGGTTCTAACAATCATGTTCTTGATGTTTTGATGTTCTTGTTCTTTGCATTCTTCAGAGGGAAACTCAGGTTTCCCGATTTCGTTTTGTATATGGCCGTCAGGACCACACCTCGGCAAGGAGGTGCGGGATCTCGGCATTATCAGGATGGCACCCAGAGAGTTTCCACAAGATGGGAAACAGTGTTTTGACCTTGCATGTTTTGCTTTGTTATTCATTTGGATTCGGTGGGAGTGCCGAGATCATTTACATACATGTAAAGGTTGTTTTGAGGATGTGATTTGTCATGTGATTGTAGGACTTTGATCCTTGCTTTGAGCATACACCTGCAGACCGAGGTGAGTGGTGCTTTTAATAAAGCTATGTTAAACCGTTTTGATAAATCTTGTCTTGCTTTGTTTTGATGAAAGTATTTGTTAAGCATGAATGATTAGCCTTATTCGATGTATCAATGTGAGCTTTGTCTTGATGTTATCTTGAGAAGTCCCTTGGCTGGAGGACTATAAACTTTCGCAGCACTAAGTGTAAAAGTCCCTTAATGTCGAGGACTCTAAACTTTTGCAGCATTATGGATTAAAAGGATACGGTCCTTTCTTGAATACAAGTCCCTAGCTGGAGGACTCTAAACTTTCGCAGCATCAATTGTCAAAAAGGGCTACGGGCCTAAGTGACACAGTCTCTTGTAAATAAAGGATACGGTCCTTTCTTGGAAAAGCCACTGTGTTAAAAAGGGCTACGGGCCTAAGTAACACAAGTCCCTCGTGCTGGAGGACTCTAAACTTTCGCAGCACCATTTTGCCTAAATCGATTACGGATCGTACAAATCTTGGTTCTTGCCACTAATGGGCTACTACACGTACTGATTGTTTGGAAAGCTTTTGTCCTTGTTTGCCGATGTCATGAGCATCCCTTGAAACTTGTAATATTTGAAAGATGAATACGGTTCATCCTTTGACTTGGTAAAGGTTTATTGTGTTTTGCTTGGAAAGATCTCGGCTAGTATCTGTATGGTTTTGGCATACTTGTTTTGTACAGACTTCGGCTATATTCATGCAAAACCTTTATTATTAGTATCATTCACTGAGTTTCCATACTCACCCTCTACATATATATGTAGGTGATGAGCAGGACGGCGGCGACGCCTAGATGTGTTTACCAGCTTGTTTTGGATATTTGATTTACGTCGGCTTGTTTTGCATTCTTGTCGGCCAGGCTGTTTCTACCTCGGCATTATGTGTTTACGTCGGCATTTTGTATTTTCGTCGGCAAATCTTGAAAATGATGCTTCTTGGCTTGTATTCCTTGTATTTTGTACATGTCGGCTTAGAAGCCTTTTGATCAAGATGTGAATTGTATTCTTTGTTATTTTTGGACCGGATGTAAGATCATATTGTACATGTTTGCTCATTTGATCTATGCACAGCTCTTATGGACCATTTGTATTTGATTTATTGCTTCCGCACTTTTGTAAGCCCCTATGATTACTCTGTTGTGTGTGAAAATTTATAAGCCGGCCTTCGGTAATCTCGGATTACTGGCCATCTCGGCACCACCCTACTAGGGGCGGGTTGGGGTCGTGACATATCTCCTTTATCCGGACTCGATTTCAGGTGATTCTTGAGTCTAAATTGAATCCCCAGAAGTCTACTTTCCAATGGAGATGGAGGGAGCCTCACATCTAAATTCTAATGTGCAAAGAGATATGCCTAATTTAGTGAAGGCTTCTCATTTCTATCTTAACAGATTGATGCCCAACCTCTTTCCCAACTAGTTTTCTTCCATCTCCTCCAATTTTTTTCAACTCCAAACCTATAAATAAGATGTTTTAAAGAATTTTCAAAGAGTTCACCTCCCTTTCATTTATTTCCACTTTGTCCTTACTCGATATACTAAAAAGTGCAATATTTTAAACGAAATGCGAGCCTTGGAACATCGTAGGAACATTTAGAAAAACATTTTAAAAGAAAGAGGGCTTTAAGGTCTAGAATAATTTTGGCCAAACATGGGGTGTAAGGTTGGGATTTAGAAGCTCTTCTTGCTGAAGAAATCGAACGACGTTTGTATAGCATAACTTTCATCATCGAGTGATCAACTTGAGGCATCCAAGTTTTATACAACTTGAGATGTCCAAGTCTTAGGGGCGGTCAAAAATGGGGTGTCTATACTCCCCACTGATCCTTATGAGTCATACATAACTCGGTTGTGCCTTTGAACCTAGATCTTGGGATCTCTAGTCAACTAGGTTGGGTTGCCGTTGTGGTAACTCTTATTTAATAGGCTTAAGTCCCATTTCTCTTGATGAATTCTCAACTAACTCTCTTGCTAACCCTTTGGTTAGTGGATCCGCTATGTTGCCTTTAGACTTCACATATTCAATGGAAATAATTTCATTAGAGAGTAGTTGTCTCATGGTGTTATGTTGACTACGAATGTGTCGCTTCTTACCGTTATACATATGACTTTGTGCTCTACCTATTGCTGATTGACTATCACAATGTTTGCATATAGTAGGCATCGATTTTGGCCACATTGGAATATCTTCAAGGAAGTGACGAAGTCATTCTGCTTCTTCTTCAGCTTTATCTAAAGCTATAAATTTTGATTCCATAGTAGACCTAGCAATGCAAGTCTATTTTGAAGATTTCCAAGATACAGCCACCCCACCAAGAGTAAAGACATATCCATTGGTGGATTTTGAGTCTCTAATATTCGATCCAATTTGCATCACAGTAGTATCCTTCAAGTACTGCTGGGTATCTAGTATAATTTAGCCCAATGTTACGAGTAAATCGGAGATATTTTAGAACCTTTACAATAGCTTTCCAGTGTTTTACTCTTGCATTACTCGTAAATCTACTTAGGCTATATATGGGCGAGTGCAGTTTATCGAGTGCAGTTTATCAAGTACATTAAGCTTCCAATAATTAGGGCATACTCTAATTGATAAATACTTTCCTATACATTTTTAGAAATGAACAAATTAACATCTACAGGTGTTCTAGCAAGATGATCATCATCTTTGCTGAATTTGTCAAGTATTTTCTCAATATAATGTGATTGTGACAAAACATATCCTTTTGATGTTTTGGTAATTTTTATACCAAGTATTACATTAGTAATCCCCATGTCCTTCATGTTGAAATGTTTATTCAATATTTTCTTAGTAGTTTTAATCATGTCAGTATTACTACCTATGATGAGCATATCATCCACGTAAAGACATACTATTACATAACATTTGTCTGTGTTTTTAATATAAACACATTTGTCACATTCATTAATTTTAAATCCATTTGACATCATTGCCTTGTTAAATTTCTTATGCCATTGCTTTGGCAGTTGTTTTAAACTATATAATGATTTAGCCAATTTGCATACTTTCTTTTCTTTTCCTAGAATAGAAAATCCTTCTGGTTGTTCTATGTAAATTTCTTCATTTAACTCACCATTTAAGAAAGCTGTTTTCACATCCATTTGATGAATTTCTAGATTGTTCAAAGATGCAATGGCAATTAGCATTCTAATGGATGTTATTCTAGTAACTGGTGAGTATGTGTCAAAGTAATCAAGATCTTCTTTTTGTCTATATCCTTGAACCACAAGTCTTGCCTTGTATTTGTCAATTGATTCATCTACTTTCATTTTTCTTTTGAAAAACCACTTATACCCAAGAGGTTTACAACCTAGTGGCATATCCACCAATTCCCAAGTGTGATTTTGCAAGATGGATTCAACTTCACTATTTACAACATCTTTCTATAAAGGAGCTTGAGGACTGGACATAGTTTCTTTAAAAGTTAAAGGCTCATTTTCTAACAAAACTGTTAGAAAATCTAGACCAAAAGATTTAGAGATTCTAACACGTTTACTACGCTTAGGTTCTTCTTCCTCATTTTGATCTATCTCTTGCTCTTGTTGTTGATCTTGCTTTTTATCATCACTAGAAATAGCATTATAAGATCTTTTATTAGTACTAGTCTCTTGTCCAGTCTTATTTGGAAATATATGTTCAAAAAATGATGTATTTCGAGATTCAATAATAGTATTTACATGTATTTCAAAATGTTCTGACTTATGAATCAAAAACCGATATGCACTACAGATCTTGGCATAACCAATAAATATGTAATCAATAGTTTTAGGACCTATCTTAGTCTTTTCAGGACTAGGAATAGCTACTTTGGCCAAACACTTCCACACTTTTAAATATTTGTAGGATGGTACTCTCCTATGCCACATTTCATAAAGTGTTTGATTCATTTTCTTTCGGGGCACTTTATTAAGTATATAATTAGCAGAAAGTATTACTTCCCTCCACAAGTTTTAAGGTAATCTAGAACTTATTAACATGGCATTCATCATTTCTTTTAAAGTCCTATTTTTCCTTTCAGCAATTCCATTTGCTGAGGTGAATAAAGAGCGATGGTTTAATGAATTATTTCATGTTCTTTACAAAACTTACCAAAATGTGATTCATATTCACCAGCTCTATCACTTCTTAGTTTTTTTAATTTTCTTACGAAGTTGATTTTCAATTTCATTCTTATATTGAATGAAAGTTTCCAAAGCTTCATCATTGGTTCCAATTAAATAAACATAACTATATTTAGTATAGTCATCTATGAAAGTGATAAAACATTTTTTTCCACCTCTAGTTTGAATTGCTTTAAAATCAAAAAAATGTCACTATGAATTAATTCAAGTGGTTCTGTACTTCTTTCATTGAATGAAAAGGAGGTTTGGTTAATTTTGCCTCAACACAAATTTCACATTTATGATTTGGATCAATTTCAAATTTAGGCAAACATTCTATATTAATTAATCTACGCAAAGATCCATAACTAACATGTCCTAGTCTACTATGTCACAAATTTGAAGACTCAAGCAAGTAAGAAGAAGATGTATTATTATTAATAACAAAGGGGACAACAATCATTACATTAATTTTGAAAAAGGCCATCAGACATGTATTCCCTACATACATCCTATTTTTAGTAAGTACAAATTTATCACGCTTAAACATTAGCCTAAACCCATTTATACTCAACAGAGATCCAGAGACTAGATTCTTGCGAATGTCTGGTACATGCAGCACATTGTTGAGAGTGAGTTCCTTTTCAGATGTCATTTTTAGAATAATCTTTCCTTATCCTTCAATTTTAGAAGTTGAGGAGTTGCCCATAAAAAGTTGTTCGCCGTTGTCCATCATAGAATAGGATGTGAACATCTTTTTGTCGGCACAGATGTGACGAGTAGCATTAGTGTCCACCCACCATTCTTTAGGATTTCTGACAAGGTTTGCCTTGGAAATAGTTGCAGAAAGATTTATGTCATCTACACCATTGGAAATTTTGTCTACTTCAGTCATATTGGCTTGAGCAGGCTTCTTGCTTGATCTTCCTTTGCCTTTGTGCTTGCTACGACAATCTTTGGCCCGATGTTCCTCTTTGTCACAGATGTAACATTTGCTATTGAACTTGTACTTCTTAGTTTCCTCTCCTTTTGAGCCTTGTGTGAAACTTTCTCCAGAATACTTCTGTTTCTTTGCTTTTGGTGCATGTTCCACCACATTTGCCTTAGCCTCCATTGGATGCTTACCAACCCGCTTCTCAGAATTGCGGTTGCCCTCCTCAATCATTAAATGTACAATCAATTCCCTAAAGTCATTTCTTTGCGCTTGTGTTTGAGGTAGTTCTTGAATTCTTTCCAGCCTTGTGGTAATTTTTCAATTAAAGCAGCAACTTTGAAGGATTTACTGAGATACATGCCTTCTGCATGAATGTCATACAGAATGAGTTGGAGATCTTGAACTTGGCTGATCACAGTCTTAGAATCAATCATCACAAAGTCTAGAAATTTGGCTACTACGAATTTCTTCGAGCCAGCATCTTCTGTTTTGTACTTTTTTCTCCAAAGACTCCCAAAGTTCCTTTGCCGTCTTGATAGGGCTGTAGAAGTTGTACGATGTGTTATTAAGCCCATTCAAAATGTAGTTTCGGCAAAGGAGATCAGCATATTTCCAAGCATCGACCGCAGCAACCACTTGCTGGTCAGTTTCATCCTCATTCAAAGTAGGAGCATTCTCACGGAGGAAACGTGCCAGGTTTAGAGTTGTAAGATAGAATAACATTTTCTACTGCCATCTTTTAAAATCAGTTCCTAAGAACTTCTCTGGCTTCTCACTGTTATTAACCGGCATAGTCACAATAGGAGAAGGGGTTGAAGCAATTGTAGTCACCATACCGGTACTTGTTTGAGCATTAGTTTCAGTAGCCATGAATTCTAAATTATAAAAACAAAATTATAATTAAAATTTTATACTACATAGAAATTTAAACCATAAACACAAAATTTAATTCTGTAAAAATAAAAGAAACAAGAATTGTAACTTTTATTTCTAATTAATTTGAAAATAAAAACATTTATATAAACAAATTAATTCCACATAGAAAAATATTTCTGAAACACTTCAAAAATTAAAATACTGAAAACATAATTTTAATTAATGAAAACTTAGAAATTATTTCTGAAAACCAAAATTAATTTATGACTAACTTCACAAATGAATATTTTGAAATTGTTAATGATAACCAGTATATTAATACTTGTTGTTAAAGAAAATAAACAGTATATTACTGCTATTTGTATTTTCCAACCAGAATATTACTTTGTATAATCACAGAAAATAATTTCTGTCAGAAGAAGAAAGGAACAAACAAAAACAAACAAAAAATCCTATATAAACAGAATAATTCGAGTTTGTCTCAAGATTTTTGGAACAATCTTCTGTGTAAAATAAATAACTTGAAACCAAATCAAACAAATTAAAATAAATTACTTATAGAATTTATTTATTGAAATGAATAAGTACAAAATCGATCAAGTCAAGTGTGTGACACTCTATCCTTAAGACAGATTCGCCCTGCTTCGGTGCTTACGGATAAATGACGTCTATCTCCCAGGATACAATGATCTTTACATATATTGTAGTAGCACTCCAAACAATCTGTATGGCGAACTAGAACCCGTGTTCTATACTCTCAGAATTTTCTTTAAAAACTAGTATGAAGAACAATGCAAAAAGAGAGCAAAAATAGGAAGAGAATATGATTTCTAGATTTGAAAATCTGCTAGAAGAGGGTCTCTATTTATAGCCAAACTGGTGACTATTAGGAGAGACCTGAACAGGTATGAATTTGAAATGAACAGATACAAATTTGAATTGAACCTATTGAAATAGGTTTGAACCTATCCGAATAGGTTTGAACCTATCCGAATCTACTGGGCAGATTTAAATATGTTTAGAATAGTTCATTCTTTTGAAAATGGAAGGGACTTTCTGACTGGCGGAGGCACCTTTTGGATAGAAAATTGAATTCAAATTTGGTGCAAAATTTGAATTAATTTCGTCCAGAGAAAATAATTTTTCCGCAAGAATTTTTGGAAAAAATTCAAACAAATTTTGTCCAAATAATTAATGTGAGGACCCAACCCACAACCCGCACCCAGCCCAGCTCAGGTGGTCGGATGAACAGCGACGGTGCAGGTGTGTGTGTGTGGTGGTTTGAGTTAAGGCTCACTTTATCTATAACTCCTCCCTTCTACAAACTTGAGGTGTCCCTTGGGGCCCCAACCTAAGTTTGTCCACTTAGAGCTTATATATACACAAAAGCTCCCTTCAAGTTTCAATATGGGATAATCCATTTCATGGAAACCCATATTTTACTTCTTTAATTGTCCATTCCATGAATTCGAAAATAATGTCAACTTTCCATTTACTCATAAATGGTTTTGACGAACCGTCTTTACCGTGTGACTTGCCATGCGACAAGGAACACGTCACCTCTTTGGACCCCCCCTAAAAGATGTGTGGGACCCACCCAAATTTGGGTTCAAAGTTGGCGCAAAATAAGCCTATAAAAAACCATAATTCCAATAGTAATGCCCCCCAAATAGATGCAATAAACCATCAACGACTATAAGTAAATAACAAAATGAATCAGAGTATAATGTCCTTCCATTTCATGAGATTCGATAGTACAAAAGGGTGGCACATGCTATTATACATTTATAAGCCCTAATCCTGATTCTTAAGCATGTATAACAATAAAGATGTAGAAATAAAAAATCAAATAGATAATTAAAATGCCTTGAAGGTTACAACTTTCCAAAACTATACTTGGTTACAACAAAATGAATCTATATCTAATACAATTAAAGCCCTTGGCTTATATAAAATTAAATACAACAAGTAAGCAAAATGAACCTCTTGTTTCCATCTTCCCAAGTTACTGCCTCGGTAGGGGCACATCATTAACACTTGAAAGTGGTTTTCCCATGTAGGGTGAGCCAAAGCCAGTAGAAATAGTCAAACACAATATATGAATCTTAACAAAGATATAAGGGTGAAATGCATATGCAATGCTCGTGATAAAACCATTTCATATCTCTTTCCAAAACAATGCAAAGTCCTCTTATATCATAGTTCATCAATTATTTACTTTCTATTAGAAAATAAGGCAATGAATCATAATTTTTGAAATCTCTAGCCAGTACAGCCATTTCACAGATATTTCGTCTGGGGGATTCGGCACCTATGTAAACATAGTCTACACAAGCACTGCTATTACCATTTTACGGATATTTCGTCTGCAGGAACTGGCACCTATATATACATATTTTTTTTGGGACTTTTACCCTGAGCACTCCGACCAACTTATTTCAATAGAATACATCTTGTTCCTAGATTCAACATTTTTTTCAAAAAAAAGTTATACATTTACAATGTATTAAAGATGTAATAATGTTCAATGCAAATAGATGAGAAATTTGTTTCAATTCACCTAATTCTCATGCAATTTCTACAACAATCATAGCTATCCTTCACCAATAACCCAAAATAGATATTTCTAAACAGATATAAAATCTCCATAACAGATAGACTTTTCAAAACATAGATGTGAGTGATAATACATATCGAACTCCACTATTCTTATCAATAGCCATCCAATTCCACATTTTCAACATCAATTCCATTTATTCATATAAAATCACATTTGAGACATTTTAGGGCAAAACCCCATTTTCTTCCAAAATCATATTCAAGTACCAAAATCAACAATTTTACCACAACTCGACCTCATTTCCAATCCCACAACCATTTTCAAGAACCCATTTGAAAGCCCCTCTTTTGATTTTTAACCCAAAACCCTAGGTGATTAAGGCTAAATTGTACAACACTAAGGCCGTTAATTAGGATCTCTTACCTTTACTTGCTTGTCAAACTATACATTTCATGCTTGTTTAATGTCAATCAGGTTTGTACACAGTGGGAGCATAAAATGAGGAAAAATGCAAAGAAAGACCCATTCCTACACGTGCGGAGGCCCATTCTCGTACATACGGCCTTTACCTCGTAGCCAAACAAGGCCCAAGTTTCCCGCACATGTGACACCCTTCCCGTACATGCGGTGACTATTCCCGCATGTGCGGCCATACCTCAGAAACTGTGTCGTTGTTTTAAACCTATTTGAAAGACAGCAGAGGGAGAAAAAAAGAGAAAAGATACTGGATTAGGGTTCTGAAATTTTTTAGAAGAAGAGAAAGGCTAGGGTTTGGATAAAAAATAACTTGGAGCTTGAAAAAGGTCTCCCATGGTGGCTTCTTCCTCTTCCACTTCTTTCCACTCCTCCATGAGTGGCTAGGTTCATCTTTCTAGGGTTTTGATGAAACCCTAGCCATGTGAATAGGTTTTCTTTTTGGTTTTCTTTTATGTAATGGTTTGAACAATTGTATGGTATTTAAGAAGTTTCAAATATATATTTTCCATTATTTCTTCAAGTATTTGGCTTTCTGTGATTGTTGAATGCTTTCCATACAATGCTTTTCTTTTCTTTCATATTCAAGGTATGAGATCAGCCATACTACAAGAGACGAGTCATTTTGTTATCCTAGTTTAGAGCGAACGACTCGCATTACTTGAGATGGTTCGTGCCTATACATTGAATGTGATAACTCTCTTGATGAATGCTTTGAGCTTGTAGTTGCAAAGTATTATTCCATTCGAACCGTAACATAATTGATTTTCAAATTGAAACCTTATTTATGTAACTAGTGGTTAATTCAGTACCCTAGGTTTTTCCACAATTAGTAATTCCAATTTCAATTTTAATCGCTAGTTTAATCACTTTGTTTAATTTAATTATTATTAGGTTATGAATAACCATCTTTTTCATCAAAATTAATTTAGAAATTTAGCATTTAAATTAGTTTAATTTCACAATTGTCCTTGTGGATCGATACTTGGACTTACCACTATTCTAAGGAATTTGGTATAGTTTGGTGTTTAATTTTGGTGTGTGAAACGACCCATCACTAGGTTTGTCCAAAACCTTACAAATTACATTTGTTTGTTCTATGAAAACAAATAACTAGGTTAAAACTCATAAAAGAGTGTAGAGAATTCCTACCTCAAGCTTAGAAGACAAGAGAGAGATGGATGAAACTTGGAGAACCCGAAACCCGACTCTATTTGGATGCAAACGAAGCTCTAGGTGAGCTCTACCAACAAAGAAAGAATGATAAAGAAATCACTAGATCTAGGTGTATTTATAGAGAGAATGTGAGTTTTAGAGAGAGTGTAGATCTTTTGAAATGTTTAGAGAGAGAGAAATGAAAAAGTGATGTAAAAAGTGCTTTTACAAACTGATATACACACATCTCTCTCAAGCGCAAGAAGTCTCGCTCGAGCGACCAGACACAAATAAATTTTCTCGCTCGAGCGCAAGAAGCTTCACTCGAGCCAAGAATACCAACTCCCAGAAGTTTTACAAATAGAAGACCGTTACTCAAGCGCAAGAAGTGTCACTCGAGAGAAGAACACTACCCTCCCAGTATCTCTATAGGCATGCAAAAGTACTAGGAGTTCACAAAGCTCACTTAAGCGCAAGAAGCTTCGCTCGAGCGAAGAGGCCAAATTCTGGGCAACAAGATTTTTGAAAAATGAACTCCCATCCTATTCCAAGCACAACCAAGGCATTTCAATAACTAACTCAATGAGGAATACGATGAACAAGAGTATGAACAACCATTAAAGGCAAAGAAACCCAGATCCAAAACGTCAAATGGGTCGGTTCAAAACTAGAAACGCTATAGCTGTTGTTGGGTGACAGTATAGGTTCACCAATTGTAATGTTGAGTACAAAATGGAAAATATAATGTTGGTTGTGGACAGTGTAAAGTCTGGCATCTTTTGGGAAATATGTTATATAAATTAGAGAATGATTTCAATGAATTGAGAAAACAAGGAAATATTCTTTTAAGCAAACTCGAGTTGTTAATTTTAGTACCTTGCATGTCTGTGATGTGTTAAGATTTTGAGTTACTAGTTGTATATGTATATTGTTATGTTTGATTATAAAAGAAGTTTCATATGGTTGGGGTGGTTGTATTAGATTGTGTTATTGGGCCATACATTTTAGTGTGTTTTCTTCTTTTGCGAGTGTTGATTGGGATTTGTTAGATGGTGGTTTTCTTTCCTTCCATATCCTGGTTGTGATCACTCAGTGGTGGTTATGTGTGTTGTTGTTGATTGAGGAGTTGTTGCTGTCTTTGGGGGTCGATCTGAGTCGAAATGTTACACTTTAAGTCTCCCTATCTTATGTTTTTAGTCTTTGAGCTTATGATATTTGATACAATAAAGTGTTTTTCATCCTTTTTAGGTTAATATCACTCCAGAGACAAAAGGATTGCAAAAAGACAAAAACAGCGAAAAGTTTGTCACTGAGTGAATCCGTATGAGCGCAATTCACCAATCCACACGAGCAGATTTCCCTACCAATAATTGCTCTTTGACTGAATCCACTCAAGCGGAATTCCCAATCCGCATGAGTAGATTTGCCTTGGTATGTGTGCGTGTGTTTTTGACTCTAAATGGACTAGAGGCTCTAAAAGGAATTTTGGAGACCTATTTTGGCATTTGAAACCCTAGAGAAGACAGCTAGAAGCTAGAGAAGAATAGCAAATCATCAATCCATGGCTTTCTCTTCAACATCCAAAGTGTTTAACCTCTCCATGAGCGGCTAAGCTTTCTTCTTAGGATTAAGATGAAGCTCTAATCAAGCATCATGTTATTTTGTATTTTAATTCTAGTTTGTCGTTGGAATTGGATAATCGTTGTATGATTGATTTAGATCTTTTATTCAAATAGTCTTTTCATTCGATTTATGTATTTGATTTTTGTTGTTGAGAATGCATGATCATACAACCGTTTTACCTTCTTGTATATATGAATCGTAAGACGAGTCATGCTTATGGGAGATGAATCGTGCTCCAACCTTAGTTTAGTATAGACGATTCGTGCCGACCAAAGATGATTCGTGCATACGTTTTGAATATACTCATCTTCTTGATGATGATATTGGGGCTTGTAGCCACGATACATCATTATTATCCGGACCATTGATTTACTAGAATTAGATACTTTAATTACATGATATGAGATTAGTAGTGAATTTGAAATCCTAAGTCTCTCTCCATATTTAGATTATTTTCTTTATTTCACTTTGGCGACTAAATTTTTAGTCACCAAAAGTCATCTTTTAGTTGCCAAAACTTTTTAGCGACTAAAGTTTTTGGTTGCAAGAGTAGTCGCTTAAGGATTGCCGGGAAACGTAATTGGTGGCTAAAATTATTTTAGTCGCAAAATGTACTGAAATGCCAACTAATTTTTTAGTCGCCAAAATTATTGAAAAAAAATTAAATGTCACATTTTCAACGACTAAAAATATTTTGTCGCGAAAAACCTTACTTATATCTAACTACTAAAGATTTAGTCGCCAAAATTTTTTTTGTTCCTTCTATTATTTTTTTTGTATTTAGTCACATAAAGTGTGATTGTGTTTTAGCTACTAAAAGTTTAGTCACCTAAAGTCTCACATTTTTCGCTAATAAACTTGCAGTCGGCAAAAGTGTTTTTGTTGTTCATCAAAAAATTTTTGGCTACAAAATATTTTAGTTGCCAAATGTTAGATTGTTTTTGGCTACTAAGGTGTTAGTCAAATAAAGTCTGGTTTTCTTTTTGGCTACTAATGTTTTAGTCGCTAAAAGTCTATTTTTTTTGGCTTCTAAGCTTTTAGTAGGCAAAAGTCTCACATTTTTTGCTACTAAACTTGTAGTCGGCAAATTTTTTATTTTTTGGCTACAAAATATTTTAGTCGCCAAATGTCTGATTATTTTTTAAGTTTTAGTCGCCTAATGTCTGCTTTTTGTTTGCACTAAGCGTTGTAGTCGCCATTATTGTTTTCTAAAATTTTTTATTTGGTTTTAGCTACTAACATTTTAGTTACTGAAATATGTACTTCCTTTTTTACTACAAATTGTTTAGTCGCCAAAAAAATGCTTTTATGTTTTATCACAAAATTCTAATTTCTCCACAACATGTGTGTATTTCGTGCAACCTATGGTATATATATAAACAAAACAATACATATTTTATCAATCATTTCACAATGTAAAATTATCAATCATTCCACAATCCATATTACTTCCAACCATCCAAAAATGAATAACTTTAAATGTATATATTCCATACAAACCAACTATTGTCCAAACTAAAATTATATTTCCATACAAAAATCCAACCCTCCATATACAAAAAATATATTTATTACCATGCGATATGGCCATTTGGCGTGGCACAAATTACCATTGTAATCTGTACCACGACCAAAGTTGATCTATATGCCATGCTAGCAACTATCAATTAGATTACAAAAGTTATATGTATCAGTAATACTAATCTACACAAAAGTAGAGGACAACATAGTTAGCAAGATTTACACAAAAGTGTCAAATGTCCTCTATAAACAAAAATATAGACTATCCACAAGTCCACGCCAAAAGCCATCTACAAAAAATAAAAAGAAAATTGCACCCATTACAAAATATCAACTGATTCAGACATATGAAAAAGGTTGTAATAGCATGTATTTAATGTAGAACAATCTAGAAAAGCCTTTTTTCGAAATTCAATCGTATGTATGTATCATGAAAAGGTTTATTCCAAACTTGATTTCAATTTACAAAATATACAATTTTTAGGAGCATGCCTCTTCATAAAATAAATGCTTATTGCTAGAATGTTTTAGTTGTAAATTTATTTTAACTCTTCTTCATTCCCATTTTCCTAGCTAAAGTAAAATAAATGAGTAATCTAGGGGGTTATCTCCATAACCATATCATGCTTTCTTAATACGTTTACCACCCAAATAACCACATTATATGATGAAACAATGGCATCATTTACATCAAAATGTTGAACATTTATTGGATGTCAAACTCTCTCTTTTTGGAATAAGTTTATGGTGTTTTTGGCAGTAACTTTCAACCTACCCGTGTTAATTATATTTCGTCTATTGTCACAAGTCCTATTTGCCATAGGAAAACCAGCTATGACATTCTTATGGTGGTTCTGGGGCTGTTTTGCATGTTCGCCCCCTTAATGCATTTTTCCATTAAGTTTTAGGCATTTTCGGCACTAACTCTCAACCTACGTATGCTAAGGCATTCTGTTTGTTGTCACAGGTCCTATATGTCATAGGGAAGCTGGCCGTGACATTCATATGGTGGTTATGTGGCTGTTTCACATTTTCGCACTCTTAATGCCATTTTTCGATTAAATTTAAGGTATTTTCGACTCTAACTCCCCACCTACACGTGCTAATTACAATATGTAGAGATGTACTTCAATATGTTGTAACTAATTTATGTTTAATATTGATTTGTAAGCCTAAGGGCATTCTTTGTTATTCTTTGAATTGGAATGATTCATCATTTGTATTACACGAGAGAGGACATTGTTGATTATTCCTTTATACTTCTTTTGACTCATATACTTTGTAATTGGACTTAATGAGGATTTTGGTATTATATTCGAGTATAAGAATTTGGGGGCGTGACAATTTGGATTTTTTAAATCATTTTAGTTATCAATTTCGAAGTTTGAATAGAAATCATAATAGATAGTTTTTGAATAAGATAGATATACACAATTAATCACATGGCACATATCACAATTATAAATTTACACATAATTAAATAAATATAATTATGATATGCATGTTGGGATCGTCACAAAATGAACAACAATAAAATATATAAGTGTGTATTTTGTAGAGCTTAAACTCAAACATTTGTTAAAAAGATAAAAATCATTTTCAATTGAATTTTACTAATGGTCCAAATTGAAATTGTTATTAAAAGTAACAAATTCATTTAAAAGCACTCCAAGACACCCCCAAAAGTGTAATAATAATAATAATAATAATAATAGTCCATGTATAATGGACTAATAGGGCAGATTTGAAATTTAGAAATTTTTTAGGCTCGGGTTTAGGCAAGGACGGATTCAAAATTTTCATATGGATGGAAGCCAATATATATATATATATATATTAACAAAAAAATTTAAATAAAAAATATGGATTGTAATATCAATTTTCTACCGACATATAAAAGGCAAAAATAAGACAAAAACATATACAAATAAATATTTTTTTTTACCCACATTGAAAAAGATAATGATTGTAAAAAATAATATATTTAGTGAAGTAAGATATTTTGAGTTGTGCTTCATATTCTTTCATGTCATTAAAAACATCTATAAAAATAATTAAAAAAAAAGTACTTTAAAATCTTGCATAATATCTTTCTCAATGAATATGATTAAATAACTAGCTAATACCTTATTTTATTATCTGAAAATAGGGCTTGTTATCAATGGTAGTTATAAAAATTATTAATTTTATTATATTTTGTCTAATTTGTTAATTTTATACTTTGATTCAATATTTTATAGATATAGAGGAGCAACTATCCAGTTAAGATTTGTGAAAAAAAAAAATAAGGCGACAAACCTCTATAATTTAGAAATAATAATAATTAATACTACTATAATAACGGAGGTTTTTGAAATCATAGGGGGCAATCGCCCCTCTAGGTCCATCCTTGGGTTTAGGATGGATATATTAACAAGTTATGTTGTATTGGGGTTAAATTGACACATAATCTTTCTATTTAATTCAGCTCAATTAGCCTGATTAATGTCCCAATACCAAATATGCTTAGTAGACAAACCACCTAAATAATATATAATATAATAGTCTTTAACGAAATTTGACGTTCTTTTAATAATTATACTTAGATAATTATAAAGTACGCTTCGTTTTGAGATTTATAAACTTTTTGACAAATCTAAAAAATTATAATTAGTTTAAAATTATTGAACTTTTTTTTTAATAGAAATTGTTTTTATAGTGTTTAAATAAATATGATAAATTATTTTTATTTTATAACGTTTTTATATTTAAAAAAATATATAATTTTCATTTCGTGCGCAGTACGGGTAGTTTATATTGATGCCAATGTCTATACTATTACTGAATATGTTTTTTTTTTTTCATGTGAATGTTTATATTACGTTTTTTTTTTAATAATATATTTATTTATGTGATTGCTTGATTTTGAGATTTATAAACTTTTTTAATGGAACTTAGCAAACAATCTTGAGATTCTTTTAGAAGAATATTATATTTAAGTTGAATAATACTAGATGTATTAATTAGTATATTAACAGATGGTATAGTATAATTTTAGAGGTTTTAAATATTTATAATTTGTATAATAGGTAAGATCAGTAATAATGACATAACATTAGTTGGTACACTAATGTGTACATTAATGGAGTTGATTGGGAGCTCTAAAAAACATACCACTAATAGCTCTAATGAGTTGGAAATGTAAAAAAGAAAAAAACAACAGATACACCCATCACATCATGGGGGGAGCCAGCTCATTAATACTCCCCTAGTGCTCCCTTTTTAGTGCTCCTAAGTATTTTTAGTATATTAATTAGTGCATGTAGCACCATCGATTTAAGTTTTTTTAAATAATTTTAAAACAAGATTTATAGGATTTACTTATTTTCATATTGAAATCATTTTATATAAAAAAGAACCAATAGGGTTATGAGAATATGAACATGACCAAAAGGGGCCAGAAGTTAGGCTTGTGAGATTTATGAAAAAATATCCTAAATAATTTGATTATTTAATAATGGAGAAATAAAATAATAAATAATTTTCTCACATTTTGTAAAAAAAGGTGTAAATTGAAAGTCCACCTAGAGTGATTTAGAAAGTTGGTTAAAAGTTATTTTTTTCATTTTTTTTTATTTTTTTGTGTGCAAAAAATGTGAGAAATAATATAACTTAAAATATGTTAAAAGTTAAAAAATATGAGAGATGATATAACTCAAAATTGGTTAGACTATTAACTGATCCTCGACCGCGGCCGCGGGGGGGGGGGGGGGGAATTTAATATGAAAATTCAAAAAAGAACTGAATATAATTATAATAAAATTGTGCGAGTGATTGTATTTTTACCAAACATGCGGGGAGGTCATTGGAATTTACACAATATAATTCTATATATATAGGCAGCACTAAGGTTAGGGTTTTGGTATGGTATTCTCAATTCTCACTTTCTCCGCAGCTAGGTTCAGAAAAACAACATTCATTATTATTGGTTTCTTTCTCCTCTCCCCTCTCTTTTAGCGAATAGTCAGTCAAGTTCATCTCATCATCAATTCTTTGTTGTTTCTGTAAAAATTTCTGTGATTTATTTATTTTATTGTAAGGTTCTGTATAAAAAAAAGGAAAGAAAAAAAAGAAAGAAAGAAAAAGCTACATGTACCAAGGGAAGGGTTTGAATGAGAGTACCCTTGATCTTGAAATTGGCCAAAGTGGCTGTAGCTATATAGATCTATGTATCATAGAGAGAAGTTTTACTGGCCGGTTGTTGTTTATTTCCGTCAACATATCTGCTTACCGAGCTTCTCACATCTTTTTTTACTCTCTCTATATATCTACATTTTTGTAGAGATATGAGAAGGGGGAGAAGAAGAAGGAAATGACATGGATTAATCTTTTCCAGAAACCCTTTTCTCTAAAATCAAACCTTTCTCTCTCCATAATTAGGAGAGCGGAGGTCAACTTCCAGGCATTCTGCTATTTCCCAGCATTTTGCGTCTTTCGGTGTTTACATTGAAAAATGTCTAGGAACCTAATTTTTGTGGTTGAAATGGCTTAAAATTGTCAAATAATTAGGGCACAAAAATTAGGACTCCTAAACATTTTTTTATATTGACAATGCTACGTAGCTCAAATTTTGTGGTTCAAAAGTGGCTCAAATGGCCAAAACGACGTCGTTTTGAGTACAGAACAACATAAAAATGGCCAAAATGACGTCGTTTTGGCCATTTGAGCTACTTTTGAGCCACAAAATTTGAACTACGAGACATTTTTCTTTTTATATAAAAATTCACTTTCCAAACACCATCTAAGCCTTCTTTTGGGGGAGTGAGTTATAATCTACTTTTCAAATTATAACTCACTTCCTTTTCTCACAAAAGACTGATTATAATAAGTTTTTAATTAATTTTTAATCAAAAAATTGATTATAATTATTTTCCTAAAATAGTCTAAATAAATGATTAAATGTTTCTCACGATATGAGATATTTAGAAATTTATTAAATAAATGATTAAATGTTTCTCACGATATGAGATATTTAGAAATTTATTTAGTAAAAAATTTAATATAACATTACTTTTTATCTTATTTACGAGGAATTGTTTTGTTTTTAAGAATTTTATTCAGAAAAAATTATTAATTTTGTTTGATTTGAATTTTTAGAATTTATTTTTCAGAAAATTAAATTTTTTTTTTTGTATTTTTATTGAATTTTTTAATATTTTAAGTAATTTTTTTTTTAATTTTTAAATATATCTAATATAAATATATTTAAAAAGTATAATATTTGTGAAAATAATTTTTAAAAAATTTATTAAATACCAAAAAAATATAATTAAAAAAATAAGAAAATTTAATATATTTTTCGTATTCTTATATGTTTATTAATTTTTTAAAATATTTTTTTATAAATATTTTACTTTTTAAATACATCTAAGTTATGTGTATTTAAAAAAGTAAAAGAATTGTTTAAAATTTTAAAAATATTCACTAAAAATAAAAAATAAAAAATTCAAAAAATAAAAAATTTAATTTTCAGAAAATTGAAACTATAAATGCGCTGATTCTGTCTTTTAGGAATTATTTCAATTTTTTTTAATTAAAATTTCATATTTTTTTTTTTTAATTTCACCTCTATTTCACTTTTTTTTTTTTTTTTTTTTTTTATAGTTTTTTACAAATATTTTAATATCTGCTCAAATCAAGTTTTATTTTCTCCTCATTGTTGACAAAAAATTTTGCAACTGTTTTTCAAATTCAACGACGCCCATTTGAAAAGTGATTCTTTTAGTGATTTTTTTTTTGGGAAAATGCCTCCAACCCCAGTGGGGGTGCTGGGGGTCGTGCGTGTCAAGCCGTGATTGGCCAAAAAAAAAAATAGTTTTTTTTTTTTTTGTGTTTTCAGCCAATGGGGATGCGCCACATCACTGGGGTGCCACCCCCACTGGGAGTCGGTAGCATTATTATTTTTTTTTTTTGGAACTAAAATTAGTGCTAAAAAAAATTTTGAAAAGAGTTTTCAAAATTGGACAATTTATTTTATTTTATATTTTGAAAATAGTTTTGTAGTTTGAAATGATTTGTAGTTTTTTTGTAGTTGAATAAATAGATATGAGAGAAAAAATAATTGATTGATGTGTAAGATGTGAGAATAAGGGAACGAAACAAAATTATTGATTGATGTGTAAAATATGAGAATTAAAGATGAGATTAAGAAAAAAAAGTGATTGAAAACTAGTTTGGTTAAACGAGTTTTGAGTTATATTTTAAAATGTAAATTGTTGAAAAAAGTTTTGAAATTTGATAATTTGTTTAGTTATTAGTTTTGAAAATAATTTTAAAATGATTTATAGGATTTTTTTAGTCGAATAAATAGTTGTGCGAAAAAATTTAATTGATTGATGTTATAAAATGTTAGAGAATGAAAGAAGAGAAGAGCATAAAGAAGAAGGATATGTAATTGATTAATTTATTAATAATAAAAAAAAAAAAGAGGAGAGAGAAAATTGAGTTTTAAGTTGTATTTTAAAAATTTGTTAACCAAACAAATTTTTTTTATTTTTGGGTGAATTACATTAATAGTCCCTTATGACACATTTGATCATGAATTTTGAATATTGTTTCAAATAAACACAATCGAAAACATCATTAAATTTTTCACAGGTAAAATCATCATTTTGATAAAATATAAACTAATTTGACAAAAATAAATGTCAAACAAATATTTTTGAATTTTTAAAAATTATTTCTATTCATTAAAAATAAAATTATGTAAAATTGATAAATCTTTTAGATATTTATTTATTTTTATCAAATTAATTTTTATTATGTGTTTGGATGATAATCGTGTAAAATTAATTTTTAAAAATTAATCATGTAATTTTTATTAATTTTTATCAATTTTACATAATTTTATCATTGGTGGATAAAAATAATTTTTAAAAAATTAAAATATTTTTTTGACATTTATTTTTGTCAAATTAGTTTATATTTTATTAAATTGACAATTTTTTTCCTTGAAATTAAATAATGGTATCTTCAATTGTCTTTTTTTAGAATAAGATTCAAAATTCATGATCAAATGTGTCATAATTAAAAAGTCAGGAATCAAAATGACACGAATCTCAAACTATAAGGACTGTTGATGTGATTTGTCCTTTATTTTTAATCTAAATCATGTTTTAAAAACTAAACCATATTTATGTGTTTTGAGTTCTCAAAAAATAATTTGAAAATTAAACCAAAGACAACAAATATGTTTGGAAGGATAATTTGACATTTTTTTTTAAAGAAAAAATGCAAAAAAGTAAAATGAATAATAAGGATTTTTTTTACTTTTTTCTATGAATTGAAAATTTGTAAACTTCTTATTTTTTTGGTTTTTTTTTGTTAACAATTGTTGGGGGCATTTGTTAAGAAGTGTCTATAGGGTGTTATTTTAGAGGGCTCTCAATATATATTATTTATGAAAAAATTAATTCAATTCAGTAATTGTAATTTTTATATTTTATTGCATTTGTTTTCGAAACAACAGATAATAAAATATATTTTTGAAATAGACCATCTATTTCAAAAATAGATGATATACGGATTGACTTAAATTTTTTCCATAAATGATATATATTGATATTCATACAAAATAAATGATTTTGATTATCGAAACAAGACGCGTAATACGCTCTAGAGCACTCAAGTTTTCCAATGTTGAGATTTTAACATTAAGAAGCCCAACCCTATTAAAAATGTATTAACGTCTTTACTATTATAGAAATTAGCATATCACCCGTACTATGTACGGATTGTGTTTATAATCTATACTATGGCTTGGTTTGGGAACATGTTATTTTAATAACTTTTTGGCTTTTTACGAAAAGGTGTGCAGAAAAATAGAGAGATGATGTGATGTGTTTTAGTTAACTTTTTGGCTTTTTGGCTATTTTAGCCACTTCCCAAACGTAGCTATGTCTTATTTTTTTCCTTTTTTATATTATATTAAAATTTAATATTTTGATAATAATCATATGTGTTAGACTTTTCAAAGAATTAAATGTTTTTTTTTATTATTATATTATATTAAAATTTAATATTTTGATAATAATCATATGTGTTAGACTTTTTAAGAAATTTTTTTTATGCTTGTTCTTAATACATTAAAGTGTTATTATGAGAGATAATAATCATATGTGTTGAGACTTTTCAAGGAATTCATATGTGTTGGATTTCAAAGAATTTTTTTTATACTTGTTCTTAATGTATTAAAATGTTATTATGATGGTAAGACTTGGGAGTTAGGAGAAGTTAATAAATGTTAAGATTTTTTTTTTTTAAAAGTCAAAAAATCAAAAAATTTAGATTGGGAGATTAGAGTTTTGATAATAATCATATGTGTTGGACTTTTCAAAGAATTAAATGTTTTTTTTTATTATTATATTATATTAAAGTTTAATATTTTGATAATAATCATATGTGTTAGACTTTTCAAGAAATTTTTTTTATGCTTGTTCTTAATACATTAAAGTGTTATTATGAGAAAATAATCATATGTGTTGGGACTTTTCAAGGGATTCATATGTGTTGGATTTCAAAGAATTTTTTTTATGCTTGTTCTTAATGTATTAAAGTGTTATTATGATGGTAAGACTTGGGAGTTAGGAGAAGTTAATAAATGTTAAGATTTTTTTTTTTTAAAAGTCAAAAAATCAGAAAATTTAGATTGAAAAATTGGAGCGTCGACAAGACTTGGGGTTAAAAACTCCCTTTTGCTTAATATATAGTATAGATATAGATTGAAAAGGCAATAAATGTATTGTACTAAAGAACTCAAAATATTTTTCTTATAAAACTTTCATTTATTAAGGACACATAGAAAGTTTGTCTTGAAAAGGTTAACACACCATTATTACTAAAATATTTTTAATAACCAAATTTATATTTTAAATTTTAAAATGATATTTCTTAATCTATGTGTCGATTTTTAATAAAATTGATATTTTTAGAATTTTTTCATAAAGATTTATTAAATAAAATCTATATTGGCTATAATTTTTTTTACTGTTTCATCTAAAAAAATATTTTAACCAAAAAGTCATTATAAATTGACACATCACTCTCTACTTTTCTGCACATATTTTTATAAAAAAAAGCTATTAAAATATTTTGTTCCCAAACAAGCTGAAATGCACATCTCTTGTAAGGCTCAATTGCAAATTTTGATCCAAACAATTATCGAAACATAGTAAATATAGTTCGAAATATAGCAATTATTCAAGTTTTACGACTCGATTATAGAACCATCTCTTATAATTTTGTAAGAATTTTTAACTTGGAATATTGAAAATAATATATATATAGATTTAAGTAAAAATGTATATGAAGAGAGAGAGAGAGAGAGATGTTAGCGCGTTGATGGCTGAAATAGGAAGAGAAAAGTAATAAAAGATAAAGACAAAATTGTTTAAAATTAATATGCACAAGTTTTTTATGTCCTTAATCAATGATACATAAATTTTAAAAAACTTTATGTATTAGAAAATGTTAGCTGTATACTTATCTATGCTTAGGATTCTTATACACATAGGCTTCTTGGCCTATATATACAGGCTTCTCTTATTGTATTGTATTGATTTTAATAATACAGTTCATATACTTTTTTTTTCTTTCTCTTTCTCTCTCTACTATTTTAACATGATATTAGAGCCTAGGGTTTCTCTTAGCCTCCTCTTCTTCTCACATTGGTTTCTATGTATCTCGTCCTTCCCTTTGGACTATACCAGCTTCTTTGTCTTTTCAAGACGAAGCCAATGCCACTAGAACCATCTCCATCCGACGCCACACACGCCGCTAGAAGATTGGTCATGCACTCTGCTGTTTCCTATGCACCTTCATGCGCTTCTGCTCTTGTCTCGCGCTATCTTGCGCCACGACCTCATCTGTTGACGTGAGCCGCGTGTTCTGACGTCATTGCTAACGTCAGCCCTGGTTCACATTGCGTCGTTGCTGTCTTCTTGCTATCGTGTGCCACGCACACCTCTGCTAATGTGCCCCCCGCGTTTCTAACGTCAGCCCATCTTGCTGTGACGTCAGTCCTAGTTCTGGTTGACCAGGTTGGTGAAACAACTTTGACTAACCAATTCGCCGCCTTTCTAGTCATTTTTTGGCACGTTCAGACCATATCCCACTTGTTTTCGGCCTCTTGAATCTGCTGGTGTGTCTTGTTTTGACAAAATTAGCCTCTACAAAGAACCTTCTCCTTGTTTTTGCCCTATTTGAACATCATGGATCGTTCAGACAACATCCATTCAGTTTTTGTTATACTTAATGGGTCAAATTATGTTAGTTCGGCCTAAGCTCTCTCTAGCTTCATCAAAGGGAAACGACAGATCCTTATTGGTGCTCTTCTCAAACCTACCCAAAAGGAGGATGAGACTGACTCTGCATTCGATGACCGTCTTGACAAATAGGAAAGTAAGAGTTATCAAATTATTACATGGTTCCGGGCAATCTCAGTTCCCTCCATTAATCTCTAGTTTGGCTGGTGCCAAGATGATGATCACATTGCTTCTCCTACCAAAGCAATTATCAGGCCACTAGACATGCTCTTCAATATCAATTGTTGCAAACTTTTCATCACATACGCCAGACATCCGGTCAGTCTATCAATGAATTCTTATCCTAGATGTCGTCTGTTTGGGACCAACTAGCTCTTTCTGAACCTACATGGGCATATTCTGAGGATGCACAACTGTTTATTACTTATCGGAATCATCAGTGACTATTACAGTTTCTTATGGCTCTTCATAGCATTTTTGAACTTGTGCGTACTTCTTTGTTCCATCGTTTGCCCTTGCCTACTTTAGAGTAAGCCATTACCGAACTATTATTAGAGGAGACTCGTTTTAGGACTCTCAAATCTCAGAATGTAGATTCTGTTCTTGCGACACCATCATTACGGAGTTCCTCATCTTCACAGCTCGCTTGTTTATGCAATTATTGTCACAACTGTGGCTTGCCAGCCACTCATTCTTTTGTTCAGTGCCAGGTTGTTCGCAAATGCTCTACTTGCTACAAGACTGCTCTAGGTCATCTCCAACGCCATTGTCCTCGAGGCCACTCTAAGGCGCTGTTTGGGAAGGGGCTTAAAAGGCTATTATAGCCTAAAAAAATTTTTTAGCCAAAAAGCTCTCTTTTTGCAAGCTTTTTCAAAAAAAAAAAAAAAAAAAAAAAAAAATAGGACTGCACCCCGGCAGTGTAGGCACAGCCTACACTGTCAGCCTACACTACACAGCCGGCAGTGGCTAAATGACGATTTTACCCCTTGACTTTAATTTTAAAAAATATGTGTAGGGGTAAATTTGTCATTTTAAATTAAAACATCATTTCAACACACTTTCCAATACAACAACTCAACTAAAAAATCATCTCATCTTCCCAAACACAAAAACTAAAATAGTCACTAAAATAGTCAAAAAGCCAAATAGCCTACTAAAATAGCCACTTCCCAAACGAGGCCTAATACTTCATTCTAGGTACCAGTCCAAATCTGGCCAAGGTTCTCGCTTCGCTAATGTTTCCTTTAAGGGTTCTTCTACTCACCACTCCACTGATTCCACTACTCCTTTTTTCTCTATGGATGATGTTGAGTCCATCATCCAATAGGTGCTTGCCAAATCTGGTACTCCTCCCTTTACTGCTCTTTTAGTGACCTCAGGTAACTCTCCATGGTATTTTGATTTTGCATGCTATAATCATATGACTTCTGACTCCACTATGTTTTCTTCTATATCACCATCCTCTTCTGTTCCCACTATACACACTGGTGATGGTTCTCATTTGATTGTTCGTCACATTGGTCAAATTTATACTTCCACTGCGTCTCTTTTTGATGCTTATCACATTCATGCTCTTTAATTGAACTTTATCTTTATTGGTTAGTTATGTGAACTTGGTATAACCGTTACCTTTTATGCTAATGGTTGTTTGGTGTAGGACCTTCAGACAAGACAAATCCTTGGGATAGGCTGCAAGTATGGACATCTGTTCGAGCTTACCCATCTTCGCATTCCCCACAAATCATCTACTACTGCTCCACACAAATCATCTATTGTTGCTCACATTGCTTCCTCTTCTGCATCTACTTCAGCCATGTCTTCTTTTCACCTTTGGCATTGTCGCCTAAGACATGTCTCTTTTAGTCATTTTTTGAAAACTTTGGTTTCTAGTGGTCAGTTAGATCGTGTCCGTTTTGAAAATGTCGATTGTTTATCTTATCAAATTGCTAAACAACTTGCCTTTTCTTTTAATAAAAGCAATTCTATGTCTACTGCTCCTTTTGAGCTTGTAAACCCATTTACAACTAACAGTACTCTTGCCGGGAAGAAGATCAACCACATCCCAGTTATGAGTTTTATCGAAAGTTTGCAGTTTATCAGTCATAGCTAGTTGCCAAAGAGGGTTAAAACAAGCTTCTTGATAGGAAGCAGGTTCATGAGAGAAAAAGGCAGTGGAATCAATAAGCTTATCACGAAGAAGAATAAAAGGTTACCTTACCCGTGTGGAATGACGCTCTAGTGGAGGAGGAACCTCAATGGGAGGTAGAGATGGAGGAACCTCTACAAGAGTTGAAGAAGGCGTAGGGCCATCAGCAGACACAGGATCCTCAGGATGGACGATAAGCGTAGGCAGCTGTGGAAGCATGGAGTCAGAATCTGCATCAAATGCATTAGAGAACATGTCTATAGAAAGATTAGTAAAGATCGGTGAGTGGGTGGACTGAGGTAGGTGAAACTTGGAAAGATGTGAGAACATTTTGTGTTCCCAGAAAATCACATGACGGGAAATACAAAGTCGCTTGGAGATAGGATCCCAACAACGATACCCTTTATGTTCTATACCATATCCTAGAAAACAATAAAGATGAGAATGATGTTCTAGTTTAGTGTGTTCATGAGACTGAAGTAGAACAAAATGAGCAGAACCAAAAACTTTAAGAGTGGAGTAGTTAGGAGGAGAGCGATACAAGTGCTTGTAAGGAGAAGTATTAGCTATGACAAGTGCAGGGACACGATTTATGGTGTGGATGACAGTGAGGACAGCTTCCCTCCAAAACTGTTCAAGACAAGAAGATGAGATGAGAAGAGCCCGGGTAGTGTCTAGAATACGACAGTGCTTCCTTTCGGCTCGTCCATTTTGTTGGGACGTGCTTACACAAGATCGATGAGATAATGTACCATTAGCTCGAAGAAAATAAAGAAATTCAGAATCTAAGTACTCCTTAGCATTATGAGAATGAAAGATTTTAATAATACAATTCATATACTTCTCTCTCTCTTTCTACTATTCTAATATGGTATCAGAGCCTAGGGTTTTCTCCTAACCTCCTCTTTTTCTTCATCACGTTTGTTTCTTTCTTTCTTTCTTGTCTGACAGATTGATTCCTTCTCACATTAGTTTCTACGTATCTCGTCCTTCCCTGTTTCGATGATTGGACTATATTAGCTTTTTCGTCTCTTCAAGACGAAGCCAACGTCACCAGAATTATCTTCATCAGACGCCACACGCGCCGCCAGCAGATTGGGCACAAGCTGTGCCCGTTTCCTACGCACCTCTACGCTTTGATCTCCTTTCCAAGCTCAAGTTGATATCTTCTCTGATCTCCTCTCCAAGCTCAAGTTGATATCCACCTTACCACCTTAAACTTGAGAAGGGGTGTTAGCTGTGTACTTATCTATGCTTAGGATTCTTGTACACCTAAGTTTCTTGTACACTTAATTTTCTTGGCCTATATATATACAGGTTTCTCCTATTGTATTTTATTGATTTTAATAATACAGTTCATATACTTCTCTCTCTCTTTCTTTACTATTCAATAATATTAATGAGCTTTTGACTTGGTTTTTTTTTTTTTTTTGCATTCTTTGTAGTTACGTTTTTAACTACTTTTCTTAACCATTTTATCTTCCACCGTTTGTTTTTTCAACACTAGTACATTATTTTTTCACAAACAAATTAACGAATTAATGAAGCATAAGTGTATCTGCCATAGCAGCTAGTGGTCACCAAAAATTTTCTTGTTAATAGCATTTGACATAAGGCACAATAATCAAATTTGCCCAACAAAATGGTAAACCTAAACTATTTAGAAATATTATTTTAATTACAAATAATATACAAACATGCATAGAACTTAGGTAATTGTGCCAATGAATCATGAGCTGCTTATATCCATAAGATCGGGATTCAATTTTTGGTGGCCTAGATCACCACGTCATCATGATACTTGAGATTCTACATTTTTCTGGAATGAAAAAAATGTAAGATTCGGCTCAACCTTGACTTGTTAAGCATATTTGGTTGGAATCATTAATGATGTGGTAATCTCGAACAATCAAAGATCTTATTCTTCTATCTCCATCTCTATCTCTGATTTTAGACCCGGTCACGAGTTGGCTGAACTGATCTGGTTGTGTTTCTTGTTTCCTTGCATAAAAAATTACACATCAAATAGTTTTGCCAAGGTTTGAAACCATGACCTATAATGGCCCTGTTTGGTAGAACTGTGAGAAAGTACTTACAGCTTATGCCTAAACAGCTTATAACTTATAACTATGAACATAAGCTAATTTCTGACTTATAAATTAAGCATCTCTTGCCCCACTCAAAGAATAAGCTGATTTCTGACTTCCAAAAAGGTATAAGCTATAAGCTATAAGCTAAACCAAACACATCAAAATAGCTTAAATTAATCTAAAAGCTGAAATAAGCAACTTTTAAACTGCACCAAACAGACACAATATAAGTAAAGCCTCCCTTGCCATTGCATTATATATATATATATTATTTGTATCAAGGGCCTATAATATATAATATAAGATAAATTACAAATACATCTATTGAAATTTGCTTAAAATATGAATTACCCTCTGTAATTTAAAAAATTACAAATACCTTCTTGTCAGAATTTTTTATTTAACAGAATTAATTGAAAAAGTAAAATTCTTAACTGTTCACCTATACAATAATAAAAGTATCTGAATTTTTAATTGAAATAAAATTTTTACATTATTAAAAACTATTAATTAACTTAATGATTTATTAATAAAATGACCTATTTGTTATGAAATTAAAAACCCTAAGAAGCATAATGTAATTTCTAAAATCACAGGAATAATTTATAATTTAAATAAACCCCAGAAGATGTATTTGTAATTTATCCTATAACATGTTATATATTACTTTTTAAAATTTAAGGAGCGTAAAAATTACTAATTAAATTTTAATTTGTAATTTTAGCTTAAAAAAATTATTACCCATATTTGTATTTATATACCGATCAAAAAAATATTTATATTTTTTAATATTTATAAAATAATTATAACGTTACAGTTCAATTTGTTTTTGTTTTGACCGGATAGTTGAACCAATAACACATCTAGTTCACTTTTCAATTCGCTCACCGGTCCGATTTTTAAAATATTGTTATAAAGTTATTAATGCACTAGAGTTTAAAAAGTTACGAAATTTACTCACGTGTCATGATCAAATAGTAGATCCTCTATTTAAAGGCGAAGAAATATTGTTTATAATCATTGTTTAGAAATTGGTGAAAGAAATTCTGAATCTTGTACTTGTATGTATGAATTCACCCTACTTCAATCTGGACAGTTTCATCTCTTTCCTTGGCAAATAAATAGCTCTCCCAGTTCATTGGATCAATTTGACCAGGTAGCAAGAGGTTTACCTAAGTGACAAAACACATTAGAAAGCTGCCGAGTACAAAGCAAAGCGCAGGCACGAGTGAAGCTCCAAGGGAGGTTATGCACTGTCCACCGACAAATTTATGCACAAAATGATATGGTCGATGAGCACTATACTGAGTGTCCGCTGTAATCAACACCTCCAGCTAAACAACTTTCGTTGCACATAAGAAAACAGTCACATCGTACAAAGAATGCTGGAGAGAGACATGCAAAAAATTACAGAGGTCATGCAGTTTTGTGAATTTAGGAATCTTCAAACTGCATTTCCTGGATGATCTGCCCAAGCTTCATGTACAGAGCTCTCTGCTCCTTAAAACTGAGGTTCATCAAAATCTACATTCACAGAAAATGCCACCAACATAAAACTCCATGTGTTTATTGATTGATTCTGAATGAGAAACATATCCATGAGTACATGAACATGAGTACACAATCTTACCTGATCCAAAATCATCTCAATTGATAAACTTTGCGGCCCAACAAATGACTGATGATAAATGTATGCGAAAACGGCCATCACCATCTGCATGAACAGGTCAGATTAAGCACAACACTAAACAAACATATGCAAATTATTCATTCCAACAACAGTGACATTTCATTCTCATGTATAAGATTACATAAGAAGATTGTCGGCGAAAAATGGACATCCAAGCCAACCCATCCCATCTAATTTGGGATTGACATTACTTTCATCCTGCCAAATTTGTCTTTAATTCAATGCAGTTCTTAGGAATCATATTCAAATTGAAGAATAGTTCAAAGCAAAAGGGCAGTGACCCGTCACAAATACACAACAGCCTAAACATATTGAAACTCAACACTTTGCTGCATAATCTTGACAGTGAAAACTAATGAAGCAAAATTCTTACTCAACCATTCATATTTGGAACAATGATTGAGCAATGAGCCATATTTGTCAATGCAGTAGTAACAACCATTATGTAGCATGTGTGAAGCAAAAGGATTCAATGGACACAACAAAAAGCTAACAGGCGCTTTAAAAAAGGAATAGATTATCCATATTTATTAGCAGCATAAACATGCCAAAGTATATGTAGACATTTTATTCAAATAGTAACTCAACACAGCAACATAATATGATAGATTTCTAGTAACTGGGGATTGGGAGCACTTTTCTCAGATGATTCAATTGAGATTGCAGCATTCTGTTTCTGATCATTGGCCAATTTTATTGGATAGTTCGGGTGCCGGGAGGGGGGGCAGGGGTGTGTGTGGGGGTGTTCCGAATGGTCCAACACCATTTTGGTTTGAGAATATGTGGTTGTTAGCAGAGGGGTTTGTGGAGAGGGTGGCTGGTTGGTGAGGCAGCTATAGTGTGGTGGGGATGCCGAGTTGTCGATTGGCTCAGAAGTGGAAACTTCTAAAGTCTGACCTGAGACAGTGGAACTTGGAGTTGTTTCCTTTCAGTCTTACAGGGGTTGGATGAGAAGGACGTTGGGAAGGGGCTCAGAAGGAGTTTGGTCAGATGGAGGAGATTAGCTTTTGTCAAAGATCCAGAAGTTTGTGATTGAAGGATGGGGACCGTCATACGAAGTTCTTTCATTGGATGGCAAATGCTCATCGGTGAGTGCATCAAATAGGGAAGATGCGTCTTAACAGGGTGGTTCTGTCAGAGAAGGTTAGGGCAGGTATAGCAGGTTTTTATTAGCATTTATTCCGGGATGAAGGGGAGGTGTGGAAGCCAAGTTCAGAGGAGGTTGCTTTTGATGCTACTTCAGATCAAACAATCTCATCTTTCATGGTTAAACTCTTGCCCGTTTATTACCCTAAACAAACCCTACTTGTACCCTATACTCTTATTGCAATTTCAGCCATAAAATCCAATTAAAATCAGCACTAAAGCCCAGATTTGCTGCTGTCCTAATCATCCTACATCACGGAGGGGGTTATCTGTAAATTGGATATTGAGAAGTCGCATGATAATGTGAATTGGAAGTTTTTATTGCGTTGGAAAGGATGGGTCTTGGGGATATATGAAGAAGATGGATTTAGTTTTGTATATCTACTGTGCGGATGTCGACTTTGGTTAATGGGACGCCGGAAAGCTTTTTCCCTACATGGAGGGGTTTACGCCAGGGTGATCCTTTGTCACATTTATTGTTTATTTTGGTGATGGAAGTTCTGAGTTGGTTATTATTTTGAGCAGTTCAAGGGGGCCTATTGCGAGCTTTGTAGTGGGGACAGGTCTTACTCTCTTGGTTGTCTCTCACCTTTTTTATGTGGATTATGTGTTTATTTTCTGTGATGCGCGGATCAAATTGGTCATTTGCGGCATGTGCTTCTGTTTTTTGAGGCTATATCGGGGCTTTGAGTAAACTAACAAAGTCAGAGTTCATTCCTGTGGGTAAGGTGGCCCGGCTTCTAGTGTTGGTAGTTATTTTAGGGTGCAAGGTGGCTACATTACCGGTTTCTTACTTGGGGTTACCTTTGGGTTTCATTTTTTAGGTGAAAAGGGTTTGGGATGGGGTGGTTTATCATGTGCAGCGGCAGTATTTGTCGAAAAGAGGGCGGATCACGTTGATCAAGAGCGTCCTTATGAGTATTCCGACTTATTTCATGTCGGTGCATGTGATTCTTATGGCAGTTGCAAAGCATTTAGAGAAGTTGCAAAGGGATTTTTTGGAGAGTGGTGGGGAGGAAGGGTTTCATTATCATCTAGTAGCTTGGTATAGGGTTTGTGTTCCTAAAGAGGGGTGGTTTGGGAGGTTTGGGAGTTAGGCGCTTGGTTACGTTTAATGTGGGTTTTTTGGGGAAATGGTTGTGGCACTTTGTAAGGGAGAGGGACTGGTTGTGGAGGAAGGTGGTGGTGGAGAAGTATGATTTGGGCAGGGGGGTGGTGCTCGGGAAGGGCGGGCCAATTCATGGCCGAGGTTTGTGGAAGGAGATTTGATTAGGTCAGGAGAGTTTTGGAGGGTTAGATTTAAAGTAGGGGTGGGGGATAGGGTTCAATTGTCGAAGGACGGGTTGGGTGAGGTGCAAACTTTAGCTACGATGTTTCCTTTGATATTTGGTATTGCAGCTAATGTTGAGGAGGTGGTGGCTTCTGTTAGGGTGAGACAAGGGTAGTCATTTGTTTGGAATGTTCATTTGCATGATGCTATTCAGGATTGGGAGTTGGATCAATTGGTGGATCTTCTGGGGTTTTTATATGGTGTGCAATATGGAGGGGTTAAGGTGGATTCTCTAGTATGAGATTGTCCAAAGACCAAAGGGATTTTTTCAGTGTCGTCGTTTTATTTTGTGCTTGCGGGTGGAGATAATGTCCTGTTTCCTTGGAAGTGTATTTGGGTGGTGAGGACTACATCCGAAGTTTTGTTTGGTCGCGGCCTTAGGGTGTATCTTGACTATTGATAATTTAACTTGCCATTGACATATTTTGGTCAATTAGTGCTATTTATGTTGTAGGGATGTGGAGTCGGTGGATCATTTGCTTATTTATTGTCTAACTCTGTCTCGGCTTTGGATGTTGATTGTTGCAACTTTTGGTCTAGTTTGGATGCAACTGGGCTCAATGTTAGAGGTGTCGTAGAGTTGAAGCGGGGTAGGGTTGGGATAAGGCGTCATAAGGCATGGTTGATGGCTCAATATGCCTGTTTTTCGGGGTGTCTCATTCAGTTCCTTGGCTAGAGAGCCGGCTTCTTATGGTGCTTCATAGTTGGGTTATAGGTTCGATTGATCTAGATGTTTTGGCTTTTGTAGTTTTTGTGAGGATTTGATTAGTTAGTTTTGTTTGTGATGGTTTTGCTTAGTTAGTTCTGTTTGGGTCCTTTGTGGAGCTGATTTTTTGTATTCTTTGCATCGTCTTAATACTTCTTTAATAAAGTATGATTATTTATCCCAAAAAAATTATATGAATGTTGTATTATGTATTGAGAATAAAAATTAACCAATCATCCATCTTATATGGAAGCTACTACAAAGCCAAACCAAGAAACCAATTATTATTAACCCTCGAAAACCATATAAACATATGGTCATAATCACCTTTAAAATATGCTAGGATAACTTTCAATGGTAGGGCAAGGGACCAAGAGATGTTTGCTTGATCTGAACTTTGTTCCATGGTTAATATGAATCCAAATCTACTAATGGTTGGTTTGTGAATAGGCTATTTTAATAACTTCTTGGCTTTTTGGCAAAAATATGAGGTGAAAAATTTAGTATATTTGGGATATTTTTTGACTTTTTACGAAAAAAATGTGCAAAAAATAAAGAGGAAACAAAGGGCTTGTTTGGTTTGTTTTTGGGAGAGTTGTTTTTGAAAAAAATTTGGGAGTTGTTTTTGAAATTTTTTTGGTTTGTTTGGTTGTATATTTTAAAAGTAATTTTGGAGTTTGGGAGTTTGGGATGATTTAATATTTTGTTGTAATTGAGTAAATGTGTGTGAGAGAAAAAGTGATTGAGAGGGAGAGAGGAGAGAGAAGAGAGAAAAAGTGATTGATTGATATGTAAGAGAGAGAAAGTGATTTTGAAAATTTTTTGAGAAAAATCTCAAACCAAACAATTTTTTGAAATTTTTTTTCTAAAACTCAAACCAAACATACCCAAAATCTTTGACTTTTTAGCTTTTTTAGTGACTTTTTGGCTTTTTAGCTATTATTACTAAGACACCCAAAATACGCAGGCACGTGCAGAACACAAGCCCAAGAATGAAAACAAGAAAGAAAAGATCAGATCATTGAGATAGAAGATGTAATCATGCACTATAATTGCCCTGGACAATGCTCATACGTGGCCTATGAATTATCCATCTCGGACACTCCATACTTGGATAAGAGTATCGGATTGTGTCCAACATGTGTAGACATTCAACTATCAAGCATATTTAATAATTCAAGTTTACCACAAAACTATATCTAAAACACTCCTATTATTCATGAAATGCTCTATATCACCTTGTGAGCTTCATTTTTACCTAAGGAAGAAAGGAGAAAAAGAAGGAAAAAAAAAAATAAAAAGTGTATATTAAATTCTCGCCATGTCCCCATGTATTGAACATGAAAATTAAATGAATCAAACATTTAGACATATACTGAGCGGCCAAGTCCATGTAACTACCATGTTGGTTGATAATATAGTTTTAGGCAGACCATTGTGAAACTTGAAGTATGTCTTGCATAATAACAGAGTCAAAGATAACTTTTGTAGTACCGAGTGAAAATCTATAACTCAGATAAAAAAACTTCAGCCTCCTAAGTTTATGAAATGGAAAAAATAAGACTTCACTCTGGTGCGTGGGAATTAGAATAAAGTCATTTAGCAAATAAAAGTCCCTCCCAAGTTGGCCCTTTGTTTTGGGATGGCGAGCAACTCATGGGAGGGTTCACACAATGGACATTCTTATTAACAAGAGGAAAATAATTGTTAACTGGTGTCGTATACTTATATGTGTAAGGAGGAAGGAGAATCTGTGGATCATCTCCTAATTCATTCTATCTACAGTGGTTGGGGAGATATGAGTGTTGGTGTTGTCTCTGTTTGACATTTGTCAGGCATTCCTTAGCACAATGTAGGATTTAATTCTGAGTTGGAAATGGGTAAAGTGATGGTGAGTAGGACTCCTTGAATGGCTACCAATGAAACATGGATCCAACGGTAGAAATTTAATTGCTTATCTAATTGTCTAAATCTGATTTTGTATAAAAACATGCATGACACATTAAGGATATGTTAATTCGATAAATTCTGAAAAAAAAAGTAAAGTACTACTTTAATCCCATTTTTTTCTTAATTGGTATATATATATAAATAAATATTGAAAAGTATTCTTGTATTTATTATAAGTTATAACAATTATATTCTAATATTATGCAAAAATTATTATAATATCAATTTCATAATAGTTCAAATATGTGATCTAAAGTGTCCGAAGAAAAGTATCCAATAGTTATTAAAAATAATATCAAGTATCGGATATGTTTAAGAAGTATCGACTATGTATCTGAGAGTATTTGTATCCAATATAGGTATGATATGGATAAGACTCCCTTCTAAAAGTATATGTGCTTCATAGATAGCTACTCTGTGGATCATCTTTTAATTTATTCTATCTAGGGTGGCTAGGGAGATATGGTTGTAGGTGTTGACTTTGTTTGACATTTGTTGGGCGTTCCCAACCACCATGTAGGATTTATATTAGGGTTGGAAAGGGGTAAAGTGAGGGCAAGTAGGAGGCTTGGATGGACACTCTGTTGTGTCTAATGTGGTATCTTCGACATGAAGTGCATAGACGTTCTTTTGAGGATTTGTGGATCTCAATTTATATCAAGGAAAAATAGATCTATGGGTCAAGGATGAACACCCCCGACACATATTTGGATTTTGTTGACACCCTAGGTACTTGAGTTGTATAGAGGTTTTGACTTGGTATACTTACACTGTACCCCCTTGTGTCTTTTTCTTAAAATTTATTTCCTTATTTTAAAAATAAAAAAATAAAAAGAAGAAGAAGAATCTAAGCTCCTCAATTTGCTTCTTTTAGTTTGACTTGAAAATAGCTTAGTGCAAACATCGTGAAATTTACTCATGGTTTTTCAGTCCATCCATAAACCTTAGTTAATTTTTTCCCTACTTGTACTATTTATGCTTATTTTTCATTCATTCTCTACAATTTATCCTAGTTTTTAATACCACAAGATGTCACAATATTGAAAAACACAAAACAATGTATATTGATGAACTTGTGTTGTGATCTGGCAAAGAGAGGCCTCTTATTGAATTTTGTCTTTCCTGTCATCGCATTCTCACATTGCCCCTTCAAGGCCAAAGAATCTCTCCCACATATTTAGCACCAAAATAGGGAAGATAGTATGGGAAACATAACTTCAATAAGTTAAATACGTAAGATTAGTAATGTATCTCTGTTAGATGTTTATTTTTAAAACGTGCCAATCTTCTTAGACCAGATGGAATAACATTTTTTTCTCCAAAATAAAAAATTCATGGAATAATAAGCTCATTAGTCGTAACCAAAAGGGTACGTGACAAGCAATTATAAATTTTTTTTTTCCTTTTCTGGCATGTCACCTGGCAGTACATTCCATCCTCACCCAAGTACAAAAATTATACAACCTTTTGTACAGCTTACCTGGCAATCCATTCTATCAGTCATTCCACCATGTCCAGGAATACTATCACCAAAATCCTGAAACAAGAAAGAAATTAAAAAAATAGAATCAACATCTGTGACCTTCAATGCCATCTACAGTAATTTATAGAATGAAAAACAATAGTAGACCTTAATCTTGAAGGCTCTTTTAAAACCACTTGCGAAAAAACCTCCAAAAGGTGCTATTATTGATGCAAAAAGACCAAGCCACACCGCATGCCATTGAACAGGTAAAACCTGGGCTTCTCTCCAAGGAAACTGCAGAAGAAAATGACAAATGTTAAAGCATTATATTTTTCCATATATAAATAAATGAAAATTGCAAAAAAAGGAAGGGGGTGCAGGCCAAATACACAAGTATAGACAAGAATGCAAGCATTCTAATCAAAAGTCCAATGAAAACACACAAGCATTTTAATCAAAATCCAAGAATGCAATGTGGACAACAAAACTCCTAACAGCTTATGAGCTGGAACATCTAACCCTTGGAAACATCTTCTATTCCTCTCCCACCACATGCACCACATTAAGCACAAGGGGCCACCTCTCACATTTTCCTCACATACTCTTAATTCAACCTTTATTCCAACAAGCAACAAACTCTTCCATCATGCAACAAAAATTGGCTGACACCAGGCCACGAGGACTTTTCCCAGCATCTCAAGTTATCAATCTTGAAAATAGCATCCCAAGTGGCAGTCAAAGGGAAAAAAGCAACCTTCATTGGAGCCTTCGTAGGCCACATCCTTTTCCAATGAAAATTGGACAGACCAACATCCCTTAGTTCCTATATCAAGAACACACAGAATATCCTACTCTTGTGAGGCTTCGACCTTGAACAATCCCCTTCTCAAGCATTTGTCCATACAGCTTTTCCAAAAACAAATTTGTAGGCTCCACCTCCCAACCCATCAAGGTCAATTTAATTAATTAATGAAGAATGGCTTAGCAGAAAATGGAAATGTGGAGACATATCTTGTATTCGAAGTATAGAAACTTTGGTAATGGAAAGCAAATTGTTGGTGAAAATTCTGGTGCACATATGTTCAGTTAGTGTTCTCTTACCCATTTAGGAACCCACACTGGTAAAGTGAAGTACTCCGGTTTGAACAACGGACCAGGATCACAATGAAGCCAACGAGTTGACAAATCCTGTATATATTATCACCATGGGAACATAGACAAATTTCTTCAATGTTGGGCACAAGTTTTTAAATAAAAATGCCATATTATTGAATCATAACGTTTACCTTCCTTGGACATGTTAGCCACTCATAGCGACCCATAATATTTGCAAGCTGTGTAAACAATAGACATTGCAAAATCTCATAAACACAAGTATAATACTGAATCTTCTGCATTTTATTTAATATGTATGCATGGAATGAATATGCTTCTTAGTGAATTAACATTGACTAATAAAATCTAACGAAAAAGGCACAAGCACTAAGACTGCGCAGCAGATTTAAAAAGAAATTCTGACATCATTTAACTGTGACTGCTAGAGTCATGACACACTATTTATGGTTAGATATGAATAGAAGTACAGGATCTGTGAGACCAATGCAAGGCAGCCCATTTTTTGGGAATCCGTAGAGAAGGGAAAATAAAAGTTTATCAGGATGGAGTTGGAACCCAATAAAAAGTCAAAACTATACTATAAAATGAGATCTACTCTCAAAGTAATGTACCTTCCAATACTAATCAACAATCAATATGTGCATTCAAAATTAAAGTGCTTCTCATTCCCACTTAAAAGGAGTGCTCACCATAAATGCAGAGATGATAGTTGTAACAGAGGCTCCAATGAAACCTTCCCATGTTTTCTTCGGAGATAACTTGATCAAAGGGGTCCTTCCAAAGAAGAAACCGAAGAAATAAGCAGCAATATCATTGATAACAATAAGTGATGCTGGAAGAAGAAACCTGTGTTAAAACAAAGACATAATTAATTTTTTCTTATTCAAGAGCAATACTCTCACATTGAAACAGGGTAGGGAGGAAGAACAAAGAAGAAACAGTATAGAATTCCAAAAACTTGGCACTCACACAATGAAGCCATCTGAAATGCAAAAAACTCATGGTGCATAAATGTCAATTACTCACAGAAGACAAAAATAGAAAATTGAAATTGAATGCAGTGGTCATGTATTCCCAAAATTCCAAGGAGGGAAAAAAAACAGGACCATTATTGCTATCGCCTCAAGTGATACTCAAATGCCTTCTGGTTTTCTGTTCTTTGTCCTTCCTTTTGGTATGCTTTGTGTGTAAGTGTGTGTGATTGTTTGTTTCCCATTTCAACCAAAGACTTCATGCCCCTTAGCCTGATCACTTTGTTACTCAATTATAGAAAAAAAATTCAGGAAACAAGACTAGGACAGATAAGAGCATGTAAAGCCCCCTCCCAAATGTATTTTACATGAAGGGTACACAGTATCAAACAACAGTACACCAACAACATAATGGGTTACACATTAGAGTTTGATATAATTACAAAATCAAAAAAGTTTCTAAGATACATTACCAAAAAATTCCTTCAAAAATGTTGGCTACTGTGAAGGAGGCCTGCGTGGACACCACAATTAGAATCATGTGTGTCCATGCGTATTGGCTAAATTGATACTTGTACATCTTCTTCTTTAGTGTGAGAATGAACCACATAAAACCTGAGTTCAGCAGAAAGGAATCACAAATCATGTCAGGGAAATACTATACTAATAGCAATAAACCAGTAACATAACAGGGAAGCCTTTTTCTTTTTTCGTTTTTGATAGGCAATATAAACAATTTTGTTAAAGGCAGCCAACAAAAGTGGGCACAACCCTGTATACATGAAGTATTCAGAAAAACAAGGCCTGTATACATGAAGTATTCAGCAAAACACAACCCAGTATACATGAAGTATTCAACTCCTTGGGGCCACGCCTGCTTGCTCTGCCCAAGATTTGCCCGATCCATGTGGAGAAGATGCTTTGCCTGAGTCCCGGGATTAGTCGAGGTGAGCATAAGCTGGCTCGGACACCCAGTCATCAAAAAAAAAAAAAAGCATATAAAAAAAGGGTAAATTATACTAACCTCCCTTGAGATTTAGAGAAAATATGGTAACCTCACAAGTTTGGCATAATTATATTGGGCTCCCATAAGGTTTTAATTCGCATAGCACTTAGTCCCCTCTTCATCAATTATTCATTAGGCATATGGATGAAAAAATGATGTCATATTCTTTACACTGAAGTGTATATTTTACTTTGTTTATTTCTGTGTCTTCACACCATTTGTATTAGTTTCAGTCCCTTTATCCTTACTAGTTGTTTGGGATGATCTAAATAAGTGCACTTTTTGACTTTTTACGAAAAAATGTGCAGAAAAATAAAGAGGTGATGTGACCCAAAAAAGATTATAAAAAAAAAAAAAAAAAAAAACAAAAACAAAAACAAAAACAATAAAGTGTGCTAATATAGATCATGCCAAACAACCTCTAAAAGGGGGTTATTGTAATTATGCTAGAACTGTGAGGGTTGGTGTATTTTCTCCAAACCTCAGTAGAGAACAGTGTAATTTACGAAAACATAATAGAACAGAATAGGATCAAAATTCCATGCATAATGAATCATGCCTATTTGTTTCCAAAATGACATAATTTACAATCAAGACACAGATCTGCAATGGGTAAGATTCCTCAAACCCATTGCAGAAGAATAAACATAATAAATAACTCACCTGCAATATATAAGAAATAGCAGGTAACCATGTGATACTTGATAAAAATGCTCACGAGTTGATATAAGAATTTGTCAGATGTAACAGTGTTGACAAGCCGTTGACTGAGAATGCGGCCATATACAAACAGCATAGCAGTGAAGAAAAAGTGCCTGGAAACAAACAGTTGAAATTTAACACGAACAGGAGTAACCTATCATATTTTAGCAACAAACACTTAGAGATCATGACAGAAATATTGTGGACGTTGGCGAACCTCAAAAACAGGTCAGACAAGTACAAGCTACCAGTTGAAAAGATACATCATGTTTTGCTAAGCATTATACAGTTGCACCAGCTAACAATTCAAAGAACTGATGCCTAAATGTGCCCAACTTCAAACTAACATAAAATGCATACTTATCCAAACAAGATGGCTAGAATTGTGCAAGGCAGGTAGGTCTGATACACTAACAAAAAGATACAACATGTTTTGCTACGTATTATATAGTTGCGCCAAAGTTAACAGTTCAAAGAATTGTTGCCTAAAAGCGCCCAACTTAAAACTAACAGAAAGTGTGTACTTATCCAAACAAGACGGCTAGAATTGTGCAAAGCAGGTCTGATACACCAAGAAATTAAAGAACAGCTCAGTAGTCATCATTCATTCAAGTAATGAGCTCTCTCCATGAATTGACTCTCCCAGAGAAACACCAAACTTCAGTTGATAAGGTTGACACACTACAAGAATCTGTTTTAACATACCAATTCAATAGCCTAAATCCTGGCAGGTGACTATCTTCATGCGCTTTCCTGAGTAGATTGAACAGCTCTTTTGCCATAAAAATTTGGATAACAACCACCATGGCCCAAATACAGAGATGACCCATGTAGATTATGAGTACAAAACCCCCAATCATCCAAATTGATGAATATACACGAGTCAACATTGATCTGTATTTGCTTTGATCATTAATAAGTAAATGCCTTCCATTTTCTTTGCTATCCTCTGTAGGAACCTGACAGCCAACCGAGAAAAAAGAGAAAAGAAAAACATTAACCCCTATCATTCAGAAGAAGCCATACATGGTATATCCCTTTCAATATTTTTTTATCGTAGTAGATAACCAGAAAAAGTTTCTAAAAAGCAACCATTTCCAACTGTCTTGTTCTAAAAATCAACACCCATGGCTTCATGAAGAAGAAGAAGAACCCCCAAGCCCAAGCAACAAGATAGATTTTAGCTTTCCTCAATAAAGTACTAATGATCAAGTTTTGTAAGGTTAAGCATTATTTTATAGATATTTGCAACCAACAAGGACGACTATATTTTTCTATAAGAGATTGCAGTAAGTAAATAAATTGTAAAACAAAGTTACCAACCTCATTTGAGCGTTTACGATGCCGAAGCCGTCCAGTATTTGCTGCTGGGGCACTGCCATGATCCTTCTGCATAGCTCTTCAGCTTACTTTTTACACAGCTAACAAGAAACAATAAATAAAAATGTTTTTTCTTTATACGTAAATATGGTTATACACAAAGCCCTGAAACAGCAAGACAAACAATGATATTCATGAGGAAGACATTCTTAATAGCATTGCAAATTAATGGAAAAAATTTCAAAGGTAAAATGATTTATGAAGCCAAGCTGATATTTTAATGTGTTGACACTGCAAATTTGAGGCACAACAATCCCAATCAACATCGTAGAAGAATTTGTCATTGTTAAAAGAAACCAAATTTACATGGGCAACAAGTTCAAACTAGAGAAAAATGATAGCAATTACAATTAACAAGTAAATGCGATGCAAATAAATAGGAGTAGACCAATAAGTGTTGTTTTACCACTGTATAAAACCACACCTAATAAGGGAACTAGAGAGGGAATTGATCAAAAACCTCTTATGGAAATGATAACATAGGGTGTGTTTGGTTTGTGTTTGTAGAATAGTTTTTGAGATAAAAAGTACGAAAACTTGTTTGGTTTGCCATTTTTCAGAAATGATTTTGGAAAATTGTTTTGGGGAGAGAGTTTTAAAAAAAGTGATTGATTTGATGTGTATGAGAGAGAGAGAGAGAGAGCGAGAGCGAGAGTGATTTTGAAAAGTAGGTAACCAAACAAAATTTTGAGATTTTTTTGAAAAAATTTGTTTGGTTTGATTACTCTTGAAAATTTGTTTGTAGAGAATTTTTCCCAAAATTTTTTTTGAGAAACAAACCAAACAAGGCCATAATATTTGTAGCAGGAGCATCATTCATATAAAGCAAGCAATAAATGTTGAAGCAGGAAAGAAGCTGGAGATAACCAAGCAATTATTCCAGTCTTATCCCTCACTAAGAAGCACAGACGTGAACAAGTGATACGACACGGACACACGGGCAAGTTAATTTTTAAAAAATGCAGGACACAACATATTGGGGACACGTGCGAAAAATATAATTTTATATATTTATTATATGTTATGTTTTTAAATATCTAATATGTATTTTATGTCAAATATTTAATTTTATCAAATTTATCAACTTTAGGTATGTTATTTTAATAAAAAAATTAAAAATTTTAATTTCTTCTAAAAAATATAGTCTTCAGCGTGTCCTTAATGTGTCCTCAACGTGTTCCTAGCGTGTCCTCAATGTGTTGTGTCCCAAGTGTCCCAGCATGTCCGACTCTTTCCAGCGTGTCCAACACGTGTCGGACACTCGTACGTGACCTCCAGAGAGGTGTACGTGACCTCCAGAGAGGTGTCCGTGCTTCATAGCTCCCTCAACAACAAAACACCAACTCAACTCTACGACCAAATCATAATTTTTATTTAACCCATCCACTAAATACAACGCAAATTTTGAGCAGAGATATAGGTCATTTTTTTTTTTAATTTTAATTTTTTTCCTTTTCTTGTCACTCAACTTCCGTCTTTTTCACTTTCATCTTCATTGACCCACCTTAAAACTAGATCATCTCACTCCTCAGTAGTTCATTAACCAAACTCCTTCACAAATCTGAGATGACTAATTAACATTCACTTATTTGTTTTCTACTTGGTACCATCTCATTGTTGTCAGAGAGAAACAATTCAGAATAATAACCAATATTGCAAATATATATGTATATATATACATTAAATTGCTACAAGTCCTCAAGCCTTACATTTTCAATGAAGAAAATAACTATGACTTGTTAAATTACACCAAATGTCATATTAGTTCTAGTTCATCAAAACTTGTTTTGAATTGTAGGGTACAGATACAAAGAAATCATTGTAAGATGTGAGAAACTGAGCTTTGTATTTAAAGAAAGTTAAAGAAACTCAATATGTTATAGTAAAAGTAGGAGGACCATAAAAAATGATATCATTTGATTGAAACCCTAACAATAGGATTTCAAAAAAGAATGAAAAGAATTATTTGGTTTACCCATGAATGAGGTAGAGGCCATATATATATAATAAATTCATGATACAATTTACAAAATGATATAAATAACGAAACAATATTAAATCAGTAATTGACACAATCACAAATTTTATACATAATACCAAAAATAAAAATATTCTATGTAGTCTAATTTCTATATTCAACAACAATAGAGCTTTTGAAAAAGGGAAGAAAGAAAAGTTTTAGGCAAATGCTTTGGGAAAAAGATAACTTACAATAAATTCAACAGATTAGATGCAGTGGCCAATCCAAGAAGAAGGCTTCTCTTTTGCCCTTTGTTTAGAAAAGGTAAAAAGTGTAAAAAAACAACGTCCAATTAATACACATTAATGCGTGTTTGGAAAGGGAAAGATTGAGTACACACCTTTGGCATAATGCACAAAGTGTAACAACTCAAAACCTCTTAATTTACATTTTAAGTGCAAAAGGATCAAGGAAGTCATATCCCATTTAGGGAGGTAAAATCTGGTCAAACCACATGGAAAATATAAATAAATATGTTAATTAAACCAGTCCTCAAGTGATGCATCAGATGAAACCACTTTGTACATTGTCGAAGACTCGAACTGTGAAGGAGCTCAAGACACATATGTCCAAACTCATCTCACCAGGGAGATTCGAAGGGGGTGTAATTTGATGGAGGAGAGGGAATTGAGGAAAGCAGAAAAGATAAGTAATGCGATGTATAAGAAACTAGTAGAGAGATAGAGAGCAATAATATGTATGAATAGAGAAAATATATGTATCCAAAAACATAGATCTCTCTCTCTCTCTCAGTATATATATATATATAAGAAGAAAAAATCCTGAATAAAATCAATTGAGAGAGATAAGATAAACCAAATCAAACCAAACGAAGCTTCATGTCATGTCCCAATCAATTAGGGTTGGTTATATAAAAAAAAAAAAAAAATTCTCCATTTTGCTCAATCAAGGGTCATATGTTGACTTAAATTAAATAAATTCATACTCTTCTTTACTATAGTATCCCATGTCAATTTAGGTCTTCCCCTCCCCTTAGTGTTCCCATCAACCATGGTCCTATCGCACTTCCTCACCGTTGCCCCCACTAATCAATAGAGAGAGAGAGAGATAACATAGAGATAAAACACAAGAACATAGTATAGAAAGAATAAATCTCATAATCGACTAAGAATCAATAAATAAGATATAAGGTATAGATAGACAAGGTCATATGTAAAACCTATACACGTGCAAGGGCTACCAATGGTTAGGAGACATGTGCCCAATAAGTTGTCCATATGAGAGGGACACATATCACTAGCCTCTTTCTCATTCCCTCCAACAGATAAATTCTTGCACAGCTAAAGGTGTACATCTAAGCACAGGATGTGATGGAGTCTCTGTGGCATCAACCCTTAACTCGCCCTCATCCCTTAACTCTCCCTCATGACCCACTAAACCAAAACCTTCGCAAAGTCCTTCAGGTGACATGTGACTTGTAAATATGACCATCTACACACTCAAAATAGCATCGGTGGAAAATTATAAATTTATTTAAAAAAATTACCTAGATGACAGTTATTTTGCGACACACTGGTCAAACAATATCAAACTTAGGAAATGCAAGCAATTATTGAAATACTATCAAGTTTAATTCTATCTTATGGAAGCTACAATCCATATTGCATGAGAATAACTCGGAAAAGGCAGGGAAAAAACACCTAAAAGGAGACCATCACAATGTTAAACAAATGACCTAACTCAATCACTACAAATCTTTGAGCAAGCACAGTTTGAACTTCGACCCTTTACTGGCCTTTACTTCCATGATCCTAACAACCCAAAATACACCTTCAGCTACTAGTTAATGCCTAAATAAATAACACGTAACTTAAAGATGTTCAAACTAAAATTTATCCAAAAAAAATAATAAATAAAAATAAATAAAAAAAAAAAAAGATGTTCAAACTAAAAGTGCCTACACACATGGATTAGTTCACCAAGATCATGGCTGAGGAAGAACTAGTCTCAAGTTGGACTCTCCCTAAGCTTAGCCAATGCATATGGTTTTGGGTGATCTTATGCATCCACAAGGTTAACTCTCAATTCAAATGGATCATTGACAGCGTTGTGTAACAAACAATGACGCCAAATTTGGATTATCTAATTCCTATCAGTTAATATTGTAATCAACAAAATCCCATACTCTTGTGGAATTTCTATCAAACATGTGACGTCCATGCCTAGACACCCATGGTTTGCTTATATTATACTACAGTTTCAAGTTCTATATCAGCATAATTTCAAATTTTACTCAGAAGTCCCAAATCTTAGCCTTTACCACCAACTGCTTTCTCAACACAATTATTTATGGATACCAATGAATATGTTGGATAGCTTCATATACATTTCGGGTCTATATCCTAACCTGGTTAAAGGGGGTTTTGGGTTTTAAGTTTTGTGATAAGTGTTTGTTCCAATCTATGAGGCATGGGTATTTCGACAAATATACTGTAACCCAACCTGTACCAAGTACCGATACTTCGTATGGTACTTCTACGTACACACCAGGTACACGAAACATGTATCAAATTTTTTCTTTTTAATTTTTGCCATATCCAAATGTAGCTAGTGTGTATCTAAGTCATACCGTACCTCAGTTAAAACAATATTTTCTTCTAATAAAGAGGTAAAACAAATTTCATTGGACTTTATTTATTTATTTATGTTAATGCTTAGCATGATTTTAAAATTAAGTTATGATTTGTAAATTATTTAATATAATAACATTTATTTTTTGTTTATACCTTTACTTTTTTGCATTAGATGTGAATTGTAAATTGGATCTCAACAAACTAAGTTATTTAACTAATTTTTGTGTGTTAGTCCAAATTAAAAATAATTTTTTTTACAAACATATCAGCCTTGCCCGTATCTACGTTTTTTAGATTTTACCATATCGACGTACCCAAACCCGTACACGTGCTTCATAGGTTCCAATTATTATGCACTCTGTACTGTTTGTGCTTGTGTACCCATTCAGTTTAGGTCAGGGTTGTGTTGGATAGTTTGATATTTTGTTGGGTAAATCTGCTTATAGGTTAGGATAATCGGTCACTTTAACCGTACATAATAAACACAATGAATCTCAAAATTAACATTTCAAGTGTAAAATGTGAAAAAACCCTTTTGAAAATACAACTGAAACTTAAATGTGAGAAGCAGAAGCGATTCTTACTGCAAAATCTGTACTCCTGCAGACCTCGTTTTTCAAATTTTGAACCTGGAGATTCAAACCACAGCAAATTTAACCCCCCAAAAAATAAAATAACAATCGTTGTGTACAATAAAATCATATAATTACATAAATATGGGGGGAGAGAGAGAGAGAGAGAGAGCAGCTTCGGTTGAGACAGTACACCTGACGGAGGAGGGAGAAAGAGGGTATCTCAAAAAACCAAAGTAGAACATCGAGACGCGAATATTTATCAAGTTGTGAGTGGAAGCAAAAAGAGTATTCGTTGGTAATTTTAAGGGAAAACAAATGTTAGTTAATAAGGAAAAGAGAAATGCATCAGAACCCCCACCCCACTGGGGTGGCCCCAGGATCCCAGTGGGTTTGATTGATAATTTTTTTTTTTTTTTTTTTTTTTTTTTTTTTTTTGTGTCTTGAGAGCACAGGGAGCTGGCGGTCAGGCTCATTGGGGTCCCAGCACGGCTGTAAGAAAAATTAGTTGTGTTTGGTAAAGTTTACAATTTTTATTTTTTTATTTACAGATATTAATACACAAGTTTATGATTATTTTTTTAATAAAAATCAAAATAAAAGCATATTTAGTACACATCTTATTGAATTTTTTTTTTTTTTTTTTTTTAAAACGAGTCGAAATGGTGATCGCATGAAAGGAGATGGTTGTTGACAATTGCAAATTATGGTTGGATGTGGTTATTAGATGTGAAAGGTGGTGATAAGGAGGTTGTTATTGGTAGTCGGAGGCGATTGGCGGTAGTTAGAGGTGATTGCCGGTTATTAGAGATAGTAGTCGAAGGTGATTGTTGACGATTGGAGATGGTGGTTCGTCGCTCCAAGTGGTTACTCAATGTAGCTTCCAAGATGATGTGGTGACCAATGGTGGTTGCTATCGGTGAGAGATGATGGCTGCAGATGGTTGTCGAAAGATGTCACCAATGATGGTTAGAAGTGGGACTAGTTGATGGTGATGATGAGTTGTGGGTGAAGGGGTAAAAAAAATTAAATAGGCGAATTTTTTTTTTATGATTATAAAAATTTAGTAAATTTTGTAAATTGTTTATAAGTTTTTGAAAATGAAAATAGATACTAAACAAGTTTTTGTTTAGATTTAATTTTTTTTTATTAATATAAACAAAAAAACTACAATATACAAAGGTGGGTTTGGATTTTTTTTACTTTTTATCCCTTATTTTTTCTATTTCATTTTTAAATTATCAATTTTATCTGTTTAATCTTAAAGTATTTGATTTCAATATATACGATTCAACTGGAGACAATTTATCTAAATTGGTAATGGTGAAAACCTAAACTAATGAGCAAAAATATAATTTTACAATGGATAAATTATATTTACCTTTTTATAAGGTTTAAAAAAAAATTACAAACAACCTCATTATTTTGACATAGTTACATTAAGTTTTTTTAAGATTTTAATTCATATAACACTTAACTCTTCATAATGGTTAGAAAAAATTTAACATGGATTGGTTCATAACAAGATGGAGCCAAAACACAAAGCCCAAAGGAGAAATGTGGGGCCCATGATAAGAAAGGGTAATATGGCTACATCCACTTCCAATGGGATAAGATAATACAAAAGACTTTTGGTCAACAAGGAAAATGATACATAATTGATCAAGTTAACATGAATGATGGCATAACGACGCCATGCAACAGATATATAACACTGAAATGGCGACTAAGTCATAAATTAGATGATATCACAACAAGGGAGCATAAATTAATGATAATATTTGAGATAAAAGGGTTCGATAGAGTAAGACAATGGTACAAAAACAATCTCCGCAAAATGTATTTTTACAATTTTAGTCCTTTATCCTAGAAGAAAAGATACTGATTTGACAGTTGGAGTACTTTTCTGGCCAAACACTTCTGATAGAGCAACCCTCATGGTTGTGCGAATTTGTAGGAAAACTAAATTCTTATATCATCAATATATTTTTTCATTAATCATTCATTACTTATATCGATGAAAAAAATATGTTATTATCTATTTTACACTAAGATAGAACTTCTCCAGTGTTTCTTTGCTTCTTGATCAATCCATGGCTCAAGAAAACCATAAGGAGGGAAGTGCATGCCCATGAGAATATCTACCAATATCTTAGTTTGGCTCTAGATTATCTGCCACCACAGAGTTTTGGGGTTTTGGTTGGAATTGAGGTGCATATATCATGAATAAACCAATGCTTTTTGGAATAAGCACCTCGGGCTTGAGCAAATGGAAAGGTTTGATGTATATGCTAAGGTTGAAGGTGGGTGGTAGTGTATGGATAAGGTTAAGATGCACTACTAGAAAAAAGGCTTTTTGCGACTAATTTTTTGCGACTGATTATTTGACCATCGCAAAAATAATTATTTGCAACGGCAAATCAGCTGAAGCAAAAACTTGTTAACCCATAGCCTAAGCAAAAACTTGCGAGCCTACTCAATTTATATTTTCCTTTTTTTCTCAAACTCTCATTTCTCCCTAAATCTGAATGTGTAAAACTTGCCCTAGACTCTCATTTCGCTCGATTGTGTCTAAGTAAGAGAATCTGATTTCCCTCTCTTGATTTCACTCTATAGATCACCATGGTCGTCTGAAGAAGAGATCTCCAACGGTATGAACTCTCTCTCTCTCTCTCTCTCTCTCTCTCTCCTCTCAGTGAGTCTCTTCGAATCATTCATTCGTATTTCAACTTTTTCATCTCTCTACTTCGATCATTTGTTTCTTATCATCTGAACTCACTATAATTCGATCACTTTTTTGTCAATCTATTGATTTTTTCACCAGGTAGTTTGATTCTGGAAACAAGCTTTGGTTTGAATCAATCCTTTCTTATCTGCTACAGGTACAAGCTGAACCATTCAATTCTTAATTTTTATCGCTTCACCTTCCAATTCTCACCTCTCTCTCTTTCTATATATATATAGCATTGCTTTCACATACTTGCTTGATTTCACCTCCTTTAATTCCAGATAATTTGGTGAGCCAAGAGGCAGTTTTGCAGATAGAAAAGGAAACTGCAAGCGCTACAGTAGTTTGTAGCACAAGGAGCTTATTTCAAGAATCAGACTCCATATCTGTAGCAGCATCTGTAATTCAAGTCTGAGAAAGGTTTATAACCCCATGACTTCTTCAAAAACAAAACAAAAAAATGCTATAGTTTTGTATTTAACACCATGATCTTTACTACAAAAATGCTATAGTTTTATTATTATTATTATTATTATTATTATTATTATTATTTTCTATCATGTTTAGTTTGTAAGTGTTTTGTGTTGCAATAGAATTGCATTGGTGGCAGCAGCTGTTGCTAGCTTAGCCTCTGTTGAAAACAAATATCAAACAGGGCTATAGAATTGCTGATTTCTATAGCCTCTGTTGAACTCACTATAATTAATCCCATAATCAAACAGTGCTTCATATTTCACCTTGGTCATTATATTTATTTCCTACTACACTTTCAGTCAAGCTCAAATGTGAATCCTTATTTTGCTTCTCAAAACTTGAGATTAACAATGTAAACAATGACAACTGCTTTTAGGAAGTGAGATGATTCTATGTATGATGAACATAACAAATTAGGATAAAAACATTGTTCCATGAAAAGGAAAAAAATCTCTCTCTCTCTCTCTCTCTCTCTCTCTCAAGATGTTAGATTGAAGGAATCAGCAATTTTATAGAAGTCTGATTTCACCTTTTCAACATTGTTCATAATACTTGTTAGATAACACTTAAAACAGCAACACTTAAAACAGTACTTAAGCTAAACACAAAACACTTGCACCTTTTCAACAGCTGTTGCTAGCTTAGCCTTTTTAGCACTTGTGGACTTTGTGGACTTTATTTTCTCAGCTAGCTAAGTAATCTGTTAGTTTAGTTTTTAACTAGAAAGTTTACTACTTATTACTTAACCTAGAGCACCTTAACAAAATATAGAAAGAGCCAGTGGGGATTGGGACAAATTTATAAATTGGTGAGAGAAGAGTGGGGAAAGAGAGTGAGTGTGAATGTTTGTTTGAATTTTAATTCCAGTATTTAAATGATGTTGTAGGTAGATTGATAGACAAAATGTCCCCTTGATTGACTGTGCACGGCTTCATAATGAGTTTAGTAGCATTGGAGACTTCTATCAAACTAATTAAGCAAATTTTATATTGGTTCTCCAAATTAAAGGGCCAAGTAATATATTATTACTTACTATATAAGCTTATTGGTAGAGGGTTTAATAATTTGTCTTTTGCATCAAACAAAAATAATTAATATGTCATTCAGCCCCTTTGGTCAGAAATGTTGCTTTGTTAATTTGTCAAATGACTCACCAATTAATAGGCCATTTATATATTAATTAAGCCGCGACAGTCTGAGTTAGGTCCCTTAGTTTAAATAATTTATACTCGTGCAATATCATTGGGGTTTTTTTTTTTTTTCTTTCTAATGCAAATTTTCTATACATAAAATTATGTTTGTATAAATAATAGGTTTTTAAATTCAAATAAATGAAAGTGGATATGACACATAATTCTATATTTAAATTTGTTTATTGATGTTGTTTTATGTATTTTTATGCTCTTGAATTTATCAATGAAGTCTTGCTGATCAAAAAGAAAAAAAAATAAAAAATAAAAAAAATAGCCAAATTATTTGGATGGCAATCGAGTAGGATATGTGGAGGATGTTTGAACAAGGCAACCAGTCAGTTTTCCGAACATGATAAGTAAATTAGATAGCCAAACCTGAACAATGGGTGGAGTAGGTCTCTTCCTAGAATGTTGTAAATATGTGAGACATGATTTCACCTCAAACAGAGCAATAAATGAAGCAGTTGCCTGTCTCAACAGTAAAACTCTCACTTATAGGCTTGCCTTAGGTACTACTTGTATTCAAGCTTACTATCTTATCACTAGATCTAAGGGGAAAAGAAAATGAGGATCACCCCAACACTTCATATGGAGCTCAAACTCACAATCTTAGGTGATGACATATGGAGATATGTTGGAAAGCTGACAGAAGCTCAAAGGAGCATGCTAGATGATGGATTTAAATGGAAGGTTGGTGCAAATTTACACTAATTTCTGTGTTTAAGCGTTTCTACTTCTTCCATTAAATGTTTCATGTACTATATAGGTTTTTAAGTTTTGGAGGGTTTCAATTGTACCATTTTTGCCTATGGTCTTGTGGAGCATCTTGTGCATGTCTCCTACAGGTTAAAGTTATTTTCATTAGACCTTTAGTTTGTTTTTATATCTTTTTTCAGATTTTTTCCCTATCCCAATTATGCACTTACTATGCTAAATTGGAATGTAGGGATATCAAGCTCACCCGTCTGCTTCGCGATTCGTTGGGTGCAAGAATCAATACATGCATTATTACCACAGTATCACCTGCAGTCCATTGCCTGGAGAAGACCTTTAGTACACTAGACTATGCACATAGGGCAAAACATATTAGAAATAAGATTGAGGTTGATATTGGAATCTTTTTAGTACAAGGGGCGAAGTGTCCCTGATTTGATAAATCATTTTTCATATATGTATCCTTCATCGTTCTATCAAAGGTTTCTTAAGTCTATTCATCTGACATTCACCTCTAATCTTGTAGCTTTTTTCTTCATGTTTAGGTAATGGCGGATCAGACTGAACAAATGGCAGTTACAATAGAAATCCACCAGAAGGTCCGTTTAATTTAAGCAACTATAAAAACAATAGAATTCGCTATGACCAGCAACTTGAGGAATTACAAGATAAATTCGATGATCAGGTTAAAAAATGCTCTAACATAGACAACAAACTTGATGCCACCCAGGTAAGTTCTATCCGTATGTGGTTATGTATAGTTTTAGGATTCATCCTTAGGTTATTATCATGTCATTGAAAGTTTTGTAAAAAAACTTAAACGAAACAACCAAATTGTTGGCCAGCATTGAAGAAGAGTTAAGAAGATGCTAGTATGCTCTCAAGGAGTGTGAATTTATTATCTCTAAGCAGAAAAAACCAGGTATGCTTGAATATTTCTGTTGTTCAAATTTCGTTGCTAGCTCCATCTAAATAATGTTGGTAAAGAATTGAAATGGTTCCCTATATTCACCTTGTTTGGTTGAACGATTGAAAGTAGTTTGAATTGAAAATGTAAGAGTTGAAGCTTTACTTAAATGTTTGACAGACTCTGTTTTAATATGAAACGTGTTTGGGTTCAAATATATTGGACTTGTTAAACATTTTTCTAAATGAACCTGGTTGAAATAATGTTGTTAAGTCTGAAAGAAGAAACACTGCGCTGCTTAAAACGTGCATAGACTATCTTCTTGCTGGTTTGCTCCTCATGTTGGCCTCAGTTGCATATAGAGCTTATGTTTCTTCACACAATAGGCCAACTGAAAGTACCGTATCCTGTACGCCTTCTGTGGACCATCAGATTGATTCAATCCAACTACTGAGCCATGAGTTGACCTGTATTTTAATTTTCTGGTCAACTGATGTCATATTTGCTTCCCTATGGTGCAGGTTCTTCCAAGTACTATATATGATGTCGACCTTCATCGTTTTCGCCAAACATGAACATAAACATGTTCAAAGTTTTTTTAATTTTTTATTTTTGAAATGAAAACATTGTACCTTACCAAAAATTAGTCTCAGTCAATTTGATCATGATGGTGAATTAGATTCAAACCTTTTTCACATTCATGCAGGAGAGATTGATGCTCAATACACTACAGTTCAACATGTCAATTCCAGCCCCATATGTCTTCTTGATCAGATACCTTAAGGCTGCTTAATCTGATAGGAAAGTAAGCAGATAATCTCAATTTCGGTCCATGTGTTGTGTTATTTAGTTTTTATTTTTTCATATCACAGTCAGCCTAAATGAGAAATTGTAATTATAATGTGCACCTTGCAACAACTTGGGCTTCTATCGATCTTCTTGATCAATCTATGCCTCATGGAGTATGAGATGCTCAAATTCCCACCATCTTTCTTGGCTGCCGCAACAATCCACATTGCTAAATGTACCATTTATGGGTTTAAGCAATGGAGCAAGACCTGTGAGTGGCATACTAGCTACTCAGAAGATCAGCTCCTAAATGTTCGCCGCCATGTTCAATTGTGAACATGCATTGAACTGTACTTGTGTTTCATTTGACAATATTTTTAAGATTATACATTCTTTTATCTGTTCTCTCTTTTATTCATGTGATAATAAAACATCATCCATCACTTATGAGAGTTGTGTTGGAGCCAGGAAAGAATTGTAGCAAAACAAAACTAGTCCAAATAGATTAAACCTTGAATACTGTGTTTGATTTAAAATCACTACCATACATGAGTTCTAATATTGTGCAGCAGATATGAGGATCAATTTTGAGTGCTTAATGTTACACTTTTTTTTTTTTGGCGACAGTAACAAGATGGTCGCCAAAAAATATGTTAGCATTTTTCTTTATTTTTTGCAACGAAAAAATAGCTGTCGCCATATGTAGTTTAGACGGTTGCTTTACCATCGCAAAAAGTATTTGCCACCTCCACATTCACGACCCTCATTTGCCGTTGCATGGGCCGTCGCAAAAAGTCTTTTGCGACTGTTTTTTTATTATTTGCGACGGGTTGTAGTGGTCGCAAAAAGTGCTTTTTTTAGTAGTGATGGGAATGTGGTGGGACTTTGTCATGGGGTGGCAATGGGTTGGAGGTAAGCTTGGCTTTTTGGGTTGGAGCTATGATGTTATTATCAATAAGATCTTGAATCCCACAATGAAGTTGAAAACAGCGGTCAGTATCATGACTGTGTTATTGGTGGAAGGCACAATACTTGGTGGGATCATGGCTACGTAGAAGTGGATTAGGAAAAGGTTGGGGATCAAGGAGCTTGAGGTACTCCTTTTTCTTCAAAACTTTCATGGCTCAGATTGGGGACATGTGGAGAGGGTGAAACCTTCAGTTTCAAGGTTGGGTTGAAGTGGTTGGTTGTGGATCGATATCAGCAAAAGGGTTTGCCATTTTAGTAAAAGTGGTGACTATGTTGATTTATGAGGGTATGGAATTAGCAGCATTGGCAGCTGTGCTACTACTAGGAGTGGCATTGAAACTACGATTGAACATCTTTCTCACAAGCTCATTTCCTTTTGTAATGATCCCTTGTTTGATAGCATCCTAAATTTGAACCCCAATCTCATGGAGGTCCTTGAAGTTGAAGAGTGGGAGAACTATCATTCTTTGCAGTAATCCTCTATGCAGATTTTTGATAACCATGCGGACTTGATCTTTTTCCAAGGGTCGACTTGTCATCATGGCTGCCTTTGCTCTCTACCTAGTGAGAAATGCCATGAAGCTCTCGTTGGGCACTTGTCAGGTTGTCTTCAGTTCCCAGATGCTTACCTCAATCTGGGTGTTGTAAGAATATTGGGTGACGAAAGCCTTGGCTAACTTCTCCCAATTCTGTTTTACTGAGTCCTCCAGCTTGGCATACTAGATGGCGGTTCAACACTTAAAATTGAATGTATTAAGTAAAAATCAATTAAACCCATTTGATAAGCACAATAAGTATCACTTAAAAACTGTAGTGACTCTTAAAATGTTGATTGAAAGCTAAGAAAAATTTGAGTAATAAGAAACTTACTTAATTTTAGTTGAATTTATGAATACATATATATAAGCATCAACACACACGTTATGATCTCATAGATGTCGTCGTCGCCACCATTGCTAATGTTGTCACCACCTGCCACTATCATTACCCTCCCTCCACCATCACCTCCATTGTCATTGTTACCGTGATCATAGGCGTCATTATCATTTCACTACTATGACCACAATTGTTACTACCATTATCACTACCTCACTACAATTATTATAACATCCATAACCACCTCCACCACTTCCTTTTTACTTTCACTACATTGCCCCTTTATCATCACCACAACCACTATACCTTGACCTCTACTACTATTGTCATTGGCGCCATAATCAACGCCACCATCGTACCTCCACCACTACCACTATATCACTATCACAACATAAAAATTGAAACTATCACAATATAAAATTTAAAAGATATAATTTAAAAATAATAAATATTATATTTATATCTTGTACATATCAAAAAAACTTATTTTAATTCAGCACTCAAGTTTTTATTAAAGAACTTTTTAGCTTAAAAATTTTAGTTTTCAATTTTCAGTTTCATCAAACACCACCTAAATATATTTTCGTTAGCTATTTTTGTGCCTTCAAACCATCTATATTAGTTATGATTCCTTAACCCAAACCTTAGGGAGATTAATCTAATTTATCTTTTTACAATTTAAACAACTTAAATCATACAATTAAATACACATCTTCTTACTCACACTAATATTCAACAACTTACACCCCACAACCAAATGTCCATCTTCTTCTCCAAACTTCATTTTAAAATAGTAAATAAAAAAAATTGAATATTTAGTTGTATATTTTAAGTTGTTCAAATTTTGGCATTACCTTTTTGCCTATCGAAATAAACTTTAATCGTAATTAATTTGGATAATTGTCTCCATTTAAACAACATAAATTGAAATTATAAATTTTAGAAATTAAATAGACAACTAATAGTCTGGGGACATAATTTTAGGGTCGCACCACGTGGCCAAGGTGTTGGCTGAGATGCCACGTGGATGAGTCGTGATGCCGAGATTATTGTGATGTTGCCGGGATATGGTGCTGCAATATCGGAATGCGAGATATTCGGATGGAGAATAAGAGTCGTAAATAAGTTAAGGCGCTTAGTTCAGATAAAGATGAGGCTCTTTATTGGGATCATTCTTATCTAACTAAGAGTCCAAGATAAGTATTATGCTTGAGTCCTATGAAGTGAGACTTCTAGGGGATGAGGGCACTGTTAGTTATAAAAGTAAGGCACCCTCATGGGTTTAAGGTATGATTTTACTTGTGTACTGTTGATTGAGTGGATATCTTTGAGTGATAAATGACTGACTTGATCGTCGGAATGCCCTCAGGTGGACGAGCCACCGTGGTATTCTTATCTTCTTGTGTGTAGATGCTTGGTTTAATCTATTCTGGTGTGTGCTGTATAGCTAAGTTTCCTATCTGGTTGTGAGATCAAAAATCAACACCCATAATTTGGTGCTGTCTGTGGGAACTTAGTAAGAATAGATGGCCAATGCTAGACAAGAGGTGAGAGTTAGGGACGACATATATTGTGAGGAAGAAGAGTATGTCAGTCCAAACATCGGAGGAAAAAATAATGAAGATGTGCAAGAAGTGAATACCGAAGCAAACAATACCGCTAGGGGCCGTAATAGCCCAATGAGGGGCAACCGAGAGAAATACTACAACGAGAACGACTTTCATGTTTGGAAAGACCGATGCTTGAGAAGAGGTGATGAAGTGAAGGACTTGGTAACCAAGTTGATGGACTTACAAACCGTGGTGAACTTCATAATGCCGAACAAGGTGATGTAACCTTCATTGCCGGCAACATCGACGCCAGCAGCAAACGATGGTGCCCAGAGAGGAGGACAGACGATTGTGTTGATTATTTTGCAGCATGGAAAGAGACCAGAGACTTCAAATCGGCAACCATAGAACACCGGACAGACAAAATCATGGGAGGGAGATTCACAGAGAACTAGAGGGACTCAGATCAAAGGACCTTGGCAGATTAACTAGCAAGACCTCTGCCTTGACGAGATAGTAGATATGGAGAAGTCCAAAAAGACGCATCCCAACACGGGAAGTAGTGCGCTAAAGAGATTAAAGTCGGTGGATAGCCGAGCCTCAGGACAGACCAAGAAGGACCTACGAGATTACCTCAAGAGGAAAAGAAACAGTGCCAAGGTTATGTCCACAGCACAGCCAAGGTCGCTGTTCTCGGTGGAGTTGGATGCGTTCGAGGCACCCAAGAAATTCAGCATGCCGAGGTTCCATATTTATGATGGTAAATCCAATCTGAACTTTCATGTTGGTTTATACTTGAATGCAATGCCTTTGTGGAGTGGGAACGAATAGTTATTATGCAAGGTGTTCCCATCAACATTTAGGAAAATAACATCAAACTGGTTCCTTAAATTGTCAAAAGGATGTGTCAAGAATTAGGAAGGCCTGGTCGAGTTGTTTGTGGCTAGGTTTGTTACGAATAGATTGCAGCCATTGAAGGTTGATTCCCTATTGGCCTTGAAGATTGACGATGGCAAAAGCTTTAGGGCTTACACCAAGAGGTACTACGAGGTTCACAACCAGATTCCGGTGTATAACTAGGAACTTATAGTCATGTCTTTCAAGAACGGCTTGGAGAATGATTGCCCATTTTGGCAATCCTATGGAAAGACCATCCTGAAAAATATGGAGGATCTTATGGCAAGGATTAAGAAGTACGCAAGGGCAGAAAATGACAAGAAGGCGAAGAAAGGAAATACAGTGAAGTAAGAGAAACAAAATGGCTCACCAAAGCATAGCTAAAGCAATACCAGCACCGATATGTCTGAAGCAAGATTAAAGGCCATGCTGGCTATGAATACAGTTTTCAAGATCTTGATCTACAAGATCTTAGAAAGAATTAGAGACCAGCCTTACTTCAGGCCTTCATAAAAGAGAATACATGGGTAGGTTTCCTAAGAAGAATTGTGTCTACCATGACGAGAACGGGCACATGATCCAAGGGTGTTGGGCATTGAAGCAATATTTAGAGGATCTTGTTAGGCAGGGACATCTAAGGGATTTGGTGGACGATGAAAAAATAAGGGAGGAATAGGTGAAGTTTGCTTGGGAACTAGCAATAACACCACCACTCCTAGTGCCACAGAACGGACCATGGGTTATCAACGTGATCCACTCCAAGGTCAACGCGAATGAAATTCGAGGAGAAACACAGAGAGTAAGACATCTGCAGCATGTCTTCCACATTCAACTAAAAAAGCCCCGAACAGAGACACATCGGGGGGGGGGCGATGATCACATTCACTGATGATGGTTTAGAGATGGTCCAACATCCACACAATGATGCTCTGGTGGTGACCTTGAAGATCAGAGAATGCCAGGTTAGGCAGATACTAATTGACCAAGCAGCTCTTATGACATCATGCATGTCAGATGTTACAAAGAGATTGACCTTCATAAGGATGACTTGGAGTAGTTCGACAACCCATGGTCAGGTTTAATGGAACGTTGACATGGCCACTTGGAACCACGAACTTGGAGATTTAGGCAGAAACAAAAACTGTAACCACGGAGTTCACTATGATTGATACTCCTTCCCCATACAGCATTATCTCGAGAAGACCTTAGCTACACGCTATGAGAGATGTTTCCTCAACCTTGTATCAACTGGTATGGTTCCTAACTGAGTTTGGGGTTAAAGAAGTGATAGAAGACCAAGTGCATGCAAAAAATTGCTCCATGCCATCAATGAAGTACACTTGTAATGTGATAAAAGTAGAGATGATTGAAGTAGAAGATGAAGAGCAAGAGGTCTTGGACGATATTGGCAAAGAACTAGTCGATAAGAGCTAGGATCCTTTAAAAAAGATCTTGGTACAAGAAGGAGACGAAGAGCGATTCTTTCTCTTCGGCTCGGGTTTAGTCGAGGAGGAAGAAAGAAAATTGGAAGCATTCTTAAGAGAAAATATAGAGGTGTTTGTTTGAATACCATATGAGATGCAGGGATCAGCCCCAAGATTACCTGCGACAAGCTCAACATGGATAGGTCGGCCAAACCGATGATCTAGGGAGCAAGGTGACTGACCTTGGTCCATGTAGAAGCTATTAAAGAGGAAGTAGAGAGATTGTTGGAGGCACAAGCAATCTGAGAAGTGAACTATCTAACCTGGTTGTCCAACAAGGTAGTAGTTAATAAGAAGAACAGCAAGTGAAGGGTTTATGTTAACTTCACGTATCTGAACAAAGCTTGCCTAAATAATTGCTTTCCTTTGCCCAAAATAGACCAGCTCGTGGACGCTACATTGGGACATGGAAGGATGAGCTTCCTCGATGCATACAGAGGTTATCACCAGATAGCCATGTACGCACTGGATGAAGAGAAGTCGACATTCATCACTCCAAAGGGACTCTACAGCTATAAAGTCATGCCTTTCGGATTGAAGAATGCAGGGGTAACATACTAGAGGCTCGTAACCAAGATGTTCAAACATCTGATTGGGAAGACCATGGAAGTCTACATTAACAACATGATCGTGAAAATTAAGGAACCTTCATACCATCTAGCCATTCTAAAAGAGGTTTTTAACATCTTAAAGGTATATTGACTTTGGCTGATTGCCTCCAACTGCACTTTCAAAGTAGGATCTGGTAAGTTTCTAGGGTATTTGGTAACCAGAAGGGGGATAAAAGTAGGTCCTGATCAGATCAAGGCAATCCTTGATCTGAAGAGCCTGACTACAGCAAAGGAGGTCCAAATTTTGATCGGTAAAAAAACAGTGTCGAGCAAGTTCATATGCCTAAGTTCAGACAAGTGCAGGCTATTATTCTAGTTACTAAAGAATGTGAAATCGCCCTGGTTGACTTGAAAAGGTATTTGACAACCCCGCCCATATTGTCAAACCTAGTTCAAGAAGAAGAACTATTTTTGAACCTGGCAATCTCAGACCATACGGTCAGTGCCATGGTGGTCCGAAAAGAAGAAGAAGAATAGAGGGCGGTATATTACGTAAGCAAAACTTTGGCAAGTGCAGAGACGAGGTACCTACCTCTAGAGAAACTAATACTCGCTCTGGTGATGACATCAAATAAACTAAACCATTACTTTTAGGCTCACAAGATTGTGGTGCTTACAAAGTACCCGTTGAAGTCTCTGTTGCAACATGGAGACTTGTTGGGAAGAATAGCACGATGGGCTGTAGTTCTAGGTCAATATGACATAGAATACAGACCAAGGATAGCAATCAAAGGTCAGGTTTTGGTCGACTTGGTTGCTGAGTTTACACCGAGCGCAAGCCCGAAGCCAAGAGCTATGAACCTTGGCCTAGGATGCGCAGAAGAACCAGAGGAAACACAGATGACAGTACAAAACCCCAAGCTAATAAGGCAGAAGAAAAAGTAGGCAAAGCTAAAGCCATGTGCTATCTACATCGGCATGTCCTTCTACCTCTTTGTCGATGGCAGCTCAAACCGATAGGAAGCGAGGCAGGAGTAATGCTAGTCTCACCAAATGGACAAATGAAAGAGCAGTACATCAGACTAGGGTTCAAGGCTTTCAAACAATGAAGTAGAGTACAAGGCTTTGATTGCCAGATTGAAGCTAGCAACAACAGTCAAAGCCGATGAGGTAGTAGTCTACTGTGACTCTTAACTTATTATGAACCAAGCGACGAGGAGTACATCGTCCGAGATGAGAGAATGATGTCCTATGTCAAAGTGGTCATCAAGTTGATAGCATAGTTCTAGAGTTGTTGGCTTCAGCAGGTCTGTCGAGAAGACAAAAGCCATGCAGATGCATTGGCAAACCTTGCCAGTGCCATAAATTTAGACACGCCGAGAACAATTATGGTAGAGTACTTGTTGGGCCCAAGTGTAGAGCCCCTGATAACAGAATATGAGGCAATGTGCACAGAGCCAGGCCCAAGTTGGATGGATGCCTTGGTCAAATTCATCAGAGATGATAGAGTACTAGAAGACAAGAAGGAGGCACACAAGATTAGGCTAAGGTTGGCAAGATTCTACTTGTCCGCAGAAGGCCACCTCTATAGAAGGTCCTTTATTGGACCATTATTGTGATATGTGCACCCTTTCTAAGTAGAAAACTTCTTATATGAATGTAGCTTGCTTTTCATGTTCCTTTCGGATACTATTAGCCCTAAAGTTCGGACTCCCACGGTTTTGAATCTAATTCCATAAGTGTAATGTGAAATAGATAAACACAAATGAGTCCAAATCCGGCAATTTTTTTGGAAAATCGATTTTGAATCAAAATGCCAAAAATGGACTGCTTTGCCAGATACAGAGTCGTCACCTAAATATTTTTGGAAAATTCAGAAAGCCTGTGACTCGTGCCAAAGGCCATGTGTCCATCATCACTAAGATTGTCTTGGCTCAGGAACTTCGGTATGAGAAGGGAAGGTCATGAAGTGAGCACCTCACTTGCCCGATCAAAGATCGGCTTCTACTAATCATGATGTGAATTTTATTTACATTATATTCTCTTGTTCTGATTATTAGGATAACCTTACTAGGTGATGTACACAAGTATAGACTAATTTGCAAAAGTTGGAACATTTGATTTCATGTTTGTTTGAAAAGCGTTTTGAATACGCGTCACTTGAAAAAGTGAGTTTGTATGTACATCAATTAATTTATTCCAATTCAAGCAATTAACCTTCATCCACCTTCATTTAAACAGATATATCAATTAAGCACTTAGCCTCATGGAATCATGCTTTGATGACATTGTAACAATCACATGCATGCGGTATGTTAAAGCAATTAAATTCTCACCAAGTACTCCGAGGCAAGCTAAAAGGTAAAAGAGTTAGAAAAAAATGCATGATCATAACTAATGCAATATGACTAATGCAACACATACAATTATGCAATTAATGGGCTCGGCTGCTAACATGGTATTTGAATCAATTTGATAGCATGCAGTCTAAGCACATATTCAAAGAATTTTAGAACAATGAACTGAGCTTTTATGCATGCAAGACGAATGGATGCAAATCATAAAAAATGCTAAGGAAACATGATACTCTATGCTACCATCATAAGCAAGTAAATAAAAGGGAGAAAGATATGGAGTTGGAAGACATACACACTTATTACAATTTGCCTTTGCATAGGAGGGTCTGAATGAATGTCCAAGTGTTTGAAATAAACTAACTATTACAAAACCAAATGAATGAATACAAAACTAAGGAGCTAAGTTATTACAACAAAGACTAATAATGAGTAATAAACTAACTACCTAATTTAACTAGCTATAACAATTACAAATAAACCAGTACTTCAACAATACTAATTACAACAAGAATAATTTACAACAATAATGATTACAATAATAATAATAATTAATTACATCAATAATGAATTAAATCAATGCATGCATTAAAGAAGACAGTTTTCAGAAGCCACTCTGTTTGCCTCCCTAGGAATTTGCCCTGTTTCACCTTCAGCCACTGCCCTCCGTTTCTGTAAAAACACACTATTTACCAAACATTGGAGCCCGTCCGACCCCCAATGAGGCCCATCCGGGCCCAAACAAGGCCAGCCATGCCCTGATTTTATGCAAAAGTTTGCTTTTGTGCTCTGAGGTGAAAACAGTGCAGACAGAGACTTTCTGAGCTCTGTTTGTCTCTTCTGGTCTTCTCTATCATGGAGAGGCTCAAAAGAAGAATGATGTTGGTTCTAAAACCATCAATAAGCAAGTTGATCTCTTGATGATTTCGGAGACAATTGGACAAAAAATCAATAAATACAGTGAACAACAACCATTCCTCCCTCCTATCATGAAGCGAGCACAAAGAGAGAGGTAGAGACGCTTCAAGTTTCATCATGAATTAGTGTGTGACAACTCTTGACACTATAGACTCCACATAACATCCGGCCAAATCTAAGTAATCTTACTCATTTTCTTTACGTCGGTTTCATTGGTTTTAAGCCCATTTTATTAGTCATTTCCATTCTTTAATCAATTTGTCCAAAGTGCTGATTAAGTCCACTGCATGAGAAAAAATGTCAAACGAGAAGTGATCCTTAGTATGAAAGAGAGGCTATGCCGTGATGATGAACCTCTGAAGAGATTAAGCCATTGAGCATAGGGTCTCTTTCTCATGCCTTGAATAACAATCAATCGCTTAAAACAACTATTAAACAAAGAAAAACAAGAAACGAAGGAGGGTGCATAAATGATTATTCAAGATTGATTATTAAAATGAGACTCTTTATATGAAAACAAAGTAAAGAAAGCCTTCTACTCGAATGGCTCCTTGTCTAAGGCCTAAACAACCGAAGCCATGACGACTTCCCATACAACAAGCAAAGTATTCAAAGCACAAGATATTTAAATAAATTAAAACAGCCCTAAAACCAAAAAAAATGTGACAAAACAACCCCCAAAACAAGTTGAAAATAGTTTGAAAAGCTAGAAAAAGTAAGCAAAGATTAAAGAGAACAAAGCTAGTAAGCAAGCCTAAGGAAGAGTGGCTAACCCTTCCACTTTTTACAACCTCAAATCACATATTTTAGCCTCTGAAAATAGTCTAAAAATAGACCAAAAACAGCCCAAAACAGTCCAAAAACAGCCCAAAAATAGTCCAAAAATAGCCCAAAAACAGTGGCTAAAATCATGTTAAAAGAGTACAAAAGATAGGGAAAAACAAGGAGATACAAAACTAGTAAGCAAGACTAAGGAGGGGTGGCTAACCCCTCCACTTTTGGAACTTTTAAATCACATTTTTCAGCCTTTTCAAACTCTGAAAATTAGTATATAAAGACAAGGAAGAGAGAGGAAAAGAGTAGACGAAGATTAAAGAAGAACGTGCAAAATTATACCTTTTGAAAAGAGAGGTAAGTTCTTAGTTAACAAACTTGATTCCAACACCCTCAAGTTTCTAAAATTTAGTTTGAAATCTCAACAAAAAGCTCCAAGAACATGCTCCAATGGTGTATGTATAGCTAAAAGGTGATATGAAGTCAAGGAAGCTATTGGAAGGAAGATGGGTGTTCTTAGCTCTCAAAAACCTTCAAAGCCTTGGGAAATATTTCCTAACCCTCTAGGTTCTGAAAATATGTTTTGAAATCTCTACAAGAAAGCTTCAAATCCAAGCTTTAATGGTGTATGAAGGGTGAAAGTTGATTTCGAAAACAAAAGAAGCTTAAAGGTTCAAGGATAACTCATCAATGTCTAAGCCTCTTGGAAGGTTTTTCTAACCTTAAAATCTGAAGTGGGAGGTCCTATTTATAGAATTTGAGCCAATTTGGTCGAAAATATCTTCAAACAAAGCCAGTTGTCTTAGTCCTGCCAACTATCTGTTTGGCATTATTGAGACCCGGCCGGGCCCTAAAACACATGGTCGGGCCCAAAAATGAAAGGCCGGGTCTAAAAGGCACAAATTCACTATTTTTCATTGAAAAAAGACCGGGTCTAAATGAGCCACGACCGAGTCCAAAAATCTACATTTCAGGCTCGATTTCAAACGGGCATATCTCCTTCATCCATATTTTGTTTTAGGTGATTCTTCATTCTAAATTGAAGCTCCAGAAGTCTACTTTCCAATGGTGGTGGCCTCATATTTAAATTCTAAGTGGTTAGAGAGATATGTCTAATTTAGTGAAGGCTGCTCATTTCTTTCTTAGCGGTTTGATGCTCAACCTTTTACCCAACTAGTTTTCTTCCATCCCCTCCAACTCCAAACCTATAAATAAGATTTTTTTAAATATTTTTCAAAGAGTTCACCCTATCTTTCATTTATTTCCACTTTGTCCTTACTCGATTTACCGAAAAGTGTAATATTTTAAACGAAATATGAGCCTCGGAACATCGTAGAAACATTTGAAAAAATATTTTGAAAGAAGGGTTTTAAGGTCTAAAATAGTTTAGCCAAAATGGGGTGTAAGGTTTGGAATTTGAGCTTAAAACCAAATTCTTTTGCTGAAGATCCGAACAAATGCATAGTGTAACTTTCATCATCGGCTATTTGGAATAAAGCACCCAAACGGGGTGTCTATAATTGCCCCTCTTTGACAGAGCTCAAAGTCATGAAGTGATGTGAGTGAATGTCAAAGCCTGAAGATGACCCATTTTGACAAAGCCATAGGACTTGGGCAAATAAACAAAATGCAGATGCAATTGGTTGAACCCAAGGGTTGCCTACGTATCCCATTACAAGGAACCAAACTAGCGTAGTTTAATGGTAGAATGCAAATGATACACAATATAATGAAATAATCAAATCGCAAGCAGTGCCAAACACACAAAATACCATAAAGGAATGGAGATGCAAATCAAACTACGTTTGCAGTGGACACGAGCCAAACGACGCCTAACACAGGCTAAGTGCCTACATCCTCACTACTGACCTCAGCACAGCATCGATGCTTACACATAAGAGAACCATGTTTCAATGTGAAAGGGATGTGGGCACATGCACAACTATGTTTTTCGCAAAAAGAGTACAAGTAATTGGGTGGTATGATATAAGTAAGGAATGATCTACTGAGGAAAGATGTATGATTCGAAATGCTGAATGCAATAAGACAAAGTACGATGCAATGGATGTAGTGAATAAAAGACACAGGCCGAACCATATCTTATCTAGAAAGGGCGTGGGCATAAAATAGACGATGTCTAACACAAAAAAAGTGTCGACACTCTTAATACTAGCCTCAGCGCAGCATGGGTACTTACACATGACATAACCATGTTTCAACACGGGAAAGGTATGAGCACATACAAGACTAAGCTTAACATGGAAAGGATGCAGGTGATAAAACGGTATGAGGTAATGGATGCGATGGATAATGTAATAGATGAACAAGGTGATATACTCTAACCACGCTAGAATCATAAAAGAAAGAAGAACAAATCCCAAACATGCTGAAATCATGTGAGGAAGGGAACACTCTAACCATGCTAAAGTCGTGAGAAGAGGTTTTACTGCTCAGGGTTATGTCTCACGTGTCCTGAGATACTCTAACCATGCTAAAATCATGAGAAGAGAAAAACCACTCAGGGTCATGCTCCGCACACCCTGAGATAAATTCCAAACACACTGAAATTGTGTAAGGAAAGAAACACTCTAACCACACTGAAATCGTGAGAAAAGAAAAACCGTTTAGGGTCATGCTCCACACCCTGAGATACTCTAACCACGCTGAAATCGTGAGAAAAGAAAAACCGCTCAGGGTTATGCTCCGCACACCCTGAGATAAAAAATGCTCAGGAACACGTCTTATGCATCCCGAGATAAATTTTGTGGGACAATGATCCTAAACACTGCTCAACGTAAAAGGATAAATGATACAAGATAATGCAAGATGCAAATGAATACAATGAGTGTGATAGATAATATGATATGTGTGTGACAAGCAATGTAGTAAATGATGTTTAGAGAATGCAATAAACAAACAAAGCGGCGCTTTAGAAAGCACCTCATGGGGTGTGTTCCTTAAACTCTTACCTTCAACTCATAGTTCAAAGGCCCTCAAATGTTAACATGGAGTAACATCTGCATGTAGAAGCCACGGATGTTGCTTTTCTTCCTGATCATATTCACAACTTTCCCTATTCTCGAACGGGGTGACAGACTAGGTTGGTTCAGTATCTAAAATTGAGGTGTATACACGCTACCTTAACCCATGGAGTTTCCATACAGATTTTAAGCTGAGGATACACCCCTAGGTATTTAAACTAGACTTTAGTCTCAGAAATTCCAAACCTTTGTGTTCTAGGCATCGCCATTCGAACTCTAGTTTCCACCATTGCAGTTGGTCTCCTAGGAACTCATTGCAAACATAGCTAAGATGCCTTTGGTAGGGAATGGTGCTCAGGGAGAGCACTTTGATCACTATTTTGACTTGAAGCAGGCTTGAACTTGAGATCGGGGTACAATCATACTCCGAAGAAATGACAAGGCCTGTGAAGGTGCATCCAGAATGTAATCTCAAAATTTTTTGAAGTTGAAACAAACTCAGATACTCTAATTTTCCCTTTTCTTTTTTGCTTTTGTAGTTTGAAACCTGTAGTTTTAGATAGGTCCTTGTTTTGTTGCTCTCTTTTGATTGGGGTTGGACCCTGCAATTTATGAAAGAAAGAATCCTGTTTTGCACATCATGTTGGGAACGACACAACACTCTGAGCACAAAACGATTTATTTTTTGAAATTGGAACTGAGAACGAGTTCTTAACCGGGTATTGAGCTTATGGCTGACCGCAGTACACCATGACTCAACAAAAGAAAAACAAAGTAAAAACAATCTAATCATGTCTATTTACACTCAAAACGACTCAAAACAAGAATCGAGACAAACAAAAACAACAAACACAACACTTGGATGTTTATCACCGGTGGGAGACCTCTCAGTTCATGGGGAGCCCACTGCTTCTCTAGGTATTGTTTAACCCTTTCTCATTTGTGATTCTCACATCACTTTGGCACTCAATCTCTATTTTCTCTTAAAAGTCTTTTCCTTACTTTTTCTCTCAGTGCACATCTCTCTATTCTTTAATCTCTCTTATATTTTTATTGTTTCCCAAGTGTGGTTGATGGATAAGCTGAAAGTTGTGGCCCCTTGCCCCTAGTATTCTGCTGGATTCTCCTTCTTTTGCTCACAACTAGTGAGCTTTCCCACAGAGGGGTTGTGGTGTAACTAGATGTGCAGCCAAGCTGCAACTGACATCGGTTGACGATGCCCTTGGCTTAATTTGGCCGAGATGAGCTATAGTATGACCTGACAACTAGGCATACAGTTGATTGGCCTCTTACACTGTGTATTCTACTTTCCCGTTCTGGTTGAGATGCCAATTTGGGTGTAATCAAACCCGTCCAAATGAGAGGATTGAATATCCAACTTCATTTCCAGTCCATGCTTCACACCTGGCTCGATACCTCACTGCTTGGAGGTGAGAAAGCCTTTGGCAAAGTCCATTGAAAATGGGGAAAAGACAAAAAAACCTGACTCAATTATGCCCCTAGCTAATCACTTTGACCTTTTTTGTGTTTTTGCTTTTGCTAAAACGATTTTGACCAACATGAGAGTTAGATTGACATGCGTGTTTGACTTTCTGCTTTGAAATCATGTAAGTCAGGCTATGAGGACTAAAAAATTTCCTTTTTTGTGTCTAAAAAATGGTCCAGTATTGGAAAAATGAAATAATTTTTGAGAAAATTAGTCAACTTCATTAAAAATCCTCAAAACTATTTTTGTAAATGGCCACTGCTCAACCAACATGTAATTAACTCTTGAGATGCACAACCTCAGATCTGAACTTGATTTGTCTTGTAGCTGAATTTTTTAATGGAATAAGACACCCGATTTTGAATGAAGATGAGCCCAAAGATGAGCCAATTTATACATGGATAAGATGCCGAATTGAATAAGGATCAGCCAATCAACATGGATGAGACCAACAAGTTGAGAATAGTCGGGGCCAAACTTCAGGATGAAGTTGCTTATGTATCTCAAAATGGGAATCAGGCCTTATGTAGTTCTCGGTTAAGGTGTACTCGGGTATTAACACTCTCTTTTTGCACTCTAACTTTTACTAAAGCCGCCCTTCTGGGTTTTCAACTTTGCGAGCTCTATTTTTCCTTTCGTTTCATTTTTCCTTTCTTTTTTTCTCTTTCTTTTCTTTTTTTTTTCTTCATTTCCATTTTTTTCATTTTTGTTCTTTTTCTTTTTGTTCTTGCTCTAACTTTTGCCTGGGTCACATTTCCAGGTTTTCGGCCCAACAAGCCTCTGAAGGATAGGAAAGTTTAACTTATCCATGTTGATTGGCTATAAGATCTCTAAGCTATCTGAATCCATGAGAATGGCTGCTGTCCCTAACTAAATAGTCTCTGATGATATAAAGGCCCGTCCAATTGAGTCTAAATTTGCCCCTAGTGTTATGAATAGGAACTCGATTGTCCTTTCAGCAATAAATTTTCCTCTCTCCATTTATGGGATTTGGCTTTCTTGCTGATCTCCATTGGCTTGAGAAATGACCTAGTTTTGAATCTTCAATCACATCTAATGTTTTTTGCCCCTAGTTCAAGGGCTCCTTCTCATCCAGCTATGCAAGCTTCCTTTGATAACATTTGACCTTCTTGCCCCTAGTTCAAGAGTTGCTTCCAATCTGACCATGCAAACCTCATATTTTGGTTGATTTGTTGAACATTTTGAATCAAAGCTTGAAAGCAAAGGGGTCAAGTCTTGAGGCCAAAAGTGATCCTATGCTGTACAATCTCAAGATCAATTCCACACATGTCTTCATGGGGTCACGCAAAAAAAAAAAAAATGTTTTAGAAATCTTTTAATAAAGCGACCAGTCGCTCGTGCTCCTTTGAATACAATGCAGAAACAATCTGGACCAAGCCATGATCCTCTTCAATGCTTACATTAATAGACATGATCTTATTCATTAAGGGCTTAACACGCCTCTCTTCCTCTCAGTCGATCAAATTTTTGCAAATCTGGAGGAATTCCTCCATCTTTGTTTTCACCACAGTGTTAGAAAAGTTTTGAAAAACTTTGGTCAATGCAATGATTTAAAGGCATAGAGAAGTAGGTGAAAATTACTACCGTTTCATTTAGATGTTCTGGCTCAACTAGCTCAATAATAGAAACAAACTCAAAAGAAAGAGTGTAAAAGACAAACACAAAACAAAAAGTGATGTCCGAGGTAACACCCATGGAATCACCTGACTCTGACACAACAAGACTGACTCAACACCCAGTTCAAAAAGTAAAATAAACAACATTTTCAAAGTGTTAAACTCAGTGCATGCCATCCACCATGCCCGAAGTAAAATGAATGCCATCAGTAGGCGGTTTATTCCCGATCACATAACCAGTCGCATTATCACCCAAGTTCATCTATCCAGCGCCGATAGACTTTGTAGGACCCGGTGGAGCAATAACCTTTTTGTCAATCAGATCTTGTATTTCATGGTGAAGGCGGAAACAACAATCAGTGTCATGGCCGGTTTGTTGATGGAAAGCATAATACTTGGCAGCATTATGCTTGGCTGGAAGGGGATCAGGGAGAGACTGAGGGTCAAGGGGTTTGAGATGGCCTTGTCTTATGATGATTTGGAGAGCTTTGGACAAGGTCTTGTAAAGGGGATTGAAGGTGCAGTTACCAGTCCTAGAAGGGTTGATAGAGAGGTTGGCAGGTGTTGCCTGGCTTTGGAGATCTCCGACGGATGTAGGATTAGAGTTGAAAGGGGTGTTTCTGGTACAATAGCCCTTTTCATGGTTTATCCCTGGATTCAAAATGCCCCAAATTTGAACGACAAAAGTGTCATCTACAGTCTTTGCAACAACTGCAAGCACTTGCTGTTTGTTTAGCCCTTTGACCTTCAAAGCATCAATGACCCACTGAAGATGTGCATAAGGATCAATACTTGCCCCGGCCTTGTTCTTGTTGCTTGCTTTAGAAGGAATTGGGTGGCTATGTTGAAGCGAGGCCTAGTTGTTGTTGACATGTCGTCACCCAGACTTGAAACGGCTTCAGGTTAGCCCTTCTTCAAACATAGCCCGTCCCAAGATTGGGGAGCCTTTTGCCATGAAATTTCTGGTATGTGATGTGGTCGATGACAGAGCTAATATCCTAAAGGCTAGATCTGCCATAGTTTTCTGAAGATCTTCAATCATGCTCATTAGCTCAGAAGTAATGGGTTCATGGGTTTGAGATGATTGGGTTTTAAGTGCATCCATCATACACAAGTTCGTGCTTTCTGGAATGAACACCTCAGGCTTGGGTAAACGGGCCGGGGTGATGTATATGCTGGGGTTGTAGGTGGATGGTAGTGTATGGATTAGGTTGAGGTGGGGAGGTGATGGGTTAGTGTTAACCTGAGGTCTTTTTGGTTGAGCTATGATCTCGTCGTCAATAAGATCCTGAATCTTATGGCAGAGGCGGATGCAACGGTTTGTATCATGACTGTGCTGTTGATGATAGATGCAGTATTTAGCGGGGTCATGTCTTGGTGGAAGAGGATTTGGAAAGGGTTGGGGTTCTAGGAGCTCTAGGTGCCCTTTTTCTAGCAGAGTTTTCAAGGCTTGAGAGAGACTTATGTAAAGAAGATGGAAAATTCGGGCTTGGGGCCGAGTTGAAGTGGTTGGTTTTTGGCTATTATCAGCAAAAGAGCTTTTGGGACTGGTGACAGTGTTTAGTTCTGAGCATTTCACAGCTATGCTACCACTGGTAGTAGTATTGGAACTGCAAACAACTTTCTTCCTCATAGGCTCATTATCTTCCACAATAATCCCTTGTCTGATGGCATTCTCGATTTGAATCCCAATTTCATAGAGGTCCTTAAAGTTGAATAGTGGGAGGACTATCATTTTCTGTAATAGCCTTTCATGCAGATTTCTAACAATGATACGGACTTGCTCTTTCTCTGGAGGCCTGTTTGCCATCATAGCCGCCTTTGCCCTCTATCGAATAACAAACTCTGAGTAGCCCTCATTCGATTCTTGACACGTTGCCTCAAGATCACGAGTTGTGACCTCAATCTGCATGTTGTAGGAATATTGGGCAACGAAGGATTCAACTAACTCTTGCCAGCTTTGTTTCATAGAGTCCTCCAATTTTGCATATCAGATGGCAGCTATTCCAGACATGGTTCGACCAAATAGTGACAACTTTTGAACTTAGGTCAAACCCATTGGTCGCAGGATATCAAAAAATAGATGCAGATGCAGATGCACTATTGGATCTCCAGAGCCATCAAAATGGTCAATATGCGACATCTTGAACCGCTCCAGCAAAGTAACGGTGGATTCAGTATATCCATCCTCAATACCCGGAATGTAGCTAAGCCCCTATGCTTTCTTGAATAGTTTTTCAAGTTCGTTGACTTTGAGCAGGGTCGGATCAAACTCTAACTCACAAGGTGCCTCGGCTAGAGCTTTAGACACTTGAACTGGGACTGGATCTGTCTAGACTGGAGGAATAGGAATACACGATGGATCCTGAGCTGTATTGGTAGCGGTGTATGGCATAGGAGTAGCCACGTTAGGTACATGAGAAGGAGAAGCCACAGCCAGATGCTGTTGTTATTGCTGCAACCTATTAGTGACCTTAGTTTGTTGGACCATATCCTGCTGGAGCGAATCTTCTGTTTGCTGAAGGCAGATCAATAAATCCTCTAGATTTTTAGGAGACTGAGCCATGATAGGAGTAGATGCTCAGGATGAGCTGAACAAAGGTGATCTAACTGGTGAATGTCGAAAGAGTGGAACTAGTGAACCCTATATGGCCCTCCTTCGTCTCGCTTTTGGCAAAAGCAAAGCATACACTAGTTGCCTTTAAACTAAATTTCTGACTTGACAAAGTCTATCGACACGAGTCCAAAGTACCTGGGGGATATCAGAGCCTTCTGAAGCTATGGTTCCAAGACTACCTTGCAAAAGAGAAAATAGACAGCACCTTAGCCCAATTTCACTAGAATAGATATGATCATAGCTGAGTGACTATACTCCCCGCTTAATTCTGCCCCAAAATAGATACCAACTGTACCACTGATATGAACATTCTTGCACAGTTTCACTCTAAAGCACATACCAGTTAAAAGAGAACCAAAACACCCCTATAAGGAGGGTAGGGTTGCCTTGTCCTAGTTTTGTCGTGAACTAGCATTTCACTATTTCAAGCAAGCGGTTTTCACGCAATCTTGCATAAGGGTGAGCATCCTGTCTTAGTTTGGATCAGTCACTATAGCTTACTATATGCAGTGGGTCGAATAGTTAAGAGGGGTACCTTAGCAAGACTACCTAATATATCTCTCACACTTAACACTGAGAAGTGAAAGTAGTCCAGATTCAAGGGTTGTGTTCCCAACATGGCAGAGCCCACGACTGGTTAGCTTTTGGCAAGCTTTTTGGGCTAGCCTCTGGCAAGCCGTCCAGAAATAGCAGATGAAAAATACAGTGATTTAAGCGCACCAATGCAAATGCAATGCAAAGAACATATAAGTGTAGATAAAATTTCATATCATGAAGTTTGAGTCAAGTTCTCTAATATCCCCAGCAGAGTCGCCAGAAACTGTAGCTTGCTTTTCATGTTTCATTCAGATATGACTAGCCCTACAATTCGGACTCTTGTGGTTCTGAATCTGATTCCACAAGTGCAATGTGAAATAGATAAACACAAATGAGTCCAAATTTAGCAATTCTTTTGGAAAATTGATTTTAAATCAAAATGCCAAAAATGGACTGCTTTGTCAGATATAGCGTCACCATCTAAATATTTTTAGAAAATTTAGAAAACCCGTGACTCGTGCCAAAGGCCACGTGTCCTTTATCACCAAGATTGTCTCGGCTCGGGAACTTAGGTACAAGAGGGGAAGGTCATGAAGTAAGCACCCCACTTGCCCGATCAAAGATCGGCCTCTGCTAATCATGATGTGATTTTTATTTACATTATATTCTCTTGTTCTGATTATTAGGCTAACCTTACTAGGTGATGCACACAAGTATAGACTAATTTGCAAAAGTTAGAACATTTGATTTCATGTTTGTTTGAAAAGTGTTTTGAATATACGTCACTTGAAAAAGTGAGTTTGTATGTACATTAATCAATTTATTCCAATTCAAGCAATTGACCTTCATCCACTGGCATTCAAACAGATATATCACTTAAGCACTTAGTCTCATGGAATCATGCTTTGATGACATAGCAACAATCACACGCATGTGGTATGCTAAAGCAATTAAATGCTCACTTAGTACTTCGAGGCAAGTCAAAAATATAAAAAAGTTAGAAAAAAATGCGTGATCGTAACTAATGCAATATGACTAATGCAACACATACAATTATGCAATTAATGGGCTCGGCTACTAACATAGTATTTGAATTAATTTGATGGCATGCGGTCTAAGCGCGTATTCAAAGAATTTTAGAATGATGAACCGAGCTTTTATGCATGCAAGACGAGTGGATGCAAATCATGAGAAATGCTAAGGAAACATGATACTCTATGCTACCTGTAGACATCCCATTTTTGACCGCCCTTACGACTTGGGTGCCATCGATTGCTCACCTGATGATGAATGCATACGCTTATCCAAATGCTCGATGTCCTCAGTAGGAAACCTCAGTTTTGAGCGTACAAACCTTGTGCCTTGTTTTGGACCAAAACAGTAGTTTTTCAAGCATAACCATCTAGAGACCTGTAGACCCACTAGTGACTCCAGCCATCCACTATTAGTGGCCGGCCGCCCCCTTTTAGTGACCTACTAGCCACTTGTGTAAAATTTCAGATCTTTTTATCAGTTGTCTCCACAGGTGCATGTATGATACTAGCTATATGTATACTGATATTTCTGCGAGCCAAACCAGATTTTCTATATATACTTGACCCTCTTTCATAATTTAGGATTTAAAAAATTTTTGGAACAGAAGTTTGGAAAATATTTCTCTCTACAATTCTCTCTCTCCCTTGCAACTTCTATACCCTTTGCTTAGACACTCTAAACCAAACCTTGAGGGTTCTTTGTTGAGATGTTTGAGCTTGTATTTTAGCTCTTGAAGGTGTAGAATTGTTGGTTTGTAACTCAAAAGGGTACTTCTCTTCAAGAGGTATAATTCTTAGCTTTCTTACCTTATTTATTTACTCTCTTTTCTTACTATTTTTAGGTTGTTTTGACCCTGTTTTTATAGGCTGAAGCTTGTGGTCTAAAGCCATTAAGGGTAGAGGAGTGGACCACCCCTCTTTGACCATTGCTTCTTAGGTTTTTACCCTTGTGTTTCCCACATTTTCATTGCCTTTTTTTGAGTTTGTTTACCACTAATTTTCAGAGGCTAAAAATCATGTTTTGAAGTTCCAAAAATGGAGGGGGTAGCCTCATTTCCTTGTGCTTAATAACTAGCTTAATTGCTCTTTTTGTTTTAGCTTCATTTCTTAGCTGTTTTTACCTTAATTCCGGCATTGTTTTGAGCTAACTTAGAACTGTTTTTATGTGTTACTTTCATTTATGCTTTGTATTTCATGCATGTAGTGTAATGGTCCTCAAAGGCTTGGTGGTTCAGGCCTTAGCCACCAACCTATTTGAGTTGATAGCATTTATTTCTTGCTTTCCATACTTGTATTCACCTCTAAGCATCTCTGCAGTCTCTCTCCTTTCTTGACTTTTTCTCTTTGTTTTGAGAGTTGCTCCAAAAGGAGTGTTGTTTAAGCTTGAAGAGTGATATTGTGCTTAATGGTTTAATCCCTTTGGGGGTTCATTACCAACGGCATGATCTCCCTCTCATGCCTAAAACAAAATTTGGTTTCGTATTTCCCTCTTTTAATGGACTTAAAGCTCATTATTGGACTTAATTGACTAATGAATGGAAGGTGATTTAACAAGGGGTAATTAATGGTTTAAAAATGGAACAAGATAATAAAATGGTTTGGGTTCAATCGGACGTTAATTGAAACCATTGAATCTTGAGTCGTTTCATACGTGTCAGTGATGAAAATGGTTCAAGAATCAATGTCAATCCTTTCCCTTGATCAATCCATGATAGGGAGGAGGTTTTGAGAGTCTTTTATTGTGCATTTATTAAAATTATATCCCTTGGTTCATAAGTCATCACGCAATGAAATTGCACCGATTGATGGCTTACAAATCAAGCCTGCCTCTCATTTGAGCTATTTGATGATAAAGAGAGGCGGTGTGGACAAACATCCCTTGAGAATGCTCTTTTTTATGCTCTGTTTATTTTCTATTACAGCAGGAGAAATCTAACATCAGTGGCCAGCATGCCACCTTTACTGGGTGGCAGGCCACTAAGTGGCCAGCCTGCTACTACTTTTGGCTTGCCGCCCACTTTTTCCAACAAGGCAGTGTATTGTTTCCTGCAGAACAGAGCATAAATTGAGGTGAAAAATCAGTGCAATCTCCTGACTGTGCAACAGAAGCATTCTGGTAGCAAAACGAAAAGCATTTTTGGGTGGAAATCCATATCCATGCATGAATCGTCCCTCGATTCTTGGGATCCATTAAAATAATGTTGTAATAGTAGTATGTTGTACTTAAAATAATGGACTCGTAACTAATTAGTTAGATTAGTTAGAATAACCAATTATTTTTGTGTTGTACTTAATTAATTAGCTAAAGTAGTTAGTTAATTTATGGTGCTATAATAATTAGCTAATATAGTTAGTTTATTTCATTTGGGTTGTAATAGATTAGTTAATTCGTAATAATTCGCTAGTTCATTCATTCGGAATCTCTTGTGCGAGGGCCAATATGTAATATTTGTGTATGTTTTTCAATCCCACGTCTTTCTCCCATTTATTTATTTGCTTATGATGGATATAATAGAACATCATGTTTCGTTTAGCATATTCCATGATTTGCATCCACTTGTCTTGCATGCATTGAGGCTCGGTTCATCATTCTAACTAGCATTGTTGTTTATTACTTCGTTGAATACATGTTTAAACCGAATGCTATCAAATTGATTCACATGTTATATAAGTAGCCAAGCCTATTAGTTGTATCCTGCATGTGTTGCCTTAGTCATATTGAATTAATTACGGGCATGCATGTTTTCTAATTATTTTGCTTGTTTTGGCTATCCTTAGAGTACTATGTGAGCATTTTATTGCTTTAGCTTATTGCATGAGTGTGATTGTTGCCATGTCAAACATGATTACCATGAGGTTAATTGCTTAAGTGATCAATTGTTTGAATGCTTGTGGATGGAGGGTAATTGCTTAAACTGGAATAGTTTGATCGAAGTACACATGATATTGCTTTTTCAAGTGATACATCTTCAAAAATAATTTTCAAACAAATATGAAATCAAAGTGTTCTAATTTTTGCAAATTAGTCTATACTTGTGTGCAACACATAGTAAATTAGTCTAATAATCGGAACAAGAGCATATAATGTAAATAAGAATCACACCATGATTAGCAAAGGTTGATCTTTGATCAAACGAGTGGGGTGCTCAATCTTGGTGATGACGGATATGTGACCTTTGGCACGAGTCATGGGTTTCCTAAATTTTCCAAAAACATTTAGGTGGGGACTCTGTATTCTGGCAAAGTAGTCCATTTTTGGCATTTTGATTCAAAATCGATTTTCCAAAAGAATTGTCGGATTTGGACTCATTTGTGTTTATCTATTTTGCATTGCACTTGTGGAATCAGATTCAAAATCACGGGAGTCCGAACTGTAGGGCTAGTCGTATCCGAAAGAAGCACGAAAAGTCAAGCTACACTATCATCATAAGCAAGTAAATAAAAGGGAGAAAGAAATGGGGTTGGAAGACATACACACTTATTACAATTTGCCCTCACACAGAAGGGTCCGAATGAATGTCCAAGTGTCCGAAATAAACTAACTATTACAAAACCATATGAATGAATACATAACTAAGGAGCTAAGTTATTACAACAAAGGCTAATAATGAGTAATTTAACTAGCTATAACAATTACAAATAAACTGGTACTTCAATAATACTAATTACAACAAGAATAATTTACAACAATAATGATCACAATAACAATAATTAATTACATCAATAATGAGTTAAAGCAATGCATGCACATCAAAGAAGACAGTTTTCAAAAGCCACTTTGTTTGCCTCCCTGGGAATCTCCCCTGTTTCACCTTCAGCCACTACCCTCTGTTTCTGCAAAAACACACTGTTTACCAATCATTGGAGCCCGCCGGACCCCAATGAGGCCCAGCTAGGCCCAAAAAAGGCTGGCCGTGCCCTGATTTCATTCAAAAGTCTGCTTCTGTGCTCTGAGGTGAAAATAGTATAGACAGAGCCTTTCTGAGCTCTGTTTTTTCCTTCTGCTCTTCTCTGTTATGGAGAGGCTCAAGAGAAGAATGAAGTTGGTTCCAAAACCATCAATAAGCAAGTTGATCGCTTGATGATTTCGAAGACAATTGGACAAAAAATCAATAAATGCAATGAACAACGACCACTCCTCCCTCCTATCATTAAGTGAGCACAAAGAGAGAGGTAGAGACGCCTCAAGTTTCATGAACACATCATGAATTGGTGCGTGACGACTCTTGACACTATGGACTCGGCATAACGTCCGGCTGCATCTAAGCAATCTTACTCATTTTCTTTACGTCGGTTTAATTGGTTTTAAGTCCATTTTATCAGTCATTTCCATTCTTTAATCAATTTGTCCAAGGTGATGATTAAGTCCACTACATGAGAAAAAATGTCAAACGAGAAGTGATCCTTAACATGAAAGAGAGGCTATGCCTTGACGATGAACCTCCTAAGAGATTAAGCCATTGAGTATAGGGTCTCTTTCTTATGCCTCGAATAACAATCAATTGCTTGAAACAACTCTCAAACAAAGAAAAACAAGAAAGGAGGGAGGGTGCAGAAATGATTATGCGAGATTAATTATTAAAATGAGACTCTTTATATGAAAACTAAGTAAAGAAAGCTATCAACTCGAATGGCTCAGTGTCTAAGGCCTAAACAATTGAAGCCATGAGGACTTACAACATAACAAGCAAAGTATTCAAAGCACAAGATATTTAAATAAATTAAAACAGCCCTAAAACCAAAAAAACAGTGACAAAATAGCCCCAAAAACAAGCTGAAAATAATTTGAAAAGCTAGAAAAAGTAAGCAAAGATTAAAGAGAACAAAGCTAGTAAGCAAGCCTAAGAAAGGGTGGCTAACCCCTCCACTTTTTACAACTTCAAATCACATATTTTAGCCTCTAAAAATAGTCCAAAAACAGCTCAAAAATAGTGGCTAAAATCATATTAAAAGAGCACAAAACATAGGAAAAAACAAGGAGATACAAAACTAGTAAGCAAGACTAAGGAGGGGTGGCTAACCCCTCCACTTTTGGAACTTTTAAATCACATTTTTCAGCATTTTCAAACTCTGAAAATTAGTATATAAAGACAAGGAAAAGAGAGGAAAAGAGTAAAAGAAGATTAAAGAAGAAGATGCAAAATTATACCTTTTGAAAAGAGAGGTAAGCTCTCAGTTAACAAACTTGATTTCAACAGCCTCAAGTTTCTAAAATTTAGTTTGAAATCTTAACAAAAAGCTCCAAGAACAAGCTCCAATGGTGTATGTATAGCTGAAAGGTGATATGAAGTCAAGGAAGCTATTGGAAGGAAGATGGATGTTTTTAGCTCTCAAAAACCTTCAAAGCCTTAGGAAATATTTCCTAACCCTCTAGGTTCTGAAAATATGTTTTGAAATCTCTACAAAAAAGCTTCAAATCCAAGCTTTAATGGTGTATGGAGGGTGAAAATTGATTTGGAGAACAAAAGAAGCTTGAAGGTTCGAGGATAACTTATCAATGTCTAAGCCTCTTGGAAGGTTTTTCTAACCTTAAAATCTGAAGTGGGAGGTCCTATTTATAGAATTTGAGCCAATTTGATCGAAAATATCTTTGAACAAAGCCAGCTGTCCAAGTCCTGCCAGCTGTCTGTGTAACAACCCTCGTATTGACTACCGTTTAACCACTGAATTATATATTGATTAATGCTAAACTGAGCCGCTAATGACTGATAATTGAACTGATTAAAGTACTGGACAGACTGATTGGAATCGAAACTGAAACTGAATAAGACTGCCTATTGAATTGTATATTCTATCTGTTGATTGTATGATTTTATCTGTTTGTAGTGTATGTTTAAACTGTTAATTGAAGGCCTTATCGGCGGCCGATTTCGAAACCGTTTGATGTTTTAGAATCAGTAGGATATTTCTGATTTAATGATGTGTTTATCTGAAAATTGATTAGGAATGATTAAATTAGATTAAAAATGAGTTAATTGTAAACTTGGACTTAATTACCATATTGCCACTTAGTGGCCACTGCATCACACACCCTTAGAGACTTGTTTACACTTAGATGCAACAATTTGATCAGCCATTCTTCTCACACCCAACCAACCAAGAAGTAAGAGAGAGTGAGAGTTAAGAGAAGATTGAACTCATCGTGTGGAACTAGCTTGAATCTTGAAGAATTGAAGTGTTGATTGTCTAATTGAGCTTCTAGGCTTAAGCTACTAGACTAAGGTAGATCATTCATCTCCCTAATTGTATCATTGAACTCCATTCTTGCATGCTCCATGTTTAATTAGAGAGTAAGTCATGAATTTGTTCATAAATGGTGGATTGAAGCTCAAATGTTACATGCATGTTGAATTTGTGGACTTTTGAAGTTAAATCCTTGAAGAATCATACATGCATGCTCATATTTAAGCTATAGTCCATGTTTCCATCTTGTTTTCCAATTATTGAGCTCCTTAGAGCAAGATTTGAAGCTTGATTTTGGTTTAAAGATCATGCATTGCATGTTTTGACATTTTTCTTGAAAATGGGTTTGGAAATGGTTTTAATTGACTCACCTTTGGGGCTTGAATTCATAAATTGGCTTTTGAAACTTGTTATACATTGTTTTGGGATGTATTCTCCAGAATTTGAGCCCAAGAGGTCGAGAATTGAGTTGAGAATGCTTGGTTTGAGCTTGGAAGGCAACTGAAATTCCAGATTTGGCTTCTTCGCCGAGCGAAGATTCCTCGCCGAGCGACCGCTTCTCGAGCCACGCCGGCGAAGGATTGGTGGCTCGGCGTAAAATCGAACATCCAAGATTTTTTTGTTTCATCAGACCGCTCGAGCAAAGGAAGGCTCGCTCGAGCGAACCCTTTGATTTTGGAAGCTCGCTCGAGCGAAAATCGAGCGAGCATCGCGCGTAAAAATTGAGCATCCAGTATTTTTACTGTTTCATCAGACCGCTCGAGCGAAGGATTGCTCGCTCGAGCGAAGCCCTTGATTTTGCAACCTCGCTCGAGCGAAGGAAGGCTCGCTCGAGCGAGGCCCCTGTTTTCAGCAACTTTTGAAAAATGCCTTCCAACTGTATTTTTGCATCCTCATCCCATCATAGGCATTCTTAGGCCTAGTTTAAGACATCTTAATGAGGATTTAGACATAGAACCACACCGAGGGAATTTAGGGATTTAATTATCATCCTTTCCGATTGTAAACTTAGTGTGTGTTCTATTTATTGACTGCTTAGGGTTGGCTCACGGGGACGCGCTCTAGCTACTGATAGCCCAATCACTGTGAGTAATAGATTGTGTAAAGATATGTTCAAAATGGTTATATTTTGATTACTGAACTGAACTGTTTATTGAACTGATATTGTTTATTGAATGAATGTATGTCCTGTATTTCGAATCAGACAGGCATCCTTAGACCCATGTTATTGATCACTGAGCTTTGTTTCCTTGTGGAACCATCTTGATTGATGGCCATCATTATTGTTGGGTGCATTAAGGCAGGTCTTTTGGACCCATGCTTATAGGCTAATGGATGTACCACATATGACCGATTGATTATATCTTGATTGGTGATATCTTGAAGATTGAAACACTGTATAATGAATTGATTTCATTACTGTAAGGACATTCATTCATAACCTCTTTACGCTTTATGTTATTCATTGGGCTTTAGCTCACTGTTTATATATATATGTAGGTGCTCAGCCACCAGACCGGAGCTAGGAGCGTGGGTTGGTCCCCAGTTTTGTCAAGCCAGCCAATGTGCCTCACTGTGAGGTTCCGAGACGCCATGCCATGGCTTGGGGTGTTTTTGTTCCCCCACTTGTCTCCTACGGTTTTGTCCAGACTGTTTACTGTTTACCCCTTTTACTGTTATCGAGGGATTAGATCCCCGTACTGAATGTTGTAAATGATTGTATAGACTGTACTGTTTTGAACTGTATGAATGCATAAAAATCTTTTCGGCATACAGATTTTGTAATACCCCGACCCTCATATCTGATTCTGCTGTCTTTATAATTCCCTATTCTGTGTCTTTGAATGTTATGGTGAAAATCTATGTGAAAATATAGTAAAAGAGCATGGAACTTAGAGATATGAGTTTCTATCTGTTGAATTAGAACGTATCTGTTACACTTGAATCACTTAAAATGGAAATTGAGCATCTTAGAGATTTAATTTGCAGAAATTGATTTGATATTTGGAATCTGCATGATTTTTAAGCTATAATGGGATGTTCTGTGAAATTTTAATTTCGGCACCATAAAGCGATTGATTTTTGTCTTTTATGCTCTTATATATATATTGCTATATCTATGTTTAAGACTTGTGGGACTTGTGATCAAAACGTGGGACTCTAAGAGGGAGAGGAGTGAGATACGTGGGAGAGCAATTGGGCGAAACTTGTGGTTCATCAAGGGATACTGATCAATTGATAGAATTGAAAGAGGCAAGTAAGGTAACTCAATTCCTTGTTAACTCTTCAAGAATTTTAACCCATGTTTGTGTTGGGTTCTTGGATAAGAATGTTTGATTCATTAGGGTTTTCACCTATTGAGCATGTTGACACTACCTTGAGTGTTGTATGAATCTATGCTTCAAATCCTTGATTTTGAATCATCTAATCTTGCATATATGTTGATTTTGGGTGGTATGTTTAAAGAGCTTGAAATTAGATTGAAATTTGTGAAAGTGTTGGCTTGTTGAAGCCCTTAACTTGGTTCAACTTGATGTGATTAGGCTTTAATTCATGTTATGGTGTTGTTAAGTAGCATGTTTGCATGAATTTTACCCTTGATTGCTTGAAAAGTTAGGTTTGAAAGATGAAATTTTGGCTTGAGATCGGGTGCCTCGAATCAGAGTCGTCCCGCCGAGCGGAGGTCGACCGCCGAGCGTGAAAATGCACCTTCCAAATAGCTTTTAAAATTTACCCCGTCTCGGCCGAAAGGAGAACTTTACGCCGGCGTGAAAATCGACCATCCAGTATTTTGGTAGCACTACACTGTCCGGTCGAGCGGACAAAGCTACGCCGAAATGAGTATCGCTTTCGTGAGAAAACTCTGTTTTGCTCAGTTTTTCATGCTTGACTCTTTGGTGCTATTAGAATGTTTTTCTGATGAGTTTATGATAGTGATATGACATATGGAATGACTGATAAGGATTTTAAAGGAAAAGAATACTAATTTCTTAGTTATGTTGTGTGTAGGGCACACTCCAGGAGGAACTCATACGCCACCACAACACTGTGAGTAATAGTGCATTACGTATACATTTATGTATCTGTTCTGTAAGGCATAATTGTAAATTATGTATTGATCTGGAAATGAAAAGTGATAACCACATCCGAATATCTGTTGTGCCGAAAGGCTACTGTTGTCAGCCGAAGGCTACCACAGCCGCAAGGCTACCACAGCCGAAGGCTACTGTTGTGCCGCATAGGCTACAGCCGAAGGCTACAGACAGCCGCAAGGCTACCTGAGTCGTAAGACTATCTGTGCCGCAAGGCTACCGAGTCGAAGACTATCTGCGTGCCGCAAGGCTACCCGAGTCGAAGACTATCTGCATGCCGAAGGCTATCTCCGTGCCGCAAGGCTATCTGGGCCAATAAGCCAATCTGCTATCTCGGTGTTTGATTTTGATACATATACTCAGACATTGTGATTTTATTACTACGCACTACTATTCATCGAGCTTGTCTCATTCTCGTAATTTTGTCCGATCAGAGGAACCACTTGAGGAGCCGAACTAGCACACTTCATGCATTTTTGTCACTTAAGGATAACCAGCCTCGAGGAAACCCTTACATATTAGAACAGTTTTCTCTAAATGTAATTTTGGTATCCACATCGCTGGTCAGGGTTATATATTTATCGTTTTGTAAGCCTAAAACCTGGGCTGGATTGTAAATGTTTATGTAACCTCACTTTGTGTGTATGTTACTTATGTTGAATGTTAAGATGGTCCTGGCTTGTTGATAGTTGCTCAATGGATATTTCTAGATGTTGTTTTAAATTTAATGCTTCCGCTTGCCCCCAATGAATACCACACGTGTTATTCATGCATTTCTGCTTTAGTCATGCCCAAACTTATGGGTTGTGGGGTGTGACAAGTGGTATCAGAGCACGAGTTGCTATCTCACACACGGGTCCATTGAGCGTTAGGATGTCTAGTATAGTAGGCATCAAACAGGAAGGTAGGAAAGATAGCAACGTGATGTAATTTCTGCTAATACTAATGCTAATAATTTAATTTCCTTGTACACCTTTGTGTATGGTATGCTGATTTGTTTTGTAGATTATGGTGAGAACAAGGGCTGATGAGCCAGAAGATGCTACCTCGGTGCGGTTGGATAGGATGGAAAGAATGATGAGGGATATGGCCGAAACTCTACGACAACAACAGCAACAGCAACAGCAACAACAACCTCAGCCACCACCCCCGCCGGTACCCCCACCTGTAATGCAAGACATTCACGCTGAGGATCGTACCATCACACTTACACGGGAGTTTAAAAAGATGAAACCACCTTCGTTCAAAGGAGGAATTGAACCGATGAAGGCGGAGGCATGGGTGCTGGGGATAGAGAAATTATTCGAAGTTTTCCCTTATCAAGTTCAGAAAGTGCACTTGCCGCTTTCACGCTTGAAGATGAAGCGGAGATGGTGGATGCTCACCGTAACAATGCATCCGGGGTTGTCTTGGGGATGATTCTTGGTGTTATTCTATGACAAATATTTTCCTCGAGTATGCGAGACAAGAAAGTAACCGAGTTTGAAACATTGAGACAAGGAAACAAAATCAGAGTGAGTATGAAGCCCGGTTATGAATCGCTCGGTTTGCACCTCACATGGTAGACACAGAGTACAAAAAGGCGGAAATTCGAGGAGGATTAAGGAATACCATTCAGATCGGATCAATGTGTTGAAGTTACCGACGATGTTGATGTCTTGGAGCGGCCGTCATCGCAGAAGGAAATTTGGCTACTCGGACTGGATTACGAATGGAAAGGAAGAGGCAAAATACTCAATGGTCTAAGGGATCAACAACTACACCAAATAAAAAGCAGAATTCGGGAAACTTCACCAGTGCAACATCTTAGAATTCGACTCCTGAGTGTCAGGAATGCGGGTTGAAACATCGTGGGGTTTGCCATCGGTTGACTGGAGCTTGTTTCCGGTGTGGAAAAACAGGACATTTGATTAGGGACTGTCCACAAAGGAATCAACAACCCGGTAGTAAGGCCGCCACAAGCTCAGCTGGGTCTACACCGACTCCTAGTGCCAAATCCATTGTCAAACCAAATAATAATAAGGACACCATGAAGCAAGGTAGGGTGTTTGCGTTGGTTCCGGGATATCTGTAATGCAACAACATGAGTGTCGGTACATTTACGCTTATGGCCACTCGCTTATGTTTTGTTTGATTCGCTCTACCTACTCTTTTGTGTCAAAGCAATTTGCCAAGAACTTAGATACACTGAAATAGAATTAGCCTATGTGTTGTGTGTTACATCGCCTATGGGGACTTCCTTGATCTCAGACTTGTCTATCCTACTTGTGAAATTCTCATTGGAAATGCTCGTGTATATGCTAATTTAGTCCCACTTGATATGATTTCATTTGATATTATTTTGGGGATGGATTGGTTGAGAGAATACGTGGCTACCATAGATTGCCTAACCAAACAAACTAAATTTCACCCCAAGTCGGCTTAGAAACTATTTTCCAGTCAAGAAGTGACATCACCACCGTATGTGATCTCTGCACTAAGGCTTACAAATTGATTCAAAAAGGATGTCGGGGTATTTGTGTAATGTTCAGGAGGCCCAAGAGAGAATGAAAATATTGATGCAATTAGGTTGTTTGTGACTTTCCGGATGTCTTTCCAAAGGAACCGCCGGAGAGTTAGTGGACCGTGAAATAGAGTTCACAATTGATGTGTTACGAACTCAACCCATCTCTAAAACTCCGTGTCGAATGGCATTAGTCAAATGAAGGAATTGAAAGGTCAACTTCAAGATTTCTTGGATAAAGGGTTTATTCGTCCAAGTGTCTCTCCCAGGGTGCACCAAATCTGTTTGTGAAGAAGAAAGACGACACTTCGCTTATGCATAGATTAAGGGAGCTTAATAAGGTAACGATCAAAAACAAGTATCCTCTACCGAGAATTGATGATTTATTTGATCGATTACAAAGGCGCAGTTTTCTCTAAGATTGATTTGCGGTCCGGTATCATCAATTGAAAGTTAAAGCCAAGATGTCGAGAAGATGACCTTCCAACCCGCTACGGTCATTATGAATTTTTGGTTATGCCCTTTGGGGTTACGAACGCACCAGCAGCATTTATGGATCTGATGAACCGAATCTTCAAACCTTATCTGGATGAGTTTGTAGTAGTCTTTATAGATGACATCCTTATTTATTCTGGGAATGCAGAAGCTCATGAAAATCATCTTCGTCGAATCCTCCAAACTCTCCTAGAAAAGAAGCTGTACGCAAAACTGAAGAAGTGTGAATTTTGGCTGCATGAAGTAGCATTTCTGGGACATGTCATAACTAAAGAAGGAGTTTCCGTTGATCCAAGTAAGATTGAGGCAATTGTAAACTGGCCAACCCCGACTAATGTAACTGAAGTGCGCAGTTTTATGGGACTAGCAGGTTATTATCGGAGGTTTGTCCAAGACTTTTCTAAGATTGCTGTACCACTTACGCAGCTAACAAAGAAGGGCATTGCATTTGAATGGACTGAACAGAGAGAATTTGCTTTTCGGGAATTAAAAACGAAGTTAACTACCGCCCCGATTCTTGCATTACCATCTGGTAACGAGGGATTTGTAATTTATAGTGGCGCCACATAAGGATCGGGTTGTGTTCTTATGCGTAACGGAAGAGTTATCGCCACGCCTCGCCAAATTAAACCCCATGAGAAAAGTTACCCCACATGACCTTGAATTAGCGCAGCTTGTCTTTGCGTTGAAGATTTGGCGACATTATCTCAGATGGGACTTCTTGTGATATTTATCTCGATCATAAAAGCCTCAAATACCTCTTCACCCAAAAGGAGTTGAATATGCGCCATGTAGTGTGGCTAGAACTTATTAAAGACTATGATTTACAACTTCACTACCATCTGCAAAGCTAACACGAGCAGATGCACTCGATCGGAAAAATATGGGAACACCAAGTAGTCTATTGACGTAAAGTAAAGACTTGATAGGGGATCTGAATAAGATGGAAATTGATTTAATACTACCTGGGCAAAGAGCAACAATGGCGGCAATGATGGCTCAACCGGCATTACTGGAGGAGATCAAGATGCGTCAAATGGAGGACGACACCCTCAAGAAAATATGTAATGAAATGGAGACAAAACCAAAACTGGGATTTACTTGGACCGATTCCGTGCTAAAATTTCAGAGTCGAGTGTGTGTCCCTAATATGGTAGAACTTAAACGGAAGTTGATGAAAGAAGCACATGCCTCGAGAGTCTCAATACATCCAGGAAGTACTAAAATGTACCAAGATTTGAAACAACATTTCTGGTGGCCAAGTATGAAGAGGGAGATTGCAGAGTTTGTATCCAAATGTTTGCAGTGCCAGCAAGTTAAAGCAGAACATCAGAAACCCGCAGGGTTGTTACAACCCCTTCCGGTTCCGGAGTGGAAATGGGAACACCTAACGATGGATTTTGTAGTAGGATTACCACGGACGCCTCGAGGTATGAATTCGATATGGGTTATTGTTGACCGATTAACCAAATCCGCCCATTTCTTGCCTGTGAAGACTCAATATAACGCCGACAAACTTGCTTTGCTCTATATAGATGAAATTGTAAGGCTTCACGGAATCCCGGTTTCAATTGTGTCGGACAGAGATCCAAAATTTGTATCGCGGTTTTGGCAGAGTCTACAGAATGCAATGGGTACAGAATTGAAGTTGATCTGACTTTCCATCCTCAAACCGATGGACATCCGAAGGACGATTCAGACGTTAGAAGATATGCTTGAATGTGTGTTCGATTTTCAAGAGAGCCGAGGCTCATCTACCATTGATTGAATTCAGATAATAATAGCCACCATTCGAGTATCCAAATGGCACCTTATGAAGCCCTCAGATGGGAGACCGTGTCGCCACCAGGTGTCTTTGGTGAGGTAGGAGATAGGCCTTTGTTAGGGCCAGAAATCGTTCAATTAACTACCGAGAAAGTGAAGATTATTCGAGAAAAAGGCCGCCAAAGCAAAGTAAGAGTTACGCAGATAACCGACGAAGGAATTTGGAATTTGATGAGAACAGTCATGTCTTTGTAAAAGTCACTCCAATGAAAGGTCACCCAAGATTCGGAAAGAAGGGTAAACTAACACCCCGATATGTCGGTCCCTTTCAGATTTTACAGAAAGTTGGAACAGTAGCTTACCAAGTTGCCCTTCCGCCACATCTGAGTCAGGTTCATAATGTATTTCATGTTTCTATGCTCCGAGAATACCTTCCAGATCCATCCCATATTATTGACCATCATCAGATTGAGCTAACCGACAGGTTAACATATGAAGAAAAACCACTCCGAATTCTGGATCGTCAGGTGAAACAGTTACGGAACCGGGAAATTCCAATGGTAAAAGTAGAGTGGCAAGAGCACTACGGGACTGAGGCAACCTGGGAAAAAGAGGACGAAATGCAAAATCAATATCCGTATCTATTTTCGTCCTAAGGTAAAAGCAAGTTTGGAGGACCAAACTTATATAAGGGGGGGAGAGTGTAATACCCCGACCCTCATATCTGATTCTGCTGTCTTTATAATTCCCTATTCTGTGTCTTTGAATGTTATGGTGAAAATCTATGTGAAAATATAGTAAAAGAGCATGGAACTTAGAGATATGAGTTTCTATCTGTTGAATTAGAACGTATCTGTTACACTTGAATCACTTAAAATGGAAATTGAGCATCTTAGAGATTTAATTTGCAGAAATTGATTTGATATTTGGAATCTGCATGATTTTTAAGCTATAATGGGATGTTCTGTGAAATTTTAATTTCGGCACCATAAAGCGATTGATTTTTGTCTTTTATGCTCTTATATATATATTGCTATATCTATGTTTAAGACTTGTGGGACTTGTGATCAAAACGTGGGACTCTAAGAGGGAGAGAAGAGAGAAACGTGGGTGAGCAATTGGGGGAAACTTGTGGTTCATCAAGGGAAGCTAATCAATTGATAGAATTGAAAGAGGCAAGTAAGGTAACTCAATTCCCTTGTTAACTCTTCAAGAATTTTAACCCATGTTTGTGTTGGGTTCTTGGATAAGAATGTTTGATTCATTAGGGGTTTTCACCTATTGAGCATGTTGACACTACCTTGAGTGTTGTATGAATCTATGCTTCAAATCCTTGATTTTGAATCATCTAATCTTGCATATATGTTGATTTTGGGTGGTATGTTTAAAGAGCTTGAAATTAGATTGAAATTTGTGAAAGTGTTGGCTTGTTGAAGCCCTTAACTTGGTTCAACTTGATGTGATTAGGCTTTAATTCATGTTATGGTGTTGTTAAGTAGCATGTTTGCATGAATTTTACCCTTGATTGCTTGAAAAGTTAGGTTTGAAAGATGAAATTTTGGCTTGAGATCGGGCTGCCCTGAATCTGGGTAGTCGTCCGCTCGAGCGGAGGTCAGGACCGCTCGAGCGTGAAAATGCACCTTCCAGCAGTTTTCTGAAAATTTACCCTGTCCGCTCGAGCGGAGAACTTTACGCTCGAGCGTGAAAATCGACCATCCAGTATTTTTGGTAGCACTACACTGTCCGCTCGAGCGGACAAAGCTACGCCGGCGAATCTTGTTTGATGAAAACTCTGTTTTCCTCAGTTTTTCATGCTTGACTCTTTGGTGCTATTAGAATGTTTTTCTGATGAGTTTATGATAGTGATATGACATATGGAATGACTGATAAGGATTTTAAAGGAAAAGAATACTAATTTCTTAGTTATGTTGTGTAGGGCACACTCCGGGAGGAACTCATACGCCACCACAACACTGTGAGTAATAGTGCATTACGATACATTTATGTATTCGTTTCAGAAGGCATAATTGTAAATTATGTATTGGTCTGCAAATGAAAAGTGATAACCACATCCGAATATCACATGTGCCGAAGGCTACCACAGCCGAAGGCTACTGTTGTGCCGCATAGCCGAAGGCTACATTGTCTATGAGGCTACCCATTGCCGAAAGGCTACCTGTTGTGCCGCAAGGCTACCTGAGTCGAAAGACTATCTGTGCCGCAAGGCTACCTGAGTCGAAAGACTATCTGTGCCGCAAGGCTACCTGTTGTGCCGCAAGGCTACCTGTTATGCCGCAAGGCTATCTGTTGTTATAAGGCCATCCGAGCCGAAAAGGCTATCTCGCATGAGGCTATCTGGGCCAATAAGCCAATCTGCTATCTCGGTGTTTGATTTTGATACATATACTACTGTACATTGTGATTTTATTACTACGCACTACTATTCACTGAGCTTGTCTCATTCTGTAATTTTGTCTGATTCTGTAGGAACCAGCTTGAGGAGCCGAACTAGCACACTTCATGCATTTTTGTCAGCCTAAGGATAACCAGGCACTGGAGGAAACCCTTACATATTAGATCGCCTTTCTAAATGTAATTTTGGTATCCGCATCGGGGTCGTCATGTATTTATCCTTTTGTAAGCCTATATCGTGGGCAGGATTGTAAATGTTTATGTAACCTCACTTTGTGTGTATGTTACTTTATGTTCAATGTTAAGATGGTCCTGGTTTGTTGATAATTGCTCAATGGATATTTCTAGATGTCGTTTTAAATTTAATGCTTCCGTTCAGGCCCCCAATGAATACCACACAGGTTATTACATGCATTTACGCTTTAGTCATGCCCAAACTTATGAAATTTGGGTTGGGGTGATGATTTTCACAGCTCAATGGACACTAGTTATTTACTGTATTGGCTTCCGCCAGTACTGCTTAATTTTAATTGTATTCGCTCAGAGGCCTTGGTAATCTCAATTCTTGGCGATTCATTGCTAAACCCATAGGGCCGGGTTTGGGTCGTGACAGTCTGTTTGGCGCTATTCAGACCCGGCCGGGCCCCAAAACACACGGATGGGCCGAAAAATGAAAGGCTGGGTCTAAAAGGCACAAATTCACTATTTTTCATTGAAACCCGACTGGGTCTAAATGAGCCACGGCCGGATCTAAATGGACCCGGCCGAGTCCAAAAATCTGCATTTTAAGCCTGATTTCAAACGGGCATATCTCCCTCATTCGGACTTGGTTTTAGATGATGCTTGAGTCTAAATTGAATCCCCGGAAGTCTACTTTCCAATGGTGGTGGCCTCACATCTAAATTACAAGTAATGAGAGAGATATGCCTAATTTAGTGAATGTTGCTCATTTCTTTCGTAACGGTTTGATGCTCAACCTTTTACCCAACTAGTTTTCTTGCATCCCCTCCTATTCCTTCCAACTCCAAACCTATAAATAAGATTTTTTTAAAATATTTTTCAAAGAGTTCACCCTATCTTTCATTTATTTGCACTTTGTCCTTACTCGGTTTACCGAAAAGTGTAATATTTTAAACGAAATGTGAGCCTCGGAACATCGTAGAAACATTTGAAAAAATATTTTGAAAGGAGAGTTTCAAGGTCTAAAATAGTTTGGCCAAAATGGGGTGTAAGGTTCGAGATTAGTGCTCGAAACCAAATTCTTTTGCTGAAGATCTGAATGATTGCACAGTGTAACTTTCATCATCGGGTGTTTGGAATAAAGCGCCCAAGTCTTAAGGGTAGTAAAAAATAGGGTGTCTACAATGAAATCCACGAGGGATTTTGTGGAAGCCATGTAGGGGGCAGATCTCTTGCCCACAAAGCCATATCACAAGGGCATTGGTGGCCCTACATACAAAATGATGTAGAGGCCTATGTCAGAAAGTGCGAGAAGTGTTAGAGGTTCGCACCTTTGATACATTAGCCTGTTGGGGACTTAAATCCAATATCCAGTCATTGGCTTTTGCCCAGTGGGGCATGGATCTGATTAGGCAATTGCCCAAGGCAACTGGACAGAGGAAGTACTTGCTAATAGCAATAGACTACTTCACGAAATGGGTGGAGGCTGAACCTTTAGCCAAAATCCAAGATGTGGACGTAAGAAGTTTCATCTGGAAGAACATTATTACCAGATTCAAGATCCTAAGAGCCATTGTGGTAGACAATGGTACCCAATTTGATAACAAGCTGATAATTTTTTTTTACGCAAAATACAAGATCAAGAACTAGTATTCAACTTCTAGCTTCCCACAAAGCAATAGCCAAGCCGATGCCTCTAATAAGACCATATTAGATGGAATAAAGAAAAGACTAGAAGATGCCAAGGGCAAGTGGGTGGAAGAGTTGCCTAATGTTCTATGGGAATATCATACCATGCCGGAAAGATCAACAAAAAAGTCACCTTTTGCCATGGCTTATGGCACCGAGGCCGTTATACCATTGGAAATCGGCATTCCTAGAGTCAGAACTCAGGGTCTAGAAAATGGGACAAATGAGGTATTTTTAGCAAGAGATCTGGATTTGATTGAAGAAAGAAAGGAAAGAGCAACAATTTGGCTGGAGACATACCAACAGAGACTTGTCAGATCACATAACAAGAAAGTGAATCCCATGGAATTCCGAATTGGGGATCTCGTCCTAAGGAAGGTTGTTGGCAATAAGAAAGATCCTAGAGAGGGAAAACTTAGCCTAAACTAGGAAGGTACGTATAGAATTATCTCGATTGTCGACAATGGGGCATATCGGCTAGAAGATTGTGATGGCAAGGAGCTGCCAAGGCCTTGGAACACTAGTAATCTGAAATTTTTCTATCATTAGTTTAATTTCTTTCCTTCCTTTTATATTTGATGTAATCTAGAGGATATCTACCCAAAGTATTGATTAACAAAATACTAGTTCGATATTGTAAACTATTGTTGAAATAAGCATATTCCTATTATTAGATGGGATAGAGAGCTGATGTGATGGTCTAAAGAGGGACAAGACGTTTAACTTAGGCTTGTCAGAACGACAAAGCTGAACTAAGTTAAAGAGATGTTTCAAAAAGAAACAAGACAAAACCTACCATGATTTGGCTAGTTTGTATGAAAAGCTGAGGTAAGTAGTACTCTCGATGCACTAAGGTTAAGCCTTGTAGCTTGCTTTTCGTGCTCCTTTTGGATATGATAGCCCTATAGTTCAGACTCTTGTGGTTTTGAATCTGATTTCACAAGTGCAATGTGAAATAGATAAACATAAATGAGTCCAAATCCGACAAATCTTTTGGAAAATCGATTTTGAATAAAAAATACCAAAAATGGACCACTTTGCCAGATTATAGAGTCGCCACCTAAACATTTTAGAGAAATTTAGGAAACCCGAGACTTGTGCCAAAGGCCACTTATCTGTCATCACCAAAGTGTCTCGACTCGGGAACCTTGGTACGAGAGGGGAAGGTCATGAATTGAGCACCCCACTCGCCCGATCAAAGATCGGCTTCTACTAATCATGATGTGATTCTTATTTGCATTATATGCTCTTGTTCCAATTATTAGGCTAATTTTACTACGTGATGCACACAAGTATAGACTAATTTGCAAAAGTTGGAACACTATGATTTTATGTTTGTTTGAAAATTGTTTTGAATATATACCACTTGAAAAAGTGATCTCAGTTAGCCTTCATCCATAGGTATTCAAACAAGTATATCTCTTAAGTACTTAGCCTCATGGTAAACATGCTCGATATGGCAACAATCGTACGCATGTAATATGCTAAGACAATAAATGCTCACCTAGTACTCCAAGGCAAGCCAAAAGAAATAAAAGGGTTAGAAAAAAAATGCATGCTCCTAAAAATGCAAATGATTAATGCAACACATGCAAAGATGCAACTAATAGGTTCAGTTGTCTAATATGTCATGTAAATCAATTTGATAGCATGAAGTGGTGCACGTATTCAAGGAAGTAATCAATGACGATGCCGTTAGAATGATGAACCGAACCTTATGTATGCAAGACAAATGGATGTGAATCATGGAAAATGCTAAATGAAACATGATGCTTTATGCTATCCATCATAAGCAAGTAAATAAAAAGGAGAAAGAAATGAGGGTTGGAATATATACACATTATTACAATTTTGCCCTCGTGCAAGAGAGTCCGAATGAATGTTCTAGTTAATCAAGCTAATTATTACAACACCACAAACTACCTAACTATTCTAGCTAATTAATTAATTACAACAAAAAAATTAACTAGCAATTCTAACTTAACTAATTAATTTGTTACAATACGGAATTAATTAACGAAGTAATTAAGTATTACAAGTCCACTACTTAATATAATTTTAACGGGCCCCAAGAAATGAGGGATGGTTCATGCATGAATGCGGAATTCCACCTGAAAATGCTCTCTGTTTTGCTGCCAGAATGCTTTTGTTGCACAGTCAGAAAATTGAACTGTTTTTGCCTTAGCCTCTGCTCTGTTTTGCAAGGAAAAAGACACGACCTGGCTGAAAAGAGGTGGTCGGTCGGCCAAAAGAAGTGGTCGACCGTACAGTGATGTGGCCGGCCGACCACTAGTTTTTGTTACTGTCCTGCTGCAACAGATAAGAAACAGAGCACAAACAGAGTATTTTCAGGAGATGTTTGTCCACCTTGCCTCTCCTTGTCATCAAACAGGTCAAATGAGGGGTAGGTTTGATTCACAAATCATCAATTGACACAAATTTATTGTGTGATGATTTATGGATCAAAGGACAAAAGCTCAATAAATGAAGCTAAAAGACCAACAAAACCCCTTCTCTATCATGATATTGATCAAGGGAAGTGATTGACATCAAATCTTGAATCATTATCATCACTAACAAGTATGAAATGACTCAAGACTCAAAGGGTTCAACTAATGTTAGATTGAATCCAAGTTGATTTTATTATCTTGTTCCATTTTAGTTAAATTTATTGTTTCTTTTAATTACCTTTCCATTCCTTAGTCCTTTTAGTCCAAAAATGATAGTTCAGTCCACTAAATGGAGAAGAGTGTCAAACAAGAAGTTGTTTTGGGCATGAGAGAGAGGTAATGCCCTGGTAATGAACCTCCGAAGACATTAAACCATTTAGCATTGAAAGGTCCCTTTCTCAAGCTTGAACAACACTCGGTTGAAATAATTCTCAAATAAATAAAAGCCAAGAAAGGAGGGAGGTTACAGAGATAATTACATGTGATCACAAGTACGGAAGGTATGAAATAAATGCTATCAACTCAAATAGGTTAGTGGCTAAGGCCTGAACCACCAAACCTATGAAGACAACTACACTACAAGCATGCTATACAAAGCATAAATGAAATAAAAAACCTAAAATAGTCCTAAAATAGCTAAAAACAGTGTTGAAAATAACATGGAAAAGATTGAAAAAGTTAGCCAAAATAATGAGGAAATTGAGCTAGTAAACAAGCATAAGGAGGGGTGGTTGACCCCTTCATTTTTGGGACTTCAAAACTACATTTTTAGCCTCTTAAAAACTCTGAAAATCAATGGTAAAAATTCAGAAAAAGGTTGAGGAAGCGATGGGAAACACATGGGCAAAAGCTTAGGAGATAAGGTTCAAAGAAGAGTGGTTAACCCCTCTACCTTAGAGAGCTTTAAACCACAAGCTTCAGCCCATAAAAACAGTTGAAAAATAGTCTAAAAACAGTAGGAAAATATAGGAAAGAATTAAGGGAAAAAAAGCTAGGAATTATACCTTTTGAAGAGGAGTAATCCTTTGAGTCATAAACCAACAATTTCCCACCCTCAAGAGCTGAAATTCAAGTTCAATAACCTCAGCAAAGAACCCTAAAAATTTAGTTTAGGAGGTCTAGGTAAGGTGCGCATAGGTTGCAAGATAGAGAGAGAAATATTTTCCAAGAATTTGCTTTACCAAAATTTTTCAAACCTAAATTCTAGAGGTGGTCAAGTATATATAGAAAAATATGTTACTATCTCGAAAATATTAGTATAGAGACAACTGGTGGAGTGCATGCACCTGTGGAGATAGCTGGCACAACTGGTAAGAAATATCTATTTGTCAGCATTACTGGCTGGTTGGCCACTAAAGGGGACGACCGTACACTCATTTTTGGCCTGCAGGCCTCTGAGTGGTCAGGTTTGGAAAAATATTATTTTGGTCCAAAAGTGGTGCAAGGTTTGTAGGCTTTTGAGACTCAAAACTGAGGCTTCCTGCTGAGGAAATCGAGCGTTTGTCCAATGTATACATTCATCATTGGGTGATCAATTGAAGGCGCCCAAGTCTTAAGGGTGGTCAAAAATGGAGTGTCTACAAGCCTTAAGTATTTTGTTTAGACGAGCTTAACATGATGACTGTAGTCATGGATGTCTACGTCAGACTTAGATAATATTCAGATAATGTATCCTTAATGTGAGCCTAAGTTGTACTTATATTCACATTAGAGGGTAGTGAGCATAGATGAGTTTGAATGTGATACTTGTTAAAATTTTTAGAAAAATTTTATGAGTTGAAGTTATCCAAAATAAATAATAGTTCTACCTCAGATGTTGTAATCTGAGGTGGTCATGTTACCCGAGATAAGGTGTTATCTAAGATATTATACTTAGAAGAATTCATGTGATACGAAGCATTAAGATGGCAAGGGTATACAAAACATATGAAAGCAGCATAAAGAAGCTAGCATTCTACACTTAGTCAAAAATAGAGATTCATTAGTAAAATAAAGTTGTACACCAAATGGCACTTCAGCCTTACAAAAAAAAAAAAAAAATCTATTTGAAAGTAAAGTGCAGACAGAAGAAACAAAAAAGGTACAACTGAAAGCAAAAAGAAGAAAAATCCAAAGTGTTGGATATTGGAGCGGTGTTCTTGGTCTATTCCACCTCGGCTGTTGGTGGTTGTGTTAGCCTTAGTGGACAATGCAACAACCTTCTCAACCTTGGTGTCGACTGTAATATCTTATTCCATCTGCTTCAGAGTGTCCTCAAGGCTCTTGTCAACTTCAAAGGTGTCGATCTTCTTTGCGGAGGTACTCATGGAAACCTCGTCCTCATCATTTCAGTCAGGTCTAAGACCTGATCATTCAGAGTAGGGGACTTGTTCCGAGCAGCAACAACACTGTTGCCTTCGTCTTTTTCTTTCTCATCCTCCTCAAACTGGACATGAGAGAGAGGGAAGGGAACGTCTGTAACGTCCTGAAATAATTACAATAAATCGAGAGTAATGATTAATTAAACAACATCATAATTCGAGAATAAAGTCCTTCCATTCATATACTTTAAGTGTACAAAAGAGTAACACATGAATTTATACATTCGCAAGCCCTAACCCTAAATCTATAGCATATGCTATAAATAAAAGATATGAAATAAAAGTTAAACAGATATATAATTGCCCTAGTGGCTACAACTTTCCAAGACGGTACTTGGTTACAACAAAAGTGAGTTTAAACTCAATACAAATAAAGCCCTAGTCTTGTATAAAAGAAATACAACAATAACAAAAAGATAAGCCCTTGATTCTAAGTCCTCCCAAGCTACTGCATTGGCAGAGGTATATCATCAGCACCTGAAAATGGTTTTCCATATAGAGTGAGCCAAAACCTAGTAAAGATAATCTAACACAATGTATGAATCTTAACAGAGTTATAAGGTGACTGCATATGCAATGCTTATGCTAAAAATATTTTATATCTTTTTCCAAAAACCATGTAATGCCAGGTTATCTCACAATTCATGAAATCACTTTCTTTACAATAGAAAACAAGGCGGTAGATACAACACTGGGAATCTCTAGGATGTATCTGCAAGTAGGCTAAAAGTACTACCAATTATCATTTTTACTAGTATTAACTAGAAGGTTTGGCACCTATCCACGCGGGTTTTTAGACTTTCACCAAGGACACACAAGCCAACTTAATACCACAACTACACTCCTTACCTAGATTCACCAAGGTATTTATCCATTTCTCTCAAAATAGTATATATTTTCAATGTGTTAAATATGTTACAATACTCAATGCAAATGGATAGGAAATTAGTTTCAATTCACCTAATTCTTGTGTAATTTCTACAACAATCATAGCTATCCTTCATTGATAGCCCAAAACAGATATTTCTAAACAGATAAATAATTTTCAATACAGATATACTTTCCAACATTTCCAAATAGGAGTGATAATTCATATCCAACTCCACCACCATCATCATTATTGTTCCAATTCCATAAAACTAACATCAATTCCATTTCCTCTTTACAAAAATCAAATGTTCACAATTTAGGACAAAATCCATTTTCTTTAAAAATCAATTCCAATGATGAAATTCAACATTTTATCACAACTCAACCACATTTACAATCCCACATACATATTCAAGAACCCATTTTGAAAACTCATTTTTTGATTTCCAACCAAGACCCTAGATTTTTATCAAAAATCGCCAAATCACAACATCCTTTTTTAAAAGACAAATAACTAAGTTAAAAATCATAAAAAGAGTCAAAGTAATCCTTATCTCAAAGAAAAAGACTCAAAGGAAAGATGGGTAGAACTCGACGGAGTCGAAAACATGAACTTCTCTAATTAGAACGAAGCCCTCAACATGCTCTACCTTTTTATCAAATGGACTAAGGTGAGGACATGTATGGATCAAGAGTATTTAAGGTTGAAAGATGGTTTTCTAGAGAGAGAGAGATAGAGAAGATCTGAGATTTTGGAGTGTTTAAAGAGAGAGATATGAAAAAGTGACCTTTTCGAACTGATATATGTGCAGATTACTCGAGCGTAGGAATGGTCGCTCGAGCGTTAAATATCTGCGCTCAAGCGACCAGACACAACAAAGACACCACTTGAGTGCAAAAAAGGTCGCTTGAGCGCATAAGGCATCCCTCTCAGTAGTTCAAACCTGCAAAAGTTTGCTCAATCGCAAGAATGACCGCTTGAGCAAAGAACTCAAACTCCTAGTAGTTTTACAGACTGTAAAAGACCGCTCGAGTGCAAGTATGGTCGCTTGAGTGAACATGCAAATTTCTAGGAAACAACACTTCGAAAAACTAACCTCCACACCTATTTCAAACCCATCCAAAACTCCTAATAGCCAAACCTAACAAATAATAAGATGAAAAGGAATTGAACAACCAATAAGACAATGAAGTTTTGGATCCAAAACAATAAACGGGCTGGGTCTAAACTAGAATCATTATAACGTCGAGTTGTTTGAGGTCACGAAGAGGCGAGTCCTCGGGGATAGGCAGCTTCTTTAGAGCAGCAACCCAGCCAAGGTAGTAACTTATTGTAGACCAAGTCGACTTGCTTCTGGTATTATTTTCACACATCGGTCTACCCCTCTTCATAGGCATTTTCATCGCCGGTCTTAATCTCAACTTATTTCTTTTCCAGGGCTTCCTTTAGTTCCTTCTCAGCCTTCACAGCCCTTTCTTCAATGGCCTTAGCAGTAGCCTCGGCGGCTTTAATGGCATCCTAGGCCTTGCGTTCGCTAACCCTGGCTACATTGATCTTGTCCAACTGACTTTTGATTCTGGTCTCGGCTTTGTTGAGTTGAGAAAGGAAGTTTGATTCTTCCTATATTTTTTTGGTCAAGTCTTTCTTCATCAACTTGGCCTTGACTGTGTGAAAGTAGGCATGCTGAATGGCCTGCAAGGAAAGGAATAAATTAGTTATATTTTACTAAGTATGGAAATCTGAATTTAAAAAGGAATGTAGGGAATATTACCATAATCGAATGCCTCATCATTAGGGCAAAGTTTTCATACTAGTTGTTGTCACTGATTTGATCCATGTTAGCAGATAAAAGAAGGGCCGTGGTTAATGCGGCCCCAACTTCGATGTCCTTGATGGTGCTGTTGTTGACTTTTAGGAGTCCACTTGGATCTCGGGGAGCCAGGCATCGTCGGGGAGAATGTCCCTCTCATCCTTAGGACCAATAGATTTTGGCTTCTTGCTAGTGGGGGCCTCAGCGAACTCAGATGCCGGTCTTTTTTCAGTAGCCATCTTTGAGATGGGCATGTTGTTCTCAAGGTCTTTTTCTTCTAAGAAAGGGGTTGCTATTTTCTTGGCTTTGGCCTTGGTTTTTTTCACCCTTTCGGGTTTTTGGATAGACAGAGGGGAGAGAGTCGATTGCGTGGTCACCACGTCGGGTAGACCGGCTAGGAGGTCGTTGGTGACAGTAGGTCTACGACCCATTTCTTCTGAAAAAATAACGATGGTAACTCCGGTGTCGATTTTGAAGGCAGGTAGAGCAAGTGGTGGATTTGTAGGGTCATGCGCTAGAATACTAGCACCTTGGTGCTTTTTTCTGCTGGTCCTTCTTGCAAGAGCGTTGGTAGGTCGGCGAAGCATTGACATTGAGCATGTGGAATGTGTTGAGACAGGGCCGAAGTGAACGGTTGGTTCACAGGGTCAGAAATAGAAGCTTGGTCTAGATGAGATAATGTAGCTGACATTATAGTGGATGGAGGACTCTGGCTTCTTGCCGAGATGTCGAGTAGTGGAGATCCATAAATGGCCACATAGTTGAGAAGGAGAGAAGCTTTGCATTCGTTGATTGGCAGACCCAAGAGCCTTTGAACGCCGGCTTTGGGGACGTAATACTTTTGGTAATTCTTGTCTGGTTGAGGGATTTATGGAAAAAAGAAAGAAAGATTAAGTGATCAATAGTACGATGAAGTGAAAAACTTAAGCAGATAGTAGACAACAGTTGCGTGTTCTAAGGGTGACTTACTTTTATGGTCTCCTAGAATGCTTCTGTGAAATGGAAAGAGGTAGAGGTCGTTGTCTTGAGAAAAATTCCAGTTGCCCAAGATGATAAGGTAGTCATTTCTCGTACCCTTATTGGAATCAGGGAGGTCGGTGATCATTTTGCAAGTTGTGAATCTTGGTTTTAGGTAGTAGGTTATGCTATTTTTAGACTAGAGGGCACACATTGTATAGTGGTATTGGACATCCTGAAGGTATAGTTAGGCTCTCTGTCAGCGATTAAGCTCGGCTATACCATTAATTATACGGAAAGTATTGATAGCTAGTTGCATGGGGTTCAGTTTGTAAAAGTGGAGCATTTTCCTAAACAAGATGTTAAGAGGAAATCTAACTCCACCCTCAAGGATGGACACTACAGGGAAAGGCATGTAATTGTCTCTCGGCATAATGGAGTCATTCTCACTAGCGAGTCTAATATAGACGTTAGTTAGGATATCGTATTCTCGGCAAAAGTTTTCTATCTTAGTGAGGCTATCTACTCTCCACTTTTGCATACCCATGACCTCAACTAGGTGGTTTTGGTACTGTTTTCCTCAAAGGAATATTTTGGAGTAAAGATCTGTGAACCTAGGGTTTTTGGCGTAGCCCTGGGTAGTTCAGGGTTGAAGGTTCTGGAGGTTACAAGCTTTATGTTACAGTTTACCTAGGTAACCTAACAAAACCCAAATCCTAATCTAAGAGGTATGAGAACAATGACAAGAATGTGAGGCAACAATCTGAAAAATCAAGAAAAAAGCAAGTAGATTTAGAAGATGAAGATTGAGATACATGGACACACAAAGACATGAAAAGAGCAAGAATACAGGCAAGAATATATCCAAGGCATGAACAGATTCAAACGTGGAAACTCAATGAGACAGTAGACATAAATTCAGAAATCAATCAATGGCGAAAATTCAAATGCAAGTGCAGTGTGTACGATGCTCAAATAATTGGAGAAACCAAAAATTCGTAGTATATACATTCAAGAACATAGAGGAACTGAAATTAAGAAGAAGGGGAGACTTACATAATGTAATCGGAGAAACGGACGCCATAATTTGGTTCGCCGATGTCGGATGGTGTGTTTGACTGGAGCAGGATGGCAGTTTAGTCGCCAGAGATGATGAACAAGAGGTGTTGCAAAGACCTTCGAAGGTTTGACAATAGAGGTGTAGAGAGAGAGAGGTTTTGAGAGAAGAGAAGAGAAAGAGAGAGAGAGTTGTGAATATAGAAGTAGAGATGGAGAGAGAAAGGAAAAAAGTTTTGACGAAAAGTTGAAAGGGCGGCGAGGGTCATAATTTCAAACCCGTGGGCGACGTGCATAGTTGACGTCAGGGGACGTTAGGCGGCGTGGCACAGAGGTGAAAGTGACACGTCTGCCGCGTGATAAGTACAAACCAGTCTAGTGCAAACACGTGGATGAAATGGTTGGGGTAGTTATGACATGATAGCTCACACATGTCTTGGGTTCTTGGAATTCTTGAACTAGTGGGGTCATGATCTCGACTAGTAGTGCAATCTCGAATGAGATGTTGGTTCTTGATTCTTGATAAGTGGATATTTGAGTCCTTGTTTCATGAAGCCAACGAGTCATAATCTCGATCGGAGGAGTATCTCTAGTATGTTGTTTAGCCGACATGTTTGAAGATCAGACAATATAGGTTTCATCACCTCAAGTTGCCGAGGTAATAGAACCCATGGGCAGTTGTGGGGACATAATTTTAGGGTTGTGGCACGTGGGCGAGCTGTGACGCTGAGATTATTGAGATGTTGCCGAGATATGGTGCAGAAATATCAAAATCCGAGATATTTAGATGAAGGACAAGAGTCCTAGATAAGTTGAGGTGCTTAGTTTGAATAGAGATAATGCTCTTTATTAGGATCCTTCTTGTCTAACTAAGAGTCCGAGATAAATATTATGTTTGAGTCCTATGAAGACTTTTAGGGGATAAGGGCACTGTTGGTTATAAAAGTAAGGCACCTTAGTGGGTCTAAGGAATGTTTTTACTTATGAATTGCTGATTGAGTTGATATTTTTGAGAGAAAAGTGACTGACTTGATCGTCGGAGTGCTTCCGGGTGGATGAGCCACTGTCGTATTCTTATATTCTTGTGTACAAGTGCTTGGTTTAATCTATTCTACCACGTGCTCTTTAGTTAAGTTCCCTATTTGGTTGTGAGGTCAAAAATCAACACTCATAAATAGTTATGAATGAAATTAATAATAATAATAATAATAATAATAATAATAATAATAATAATAATAAGGAGAAGAATATACTTTAGGAAATAAAATTAGTCCTTAGGCTTTATTTGGCAATTGGCTAAATTTGTCAAAAAAAATTAAAAAGTCATTCAAAAAGTTTTTTTAAAAAAAAAAACTCATACAAAAAAAAAAAAAAAAAATCTAAGATTCTTTCCATTCTCTCTATTTTTTTTTGGGTATGTTTTTCATTAAAAATAAAAAATTTATTCTCAAACACTTTCTATACTTTCACCTCATATGTTAACCAAAAAGACACTATCCAAATGAACCCTTAATATTTAGTTAGCGTAAGTAAAATAAAAAGAAGAAGAATAAAAGTTTGTTAAATTTTGTGAGAGTCGATGATGGAAAGTTTAAGCAAAATGAGGATTGATCTACATACCTTTATACTCTCTTTGTCTCAAATTATTTGTTTGGTACTGTTAATAAAATTCTGGTTTAGAATGAATCAACAGAGACTAATCGACAGGAAAACTAAAATCTCACAAAAATACAAATAGATCAATATGGGTTGTGTTATATGCCTCAACATATTTAAGAATTTATTTGAATTGTGTCAATTGATAAAAGCAGACAAAATATTGAAATTAAAGATCGAAATCAACTTATTACTTGATTACAAGAACAATAAAGAGTTTACAAACTGAGAACATAAATTGTTGAGAAACTATTCCTAAAGAAAAATCTACTCCTAAATAAAGAAAGATCTACTGTCTAAGTAATAAGTTTGGGTGTTGACCATGAGAAGTGATCAACAGGATTGAAATTGTTCACGAACCAGACAAAAACAACTGATTCCCAAAAGGAATGCGGCCCATTGAGATTGAGGCCCACAATCACTAGTGTCTTAAAACAAAAACCTTTTATTGAAGATTAAGACATGGACCATAAACCTCATAAATGTTTTTGGGTATGTTTGATGAAAAATGACTCGTAGCTCGAATTCGGTAGCCCGAATTCGGCTCGAAACCCAAAACGACGTCGTTTTGGGTTTTCATTTTTTTTTTCCCCCCTGTTTTTATTCCTTTTCTTTCTCTTCCTTTTCTTTCTTTCTTTTCTTCTTCTTCTTCGTTGAACACAGAGCAGAGCAGAGGCGAGAGAGAAACAAAGTCGTCGTCGCAGCTCGTCGGCGTCGGTAGCTTGTCGCTCGTCGGTGGGAATTTTGAACTGGAGTCGCAGCTCGTCGCTCTGCCTCCGCCCGCCACCGCCTCCGCCTCCGCCTCCGCATCCACCCGATTTTGATGGCCCCCTCCAGTCCAGTTCTTCTCCTTCTTCTACCTCCTCCTTCTTCTTCTCTTTTTCCTCTTCTCCGAATTTGAGCCAAATTCGAGCCTTCGAATTCGAGCTACGAATCGGAACTGATGTTTGATTTGTATTTTGAGATAAATTTTAAAAAAAAAAATTAAGGAGAGAGTTTAAATTTTTTTAATTTGTTTGGTTGTATATTTTGAAAATAGTTATGGAGTTTAGAAGTTTGGGATAATATTTTGTTACAGTTAAATAGATGTGTGACAGAGAAAAAGTGATTGATTGATATATAGTAAAGAGAAAGTAATTTTAATTTTTTTTAAATTTAAACCAAACAAAATTTTAAATTTTTTTCTCAATAATTATATTTTGAAATATAAACCAAACAAACGCTTTATATTTAGGGATTATTTGGGATGTCCTAAATAAGTGATTTTTTGACTTTTTAGACTAAAAAGTTAAGGAAAAAAATTATGGTTGTTTGGGATAGCTTTTGACTTTTTAGGCAAAAATGTGTATTAAAAAATTGTATAAATTAATATATAGTACGACGGATGTCTTAGCTGGCAGCATGTGTAGAGTAATGTATAGGAGATGGTTTTCTCTTTTTCGGTTATTGAATTAGATGTTGTTGTTCGGCCCGTAGGGGCCCACCATAGGTCTCGTTTTGCTAATTGGAATCATTTAATGTGTAGAACTCGTTGAGTGCTATATGTTTGTAGAAAATCACATTGATCGGATATCGATAGCTATTGATCGGATTAGCTTTTTGTCAATTGTTAACTATAACGCCATTCATTTTTTTTTTATACAAAACTGATTTGATCATACAGTTAGCGATATTTGATCAACGTAATTTTTTACAAGCATATAGTACTCGACGATTTCTGCACATTGAACTATTCAAATTATCAAAACGGGACCTGTGATGGGCCTCCACAGGCCGAACAGTACCGTCTTGTTTGCTTTTCCGTCTATTCCCTTTATACAAATGGTGAGCTAAAGTACAACTCACGTGACATGTGAGTTGTACTTTTTTTTTGTAAGATTAATTTTTTTATATATATATTTTTGAATATTAATAACTTTTTAATTTCTTTAATAACTTTTTAATTTTTTTAAAATATGTCAAATCACCCCCGGTGGCTATCAGGGTATTGGACTGACACCATACTATGCCCAAAGGAATGCGGGGAGCAAGGATCCCTTCCTTGTCTCCTTTCCTTGACTCCCTACTTGATGGGTCATTGGGTCTACTTTTGGATCAAATTTTGATGATTCGAACCGTTCACATTTTAAAATTTGTCACGTATATCATACCTGTAAAAATCAAATTGATTGAATATCAAAAAAACTAAAAATCGGTTATTAAAAAAATTTAATAAATAGTTTTATTGTTTAATAAAATTTTTAGTTCACGTGATTTTTGATATCTGATCGACTTAATTTTTTACAAGTATAATATACATAATAAATTCTAAAATTTAAACGATTTGAATTATCAAAATTAAGTCTAAAAATAGACTCGATAATCCATCAAGTAGGGAGTTAAAAGGGGAAATCAAGGAGGGAATGCGGGGACATTGCTGTCAGCAGCACTTTTCTGTGACAGCAAGAGCTGTCGTTTGCATCAATTTTTTTTTAGTTGCTTTGTGTAAATTAATTTATTTTGATTTGATTTGATTTGTTTTTTTTTATTACTAATTGTTTTATTATCAGTTTACTTTTCGAGATACAATAATGTCAGTGTAAAAGGTTGAATTTTTGTTTCCACTCAAATTAATGATAAAATTTTAATTATTAAACTCGTAAGTTTTTTTTATTTGTTTATCTATATGTAATTTTTTTTTTATTAATACACCTGAATAGTAATTTTTTTACTTAGTCACAAACAATATTATAAAATAGAACTTGCCAATAAATGTTTATATATATAAACCAAGTTATGCCACACAAAAAAGAATTAAAAAAAAAAAAAGTCAAACTGTAAATCAATTAAAGTATACAAATTTAATGGTCAATATCATTCTAAATCCTATTCTTCCACGTACCAAATCATTTAAAGATGAAATTCCAAAATCATTAAAATGGGCAAACAATAACATCGTCTAGCCCAATATTTTTAAAAAGTCAAAAATTACAATAATGATAAAATAATTATTTGATATTAATCAAATGTACTCCCTTTCAATTTTGTGGGGGTGATTGTGCATTGCTAAAGAATTTTAAAAAAATTATCATTATCTAAACATGACAAAACCTATATAGGAGTGTGCTACTGGATCAAGTGAAATTTCCTAAATAAAAATAAGAAAAGTGTAAATCAAAGTATAAAAAGCAGCGGATGAAAAAATTCATAGTCATACCTTAATGACAGAATCTGAAGCGAAGAATCTCGTAGGTAAATCACGTACTTCAAGAATGCGAACAACGAACTCCCAGCAGTGGAGTGATACCACAATATGAGTATCACCCACACAAGTCACAGTGCAGAGGCTGGATCGTTCTCATATGGGAGAGTTAGAGAGAGAGTCTGGGAAAAAAAAAGGTTATGGGTAAAAACCTCATAACGTATCTGATTCAATGTATTAGATAACCTAATCAGATATATAACCATATATATCAATCTATCCATATCAGTTGATATGATAGATATAGTTATTATGAGTGGTTATCCAAATAAGTTTTGAATTCAAATTCAAACTTATTTGGATAAGGTTCAAAGGGTTCAAAGGGTCATGCCACATGGGTGCTCAATTTCTAACATCTCCCACTCGCACATGAGCTGGCATGACACTGCCACATCTCTATCTCAATCTCCTCAAAAATGAAACAATCAGATACTAGCCAATGCTGTGCGACCACTAAGAAACACTTGTATGTGGCAGCTCTATACTAGAAACTCAAAATGAGCCAGTATAGAGACATCAACCCAAAAAGAATAGAAATAGTGTCTCATATACCCGAGACCCATCTAATTACACCAGTCCAAAAAAAATCTCTAATCCCTCAAAAGAGCATGTTTGACCCTCTCAATTCTTGCAATATATTCACATTCAATCCGTCTCTCATACATAGCGATGTGAGTTGCCAGAAATAAATATACAACAGTGGTGTAATACTAGATGATCTTCCCTTTGCCCTCATGCCATTTAGTTTAGGATTGATCGCTTTCCCAGTGATGTCCCTTAAGGCCGAATCATACATGACCGCAGACAACATACCAAAGTAGCAGAACATCAACCCCTTACTGTGTATATATATTTATATAAAAATATACACATATTTTAATGCATAAAAATAAGTACGAAAATACCCATATTGGCTCTGATACCAATGTAAATCAAAGTATAAAACGCAGCAGATGAAAAAATTCATAGTCATACCTTAATGACAGAATCTGAAGTGAAGAATCTCGTGGGTAAATCACGTGCTTCAAGAATGCGAACAACGAACTCCCAACAGTGGAGTGATACCACAATATGAGTATCACCCACACAAGTCACAATGCAGAGACTGGATCGTTCTCATATGGCAGAGAGTTAGAGAGAGAGTTTGGGAAAAAAAAAAAGGTTATGGGTAAAAACCACATAACGTATCTGATTCAATGTATTAGACAACCATAATCAGATATATAACCATATATATCAATCTATCCATATCAGTTGATATGATAGATATAGATATTGTGAGTGGTTATCCAAATAAGTTTTGAATTCAAATTCAAACTTATTTGGATAAGGTTCAAAGGGTTCAAAAGGTCATACCACATGGGCGCCCAATTTCTAACAAAAAGGTATTAGAAAAAGTTATTGATTGATTTTTTTTTAATTATTTTTTTTAGAATTTAAGTATATTAAACGTCTGTGAAATTGGTGTACTATATGATTGTTGGGAAGCAAAAAAAAAAACTGATTATTGTGGATAGTTAATGTTATGCATGAAAGATTATATTTGTAATTAATCACGAGTAACAAATAAGATGTTTAAACACTTTAAATGATTATAAATAAAGACAAATGTTAATAAGTGCTCCAATGACACTTGTTAATATTGGGAATGTGAGAAAGAAATGTTTTTAAAAGAAAAATGTTTTGGAGCTTTAATTCTTAAACTCTAAAGCCAACTCTAATGAGCTGGCAGTAAGCCTCACCCACTGTGATGTGATGTTTTGGTCTTGATTTTTTTTTCCCCTTGCCATGTCATTAGTGCTTCATTAGAGCACCAAAATTAGTGCTCTGAATCATTACTGTTTTTAAAAAAATATAAAAAGATTATAAAGTGTTTTGAAATTCATAAAAAGTGTATTGAATTTTAGTAATAAATGTCTCGAGATTGACATATCTTTTGTCATTTTCTTGTGCCCTAGGGACACTTGTTAGCAAGATCCATAAATAAATATAATGTGTCATACATGACTTTATTCCGATTTCAATTGACCTCTGGTTACTAAACTGTGAGATTGGTCCTTCAGATCAATCAATCTATTAAGTCAAATACTGAGTTATCCAAAAAAAAAAAAAAAAAAAAAAAAATTTACTTTTGCACTATATATTACAAAAAAAAAAAAAAAAAAACTCACATTTGAAAATTTTAAAAAACAAAAAAATATAGCGATCTTGATTTAGACCCGACCCATTTATTACCTTTGAATCTAGAAAACCATATTCGTGGTGGTCGTTCCTTTCTCCTCATGCTGGATTTGACTTCAAGGGTCGACACTACCCTTGTTGGTGTTGACACCGTCTTCTTTTTCCTTGCCTTGTTTTGTTCCAAGGGTTGACACCAGTTTGGGAGGTATCGACACCTTCTTGCTGTTGTGTCCCTGGGTGGCTACTAAAATTTAGGGTCGACACCAACCTTGGTGGTGTCGACACTTACTTCTTTTAGTTGTCCTCAAGAGTCAACACCAGTCTCGGAAGGATCGACCCTTGTCTATGTGACACCCCAAATTTCGTACACTCTTTAACAACCGGTATTAACCGTCAACCCTTAATTTCATACACTCTTTAAAACCAAGATTCACCTTGAACAACTGGTATTAATCGTCAATTGTTAACTTTGTATATGCCATTAATCATTTCAGTTAGTTTTGATATTAATCACAAATAATTTCAATTTTTAATCACAAATAATGTTATACCAACTCATTAAAATTCCTAACATAAAATATTACACATGTCACACAATAATAAGTAAATGTACAAAATTTAAATAAATAATTTATTTAAACCATGGTATGAAATAATAAGAAAATAAGCCATAAACACACACATGCTTGGATTTTTAATTCACAAGATTAGACTGACATAATATTAAATAAACTATAATACACTCATACATGGATTACTAATTTACAATATTTAATGAATTAGACCAACACAATAATTAATTTTTTTTATCCAAATAATTAATTGAATTAATGATCTTAAACCTACCTAGAATTTTTTAAGTTATACCTTAGGTAATAAGAATTATAAATAAATTATTTATACAATTCTAAAATTCGTGAAAATCTACAGAATATTCAGTAAACATAGTTAGGTCATTTTTCAGAAATAAGTTTCCAAAAATAAGTTATAAATAATTTTGTAAAATTTCCAGAAATTTCATGATACAGATTTATCACATTTTCTTAAATTAATTCCATACTTAAATTTATGAATCAAATCCATAATGTAAAAATTTATTATGAAACTAGACTTTTCAAATTTCATTTTTTATTTAGAAATTACCAGATTTGGTTTAATATAAATTTTTAATAATTTTTCAAACACATAGTAAAATCTGCCTACAGTTCCAGATTTGGTTGAAAATTTGTATAAATTCGTACAAAACTCAATAATTGTTGCAAACATTCCTGAATGAAGTAGACATCATTCTAAACAACTTTGTAGAATGAATCATCTCAAGTCTAACCTTAAGATCTTGGAACGAATTTTCACAAGTCTCACTCCACACAAACTCAATGCCCTTCCTCGCCAATCTAGTCAACGGTGAAGCCAATTTAGAGAAGTTCTTCACAAAACGTTGGTGATACCCAGCTAAGCCCAAGAAACTCCGGATCTCAAAGGCATTCTCAGTTTGTTCTCAATCTTTTATTGCTTCTATCTTAGAAGAGTTTACGGTCACTCCTTCCTCGGATACCACATGGCCTAAGAACATAACTTCTTTTAATCAGAACTCGCATTTCCCGAACTTAGCATACAAATAGTGGGCTTTAAGTAACTCAAGTACAACCTTGTAGCTTGCTTTTCGTGCTCCTCGAAGGGTTTAGTCCCCTCAGATATGATAGACCTACAGTTCAGACTCTCGTGGTTCTGAATCTGGTTTCACAAGTGCAACATGAAACAAAAAAAAAAAAAACAAAAAACACAAAAGAGTCCAAATCTGGAAAATATTTAGAAAATTGATTTTTAATAAAAAATGTCAAAAATGGACTGCATTACCAGATTTCAGAGTCGCCACCTAAATATTTTGGAAAATTTAGGAAACCCCTGACTCGTGCCAAAGGCCACTTGTCCGTCATCACCATAGTGTTCTTGGCTTGGGAACTAAGGTATGAGAGGGGAAGGTCATGAATTGAGCACTCCATTCACCCAATCAATGATCAGCCTCTACTAATCATGATGTGATTCTTATGTACAATATATGCTCTTGTTCTGATTATTATGCTATCTTTACTATGTGATGCACACAAGTATAGACTAAGTCACTTTGGAATGCTTTGATTTCATGTTTGTTTTGAAAAGTGTTTTGAATATGTACTACTTGAAAAAGTGATATCATATGTACATTAATTAAATCATCCCAACTTAACGGAAAAAAAAGCCTTTATCCACTGGCATTCAAACAGGTATATCAACTAAGCACTTAGCCTCACGGTAAACATGCTTGACATGGCAACACCAACACAGATGCAATATGCTAAAGCAAGAAATGTTCAGCTAGTACTCAACCGAGGCAAGCCAAAATAAATAAAATCAGTAGAAAAATGAATGCTCTACTATGCAAGTGACTAATGCAATACACATATAAAATGCGTCTATGAGGTTCAGTTTTTAATATGTTATATGAATCAACTTAAACATTTAGTAGCACACATATTTAAGGAAGTAAGTAATGACAACATTGTGAAAGAATGATGAATCGAACCTGATGCATGCAAACATGGGTATTTTACACATAGTAATGATATGAAATCAAAATATGATGCTACATGCAATCCATCATAAGCGAGGAAATAAAAGGGAGAAAGAATGGGGGTTAGAAGACATATACAATATTACAAGTACGCCCTCGTGCAAGAGGGTCCAAATGTCCGAATGAACTAATTATTACAATGCCGAATTAACTAATTGATTAACTAGCTATTACAAGTTCAACACTTATTAGTCTAAGAGTTACAAGCCGATGAACTTGAACAAGAGTCGAAGAACCACAAGTGCAACCGAGAACATTCTCTCGAGAACTCCTCTATTCTGTTGCCAGATTCTGTTTTGTTTGTAGTCAGAAAATAAATCTATTTTTGCCCCAGCTTCTGCTCTGTTCTGTCATGAAAATGACACTGTCTGCCTAAAATGGAGTGGGTGGCCCGCCGGCCTTGGAAAATGGTCGGCTGGATGGAATGGTGGCTGGCCGGCCACTGTTTTGAGGTTCTGCCCTGGTGCCACAGAAATGAAATAGAGCAAAAACAAAGTGTTTCCAGGGGTTTTTATCCTTTTTACCTATCCCTATCATGAAACTGATTAAGGAAGGAGTAGACTAGATTCACAAGCCATCAATTGTCACAAGCTCATTGTATGATGATATATGAATCGACGGGACAAAGGTTCAATAAATGAAAAGAAAAGACCAACAAAACCTCCTCCCTATCATGGAGTTACCTCAAGGGAAGTAGTAAACATCACTTCTTGAATCATTAACATCACTAAAGGAGTATGTAATGACTTGAGACGCAATAGGTTCAATTAACATCCGATTGAACCTGACTTAATTTTATTGCTCTTTTAGCACTTTTAGTTCCATTTTATTAGCCCTTTTCATTAACTTGCCATTCTTTATTCCTTATTGTCCACAAATGATAGCTATGTCCACTAAGTGCAAAGTGACAAAGAGAAGTGTCAAACAAAGGTTGTGCTTAGCATGAGAGAGATGTAATGCCTTGGTAATGAACTTCCGAAGAGATTAAACCATTAAGCATGGGAAGTTTCTTTCTCATGCTTTGAATAATAAACAAGTGTTTGAGACAACTCTTAATCAAAGGAAAAAAAAAAGGAGGGAGGTTGCAGAGATGATTAGGCAAAGAAGATTGTTAAAGTGAGACTCTTTACATGAAAAATAAAGAATGAAAAGCTATCAACTCAAATGAATTGGTGTTTATGGCCTAAACCCCCAAATCCATGAGGACTTACAACAACACAAACATAATATTCAAAGCATAAACTAAATAAACAATTAAAACAATCCCAAAAACTAAGAAAATAATGATGAAAATTAATTGGAAAAGTAAGAAAAAGCAAGTAAGAATGGAAGAGAACAAAGCTAGTAAGCAAGCCTAAGGAAGGGCGGCTAACCCATCCACTTTTTACAACTTCAAATCACATATTTTAGCCTCTGAAAATAGTCCAAAAACAGCCCAAAAATAGTGGCTAAAATCAGAGAAATAAGTGGGAAGAACAAGGATATGAGCTATGGGATAAGGTTCAAGCAAGGGTGGTTAACCCCTCCATCTTTGGTAGCTCTTAAATCACAAGTTCTAGCACTTAGAACCAGTCCAAAACAATGTACAAATAGCAAGAAAAAGTGAAAGAAAAGAGTGGTGTAAACAAAGAGAAAGAGGGTAAAGGTTATACCTCTTGAAGAGAGGATGTTAATAGTTAAGCAAACTTGATTCAAAGCACCCTCAAACCTCTAAAATTAAGTTGAAATCTCAGCAAAAGAGTCAAGTTCTAATCTCCAATGGTGTATCTAATTTGTATCTATATTTGGGAGGGTAGAGAATTTTGATTTTTTTAAAAGCTCTTGGAAATTGATTTTGCAACCTTAAAACCAAAGGGAAGACCCTCTATTTATAGAAAATGATCTTCTCCAGTTGGAAATATCAAGAAAAAGACAGTTGGTGCAATGTATGCACACGCGGAGGGGGAGGAGGGGGACAACTAGTAGCAAAATATTTGTCTGTTGGGAAACATGGCCGGTTGGCCACTCTAATTGGCAAGATTTTTGATTAATTGGCCGGCCGGCCTACTTGCAGAAAAAATATGTTTTCAAGCTTGACTTCAAATGGGCATATCTCCCTCATCCAGACTCAATTTTAGGTGATTCTTGAGTCTAAATTGAAGCCCCAAAAGTTTACTTTCCAATGGCAGTGACCTCACATTTAAGTTCTAAGTGCAAAAAGAGATATATCTAATTTAGTAAAGGATGCTCATTTCTCTCTTAATGGTTTGATGCTCAACCTTTTCTCCAACTAGTTTTCTTCCATTGCCTCCTATTTCCTTCAACTTTAAACCTATAAATAAGACGTTTTAAAATATTTTTCAAAGAGTTCACTTCCCTTCTATTTATTTCCATTTTGTCCTTACTCGGTTTACTAAAAAGTGCAATATTTTAATCGAAATGTGAGCCTCGGAACATTGTAGAAGCATTGGGAAAAATATTTTGAAAAGAGGGTTTTAAGGTCTAAAATAATTTGGCCAAAATGGGGCGTAAGGTTTGGGATTAATGCTTGAAACCAAATTCTTTTGCTGAAGATCTGAACAATTTGCATAATGTAACTTTCATCATTGAGTGCTTGGAATGAAGCGCCCAAGTCTTAAGGGTAATAAAAAATGAGTTGTCTACAAACTTGCAAGTGTTTTTCATGTTCCTCCTTAGAGGGTAAGTAGATAAAAATGTCATCAACAACAACAACCACAAAACAGTCTAAGAACTCACGAAAGATTCGATTCATCAAATCTATAAACGAAGCCAGTGCATTGGATAGCCCAAAAGGCATTACTATTAACTTATAATGGTTATACCACATATAGAATGCTATCTTCTGAATATCCTCCTCCTTCGCTTGCAATTGTTGATAACCTGATCTCAAATCAATTTTGGAAAAACAACAAGACCCCTTTAACAGGACAAAGAAATTATTGATACAAGGTAGTGGGTACTTGTTCTTAATAGTTACTCGGTTCAACTTTTGGTAATCAATACACAATTGTAAAGTGCCATTCTTTTTATTAGCAAAGAGAGCCGGTGTTCCCCAAGGCGATGTACTAGGGCGAATAAAGCCCCTATCTAACAGCTCATGGAGTTGAATCTTTCATTCATATAACTCGGTCAGTCCAAATCTATATGGTGCTATGGAAATCGGTGCCGTACCAAGCACTAAGTCAATAGGGAACTCGATCTCCCAGTGGGGTGGCAAATTAGTAAGATCCTCAGTAAAGACATCTGGGTATTCACAAACTACCCTCAGCAATTCAACTCGGACCACATCACCCTTACTACCCAAGAGAGCTACAAGCAGACAACTAAGGTCAACCCTACCACGAGGGTCATAAGCTAGCGATAAGACTCTATTAGCTTGGCTCCCTAGAAAATAAAAACAGTCACCACTTGGGGTGCACATCGTAACTCTCTGACAATAACAATCAATAACAGCACGATATGAAGATAACCAATCCATGCCTAAAATGACTTTAAAGCCCGATATGCCTAACAACACCAATGCAAAAGGAAGTCGGTGCCCGGCAATCTCTATCTTACAAGCATGACATCCCCAATCCAAGTCAACCTTACCTCAAACTAGAGACTCTTCCTTGAGCGGAGACACTAACTAAGCCACCACTAAACCCAAAACTGATGCGAATGCAAACGAAATGAAGGAATGTGGTGCACTAGTATCAATCAATACATTAGCAATCGAATTAAACAACAAAAAGTTACCTCTCAAAACAGAGGGTGCTAGCAACTGATCTAGCGTGGTAATAGCATACACACGCCTGGTAGGTCTTTGCTCCACCTGCTCACCCTTCGGAGTATAGGATTGGTAAACTAATTGAGCTAAAAAGGCTTCCTATGTGGCCCTCAAGGCTTAAGCTGACTAGGTAGGCTAATAGTTATGTGTCTGACTCGAACTAGACATACCTGGTGTGCCACCTGTTTGAGGGCAAAACCTCTTCAAGTGCCCTGATTGCCCACACTGCTAATAGGTTGGTGGTTGCCCTCTCTCCTAACTTTGGCTCTGTGAACGAGCCACCGATGATGCCGACTGTTGCCCTTCTCCTCTCTGTGGGCAAATTGAAATCTTGTGACCCAACTAGCCATACTTAAAGCAAGTGATCCTACCCTGACTTTCTCTCTTATATTAGAACTCGGTACAGGAAAAGTGGATATGAATTGTGCTGCTTGAAACTATTGTGGGGTAGAACCTCTCTGCCTCTTGTTGTCCCATGTCTCCCATAAAGCTCCTGACTCCTTTGCCTGGAGCCCCTCATTCTCTCATCCTCAGCCAAAATCACGATCCCTAAGTGAGCCGCTACCTCCACAAGACGACTATAATCCCTAATTATAGACCTGACCACCTTGAACAAGAGCTCAGTCCTTAGCCTCTTCTCAAACTTCACACAACGATGTTCCTTGAACACCACCAACTTCGGTGCAAACCTAGAGAGGCTAGTAAAAGCTACCTCAAACTCAGCTACAGGCGTGTTCCGTTGCTTGAGCTTCAAGAACTAATCTCTAAACTTCTCCCTAGTAGTGGAAGGCAAGAACTTGTCTTGGAAGGCATTGACAAAGGCCTCCTAAGTGACTCCAATGTGTCCATGCGCATACTTCCACCATTGACCCACATCGCCCTTCAATTGGAAAGATGCTAAGGTCACTCTCAAGCCATCGTCCTTGATGCCAAGCATCTCGAACGTCTTCACCATCTGTTCTAGCCACTCATTCGCCTTCAATGGTTGCTTTGGATCCCTCAAAAACTTATCCAGATTCGACCGGAAGAACTCTCTCTTCAGAAAAGATGGCCTTGTCTCAGTAATATGGGCCTAGACTTGATTTACAGTCCTAAGAATATCCATGGATTCCTTCAAAGCACTAGTTATCTCCTAGGCCAAAACATCCATGGCTTGCTGACTTGCTGGTTCGGCCATGTAGACACTTTATTTTTGACGGCCCGTAAGACTTGGTCGCCACTGATTGATCACTCGATGATGAAAGTTATGTCGTGTAAATGTTCGATTTCTTTAGCAAGAAGAGCTTCTAAATCCCAACCTTACACCCAATTTAGACCAAAACTACTTTTGACCAAAACTATTTTAGACCTTAAAACCCTCTCTTTCAAAGTATTTTTGAAAAGTTTCTACGATGTTCCAACGCTTGTATTTCGTTAAAAATTGCACTTTTTGATAAACCAAGTAAGGACAAAGTGGAAATAAATGAAAGGGAGGTGAACTCTTTGAAAACATCTTAGTTAAAGGTTTGGAGTTAAAGAAAATAAGAGGGGAGGGAAGAAAACTAGTTGGGAGAAAAGTTAGGCATCAAGCCGTTAGGACAAAACTGAGCAGCCTTCACTAAAATAGGCATATCTCTTTGAAAACTTAGAATTTAGATGTGAGGCTACCACTATTGGAAATTAGATTTCCAAGGCTTCAATTTAGACTCAAGAATGACCTGAAACGGAGTCCGGATGAAGGAGATATGCCCGTTTGAAATAGGGCCTGAAAATAGATTTTTGTAGCCTGCCACTTTAGTGGCCTACTGGCCCTTGCTAGTGGCCTGCCGGCCAGTAGTGAAACTTTTGTCCTTTTTTGTGTCTTTCCGTCCACCATTAGTGGCCTGCCGGCCACAAGTGTCAAAAAATCAGATTTTTGCAGATATTTGTGCTAGTTGTTTCCACATTGCTCTATTTGTCTCTATATATAAATTTTCGACTGAAGCTCTATATATGGAGGACCTTCTCTCTTGGTTTGAAGGTTAGAAAAAATTTTGGGAGAAAAAATATCCTCTCTCTCTACAATTCTTTCTCTCTCTTGCAACTTGCATAGCCTTTGCCCAAACACTCTAAACCAAACCCAGAGAGCTTCTTGCTGAAGTGATTTGAGCTTGAATTTGAGCTCTTGAAGCACTTGGGAGTGTGAAATTGTTGGTTTATGACTTAAGGGTTCATTCCTCTTCAAGAGGTATACCTTCTCTTGCCTTTGTACCATCTTTACACCACTTGCTTTCCATCTTTTCTACTGATTTTTGAGCTATTTAAAACCTATATTTTTGGGCTGAAACTTGTGGATTAAGGCCATTAAAGGTTGAGGGGTGGTTCACACTTCTTTACACTTTGCTCTCAAGGCCTTTACCCTTGTGTTTCCCACCTTTACACTATCTTTTTTTTTTTGAGCTTTTAAACACTAATTTTCGGAGTTATTTCAGTGGCTAAAATCATGGTTTGAAGTCCAAAATTAGAGGGGTTAGCCTCCCCTCCTTGTGTTTTGCTTACTAGCCTAGCATGATTCATGTTTTAACTTATTATTCTAGCTATTTTTATCTTAATTCTAGTATGTTTTAAGACTTATTTAGGACTATTTTTAAGTGTTTGTTGCATTTGAGCTTTGTTTTGCATGCTTGTAGTGTAATTGTCCTCATAAGCTTGGTGTTTTAGGCATTAGACACCATCTTATTTGAATTGATAGTTTTATTTATGGCTTTCCATACTTGTGATCACTCTTAATCATCTTTGCAACCTCTCTCCTTTCTTGGCATTTGTTTTTCTTCGAAAGTGGTTTCAAACTATTTGTTTGTTTAAGCATGAGATTGAGATGTCATGATTAATGGTTTAATTCCTTTGGGGGTTCATTATCAATGGTATGATGTCTCTTTCATGCTCAAAGCAACACTTGGTTTGAGTCATCTTTCCATTAGAGGACTTAAATTCACATTGTGGACTTAATTTATTAAGGAATGGTTGGTAAATTAAAATGAAGTAATAAAATTGGTGAATAAAATGGAGCAAGATAATAATTGGTTTGGGTTCAATCAAATGTTAATTGAACCCTTGAGTCTTGAGTCGTTTCATACTCATTAGTGATGAAAACAGTTCAAGATTCATTGTCAACTACTTCCCTTGATCTTTCATGATAGGGAGGTGGTTTTGAGAGTCTTGTTTTATTGCATTTATTAAATTTGCACACTTGATTCATACGCCATCATGTAATGAAATTGCATCCATTGGTGGATTATGAATCAAACTTATTACTCCTTTGAGTTGTTCAAATGATAAGAAGGGGTAAATTGTGCAAACAAACCCTTGAGAATACCCTATCTTTGCTCTATTTGCTCTCTGTTGCAGCAGGGAAGTCCAGTCAGCAGTGGTTGGTAGGCCACTATTGGTAACCAACAAGCTACCTTTTGTGGTCGGCAGGCCATCATCAATGGACGGCAGGCCCTCTGTTGGCCACAAGTGCAAAATCTAGCAGTGTACTTCTAAAGCAAAATAGAGTTAGTCTGGAGGTGGAAATCAGTGCATGTAATAACCCGACCCTCATACATGTTTTCTGGTATGCTTTTAGTCCCTTACTCTGAGCATTTGTGAGTTTGTTGTGAAATTCCATGTGAAATTAAGTTAAAATGAGTGAATCTTATGATTATAGATTCATACCTGTCTAACAAGAGAAATATCTGTTGCAATCGTGATGTTTGGATCAGAAATTGAAAGCCATAGAAGCTTAATAATCTGAAATTGATTTTATATTTGAGATCAGCATGATTTTTAGGTCATAATATGATTTTCTGTGAAATTTCAATTTGGAATGATTAAACTAATTAATTTTTGTCCTTATTCATCTTTTATGTATATATGTTCTTTAAACACTTGAGAGAGAGAGAGAGAGAGAGAAGGTTAGAGAAGAAGAACAAAGAAGAAAGAATTTCAACAAGGAAGAGATTGAGTGAGATTGTAGAGAATTGGACTCAAGGTATGTATAATTCACCTTCAATAGCTTCCTTCTTAGACATGTGTAAGAATCCCCTTTCATTTGTGAGGATTAGGGTTTGTGATTGAAGTTTTATGGGTGATAATTACTTAATTGGAAGTTGTATTTGTTATTTGCTTGTTTTGGGAATTAATTTGAGTTGTATAATGAGGATTTACGTTCTAACCTTTGATTTTTATGTTGGATCCACATGTTTGCATATATATATATATATACTGTTTACAAGTTGTGTACAACCACAAACATAAGAGGATTGAATTGTGCTTATGAATTGAAAAAGAATCAAGATCTAATTCAATTTGTGGTCCATGTTAGTGTGATGTGATACCATTATATAGTCTTAATTCCTCCATTTTTGAACCTTGATATGTTGTAACTTAGTTGGGTTGTGACTTGGTTCGAACTGCAAAACAGGGCAGAATCGCCGCACGTGCGGGGCTCATAGCCGCACGTGCGGAAAACAGGAGAGCTGGGATTTAGGCTACTGGAATAAAAGCACGTGCAGAACCTCACAGCCGTACGTGCGGGAATCACTGCCGCACATGCGAGGCTCACAGCCGCACGTGCTACCCCTGCTGGAAAATTTGGTTTGCTCCGTTTTACGTGTTTAACCCTCTAGTGTTATTAAAATCTGTATTTGGTACCTTTAAAATATTTGTAAATTCATTCGAAGCGAAACGAATCAGATATTGTTTAAAGAAGGAAATGGACTAATTCCTGAACTGCGTTTGTATGTAGGGCGCATACCGGAAGAAACTGCCACTCCACCATAACACTGTGAGTAATAGTACTGTAGTAGTACACTTTACCTATCGCTAATGATTATTATTAGCACTCTGTTAATTGCAAGTCAACTGTATTAACTTATGAGAACGTTTGGAAGAATTTGTGTACATCTGTATGACTCTGAAACTAGTCTGTTCTACTGATATTTGGGCCTAAGGCCAATCTGTGAAATTTGTTGGGCCTAAGGCCAATCTATAAAATCTGATGGGCCGTAGGCCGTTCTAAAAATATTTACAGAATATGAATTTTGCACCTGTATACGTTATAACTCAAGTTTATTCATTGAATCATTTAAGTATTATTATTCACTAAGCTTCGCTCACTCCATGTTATGTCTGTCTCTGTAGGTAATCAACCTGGAGGTCGGTCTTAACCCATCATGTCCGTTCTGCTTTTGCCAACTTCAATGCGTCCAAGCACTCAGATAAAGCTCATTCATTTTTGAGGAATTCTTGCTAAGCTTTTAGCTTTGTGCTCTAAGTTTCTGTTAAATGTCATGAAGTGTGTATAACCTTCTCTTACCAATACTTTTGCTACACGCCCAATCATGGGGCCAGGTTTGTATATATATGCATGTACATAACTGTTTCTCGTGTGTATGTTTACCATATGTTTGTCTATCTATTGTGATATTTGTGATCCTGGCATGTTAGTGATAGCTCAATGGATATTGTTTATGTTAATACTTGCTTCCGTCTAGGCCCCCTATGTTATACATATCGAATTTGATGTCCGTTTCTGAAGTGATCATGCCTAAACTTTTAGGGGCGGGTTTGGGACATGACAAGTGGTATGAAAGCACGAGTTGCTATCTTACACATGAATCCATTGAGCCTTAGGACGTCTAGAAAAGACTTAGGCATCATGCATAATATTCTGAATGCATATGGAAAGATTGATGGCAATGTTAAATGTAATCTGCTAACGCTAATGATTATGATCCATGTCTATTGTATGTTCCTTGTGTATATTGTAATCGATTATCATGTAGAATATGGTGAGAACAAGAACAGAAGACCTAGAAGATGCTACTTCTGCACGGTTGGACAGAATGGAAAGAATGATCATGGCAATGGCAGAGACTTTACAGCAACAATAGCAACAGCCACAACCACAACCACCATCGCCACCGGTACCCTCGCTTGTGGTACAAGATTTTCATGCTGAGGACCGAACCATTACACTCAAAAAGGAATTTAAAAAGATGAAGCCGCCATCATTCAAAAGAGGAATAGAACCAATGAAAGCTGAAGCGTGGGTGTTAGGGGTAGAAAAGCTGTTTGAAGTTTTCCCTTGTACCAAAGCTCAAAAAGTGCAACTTGCTGCCTTCACTCTTGAAGATGAGGCACGAAGGTGGTGGATGCTTACAAGAACTGTACATCAAGAGCTGACACGGGACAGGTTTTTGGAACTGTTTTATGACAAGTACTTTCCCCAAAGTATGCAAGACAAGAAGGTGACAGAATTTGAAACTCTTAAACAAGGCAATAAAACTGCTGCGGAGTATGAAGCCCAATTTGCAGAACTAGCTCGGTTTGCACCTCATATGGTGGATACGGATTATAAGAAAGCATGGAAGTTTGAGGGGGGATTACGAAATGTTATCCTTGACCGAGTCAATATGTTGAAGTTACCCACCTATGTTGATGTGTTGGAGAGGGTCGTTATAGCAAAGGGAAATATTGCTGCTTAGAATCGGATTTCCAAGTGGAAAGGAAAGAGGCAGAATACACAATTGTCAAAGGGGTCAACCACTCCACCTAGCAAGAAACAAAATTCAAGGACTTCTAGTACCTCCACCCCTATTCAAGATTCAACTCCTGTTTGTTTAGAATATGGGAAGAAGCACCATGGGACTTGTTATCGGTTAATTGGGGCATGTTTCAGGTATGGCAAAATTGGGTCATCTGGTAAGGGACTGTCCTCAGAGAAATCAACAAAATGGAAATAAGGCTACTGCAAGTTCAGCAGGGTCTACACCAGCTCCCAACACCAAGTCAGCTGCAAAGCCTGCCAATAATGAAGACACCGCGAGACAAGAGAGGTGTTTGCATTGGTTCTGGGAGATGTGCAAAATGCTGCAACAGTGGTGTCAGGTACATTTATTGTTCACGGTCATTTTGCTCATGTATTGTTTGATTTTGGCTTTACCCACTCCTTTATGTCAAAACTATTTGCTCAAAATTTAGATAGATCTGAGGAAGTATTATCTTATATGTTATGTGTATCTTCACCTTTGGGGGACTTTGTGGTCTATACTTCTGTGTATTTTGCTTGTGAACTCGTAATTGCCTCTTGACATGACTCACTTTGATGTTATTCTGGGAATGGACTGGCTGAGTGACTACCGTGCAACAATTGACTGTCTGACTACGCAAATTAGTTTCCACCCTCCGGGACAATCAGAATTTACCTTTCAGGGACATGGAGTGACTTCTCCACCTTATTTGATTTCTGCAGTAAGGGCCTGTAAATTAATTCAGAAAGGATGTCAGGGGTATTTATGCAATGTATTGGAAGGGCAAGTGATGAATGGGGGCACCAGTATGATTCCGGTTGTCTGTGAATTTCCAGATGTGTTTCCAGAAGAGTTATTGGGGAAGTTAGTAGACCGTGAAATCGAGTTTAGAATTGAAGTGACACCGGGAACTCAACCCATTTCCAAAACTCCGTATAGAATGTCACCGGTTGAAATGAAAGAGTTGAAGGTTCAGTTGCAAGATTTACTTGATAAGGGATTCATTCATCTGAGTGTCTCTCTTTGGGGTGCACCAGTTCTGTTTGTGAAAAAGAAAGATGGAACACTCCGATTATGTATAGATTACAGGGAACTTAATAAGATAACGATTAAGAATAAGTATCCGTTGCCTCGGATCGATGATTTGTTTGACCAGCTACAAGGGGCACAAGTCTTCTCGAAAATCGATTTACGATCCGGATACCACCAACTGAAGGTCAAAGCTGATGATGCTGAGAAGACAGCTTTTCGAACCTGATACGACCATTATGAATTTTTGGTTATGCCCTTTGGAGTTACTAACGCACCAGCAGCGTTTATGGATTTGATGAACCGTGTTTTCAAGCCCTATCTGGATGAGTTTGTAGGAGTATTTATCGATGACATCCTCATTTACTCAAAGAATGCGGAAGTTCATGAGAACCATCTTCGTTTAATCCTTCAAACATTGAGAGACAAGAAATTGTATGCAAAACTGAAGAAATGTGAATTCTGGCTACATGGGGTAGCATTTTTGGGGCATGTGAAAACAAAGGAAGAAGTTTCTGTTGATCCACACAAAATTGAGGCAATCATGAATTGGCTAACTTCTACCAATGTAACTAAAGTGCGTAGTTTCTTCAGGTTAGCCAGGTACTACAGGAGGTTTGTAAAAGATTTTTCTAAAATCGCCGTGCCACTTACCCAATTGACTCAGAAGGGGGTTTTGTTTGAATGGTCAGAACAGCGGGAATCTGCCTTCCAGGAATTGAAAACAAAGTTAACTATAGCTCTAGTTCTTGCCTTACCATCTGGTACCGAAGGATTTGTGATCTACAGTGACGCTTCTTATAAAGGACTTGGTTGTGTACTTATGCAAAATGGGAGAGTCATCGCTTATGCTTCCCGACAGCTCAAACCCCATGAAAGGAATTATCCCACACATGATCTTGAGCTAGCAGCAATGGTTTTTGCTTTGAAGATATGGCGGCACTATCTGTATGGTACTACCTGTAAAGTTTATACTAATCATAAAAGCCTCAAGTACCTTTTTACCCAAAAAGAGTTAAATATGCAACATCGACGATGGTTGGAACTTATTAAGGATTATGGCTTGCAGATCCATTACCATCCCGGTAAAGCCAACACAGTTGCAGACGCACTTAGCTGGAAAGGTACGGGAAATTTGGCAAATTTGCTTACGGAACAAAGAGAGTTGTTGGTTGAATTGGATAAAATGAATGTAGACCTTGTGATGCATGGACATGAGGCCATAGTAGCAACAGTGACGGCCCAACCGACATTAATTGAAGAAATCAAACTACGTCAAATGGAAGATGAAACTTTGAGGAAGATATGTGATGAGTTAGAGACAAAACCGAGACCTGGATTCAATTTGGTGAATTCAGTACTCAAATTTCAAGGCAGGTTATGTGTTCCTAATGTGTCAGAAGTCAAGCAAAAATTGATGGAAGAAGCACATGCCTCGAGATTTTCACTGCATCCTGGGAGTACTAAAATGTATCAGGATTTAAAACAAAATTTTTGGTGGCCAAGTATGAAAAAGGAGATCGCGGACTTCGTCTCTAAATGTTTGCAATGTCAGCAAGTAAAGGTAGAGCATCAGAGATCGACAGGGTTATTGCAACCCCTTCCAATCCTGGAATGGAAGTGAGAACATCTGACCATGGATTTTGTTGTAGGGTTACCACGGACTCCTTGGGGTATGAATTCTGTATGGGTCATTGTAGACCGGTTAACTAAGTCTGCCCATTTCCTACCTGTGAAAACTCAGTACAACGCAGATAAACTTGCTGTAATCTATGTGAATGAAATTGTGAGACTCCACGGTGTTCTAGTTTCAATAGTATCAGATAGAGATCCGAAGTTTGTATCTAGATTCTGGCAGAGTCTGCAGGGAGCAATGGGTACAAAATTAAAGTTTAGTACAGCTTTCCACCCTCAGACAGACAGACAGTCCGAGAGAACGATACAGACATTAGAGGATATGCTCCGAATGTGTGTTTTGGATTTTCAGGAAAGTTGGGAAATTCACCTACCACTGGTAGAGTTCACATATAATAATGGTTATCATTCGAGTATTGGGATGGCACCCTACGAGGCTCTGTATGGAAGACTATGTCGTTCTCCCGTGTGTTGGGCTGAAGTTGGAGATAGGGTATTGTTAGGGCCTGAACTTGTCCAACTGACAACTGAAAAGATTAAGACTATTCGGGAAAGACTGAAAACCGCCCAAAGTAGGCAAAAGAGTTATGTGGACAATTGACGAAGAGATTTGGAATTTGAAGTCGGTAAACACGTTTTTGTAAAGGTTACTCCGATAAAGGGGCATCCCAGATTCGGCAAAAGGGGTAAGTTAACACCTCGATATGTCGGTCTGTTTCAAGTTTTAGAGAAAGTGGGCCCTGTGGCTTACCGAGTTGCCCTTCCACCTAGTATGAGTCAAGTACATAATGTATTCCATGTATCTATGCTCCGAGGGTATCTTTCAGATCCGTCTCATGTCATTGATTACCACCAAATTGTTCTGGATGATAAGTTAACTTATAAAGAAAAGCCAATTTGAATTCTGGATTGGCAAGTGAGACAACTACAGAACCGGGAGATCCCGATGGAAAAAATTGAATGACAGGAACACTATGGAACCGAAGCTACTTGGGAAAAAGAAGAGGAAATGCAACACCAATATCCGGAATTGTTCCTATCGTAAGGTAAAACAAGTTTAAGGGACTAAACTTATTTAAGGGGGGGAGAGTGTAATAACTCGACCCTCGTACATGTTTTCTAGTATGCTTTTAGTCCCTTACTCTGAGCATTTATGAGTTTGTTGTTTAATTCCATGTGAAATTAAGTTAAAATGAGTGAATCTTATAATTATAGATTCATACCTGTCTAACAAGAGAAATATCTGTTGTAATCGTGATGTTTGGATCAGAAATTGAAAGCCATAGAAGCTTAATAATCTGAAATTGATTTTATATTTGAGATCAGCATGATTTTTAGGTCATAATATGATTTTCTGTGAAATTTCGATTTGGAATGATTAAACTGATTAATTTTTGTCCTTATTCATCTTTTATGTATATATGTTCTTTAAACACTTGACTTACACAAATGTTTCCTCTGAGAGAGAGAGAGAGAGAGAGAGAGAGAGAGAGAGAGAGAAGGTTAGAGAAGAAGAACAAAGAAGAAAGAATTTCAACAAGGAAGAGATTGAGTGAGATTGTAGAGAATTGGACTTAAGGTATGTATAATTCACCTTCAATAGCCTCCTTCTTAGACATGTGTAAGAATCCTCTTTCATTTGTGAGGATTAGGGTTTGTGATTGAAGTTTTGTGGGTGATAATTACTTAATTGAAGTTGTGTTTGTTATTTGCTTGTTTTGGGAATTAATTTGAGTTGTATAATGAGGACTTACATTCTAACCTTTGATTTTTATGTTGGATCCACATGTTTGCATATATATATATACTGTTTACAAGTTGCATACACCACAAACATAAGAGGATTGAATTGTGCTTATAAATTGAAAGAGAATCAAGACCTAATTGAAATTGTGGTCCATGTTAGTGTGATGTGATATCATTGTACTGTCTTAATTCCTCCATTTTTGAATCTTGATATGTTGTAGCTTAGTTGGGTTGTGCCTTGGTTCGAACTGCAAAGCAGGGCAGAATCGCCGCACGTGCGGAAAACAAGGGAGCTGGGATTTAGGCTACTGGAATAAAAGCACGTGCGGAGCCTCACAGTCGCACGTGCGGGAACCACTGCCGCACGTGCGGCCCATGCTGGAAAATTCTGTCTGCTCCGTTTTACGTGTTTAACCCTCTAGTGTTATTAAAATCTGTATTTGGTATCTTTAAAATATTTGTAAATTCATTCGAAGCAAAACGAATTAGATATTATTTAAAGAAGGAAATGGACTAATTCCTGAACTGCGTGTGTATGTAGGGCGCATACCAGAAGAAACTGCCACTCCACCATAGCACTGTGAGTAATAGTATTGTAGTAGTACACTTTACCTATCGCTAATGATTATTATTAGCACTCTGTCAATAGCAAGTCAACTGTATTAACTTATGAGAACGTTTGGAAGAATTTGTGTACATCTGTATGACTCTGAAACTAGTTTGTTCTTCTGATATCTGGGCCTAAGGCCAATCTGTGAAATCTGCTGGGCCTAAGGCCAATCTATAAAATCTGATGGGTCGTAGGCCATTCTAAAAATATTTACATAATATGAATTTTGCACCTGTATACGTTATAACTCAGGTTTATTCATTGAATCATTTAAGTATTATTATTCACTGAGCTTCGCTCACTCCGTGTTATGTCTGTCTCTGTAGGTAATCAACCTGGAGGTCGGTCTTAACCCATCATGTCCGTTCTGCTTTTGTCAACTTCAATGCGTCCAAGCACTTAGATGAAGCTTATTCATTTTTGTGGAATTCTTGCTAAGCTTTTAGCTTTGTGCTCTAAGTTTCTGTTAAATGTCATAAGTGTGTATAGCCTTCTCTTACCAATACTTTTGCTACACGCCCAATCATGGGGCCGGGTCTATATATATGCATGTATATAACAGTTTCTCGTGTGTATGTTTACCGTATGCTTGTCTATCTATTGTGATGTTTGTGATCCTGGCATATTAGTGATAGCTCAAATGATACTGTTTATGTTAACACTTGCTTCCATCCAGGCCCCCTATGTTATACATATCGAATTTGATGTCCGTTTCTGAAGTGATAATGCCCAAACTTTTAGGGGCGGGTTTGGGATGTGACAGTGCAAATGTTCTATTGTGCAACAGAGGCATTCAGCAGCAGAAACCGTAGCTTTTTTCGAGTGGAAACCGCATTCATGCATGAGCCCTCCATCGATCCTCGAGATCCGTAATGTAAATATATTAGTGTTGTGCTTAAAATAGTGGCCTTGTAATTAATTAGTTAGAATAACTAATTCGTCTCGTGTTGTAATTATTTTAATTAGCTAGATTAGTTAGCTAGTTAGTTCATTCGGACTCTCCTTCGTGAGAGCGCAATGTTGTAATAATGTGTATGTCTTCCAACCCCACATTTTTCTCCCTTTTATTTAACTGCTTATGATGGTTAGTTTAAGACATCATGTTTAATTTAGCATATTTCATGATTTGTATCCACTTGTTTTGCATGCATCGAGATTCTGTTCATCATTTTAACTTGTATTGTTAGTTAATATTTCTTTGAATACGTGCTTAGACCACATGCTATTTAATTGATTCATATGCCATATTAGTAGCCGAGCCTATTAGTTGCATATTGCATGTGTTGCATTAGTCATATTGCATAGTTAGGAATGATGCATTTTTCTAACTAGTTTTTCTTTTGGCTTGGAGTACTAGGTGATCCTTTACTTACTTTAACATATCGCATGTGTGTGATTGTTACCATGTCTAGCATGATTGTCGTGAGGATAAATGCTTAAGTGATAAATTGCTTGAATGCCTGTGGATGGAGGCTAGTTGATTGAATTGGAATAATTTGAGTAATGTTCATATGTGATCACTTTTTCTAGTGGTACATATTCGAAACAATTTCAAAACAAACATGAATCAAAATGTTCCAATTCTTGCAATTTAGTCTATACTTGTGTGTGTGCGCATCACATAGTAATGCCAGCCTAATAAGTCGGAACAAGAGCATATAATGTACATAAGATTCATATCATGATTAGTAGAGGTCGATCTTTTGATCGGGCAAGCGGGGGTGCTCAATTCATAACCTTCCCCTCTCGTACCTAAGTTCCCGAGCCGAGACAATCTTGGTGATGACGGACATGTGGCCTTTGGCACGAGTCTTGGGTTTCCTAAATTTCTCAAAAATATTTAGGTGGCGACTCTATATCTGGCAAAGCAATCCATTTTTGGCAATTTGATTCAAAATCGATTTTCCAAAAGATTTGTCGGATTGGGACTCTTTGGTGTTTATCTATTTTACATTGCACTTGTGAGATTAGATTCAGAACCACGGGAGTTTAATACTTTAGGGCTTATTCGTCTTCCGAAAAGGGGCACGAAAAGTCGAGCTACAGGCCACGTTGGCTTGACCAATTCCTTTCTCTTGCGCTGGAATTTCATCTAATAACGACACATTCTACCGCCTAGGCCTACCACGCCTACCACCACTATGTCCACATCTTGACATCCTAATACAGGTAACATAACAAATTAATACATTTACAAATGTGCTGAAACTAATTCACTCAGATCCTAATACCGTGAACAACAAGTAATTCACTCAACGTAAACACCTAATCACATAAACACAAATGAACTTCCTTTCTCGATAGTGACTGTCCCGCGATAGTTCCAGAGTTCTAGTTAGAAATAACAGTGATCAAGTGCTCTTTTACCATGATTTCTAGAAACTCGTAGATCCAATCAATATGCAAGAAATTAAATCCCATACTCATTTAGTCACATAAACATGTTATCACATAGCATACTAGGTCTATTCTTAATATTATCTAACAAGAGAAACCATTGTGGTAAAAACTATTTCCCACGATCCCAAAGTATGCAAACCCGGTAGCTTTGATACCAAGTGGTAATGCTCCGAAATAATTAACATTAACCCATTGCATAATAGTGCCACATTTGATCAACAATCTCATATCTTCTATTCATTTTCTCATTGATGATTACAAAAGATGACGTATGTGTAGACACCCTATTTTTGACCGTCCTCAAGACTTGGTTGTGCTTGCAGGTACATCCAGCCACAAGTTCGATTGCTCGTCGAGTACTCGACTTTCGTGGCGGAATGTCACAAGTTTGAGCTTTCCAAACCCTGTATCCTTTCTGCCCTTTTTTTAGACCTTGTGTTGGTCCTTTTAGCATACTTCTCATGGTGCATTGCCGGCCAGTCTCTGCCACTGCCGGCCATGCATTTATCCCTGCCTGCCATTGATGAAGCCTGCCGACCAGTGGTGGCCGGCATAATACCTTGTCTCAGTAGTTTTCACGCCAGATCTTTTGAGCCAGCTGGTTATCACTCATCCCTCCTCCATACACGTGTATGGAGGGATGAAGCCCTTTTCAAGCTTGTTTAACAAGCTTTGCTTTGCATTCCTCTATATAAGGAGGCTCCTCCTCCCTTACAGAGGTTTAGCAACTTTTGAGAAGATATATCTCTCTCTATATATATTTCTCTTTCTCTCTCTATATTATGTTTGTATGTACGAGCAAGAAATATTCTTATAGTGTATATTTCTATCGCTGGGGTCGCGTGCCCTGGTATCCTCCTTCCATTTTGCCCTTTCTTCTAGCACAGTTCATAAATCGGATGATCTAGGCAACTCCGTCTGCCTGGATGACGTCTGGTGTGTGCGCGAGGGCCGATAAGTGCTTCCTTCAGTATGTGACCTCTCAGTTCTCGTTCTCTCAGACTTGGAGTAACGAGTCCTGGGAATTCTTGACTGAGTGTCACCTGTTCTCAAGCTCCTACTCTCTGCTTGTGATGGAGTGGTATGCCTACCACGATCTTCTGAGTGGCGAGGGGGTGTGTTACTTTTGTGCCCCTCTCTTGTCGCCACCCATTTTCCTTTGATCTGGCGTTTCATAGCCTCCATGTCCGCCGCCATCTTCCTTATTAACTCATCTTGTTCCTTTACGCAATCCTCCAGAACTTGAGGATTGATCCTCCGCCTTTGTCTTTCTAGACTTTGAGAGCGACCAGGGGCTGTTAGTCCGCCTCCCCCTTGCATCCCTCTGGGGATTCTGTCGCTGGGGTTCTAAATCTGCCATAGGAGGGATAGACGGCTGTGGAGAAGTGGTTTGGAAATACTTTTTTGATCATGGGGAGTGCTCGAGATTCGCTGATAGTCACCTAAAATGGGATAAACACTCCGGTCAGGGGTGCCAGAATTAGCACTCTGACGGATAAGTCAGTCTCTATACTTGAAAACACTTGTGTTCTAAGTTAAGCATAGTAATTCTCACATACCTTTCTTATTCTATTGTTCCTTTATTTATACCTGTTTTCTGGGCCTCATGGCAAGGCCCACTTGTCATTTACTATCCTCTTATTTACTCGGCTCCATAGTTCAGTATCTATTCGGCCTATCCATTATATTCGGCATCTCTATCGTGCAGGGTAGAGCCGTGTGATATCTGTCTTCTAGAGTACGCTTCTGATTATTCCAATTATCTGGCTTCCACAATTGCCCCCCAAACACCTCACTAGCATTAGTTAGTCGGTGTGTTTGGCTATAAGTCAAAAATTCGATGGTTATTCCTCTTCCCGATACGTGTCAGAATGCGTACGTGTTTTTTGGTCACTGTAATGCTCTCTCGCCCCATTCATGCTCTCGCGCATTTATTACGATTTGAAACTTAAGTCCCTTTGAAAACATGCTTTTTCGAATATTTGAACTTCCTGGACTGCCAGTCGGTATCTCTTCTTCAATGCATTTTCTGCAACTCCTATCCATTCTCTCCTTATCTCCTTTGCCTTTCATAAGTTTTCTTCTCTTCTCCTTGCAATCCTATTTTTCACTTTTATTTTTGATTTAGAATATCATTGGGTCCTTACTAGAATGGCGAAGCATTTGAAAGACCTCCTTTCCGAGGGTTGAATTTCTGGGTTCCGAAGACATTTTTCTATCCCTGAGGATGTCCATTTTTCTCTGGTAACGGACAATACCCTTGATATGGAGAGGGACGACCAAAATACAATCGTCTTCCCTCTCCTGTCTATTGCGGAGGGCGAAGTTCGCTTTCCCCTACACCCATTTCTCAGGGCCGTCCTCCGTTATTGGAGTCTGATTCCTTCGCAACCCAATGTGAATTTTTTTCGAATCGTAATGGGAATCATAGAGTTGAACCGGCATCTCAGGATCAACCTTGGCATTCCGGCGATTCGGCACTGCTATGCTTTAGCCAAATCCTCCAGTCAGCTCGGACGCTACTTTCTCAGGTCCAAGGACACCGACCATCACTTGGTAACGATGCTTGCCAGCTCTGGCAAACGAGTTGACGATGTAATGGTCAATGTCCGAGGCAACTGGGAATTTGGCAAAGGCGAAGATCGCCTAGACCCTATTCCCAGATAGAGGGGTGAACCAGGTTGTCGTGTAGCTCCTTGTTTATCGATCTTTCTTTTATGCGGCTTTTTTCTCCAAACCTTACCCTTTGTTCTTGCAGGCAATAAGTTGAAGAGGATTTTGACCTCGGCTGATGACGTAGTCCTTGCGGAAATTAAAGCTGCACTAAAGTACTTTGGCCGACCAAACGTACAGAAGCAAGGGAGGGCTGCCCATATTCTTCTGCGGTACAAGCCTACCTATACTACGTTCTCTGCCGCAGACGACATCCCGATCCCAACCGGCGAACAATACATTACAGCTCTTGTCTTCCCCAGTTTCAAGACCCTTAGGCAAATTAGTCTCGAAGCTTCTGATTCGGAGCAAGGCTTAGAGCCGATTGTTGAGGTAGATGCCGAATTAACGAGGGAGTTCGCCGTCGAGGCCAAAAAGGTCGACGAAGCTCTGAAATCAGCGTTTAAGGCAGCCGATCTTAACCAGCCTAACTCACCGTCCACTTCGGGTCAGGCGGAGTTTTCCTTCGGAGATATTTTTACAAACTTGGGAGACCTTCCCGGCACTTTTTCAGAAGGCATGGCTGGGGAGAATCTCATGCAGATGGCGAGAAAGAGAAATGCCGAGCGAATGGCCGCTCGAAAGAAAGCCGAGGCCGCTTGTTCTGAGCCTTCCCCAGTTGAATCTTTTCAACCGGTTACTGGGGAAGAGACGACGCAAGTTGTTGTGGCCGAGACGGATGGGGCTGAAAAGCAAGTTACGAAAGAACGGCTAGTTTCAGAGGGGCGGGGCGAAAAACGTTCAGCCGAGGGAGAGGCCGGCTCAGAGGATAGCCCTGCTAACAAACGACCTCGCTTAGAGGAATTCGATGTGGTTGTCCCCTTCGTTGTTCAACCAAAGATCAAAGACACGCCAATCCCCTCTGACGCATCTGCCATAAAGGATCTAGCCGTGGCATTGAGCTTGGCTGCCTTGGTTTCGCTACCGGCTGACAAGGCCACCTTTCGAGAAGAGCCGGATTTGGTAGCTATAGCATTCGCTGCCCAGTCGGCCCTTCTGGTATGTATACGATTTTTTGCTCGTTTGGTTTGGTTTGTATACGATGTTGCTTGATTTGGTGATCTGAACTTGTTTTGCAGATGGTTGGAAGGATAGCCGAATTAGGCCACCAGCAGCGTGATGCCATTGAAAGAATTGGCCGCTTAAAGTTTGAAGTTGAAGGTGAAAGAAGCAGGGCCGAGTTTGAGGCGATGAGGGCCGCAATGGAAAGTGCTCGAGCCAAAGCTGAAAATGAGAGGGCTCGGATTGCTGACCAGCTTAGATCCGAAGCCGAGGATAGGATGAATGCGGGCCAGGAGTCGCTCAAGTTAGCCCAGGAGGCGCTTTCCAAGGCAGACGCCGAATTAGAAGAATTAAAGGCGGCCAAGGAAAAGGCCGAATTTGTAGCTTCTACGGTGCTAGAAGCTAGGAAGAGTGCCGCCTTGAAGGAATACATAGATGAGGTCCCCAAATTCGAAAATCGGGGATTCAAACATGGGTGGCTCAAAACCCTTGCCGCCGCTGGAGTTACATTGGCCTTGCCAATTCCATACGAGCAAGTGGACGTTGAGCCACTTGAGTCTGATCCCGAGGATTGATCTGGGAGACATTCTAGTTTTATTTGGTATCTTTAATTTCAATGTACGTTTTTATTTAGTGGATTCAAGGTAATGTTCATGTATAAATTAGTTACTATCCGAACTCAATTTATTAATGAAAATTTCCTTCCCGTTTCACTGTTACTTGTACGCAGTTTTTGATATTAATGAAGGGTTTTGCCTTCCACTACTTTGGATAACAGTGTAATCTTTGGCTATTATATCAGCTTAATCTCAATTTATCCAAACAAATTGATTCTTTGTGCCGAATAGGACTAATAAATCGATTCATGAAGTGGCTGCGGCACTCAAGCCGAATAGATTGATGAATTTGCCCTTGCCCCAGCTGCTTCATGAATTTGAAACGCCGACTAGTACAGTATTGCTGCGTGTATTTGTGAAGTAGTTGCAGCACTCAAGCAAATAGATTGATGAATCTGCCATTGCCCTAGCTGCTTCATGAATTTGAAACGTCGACTAGTACAATATTGCTGAGTGTATTCGTGAAGCGGCTGCAGCACTCAAGCCGAATAGAGTGATGAATCTGCTCTTGCCCCAGCTGCTTCATGAATTTGAAACGCTGACTAGTATAATATTGCTGGGTGTATTCATGAAGCGGCTGCGGCACTCAAGCCGAATATATTAATAAATCTGCCCTTACCCCAGCTACTTCATGAATTTGAAACACCGACTAGTACAATATTGCTGAGTGTATTCGTGAAGCGGCTGTGGCACTCAAGCCGAATAGATTGATGAATCTGCCCTTGCCCCTGCTGCTTCATGAATTTGAAACGCCGACTAGTACAATATTGCTGGGTGTATTCGTGAAGCAGCTGTGGCACTCAAGTCGAATAGATTGATGAATCTGTCATTGCGGAAGTTAAGACTGCCTATATCAGTATTTGATGGGGGCACGACTTGGTCGGCCTCAGGCTGTTGAGGTTTCGATATTAATAAGATTGCCTTGGAGGTGCTGCCCTCGTAGGGAATCAATGAATAAAGGTCCTATTTAAGTGCTTAGTGAGCAACTCACTCCAGGTCTTTGACGAAGTATAAACAAGTGTGAATGTCGAATAAACTCTTCTTCAACAGCAAAGGGGAAGCGAGGACGCTAGCTGAGCTAGGAGAAGACATGAATCAAAGTGGCGGACCTTCGCGCTCGGGAGGTAGGATTTCGAGGGATCGGGAGAGGCGTCAAGCCCCTCATCGTCGAAGTAGGTTGCCCAGGAGGGACAAGGAGCCACAGGGCAAATCTCTGCAGCCCCGTTCTGAAAGGGAGCCTAGTGAGAACCCACGCCCATTGAGTTTTGCAGTCTTTGTGGGGAATAGGCCCATGACAGAAGTGGACTCGATCGTTCGAGATTCAAGTGTGGTAGTCGAATTTGCTCGACAGATTTTTCCTCCCGAGGTCCAGCAGTCGATGGTAGGTCGACAGGACTTCGAACTGTTTTGTGAAGGCATTTACGGTACGGTGAAGGGGCTCTATACCGCCTACGAAATCGGCATGCGTCTCCGTGCTTCCCGTCGAGAAATAGAAAAAAGGAATGAATGCATCCAAAGTTTGGAGGCTTGTGCGGAAGTGGCCGAGCGTGAGCTATGGAAGGTCAAGGCCGTTCAGGCACAACCCGTCAGACAGGCTAACCCAATCGTGGAAGAAAGGATCACCCAGCAGCTTATCAGTACCGCGCTCGTCGATCGCGATACGGTGAGCATGTTCACAATGGAATCTGCGAAGGGGAGGGCCTATGAAAAAGGCTTCCACGATGGCCGGAAAGTAGGGATACAGAAGACCAAGGAGAAGCTTGCCGAGGAAGTTTGCCAATGCGAAAATCATGGATTTAAGCATAGTTGGATTAAGGCGCTTCAGGCCAAGGAAGCTCTCCGAGTAGCGGGGGTCGATTCGGCATTACCACTGTACCAATGTAACCATTTTCCGTTTTTTACCTTTGAAGTCGAGTAGAGTGAGGATGAGGGCGATGCCGTATAGAAATATTCAATGTAACGTTCGAACGCGGATTGCGTTCATAACTATGTAATTATTGCCTGATTGAATAAAACGTTCTATTTTAAATGTTTCTTTGTAAATTTCATTCGGTACACACATGTTTGCATGCGTTTTGTTGTATGTATAAACATTGTCCAGCGCGAATCAACTAGGCGCTTTAATTCCGAACGGTTATATGCCGGCCTATCGTGGGCATTTAAATATATTTTTGGTGTGTCACGCAAGGTCAATTGCATTGATGAGGTTCCGAATTTGGAAACCTATTCGGCCCAAAGGTGCCATGTACCAGGGGCGCCGAATCCGAAGACAGTCGGCCCATCTATAATTGTCGTTTATATAATTCGGCCATTTTAACTCCAAAAACCAAAAGGCCAAAGGTTGATACATGGTGTGGCAACGGCCAACATCGCTCGACGTCCGTCTTTTGGAATTCAATGCTAATGAAATCGCCTCAGGGCCACTGCAAGGATTTTAGAAATAAATCACCTTGGACTTTTCGCTCTAGTGACTTCGCTTACTGTGCTCAGACTTGATTTAAAACATTTTGTTGCGTGGGGTTAGATAAGTGTGAATGTTGAACGGAGTTTTTCTTCAGCAGTAGAGGAGAAGCTTGGACTCTAGTTGAGCTTGACATTGCAATGAATCGCATCAGAGAACCCATTCGCGCGAGAGGTAGGTCGTTAAAAAAACGGGAAAAACGTCAGCCTCTAAGTCATCAAAGCAGATCACCTCGAAGGGAAAAACAGCAAATGCGAAGCTCTCCGCAATTGCGACCGAGAAATGAGGCCGACATAGTGCTGTGACTGTTGAGCATTATTGCTTTCGTGGGGAATTCCTTTCTTGTCTTGGATCTTGGCCTTGACATTGTCTATGGTGTCAAAGGTTCCCGCCTGAAGGGTGATTGTATCGTCGTTGCAAATAGTGGATCCAAGCGTGGTCAGATCAAAGTATTTCAAGTTGCGGGTGCTCTCTGATCAGCGGGCGTTGATCCAGGGCTGTCGCTTGTACCGACGCGACGCCGTATAGACATTGTAATGCTGTGAACACGGATTGCGTTTTTTATAATTACTGTTTGATTGAATAAAATGTTTTATTCTAAAAGTTTATTTCATTCTGAATTTTTGTATGCTGAATTGAGCATCTTATTTTGAATGCTAGAACGTTTTGTCTTGTTCATGAGGTTGTACTGGTTAAACCTACATGTCCCTGTTTCAATGTGTAAATGTTTTCATTCTGGAGGGCGCTCCGAATTTCGAATATTACTTGGCCCTTGGGCGTCGCTCGATGGCACTATTTGGTTAGCCGAATTTGGAGGCTTTATCGGCTTGAAGACATCGTGCGCCGATAGGGCTTCGAATCCGAAGTGGCCAATCATGACATCTACGAAGGGCGCTTTGAATCCGGAGGCTTTATGGGCCCAAAGACGTCATGCGCCGATGGGGCTCCAAATCTGGAGACTTGATTTGGCCAATTGTGACATCCACGAAGGGCGCTCTGAATCTGGAGGCTTTATCAGCCCAAAGACGTCATGCACAGATGGGACTCCGAATCCAGAGACTTGATCGGCCCAAAGACGTCATGCGCCGATGGGGCTCTGAATCGGGAGACTTGATTTGGCCAATCGTGACATCCACGAAGGACGCTCCAAATCTGGAGGCTTTATCGGCCCAAAGACGTCATGCGTCGATGGGGCTTCGAATCCGGAGACTGGCCAATCGTGACATCCACGAAGGGCGCTCCGAATCCGGAGCCTTTATCGGCCCAAAGACGTCATGCGCCGATGGGGCTCCGAATCTGGAGGCTTTGTTTGGCCAATCGTGATATCCATGAATGGCGCTCCGAATCTGGAGGCTTTATCGGCCCAAAGACGTCATGTGCCGATGGGGCTCCGAATCTGGAGACTTTGTTTGGCCAATCGTGATATCCATGAAGGGCGCTCCGAATCCGGAGGCTTTATCGGCCCAAAGACGTCATGCGCCGGTGGGGCTCCGAATTCGGAGACTTGATTTGGCCAATCGTGACATCCACGAAGGGCGCTCCGAATCCGGAGGCTTTATCGGCCCAAAGACGTCATATGCCGATGGGGCTCTGAATCCGGAGACTTTGTTTGGCCAATCATGACATCCATGAAGGGTGCTCCGAATCCGGAGGCTTCATCGGCCCAAAGACGTCATATGCCGATGGGGCTCTGAATCCGGAGACTTTGTTTGGCCAATCATGACATCCATGAAGGGTGCTCCGAATCCGAAGGCTTCATTGGCCCAAAGACGTCATGTGCCAATGGGGCTCCGAATCCGGAGACTTTGTTTGGCCAATCGTGACATCCACGAAGGGCGCTCCGAATCCGGAGGCTTTATCGGCCCAAAGATGTCATGCGTCGATGGGGCTCTGAATCTGGAGACTTTGTTTGGCCAATCGTGATATCCACGAAGGGCGCTCCGAATCCGGAGGCTTTATCAGCCCAAAGACGTCATGCGCCGATGGGGCTCTGAATCCGGAGACTTGATTTGGCCAATTGTGATATCCACGAAGAGCGCTCCGAATCCGGAGGCTTTTTGGAACAATTTTAAACTGGATTGCACGGTAGGTAAACATGAATCTTTGCATTACAGAAGTGGAAAGTGTACATGATGAGCCATTCAGAACCAATATCATTCCCCACAGGTCGGGTTTGATGATAGAATTTGCGCAAGTGCGTTAGGAGCAAGGCCGCGTGCCTAATTTTCCATCAACCGGCCTCCTATCATCCGGAAATACTTTCAAGGGCAACTTTCCCGGCGTGCAACGGCGCAGCTGGACGCGTTGAGCATACGTCTTGGGGAGTTGCTGCTGGTATTGCCTAGAGCTTCCGTGAATTTTCATCAGGGAGCCGTCCGTCGTCGTCGAGATTGTCACGATTCGACACTTCCGTGGAGTTGACCTACATCTCCGTTGGTGTCTTTTCAGAAAGGAGATAGCATGTTTGTACGGATTGCCGGAAACCCCGAATTTGCTCAACGACGTGTTTGGTCAAGAAGCGTAGCAGCTAATGATAAGTGCTTGGTACGGCCTGAATAGTATGCAACCAAGTTCGCCCCATGATGAGGTTATACGGTGAAGGAAGCTTCACGACCAAGAATTCTACATCTACTGTTTGGAAGCCTGCCCAAATAGGTAACGTGATTTTCCCTAACGGGTACTCAGGATTTGCGTTGAAGCCGAATAATGGATGAGGAGCCAGAGATAGGTCTGATTCGTTGAAGCCAAGTTTGATGAAGGTCTTGTAATACATGACCTTCGAAGTGTTCCCCTGGTCTATGAGGACGCGTTCAACGGTAAATCTGTTCACGTGTAGTTCAATGACCAATGGATCAATATAGGGGAGCGTTATGCCGATAAGATCGGAATCATCGAAGGTAATGCTCGGAGCTTTGTGAAATTTGCTTATGCGTCGCTGCTTCAAATTTGAATGAATTGCGTGTATGGTACGTAGCGATGGAAGGCTGTATATCATATGTATAACACCGAGGGGAGGTGACTCCTGTCAAAGAGCGACAATTTTGATCGTGCTTTTCCGGACGTGTTGCTGGAGCCGACCATCTTGCACCAATTCCTCAAGGTGGTCTTCCAAGGCATAGCAACTGTCCATGTCATGGTCGTGATCTTTGTGATATTCACAACGCCTGTCCCGCCTTGTCGTGTCAGGAGGTCCCACCATCTTGGACGGCCATTTGAAGAACGGAAGATGTTGGATTTTGGATATAATTGAGCTGATTGGCTCTGACAACTCCGTATATTTCTTGTCAGCGCGCTTTGTGCACCTGCTATCGACCTACAGTTACTCATTTGCTTGGTGTGAGCATTAATCGCTGGATCGGCGAGAATCCCGTCTCTTGTCTTGTTTAGCTCGCTGTCGTGGTTCAGGGCTCTGAGGTGGTTTTGAACTTATTGGCTGAGCAATTTCGAGAGGGGCTGTTTTGTTGGCCACGTTTCCGGCTTTAACCCTCAAGGCGTCATCTTCCACTTTGCAGTATTACTCTACTTTTTTCATCAACCCCCAAACTGTTTTTGGGGGTCTTCTAGTCAATGAACTGCGGAGGGCACTATCTAGGTGTAATCTCATTTTGAAGGCGGTGATGGCCATGGAGTCGTTGCAAGCATTATCAACAAGATTAAAGCATTCCCAATATTGCGCCGAATAAGCTCTTAGTGTTTCTCCTGGCAGGATTTGCATTGCCCAGAGAGAGTCGGCTTGCTTCGGCTGGACTTCGTTGGTGATGAATCTAGCCCTGAAGGATTTTTGTAGTTGGTGGAAGGTTTTAATCGAAGCCGGCTCCAATTTATAATACCACCTGACCGCCAATGGTCCCAAACTGCTAGGAAATATTGGGCACATGAGGGCCTCGTCGTCTATATGCAAAGTCATGGCCTGCTTGTAGTGGCGGATGTGCTCGGTGGGATCTGATTTTTCGTCGTACAAGGTGAACGACGGTGCTTTGAATTTCTTGGGTAGCACAGCCTTTGCAATCTGTCGTACGAAGGGATCATGTTGGTCTTCATCCGAACTGTTCCTTCTTCGCTTGTGCATTGTATCGGGACTTTCTTCGGAAGAACTGGTGGCTTCACATCGTCCCTTCTTCCTGGGCTCTGGGGATGATGAATCGGAGTTGCTATCAGTGTCTTGTCGTGCTCGAGGTTGTCGACCACTTGCCTTCGAAGATCGTTCCGGGTTTGGGCGCGCAGCTTGCTTGGACATCGCCATTTCCAAGGCTAAATCTTCACGAAGACGTTCGTTTTCAACGATCATGTTCTCCAACCTCTATTCATTTTGCTTTGCTTGTTCCATGATCGCCTGCATTTTCTCGTGCTCCGAAGCCGAAGGTGAGGCGAAATTCAAGGCACGTCTTGCGGCGATAGTCACTGTTCCAAGCAAGTTTGTTAGAGTGGTTTCATCTTGCGGTATAGGGTCGACGGTGACTGTCGGAGGGTCTTCCGTCACGCTCACCATGGATGTGCTTGAGTATTCCCACAGACGGCGCCAGTTATGGAGAAGTGGTTTGGAAATACTCTTCTGACCCTGGGGAGCGCTCGAGATCCACTGATAGTCACCTGAAATGGGATAAACACTCCAGTCAGGGGTGCTGGAATTAGCACTCCGACGGATAAGTCAGTCTCTATACTCGAGAATACTTGTGTTCTAAGTTAAGCATAGTAATTCTCACATAGCTTTCTTAGTCTGTTGTTCCTTTATTTATACCTGTTTTCTGGGCCTTATGGCAAGGCCCACTTGTCATTCATTATCCTCTTATTTACTCGGCTCCATAGTTCAGTTTCTATTCAGCCTATCCATTATATTCAGTATCTTTATCGTGCAGGGTAGAGTCGTGTGATATCTGTCTTCTAGAGTACGCTTCTGATTATTCCAATTATCCGGCTCCCACAATGGCAAACCTTTATGTCTTCCACCCCCCTCTGGGGTTTGTCCGTCGATGGTGGACTGCGGCAAATCTTCATTGTGCGCCATTACTTCCAATTAGAGAGGAAAAGCTTGATCAAGAGGTTCTGTTCTTTCTGTAATTCCCACAGATAGTGCCAATTGTACGAGCAAGAAATATTCTTCTTGTATAATCCTGTTGATTAAGTCTGCGCTCCCCCGTACGTCGTCGCTTTACTCCCTGAAAGCACAAACGTGAGCTAGCCAGTGGGTGTGTGCCGGATACCTCTCCGATGCCTAAGTCAGCAAAATAGACAAATAGACAAAAGCTCTGTGTATTCGGAAATCAAAGTTGTGTTACCTCTCCCATAGGTTATGTTGTGAGCTTTTATAGGTTCCACGTGGCACAATCCTAATAGGACTCTTATTCCTCCGCGTAGAGTCCTCCTAAGAGTCACACCCCTGAAAGATAATGCTTACTCTTCAACACCCCCCTCACTGCTTAAACCAAGTGAGATGGTTTTACTTCGGTAGTATGACAAAACAACCGAGATAAAATAGCCATGCTAAACTGGCTGAAATGACCGAGCTCTAGCTAGCTCAGTTCTCTCCTCTGTTACTCGTACTTCGGTTTCACCTGTTGAGATCGTGCTATCCATGGCGTGCCTAGACCGAGCTATTCAATAGCAAGGTCCTGAGAGAAGGCCCAAATACCTCAGGCCAATATGGTTTGACCGAACTAACTGTCGCCGGTCTGACCATGCTGACTGAGCTAACTACAAAGCTCTTTCGGACAAAGCTAACTTCAAGGCCCTTTTACTCAGTCCTTATTGTGGCCCACAGAATGGCCCAGTATTCAGCTCGGCCCAATTTACATATAAATTACCCTCTCAATTGACCCTTAATTCCATCTGCGCAGCATGATAGGGATTATTTTTACTAGCCAAGCTAAAAACTTTAGCTTTTCAACCGAGCTAAATTCACACCGGGCTACCCACCTGTCCGGTTAAAAACGTCTCTTCAGTGGTTGTAACTGAATCGCTTCTCATTCCAAGAATACATGGCACACTCTCATTGGCCCAATGCAGCTGTCATGCCGTCTTCGTACTTCGCGTATTTTGAACAGTCCCGCCTTTTTTCCTTCCCTTTCCACAAAACGAACCCTAAAGCTTCAAATCCATCATTTCACTATTCACCTTCTCTCTCTCTCTTGTTTGAGCCTCCATTTCTGCAACCACTATTTTTTGCAAAGCTCGCGTTTGTTGTTGCCACTACTTCCATCTCCAGTTCCTTTATCTTCATGCTTGTAAGTAACTTAGTCCTTTTTCCTTTTTGTTGATTTCACATCTGTTTTGTAATACACAACATGCATTTTTGTATGATTTTCAAAAAGCCTATTCCACTTTTGCTTCCATTTTTCTAAAAAAAACCTTTATAACCACTGTCTATATGAATAACCTGGGAAATGGTAGTTTTGATCCAAAATCACACTCCAATCGAACTAGGATACTGTTTGTATTAGGCACGACCCTGGCCGAACTAAACAACTGAACTAAAACTTCATACCCTACTCATAGTTTTAATAGGCCCTACCTCTTAGCCGGGCTATCGAACTACATTATGTTTGCGCAATACCACGCTAGGGAGCCCTAACCACTGACCGAGCTAAAACTTGGAGCTAAACCAGCTCCCTTAGTTAAGACTGAACTAGGAATCCTGCCCCAAAAGTTCAATCGGGCTAAGGCCCTTGCTCAAACCGAGCTAAGAATGGATAATGGCCTACGTAGCCGAGCTAGGACTTCATTTATCTTGCCTTTGTTTCTTTTAGCACGGTCCAACGATCTGTGCTTAACATCTTTCTTTTTTCACTTTGTAGACTTAGGTTGCCAGGCACTCCCTTGAATGCTCAACTGAGCTGCTCAGCGCCATTTCACGACCGAGCTAATACTCATCTAATTTATTCATAACTTAAGACCTCATGGGTAAATATAGGTTTTTGGTAAACACACCAGGTGCTATGGCCGAGTTCCGAAGGGACTACCATATCCCTGATGATGTCCATCTTACCTTGGCCGAACTAGATACCACACCCTGAGGAAACCCTGGCTTTGTTTCCTTTACCTTTCTTTCCATTGTAGAAACTGGACTAAGATTCCCTGTACAACCTCTTCTTTGCAAGTTCCTTAGACAAACCAACCTCTACCCTACCCAACTTTCCACAAATTCATACCACATAATAAATGGCATCGCCGAGCTAAATTGCCGGGCTGGCCTTAACCTCGGTTTAGCCGAGCTCTTCCACCAATATTCCATAGCGTCAAATGAAGATGGCTGGGTTTACTATTTAAGAATAAGGCGCTGGCATGAAAAGATAATAAAAAATACCCCAAATAAGGATGTAAACGACGATGATTTTTTCTGGGTTTCTAGGCATTTTGAAGACCATGAGGCCCAGATCCCAAGCGACCGAATAAACTGGAACAAATGAGTCACCGGTATAATTACCTCGGCTCAAATTCACATTTTTCTTTACTTTGGTTTTCACATCTTGAATCATACTAACTGTCGACTCTTTTACTTCATGCAGATCTGAACTTTCTGAAGTCCCAGTACAACTACCCCAACTTAAACACGCTTCGCGCCGCACTGCGATATCCCAATAGAAGTTGGGCCGAAGCATCAATTTTGAATCGACGATAGATACAAGAAGCAGCATTTAAAGACCAGTAATCGACTTTTTGTTGGAAGCCTCTCCTGAACCGAATCCAACCTTGCCTCAAATCAACTTGATCCCACTAACTGCTGAACAAGAAATGGCCAAGAAAAGAGCCGTAAGAGCCCTTCTGACCGAGACAAACCAACCCGAGGTACCACTAGCTGGTCAAACACAGGAGACCGTGGTAGCCCTACCATCCCACCAGCCTTCATCATCTCGGCAAGCAAGCGTGCTCAGACTTCTACAACTGAGCCACGCCTTGTCGACGAGGATGAAACCGTGGTTCCTCAAACCACTCCACCAAGCCCTCCACCTGAGCGCTCTGATTGAGCTAGCTCTCCAAAGTGGGCACCAAAGATCACGTTTCAGAACCGTGCTATCAAGGATTCTAACTCCGTGGTTGCAGAAAAGGACCATTTCTTGGCGTTCAACCTCGCCAAAAGCGTTTGCCTTCCAGCCGACATGGAGCACCACAACCATCTAACTGAGCTGAAGGCCATTCGCTCAGCCACAAAATCAATGGTGCTGGTAAGTTACCCCATTGCTTGTCTTTCTAATTTGAACAACTTTCCCACTCGGTTTCTCTTAAAAAGTTTCTTACCATCCTTTTGCAGGCCATGCAGAAAAACCACATCGCTCACAAGTAAGTCTGAATCACAAGAAACCACAAGACAAAGGCCATGGCGTGGTTAATGCCAAAACCACCGAGCTGGAAGAGTCAAAGAAGCAAATAGCCGAGCTACAAACCGAGATGGCACGTCTGACTGGTCTTGTCAGTTCGACTGAGGCAGATAAGAAAAAGGCCGTGGCCGTGGTAAAAAATAAGTACCTGCGTGAGCTGGCTAAGCTTGAGGGCAAGAAGAACGCTAAAATTGCCAAGCTGGAGAAGAAAGTAGAGGACGCAGAGGACCGTGGTTAGAAGGAGGGGGAGGCCACTTATATTAAGCAATGCGAAGCTGCGAAAGATCTCTTCTTCAAATGCGAATGGAAGGTGGCTGTGGCGCAGCTCGGTCATGGTCCAGAGACCGAGGTCTTCAACCCTCCCCCGTATTTCATACCGAGCTGTATGGCGGAGTACGTTGCTGTCATTCAGCAAAAATTTCTGTAGGAGGGAGAGGACGAAGATTCTGCTCCAGAAGACAACACTCAGCCCGGCCGCCAGTCTATCTCCCCAACTCCAGTGGTCTCCATCCCTCCTTTGCTTGCTGTGTCTGATGCGGTGCCTTCGTCTGAGCTTAACCAAGAGGGGCTAGGCACAACCGAGCTACCTCTGGGTGAAGACCGGGTTGTTCTGGATGCCGATTTAGATGACCTCTTTGCTTGATTATGTACTTTTCTTTTCTTTAGGTGCTAACTTTAGAAGATTTTGTAACCGGGCTATGGCCCTATCTTTTGTACTTTGACTTTGCATTATCAGTGAAATCATCTTTTGTTTTCCTCGACTGTCTGTTCGATTTACTTCTATGCTTGTATTTACTTTCCTAATATAATCTGAATGAAGTAAATTCTCTAGCCGAGATATTTATCCCGGTCTTAACTTTACAATCTAACTGGCCATACCTGCCAACCTCTTCAGCCTAGATCCTTATCTCGGCTGAAAAACAATAAGTGTTGGTTTGTCTAGCCAACCTCTTCAGCCTAGATCTTTATCTCAGCTGAAGAACAATAAGTGTTGGTCTTTCCAACCAACCTCTTCAGCCTAGATCCTTATCTCGGCTGAAGAACAATAAGTGTTAGTTTTTCCAGCCAACCTCTTCAGCATAGATCCTTATCTCGGTTGAAGAACAATAAGTGTTGGTTTTTCCAACCAACCTCTTCAGCCTAGATCTTAATCTTAGCTGAAGAACAATAAGTGTTGGTTTTTCCAGCCAACCTCTTCAGCGTAGATCCTAATCCTAGCTGAAGAGAGCTCAAAGTTGGTTTTTCCTGCCAACCCTGAGTGAAGTGTTTGGTTATTCCTGCCAAACGTCCTGCAGCCTGGATCCTTATCCTGGGCTTAGGAGGGGTGTTGGTTATTCCTGCCAACCTAGAGTAAAGTGTTTGGTTATTCCTGCCAAACGTCCTGCAGTCTGGATCCTTATCCTAGGCTTAGGAGGGGTGTTGGTTATTCCAGCCAACCTCTAAGTTGGTTATTCCTGCCATCCTAGAGTAAAGTGTTTGGTTATTCTAGCCAAACGTCCTGCAGCCTGAATCCTTATCCTGGGTTTAAGAGAGGTGTTGGTTATTCTAGCCAACCTCTAAGTTGGTTATTCTTGCCAACCTAGAGTAAAGTGTTTGGTTTTTCTAGCCAAACGTCCTGCAGCCTGGATCCTTATCTTGGCTGAAGAGAACTCAAAGTTGGTTATTTCTGCCAACTCTGCTTTTGTTGCCCCTAGCTCACTAAAACAACTTTTACAGAATAAAACAATTATGCTGAAAAGAAAACTACTTGTTTTATTGAGAAAAAGAAAAATTACAAGTACTTTAAAGAAAAGCTAAAAATAAAATAGTTTGAGATTGGTAGTGTTCCATGGCTTAGGAATGACTTTGTTGTCCTCGTCTTCCAAGTGGTATGCCCCTTTTCCTGCTAACCCAACCACTTTGTAAGGTCCTTCCCAATTGGGCCCTAACTTGCCGTCTCTGGGTACCAGGGTGTTTCCCATTATTTTGCGCAGTACCCAATCTCCAACCTTGAATTGCCTTAGATGCACTGTCTTGTTGTATTTTCTGGATAACTCCTGTTGGTATGAGGCGATGTGAACCAGTGCTCTTTCTCTTCTTTCTGCTGCAAGGTCGAGCTCCAATGCGATGGCTTCTCCATTTAAGTCTGGATCAAAATTTTCGCTTCTAATGGTGAGGAGGCCAACTTCCAGTGGGATTACTGCTGCCAAGGGAAAAGGTGTTTCTCTAGTTAATCGCTGAGGTGTGGTACGGTAAGCCCATAAAACATGAGGAAGCTCATCTGCCCACTTTCCTTTTGCTTTCTCTAGCCTTTTCTTCAATCCATCCAAGACGACTTTGTTGGATGCTTCTGCCTGGCCATTTGCTTGGGGGTATGCCGGTGTAGAATTGTAGAATTCTATCTTGTATTCCTCACAAAAGCCTCTAAAAATTTTTGCCGTCGAACTGAGTGCCGTTGTCTGATATTAGAGCCTTGGGTATGCCAAATCGAGTGATGATATTCTGCCAGATGAACTTCTTCACATCTTTCTCTTTCATTGAAGCGAGTGTTACCGCCTTCACCCACTTTGTGAAGTAGTCTGTTGTTGCAAGAAAGAACTTCCTGTTGCCGGGTGCTATTGGAAGTGTTCCTATTATGTCCAAGCCCCACATTGCGAAGGGCCATGGGCTAGTTAATGGTAGTAGTTCTCTAGCTGGCTAATGTATTTAGTGTGTGAACTTCTGACATTTCTCGCACTTCTTGACATACTTCTCTGAATCTGCTTGCATGTAAGGCCACCAATATCCTTGTGAAATTGCTTTGTAAGCTAAAGATCTTCCTCCTTGGTGGCTACCACGTATGCCTTCGTGAATCTCGAACAGGAATGCTTCGACCTTGCTGGGATGGATACACTTCAGGTAAGGTCCTGTGAATGATTTCTTGTACAAGGCCATTGATGGAGAGAGCCAAAATCGCTGTGACTTTGCTCTTATTTTGTTAGCCTCCTTCTTCTCTTTGGGCAAAATGCCGTCTTTTAGGAACACTATAATGGGATCCATCCATGAAGGGCCTAGTTCGGCACAACATACCTTTGCTGCTTCAGCTTCTTCAATGCTTGGTCTTGGTAGGAAGTCGATCAATAATGGATGCGGCATGGATGTGTCTGCCATTGAGGCAAAGCTCGCTAGTTCATCCGCTCTAGTGTTTTCTTCACGACCGATCTGCTCTATTCGTACTACTTTGAACTTCATGATCTCCTTTCTGACTAACTCTTGGTACTTAGCCATCCTTTCATCCTTTGCCTCGAAGTCACCTGAAATTTGGTTTACAACTAGTTGGGAGTCACTGTAAACCATTAGCTCGGTTGCCTTCATGTAGAATGCTGATTTCAGTCCTGCTAAAAGTGCTTCATACTTTGCCTCATTGTTTGATGCTGGGAAGCCAAAGATGACTGCTTGTTCCACTACTAGGCCATCTGGCGAGATAAGGACTATGCCAAGTCCTGCACCGTACCTGTTGGCTGCTCCATCTATAAAGAGTTTCCACATCTCTCCAACGAATAACTTCCAGCAGGTAGAGGGATCGGATGATGCCTTGGGGTCTTAAGTGTTGCTGGTGTTTTCTTCAAAGTGCACCCTTACTGTTTGCCCCTTATTATCTGATTGTATCAAGTCTTTACTTGTTGGTGAGTCTTTGCTTGGTGTAGCATGGTTTGTTTCTTCCTCCCTTCGTTCACTCTGGTCTGTCCTAGGATGTGGCTGGGTATCCAGTATCAGGGGTTGCGCTATTCCGGCGACACTTCCCATCCCCATTTCGACTGTACCAGTTAAGTCAATTGGGTAGATGTGATGATTTCCTGGTGTGAATTATGTGACAAAGTCTGCCAAAGCTTGGGCTTTTATCGCGGTTCTGGGTTGAAACTTGATGTCAAACTGTCCCAACTTTACTACCCACTTCAAGATTCGCCCAGAAAAGTTTGCCCTCTCAAACAAAGCTTTTAATGGAAAAATTGTGAGGACGATTATGGTGTGGGCGTGAAAGTAATGTGACAACTTCCCTGAGGCCATCATCAAGGCTAAGGCCAGTTTTTCCATTAGTAAGTACCTGGTTTCTGCGCCCAGCAATGTCTTACTGACATAAAAGATGGGCAGATATTAGATTCCTTCCGCTCGGACCAACATTGCGCTAATTGCGTGTTGTTAAACTACCAGGTACAAAAATAGTTCTTCGCCAGGTATTGGGGTCACTAGCAATGGTGGAGAAGACATGTATTCTTTCAAACTTTCTAGGGCGCGGTCACATTCTTCATCCCACTCAAACTTGGCCTTTAATGCTTGAAAAAATGGTCGACATCTGTCTGACGACTGACTTATGAATCGGTTTAGCGGGGCTACCATACCGGTGAGATGCTGTACTTCTTTTATTGAGTTGGGCCTCTCTAGATCCTAAATTGCTTTGATATGAGAAGGGTCTACCTCTATACCTCCGTTGGTCACCAGGAAGCCTAGGAATTTGCCTGATCCTACGCCGAACGCACACTTAGATGCATTAAGGCGCAACTTGTGCTTCTTTAGGATCTGAAACATCTCACCTAGGTCCCGAAGATGGTCATTCTCATCCTTGCTTTTGACTACCATATCATTGATGTAAGCCTTCATTGTTCTGCCTAACAATGGTTCGAACATCTTGGTGACCATCCGCTGGAATGTTGCCCCTGCGTTTTTTAGGCCAAAGGGCATGACCTTGTAGCAATACAGTCCTCTTGGCGTTGTAAAGGATGTGACCTCCTAGTCTGGTTCATACATGGCGATCTGATGGTAACCTCTGTACACATCAAGAAAGCTAAGTCGATTGTGTCTTGCCGTTAGGTCTACCAGTTGGTCTATCTGTGGTAGGGGAAAGCTGTCTTTTGGGCACGCCTTGTTGACTGTTTTGTAGTCCACATAGACACGCCATTTTCCATTCTTCTTTGGCACTACTATTGCATTGGATATCCACTTGGGATAGTGCACTTCTCTGATAGCTCCTGCCTCTAGAAGATTCTCCACTTCTTCCGCCGTTATCTCGGCGTGGTGGAGTGCTAATCTGCGAGTGCGCTGTATAATTGGTCTGGCAGTTGGGTGGACGTTCAATTGGTGACAGATGAAGTTTGGGTCAATGTCAGGCATATCATACGGCGTCCAGGCAAACATTTCGATGTTAGAGGTCAAGAATTCCATGACCTCTATTCTCTCAGTATTGGACATAGATGAGCCAAGCAAGAAGAACTTTTCCGGGTTCTTTTCATCTATTCTTACCTGTACGAAGTCTTCCACTGCCTTTTGTTCAGCGGCTTTGCCAGCATCTGCAAACAATTCATTGCTCTCAGGTTCTTCTACTATCTAAACATATCCTTTGGCAGCACGACTGCCATTTACGGTGACGAAGCATTGTTTGGACATGATCTGTTCTCCAAAGACCTCTTCAATTACTCCAGCTTCGTTGGGGAACCGCATTACTTGATGGTAGGTTGATGCTACCGATCGCATGGCATGCAGCCATGTCCTTCCCAAGATTATGTTGTAAGTGGAAAGGACTTTCAATATCCCGAATTCCACTTGTTTTGTCATGCTTCTTGCTCTAACTGGGAGGATTATCTTGCCAACTGGCCACTCTGGCATTGAGTTGAATCCGATCAGGGGAGATATGGCAGGTGCCAAATCTTTGTCCTCCAGTTTCAATTGTTTGAAGGTTTCGTAATACATTATCTCACATGAGCTCCCTTGGTCAATCAAAATTCGCTTGATGTCGTAATCCTTGACGCAGAGAGTGACGACCAGTGCATCATTGTGAGGGCAATATATCCTTGCCAAGTCTCTGTCTAAAAAAGACATGATGTTCGTGGCCTCTGTTCTCCCCTTTTTAATGGTAGGTTGTGCACTTAATACCTCCCTTAAGTGCTCAACCTTCTTTATCATTCCCCTGAGCTCACATACTCGCTCAGGTTCGAATACCCCATGTATTACGTTTATCACGCCGTGAGGTGGGGCGTCGATCGGCATTCCGTCTGGGTGATCATGGTTCTAGGGGGCTGGCTGTGTCCCTCCTTCTATGTACTGGTCTAGGCGACCAGCTGCCACTAACTCTTCCAGGTGCTGTCTCAACGGTGTGCAATTTTTAATGCGGTGTCCTTTTTCCTTATGGAAGGTGCACCGAGATCTTTCGTCATAGTCCTTTTGCGCTTCTCCCAACTTGGCTGGCCATCTGATGAAAGGTTCATCACGTATCTCGCTGAGAATCCGATAGATCGGTTTTTTGAACACTGTGGTAATGGCAGTGCAGACTCTCAACCATCTTTTATCTTGGTCCTCACCGTTGTCCCGCCTGCCTTGCCCGTTTTTGCTTGGACGTTCCACCGCGTTGACTTTTGCCGTAGTCTTTTTATCTGGTACTGCTGATGCACCAGATTTGGCTTTAGCACGGGCACCATCCTCCTCCACCCGAATATGTTGGTGCACTCTCTCTATTAAGGTCTCCATCGTGAGGGGTGGCGTCATGGTGATTGAGTCCCTCAACCTGTTGCCGATTGGAAGACCTCTTTTATACTGCGCGATGGCGAGATTTGTGGGGCAATCTCCTATCTGGTTGAAGGTCTTCCAATAACGACTGTTGTAAGATCTCAACATCTCCTTGTCGCCCATATCAATGGAGAGTAGCTGATCGATCTCCACCGGCGTCTTAGTGTTTGTTCTGAACCTTGTCACGAACGCCTCTGCCAATTGCGCCCAGGAGGCTATGTTGCCTTCTGGTAGCCTTTTGAACCAGGTTAAACCTAGGTTGCCAAGGCTGGATGGAAATAGGATGCATATCAAAGCCTCGTTTCGCCGGTATACTGCCATAACCTGGTGAAAATGGCTAAGGTGCGTGTAGGGGTCTGTCTTCCCCTCATACGTGGTGAATTTGGGCTGAAGGAAGCCTAAAGGTAAGGGTGCATTCTCAATCGCCGGAACAAACGGCGAGGTCTGCAGCCTTGCTAATGCTTTGTCTGTCGGTTCGTAAACAAGATGCGGTATTGGCATTCCTACCTCGACGCTTCCATGTGTCCGAGGAGCCGATCGCTCAAGGGCTGAAACTCTGCGAGGGTCGCGTGCCCTAGTATTCTCCTTCCATTGTGCCCTTTCTTCTAGCACAGTTCGCAAATCGGATGATCTAGGTAACTTTGTCTGCCTAGATGACGTCTGGTGTGTGTGCGAGGGCCGATAGGTGCTTTCCTCAGTCTGTGACCTCTCAGTTCTCGTTCTCTCAGACCTGAAGTAACGAGTCCTGGGAATTCTTGACTGAGTGTCGCCTGTTCTCAGGCTCTTACTCTCTACTTGCGATGGAGTGGTATAACCTACCACGATCTTCTAAGTGGCGATGGGGCGTGTTGCTTTTGTGCCCCTCTCTTGTCGCCACCCCTTTTCCTTTGATCTGGCATTTCATAGCCTCCATGTCCACCGCCATCTTCCTTATTAACTCATCTTGTTCCTTTACGCGATCCTCCAGAACTTGAGGATCGATCCTCCGCTTTTGTCTTTCTGGACTTTGAGAGCAACGAGGGCTGTTAGTCCACCTCCCCCTTGCATCCCTCCGGGGATTTTGTCACTGGGGCTCTAAGGCCTCGTTTGGGAACAGGCTAATTTAGTAACTTTTTGGCTAATTGGCTAAAAAGATAGGTAAAAAAAACTTGTATGTTTGGGATGACTTTTTGGCTAATTACGAAAAGTTGTGCAAAAAGTAGAGAGAAAAGAGAATCTTTGACTTTTTGGTATGGATTGTTGGCTTTTTGGCTAAAAAGATAACTTTTTGGCTAATTGGCTAATTTAGCCACTCCCCAAACGGGGCCTAAATCCGCCATAGAAGGGATAGACAGCAAACCTTCACGTCTCCCACCCCCCTCTGGGGTTTGTCCGTCGATGGCGGACTGCGGCAAATCTTCATTGTGCGTCATTACTTCCAATTAGAGGGGAAAAGCTTGATCAAGAGGTTTTGTTCTTTCTGCAATTCCCAAAGACGGCACCAATTGTACGAGCAAGAAATATTCTTCTCGTATAATCTTGTTGATCAAGAGCATTGGTATTATTGGCCCCTTAATATGTTGCGCATGATGGTTTGCATGTTAGAATAGTGCATTTCATACCAAGATTAGCATGTTGTTGGCATGTCATGTTGTTTGTATGTTTTGCATTGCATTCAATCGGATGTTATATTGAACGCAAGGTGAATTAGCTCATTTCATACTTGAAGTGATGAAATGAGCCAATCTCCCTTAGTCTCTATTTACTTTGATTCTTCATGATAAGGAGATGGTCTTCGTGTCTTATTTGTCATGCATTTATTGAAATTTGCACATATTGGATCTTTGGCCATCATGCATCGAGATGCGTGATTGATGGTCTTGGATCCAATTATGCCTCTCCCTTGATGTTTTGAGGTGATATGGAGTGGCATAGTGCGTACATACTCTTGGGAGACCCTCCCTTTTCTCTATTTTGTGCTCTGCTGCAGCTTGGTGTCACAGCACACCAGTGGTTGGCACCTTCCCATTTTTGGCCGGCAACTCTTCATTCGTGGCCGGCAGTATACACTCTTGGTCGGCAGAGGGGTCGGCAGAAGCTCTTCATGGCTGGCAGGCCACTAGTGTACTCCTCAGCACTATTTTGGTAAGATCCAACAGCTAGTTCTTGAAGGACACCCTACAGATAGAGCCTCTAAAGAGCATTTGGAGAGCTTTTTGGGATGGGAATCGAGAGCATGCATCCTTCCTTGTTCAAGGCAGAGCTGAGGTAGCCTGATTTAATGTTTACTTGTTAGTTAGCATTTGTTGTTTGTAATTAATTAATTTGTTAATTAGTTAAAATTTTATAATAATTAGTTGTAGCTAGTAATTCAATTTGGTTGTGTAATAATTAGTCTAATTAGATTATTAGATTAGTTGATTAGCTTAGCGTAGCTAGCTTAGTGTATTCATTTGGACCCTCTGTCGAGAAGGCGAATTTTGTAATAAGCGTACGTATGTGCAATGCATGTCTTCCAACCCCCATTTCTTTTTCCCTTTTACTTACCTGCTTTCAGTGGTTAGTTTTAGGGCATGTTTCAATTTGCATACTTATGCTTTGCATGCGTGCATCATTCATCTGTCTTGCATGCACCGGGCTCGGCACATCATACTAACTGCATTGTATTTCAATACCAAGTTGAATACATGTATCAATTGTTGCATTTCACATGCCATTTTAGAATAGTCGAGCCTATCTTAGTTGCATTCTTGCATGTGTTGCATTAGGCATCTCAGCATAGTTAGGATTCATGCATGATTTCTAATTAGCTTCTTTCTTTGGCTTGGAATACTAGGTAAGCTTTTATGCTTTAGCATCTTGCATAAGTGTGAGTGTTGCCATGATAGCATGCTTGCCACGAGACTAACTGCTTATGTGTTTAATTGCATGAATGCCTGTGGGTGAATGTTGGATTGCTTGAATTGAAACAATTCATTGAAATCCTCGATTTAGCCTACTTGCGAATAGCAAACTTTAAAACCATTTTCAAAACAAACAAATGTGCAATGTTTTGTTCCAAATTAGGCAATCTAGTCTATACTTGTATGTTGTGTGCATCACGTAGTAATTCTAGGCTAATACACCGGAATAAGAACGCATGTGTTTTCAAAAACATTATATCATGTTAGTAAAGGCCGATCTTTGATCGGGCGAGCGGGGATGCTCATTGCATGACCTTCCCCTCTCGTACCCAAGTTCTCGAGCTGAGGCAACTTTGGTGATGACAGACACGTGGCCTTAGGCACGAGTCAGGGTTTCCTAAATTTTCCAAAATAAAACATTTAGATGGCGACTCTGTATCTGGCAAAGTAGTCCATGTTTGCCACTTCTTTATAAAAATCAGTTTTCCAAAACGATTTGCCGGATTTTGACTCTTTGGTGATTTATCGGTCTTGCATTGCACTTTGCGAGATTAGATTCAGAACCGTGACATTAAGTTCGAACTATAGTAAGCTAATGAACAAAACGGATTTCGCACCCATTTCGAGCGCAGAGCCCGTGACGTTCGGGCGCGTCTACAGCATGCGATATATATTCACAAATCCTAGATTTTGAATCTATATCATATGACATGGATACAAGAGTAAAAGGGAAATCAAACCGAATAAGGAAATGCCCTAATGGCTACAACTTTCTAAGACCGTGCTTGGTTATAACAAAATTATTTAAACTCAATACAAATAAAGCCCGAGACGTAAACAAAATAATTACATCAAAAAAAAAAAAAAAAAAAGCCTTAAGCTTCGAGTCCTCCCAAGCTATGTCTTTTGCAGAGGCATATCATTAATACTTGAAAGTTGTTTTCCACATAGGGTGAGCCAAAACCCAAAAAAGATACTCTAACACAGTATATGAATCTTAGTAAAATCATAAGGTGTATGCACATGCGTACCATTTTTCAAACATTCCTTGTTTTTCCATCTCCAAAACAATGTAATGCTAGATTATATATCACTCCATGAAAATAATCCTTTTATATAGAAAACAAGGCAGTGGATACAAAACACTGAAAACCTCTAGGTATGTGTCTGACAGTAGGCTATACAATCACTACTAAAGTCATTTTATTGGTACTAACCGGAATGATCAACACCTAACCGTGCGGATTTAGGGACTTTCACCAAAGACGCACATGCCAACATCATAACTACAACTACACTCCCTAACTAGATTCACCAAAGTATTCACCCATTTTTCTCAAAAACCAATATATTTACAATGTTCAATTTGTAATGATGCACAATGCACAATGGATGAGAAATTAGTTTCAATTCAACCTAATCCTCATGCAATGTCTACAACAATTAAGACTATTCTCCATTGATAGCCCAAAACAGTTATCTTTATTCAATAGATAAATTAATATTAAAAAAATATACATTTCCATCAATTACAATGGGAGTGATATTACATATCCAACTCCACCACCATCATCATCATAACCATTATTCCAATTTCACAATATCCAACATCATTTTCCATTTCCCTTTCAAAATTCCAAATATCCAAAACTAGGGCTAAAATCCCATTTTCTTTCGAAATCACTTTTAGGAACAAATTTCCATCATTTCAACACAACTCATCCACAACCAGATTCTTACAACCATTTTCATGAATCAATTTGGAAAATCTCTCTTTTAATTTCAAACCAAACCCTAGATTTTACCAAAAATTTCCAAATAAATGACCCTTTTGAAAGAGCAAATAATTAAGCTAAAAGTCATATAAAAGAGTTGAAGAAATCCTTACCTCAAAGTAGAAGATATGAAGAAAAGTTGGGTAGAACTTGATAACGTCAAAAACACTAGATGCTCCGATTAAAACGAAGCCCTCACCGTGTTCAATGTTTTTCTCCAAAGGACTAGGGTAAGGAAACTCATGGATTAAGAGCATTTGGTGCAAGAGTTCAAGAACTAGAGAGAGAGAAAGTAGATCTAGGGTTTTGGAATGTTTAGAGAGAGAAAGAGATGAAAAAGTGACTGAAAATGGCTTCCTCTCAGACTAATATATGTACAAACCACTTGAGCGAAGGAATGGTTTCTTGAGCGACAGACACAAAATGAAGAAACCACTCGAGCAACCAAAAATATCGCTCAAGCGCACAATGACTCCCTCTTAGTAGTTCAGACCTGCAAAAGTTCGCTCAAGCGCAAGAAAGACTGCTCAGCGAAGAATCCAAACTCTCAGTAGTTTTGTAGACTGTAAAAGACAGCTCGAGTGAAGGAATGGTCGCTCGAGCGAACAAGCAAAATTTTAGGTAACAACACTTTGAAAAAAAACTAACTTCCTAACCTGTTTCAAACACAACCAAAACTTTGAATAACCAAACCCAACAAATCATAAGATGGAAATGAGCTAAACAATAGTTAAATACACGGGTTCTCAGATCCGAAAGTAATAAATGGGTCGGGTTTAAACCTGAAACGTTATATTATTGGTGACTAAAAAAAAATTAATAGCTAAATATGCCAAAATAGGCAACTAAAAAAATTTTGTTGGTGCTAGTTAAGTTCATGTTTTAGGCTACCTAAGTTTGTTTTAATCGTCGTATACTAGTTTTTGCATACTAAAATAAACTTAGTAACCAAATAACTAGCATTATTTTACTTTAAATCTTTGGCGATTACTTGATCTGGTCGGCAAATGTGCATTTTTAGTGACCAAAAAATATTTAGTCGTGGTATACTAATTTTTGCTGACTAAAATAAATTTAGTAGTCAAATAACTAGCATAATTTTACTTTAAATCATTGGCGACTATTTGATTTGGTCGACAAATATACATTTTTGGTGATAAAAAAATATTTAGTCGTTATAACCTAATTTGTGCTGACTGAAATAAATTTAGTAGCTAAATAACTAGCTAATTTTACTTTTAAATCTTCGGTGACTACCTGATATGGTCAAGAAATATGTATTTTCGGTGACTAAAAAATATTTAATCGTCAATAAAGTTGAAAATTTTTTGGTGAGAACACGAAGTGTTACAGTCCAATTTGGATTTATGTTTAATTTTATTATTATTATTTTTTTCTTTTTGTGTATCTCAAATATACACCAAATTGGAGTGACCAAACACCAAACATAGAGTTTAGAGTTACTTGCTCTCCCTATCTCTCTCACACTAGCTCAGTTATTGTCGTTCACTGTCTCCTCGCTTCTCTTTCCATCGACATTCAGGTCTTTCTCTCTCTCTAGTTCTAGGGTTATTTTTTATTTTTTAAATGTTGTAGGATTTTGATTTTTTGTGAAATGAGTAATAAGTTTTGATTTTTGTTCTAAATTTAGGATTTTTTGAACTGATTATTAGTGTGATAGATGAGATAATTTATTCTATGAAATGACTTGAAGTTTTTAAATTTCAAGGTGAAGATATATTAAACAAACACAATGGATTGTACTTTTAATTATACAAAATTTTCTTTAGATTCTTAATATTAACTCAATACTAATTTAACAACGATTTTTTCTCATTACTAAAATTGTAGTTATATTGAACTGCTCCTAATGTCGGTGTCTAATTCATTTTCACTTCAGTTCATACACTATATATATATACCAACCATGCTAAATACCCCCACTGGGGGTCAACCCCCAGTGAGGTGGCGGGCCTTGATTTGCTGAAATTCAAAAAAAAAAAATAGTTTTTTTTTTTTAACCAATGGGAAGGCAGCATCTATGACCCCCAGTGACCCCCACTGGGGGTCTGAGGCATTTTCCATATATATACCCATTTACCACTGTAGAGCAAAACAGCAAAAAGATCTATTTAATACAGTAATGCTACAACAGTAATGTTACAGGCCTCAAAGAGATTATCAAACATCTGAGCGAGGATCCTCGGCCGCCCTTTTTGGCACTGTTTATCACCCCAAAACGACGCTGCTTTGGGGGGGTTTTGAATTTTTTTGAATTTTTTTTTCTTCTTCTTCCTCGCCGGTGGGGAGGAGGGAAGGAGAGAGAGGAGGGAGGAGGGTGGGCTGGAGGGGCCTAATCATCGGGAGGAGGAGGAGGAGGAGGAGGAGGAGGAGGAGGCGACGGCGAAGCTCGGCAGGCCGCGACGAGGCGATGACGAAGGCGACAGCGAGCTCGATTTAGCCGGCGACGGCGAGCTCGCCTCGACGAAAGCCATGGCGACGGCGAGCTCGGCGAGAACGAAGAAGAAGAAAAGAAAAAAAAAAAAACAAAAACCCCCCAAAACGACGTCGTTTTTGGCGTCTTGAAACCGCGGCCGATGATCCTGATTCCAAACATCTAGCTGGACTGCCACCTAAGATTAGTGGGTCCCACTAAATAACTCTCACTTCCCTCTCGCGTGATAGAAGGATACTTTCGGAGAAAAAATAAAAGGCGACAAAACCCCTCAACTCCTTTCATAATTGATTGGCTCCACAATTCTCTGAAATCAATAATACACCTTTTTTTTTTTTTTTTTTTGGCACTAAGGATCTTTTAGAGTGTTTTTTTTCTAAAATTTTCTAAAGTGATGTATTGTGTAGTTGAGATTTAATACTAAAAAATTGATGTGGCTTATTATTAAATCTCAATCACACAATGCACCACTCTAAAAATTTTTTAAAAAAAAAAAATTCTAAAAGACCCTTGTTTTTTTTTTTTTTTATGAGCGAAATCAATAATACACTTGCCCCACAACTTTAATTTAAAGCGAGGTTGTTCCACCCAGAAAAGGTTGTGGATTACAATTGCCCACATAAGCCACATCAACTTTAAAATATCTGCAACAAAACAAAGTGGGTAGGTAATTAATGTGTTTGATAAAATGCATCTTTAGTTTAGTTGTTTTAAGCAGAATTTAAAACTCATTTCAAAGAATGAATTGAAACTCATTTAAAATTGTAGGGTTTAAAATGCTGAAATTAAAAATTTGGAGTTTAATTTGTTATTGAGGTTAAACTCTAGGGGTTTTTTGTTTTTTTAAAAAAACAAAAAAAAATTCAATTATTTATCATTATCACTCAACGGTAGGGGTAATAAACGAGCTGAACAGTTAATTGTTCAAGTTTGGTTTGATAATTTTGACAAGTTTCAAAATTTGTTCAAAATTTAAGTCGTTAAACTTTTGAGTTGAACTCAAATGAGTTTTGATTGAGTCGTGTTCAAGTAATTTGATATTTTTATATAGTTTTAGACTTAGCGAACCGAGCTGACCGAGTAATTTTGAAAATTTTAATGAGTTTCGAAATGTATTCAAACTTGACTTATTTACTTAACAAACTGAGCTCAAATGAACTTTTAATGAGTCGAACACGAGTTGAACTTGAGCTGTTTAGTTCGTTTATCACTCCTACTCAACAGGAAAAGTTAACCGAAATAGATTGAGCATTGGCATTGACATCATACCGAGAATGAGATAGATTCTCTCCAGCTCACTTTAGCTCAATTTGTTTAGGATGGATGAAAGAGAAAAAAACAATTTAGCTTTTATGATTTTGTTTAGCTTGAAAATGGTTGAGGGTAATTTTTTTTGTACAACCTATATTAGCATTGTAACTAATTTTTAATTTTTTGTTGAAAAAACACAAGAAAATTAGAATTTTGAGTTATTTATAACTAAATTTTTAAATTTTTATATCTTTTTGTTACAAAATTTTCATATTTTATTTTATTTTTATTTCTTTTCTTTCACTTTCACTTTCTATCAAATTTTATTTTGGGCATCATGAGTCCTATCTTGAAAATTTGAACAGCATATTTTTTAAACCCAACCTGTAAACTATACATAAAAAAATCTTGTCGATTTGATTACCATAACCACATTAGTTTATAACATTTATTTATAAAAGGGCAAATTACAAACACCCCCCTCGAGGTTTGGTGAAAATACAGATTCCCCCCTGAGGTTTGAGAAATTACATCCCGCCCCCTGAGGTTTACATTTTCATAACAAATTGCCCCCTAGAATTTTTATTTTCATACAGATTCCCCCCTAATTTTTCCTAATTTATTATGAAAATTTGACCCTCAGGGGGGAATTTGTAATTTCTCAAACCTCAGGGGGGAATCTGTATTTTTACTAAACCTCGAGGGGGTGTTTGTAATTTACCCTTTATAAAAAAATGAATGCCAAATATTATTCCAAATCTAAGTCATATATTTTTTTAGAGATAAATACAATAAATAAAACATGATTATGGTTATCGAATCAATCTAATTTTTCTCATGAATATTTTACATATTGTGGTCTAAAAACTGAATTGTTCAAAGAAAAATATTTGAGACCTACAAAAAAAACTCACAATTTGGCCTATAATGAAATAGTATGATAGGTGTCAACTTTTGATTAGTTACATACTCAATAATATAAGACCTACCTTTTTATCACATTATTGTGGATAAATTTGTGAATCTAAAATATGAGTCTCTAATATTATTTTTGTTCAAATTATTGAAATAATACTCATAATGGACCTCACAGACCCAAATAGACAGTTCAATTTACTATAGATTGGGGAGAAATTGGTTTTTATAAAAAATGTAGATCTTAAATTAATAAAATTAAAACTTAAAGGTTTAAAGTTTAGGATTTAGAATGTGTGAGAATAAAAATAAATAAATAAAAAATCCACAGTTGAAGTCGTGAGGCGTGGCTCACGTGTAATGAGAAAATACCTTTCTCAGTTCATATATATATATATTCTCATACGTGGAAGGCCCTCTATATTCTCCACTCTTGTAGTGTTTATAGCAAAGCAAAATATAGAGACAAGCATGGACATGAAGGTTGAGATAGTAGCTAGAGAAATCATCAAGCCATCTTCTCCCACTCCCAATCAATTTAGAATTTACAAGCTCTCTTCTAGGGATCAATTATCTCCCCATCAGTACATCCCAGTCGTTTTCTTCTATGTCAACTCTACTTGTGATGTGAATCACGAAGAGATGGTTAGCATAAGATCCCAACGCTTAAAGGAAACTCTCTCTGAAACCCTCACTCGCTTCTACCCACTTGCCGGAAGACTGAGAGACAATCTCTTTATCGATTGTAACGACGAGGGTGTTGAATATTTGGAAGCTCGAGTCACCGACTGTCGTCTCTCAGACATTCTTGAACAACCCAAAGCCGAAGAAATGTACCGCTTATTTGAACCCGACCCCGAAGACTTTAACAACAACCCTCTGTTATTCGTTCAACTTGACTTCTTTCCATGCGGCGGAATGGCACTTTGTGTGCGTATGTCTCACAAGATCGCCGATGGAGTCGCGTATGCCGCCTTCGTTAAGGCCTGGTCCGACATCGCCCTCGGGTCGTCTGAGACTATTGTCCCAGATTTCATTGCTGCCTCGTCTCGCTTCCCACCGAGAGAGGACTGCCCGGTGTTGTCAATGACATTCATGCAGATGACGAAGAAGAATGTCACAAAAAGGTTTGTGATCAACGCATCGCAAGTTGCTACCCTCAAGGCCAAAGCGACCAGCACGGGCGTGCAGCAACCTACCCGCGTCGAGGCTGTCACTGCGGCCCTCTTGAAATGCGCTGTGACTGCCTCCCGATCATATGCCCTTGGACTTGAAACTGAAGTTTCAAGTCCAAAGGCATATGCGTTGACAGGGGCTGTCAACGTGCGCACAAGGCTTGAACCACCCTTACCAGAATATTCTTTTGGAAATATAACTGGATTGTTGTGGGCAATGATCGAAGATGGTGGTGCGGAAACAAACTTGCCAGGCTTGGTTTGTCAGCTGAGGAAAGGGCTTCAACAGTCCACAGATAACAATTTCATCGCTGAAAAGACAAAACTGTTGAGACTCAAGGGAGACGCTGTGAAGGTGTATCGCCATAGCAGTTGGTGTAGGTTTGGTCTATACGAACTTGATTTCGGGTGGGGGAAGCCAACATATACGACTGGTGTTTTATTTGGTAACCCAATTGGAATTGGATTGCTGGACACAAGAGATGGTGACGGAATAGAAGTGTGGATGACTTTGTTGAAAGAAGACATGGCCTTGTTTGAAAGTGATCAGGAGTTGCTAGCTTTTGCCTCGCCGAACCCAAGTGCACTCAAAAATTGATCAATTAATAATAATAATAATAATAATAATAATAATAATAATAATAATCAGTGTGTTTGGTTTGAGTTTTTTTAATTAAATTTTTTAAAAATTAAGTTTTTTGATTTTCGTATTTTTTTGTTTTTAATGAATATTTTTAAAATTTTAAGCATTTTTTTTTTTACTTTTTTAGATGCATCTTACTTAGATATAATAAAAAGTAAAAAATTCGTGAAAAATATTTTTAAAAATTAATAAATACATAAAAATATAAAAAATGTACTGAATTTTAGTATTTTTTTTTTGTATTTTTGGTATTTAGTGAATTTTTAAAAGGTTTTTTTCAATTTTTTTGTTTTTTATTTTTTTAGGAATATTTATCTTAAGTATGTCTAAGAATTAAAAGAATTTTGCTCAAAATATTAAAAAAATTCAGTAAAAATAAAAATATATGAAAAATAAAAAAATAAATTTTTTTAAAAAGTGTTTTTAGAAAATGATAAGTAAGTATAGTGAATAATGTTACGATGATCAAAGTTGTTAAGAATAAAGTCTTGTAAGTTGTTGGATCATGCATATGTGCTGCACCTTTTGGTGCTGCAAGTGTCTGATTCCTTTGTTCGAAGACTCCAATGTTGTTTGGTCTTATTTGCTTGGTTACTAAGTTGGTCTAGGTGGGAGAGTAGTCCTTTGTGGATGATTGTAAGACATTAACGTTGGATTTATTCTCTGGTGTAGCCTAAAGGCCTATGTATTTTTTTTATGTTTTATTTTATTTGGATTCTTTAATTAGATAAAGTTCAGTAATTAGAATTTTAAATATGAGATAATTATTTTTTTAAGATAAGAAGGAAATGTTGATGGATAAGAATTCTTTTGATAGAGTTTATTTGGCCATCTTCTCTCCTCTATACAAGGATGGATGACTCCCCTTTCATAATTGTAGTATTTTTCCATCACTCAAAGTTTTATTGTCATCCTAATTAAGATAGACATAAAGAAGAAGGTGAGCCAACAATTTAAGGTGCAACTATTAGGCGTATTTTCTCAACTTTTCTAATTCAATGGCGGACAAAGGTATGTTCGTTTTATTCTTGAGATGTATTGAATTTAAGATTTTGTTCCACATTATTATTATGGTTCATGTATATTAATTGTTTACATGTGGTATCAGAGTCTTAGTTTTGTGAATCAATACATATTGAAATAATAATCATATATTTATGAATATTGTTATTACTAGTGGTAACTCGTCCTATGCACGAGACTTTATAAATTAAAAAAAAAAAAATCATTATAATTTTCTTGAAGTAATTTAATATTTTGTCTTGTGGTATATATGAAATTTATAAATTAACTTTTATGTTTATAACTTTTTAAATTTATTTTGTGAAATTTTGATAATTTGTATTAAAAAAAAGTTAAACCTGATTAAATGAGATTAAATGAGTTATGTCATACCTCTTTTTGTTATGAAAATATATAAATTTAAAAGTTATAATTTAGACAAATATACAATTTTACTATTAAATATGAAGTGAAGTGATATTTAACAATAATTAATATGATATTTTTATTATTAATCCAATAATTTAAGTTACATTTCTTTTGATTTCAATTTCATAACTAAAAATATAATATGAATATAATACACACATAGATTTTCAGTTTTTAAAATAAGAAATGTTTTAAAATATTTTCGAACTTTTATCATTTTCTTTTAATTTTTTTTATCTAATTTGATTTTAAATTTGAATACAAATTTTGATTTGATATGAATTAATTTAACTTTTTAATTAAATTTTTATCAATTTTTAAAAGACCGTTCATTCTTATCCCAATTTTTTTTTTCTTTTCACCAATTTTGATGGAAAAAACAATAATTTAATTAATTGAAATTATAGTGAAATAACATCTTGAAATAGTCAAAGTTTGAGTGTGTTGTTGGTTGAAATGTATAATTTAATTAATTTTCTTCTCGTATTTGTATAAAAATTGACAATTATGACTATATCATTATAAGTTGGATTATGAAAAAAAATTTGAGGTGTCAAACATTTTCTATTTGTAAATATCATACTTATTAAAAAAAGAAAAAAAAAAGAAAAAAATCTCTAGTTTTTGGATATGTGTTTATCAGTTTTGTTTTATGGACATAAACAATTGATGTTTTAATTTAAAAAATTAAAAAGTAAAAAAAAAAAAAGATTGGGTTTTTTAGATATAAAAGAAACCATCTAACTCTTTTATATATTATTTAAGATGGACTATTTTAATCATATAAAAAAAATAGAAATTATACTTACAGATTATCTCTATATATTATGCTATTATAAACAACTATAGCAGTAACAAATTAACTATAATATATATGAAAAGTTATATTATGCTTTCATTTTCAATTTATTGAATTATAATGAACAAACTAACAAATAGTAGTGAATGGTATAATGGGTTAGAAAGAGGATAAAAATAAAGAAAACAATGATATTTAAAAGTTTTAAATTTATATAGTTATACAAAAATCTAATATTACAGTAAAATCTTGAATTCTTAATAAATTTTCACATTTTCTATAAAATAAAATGACAATAAAAAATAAAAAATTTGATACCCAAATTTTTATTTCAATTTTATGGTCTTCATTGAAGAAAACAAATTTCGATCAAAATCCTTGACGCAGAACGGGCATAGATACTTTGATTGTAATCATAATCACCAATAATTTTTCTCCATCATGCAAACTTGTAAACAAATACATAAATCTCACTAAAACCAAAACCAACACCAAACTAACAATAGATAAAGAGAATCACAAAGGGAAAAGAAATAAAATTTAAAAAAAAATAAATTTATTGAGTAAGAGAATATTACCTCAAACAACTTAGACCTCACCTAACCCAATCCGTTAGCTTCTCTGCCAGTGCCTGCGAAATTTAGGAGTTGAGATGACTAATCAGATTATTCTTTAAATAAGACTTAAAAATTGATTAATTTGTCTTATTAAGTGATTTAAAATTTTGATAGATATATATATCAGAAAAATAGAAAATTACTAAATCATAATTGAAATTTAGATAGTCATATTTTTTTGAGATCCATATCTAAATTCTCATCTTTTCTTTATTTTTGTGTTCTTTCTATTTTTTTTTTTCAATTTATTTAAAATGGAATTGTAGGTTTCTATTTGTTTTTAATTATTATTATTTACGTAAGTTATAATGTGAGTAAGATATGTGATAGACATGTGAATTTTATTGATTTAAAGTATGATGGTGGGAGATATTTTCAAATTAGATTTGTTTAGATAAATTTTAAAGATTTTTTAAATTTCTAATTAGATATTGAGATGCAAAAGAAAGATTTTAACTGAATAAATAAAAATTAAATTTATTAATTTTATCTGTTTGTATATTTGATTTTTAGTTTTTAGTTTTTCTTTTTTTGTTATGTTATAATATAATATATAAGATATAGATAGATATCTGTATGTTTCATGAAAAATATTATTTTATTTTTTGGAAAAGAGAGAAAGAAGGGTAATTTTTTGGGGGAGAAATCAGTGAGAGGGATTATAATGGAGAGATTATTAAATATTTTTGTTATCTTTCCATTTGAAATCCATAAATTAAGGGATAATTATTATTTCTAAAATAAATAAATAAAAAATCAGTCAATAATTTTTTTAATCTATTTTATAAATTGAAAAATTTATAATTTTAGAAAATTGATTAACTTGTCCCATTAAGTGATTTAAAATTTTGATAGATGTACATAAAAAAAATAGATAATTATATTACTAAATCATAATTTAAATTCAGATATTGTTATATTTTTTTAAGATTTATATCTAAATTCTTATCTTTTTTTATTTTTGTGTGGTTTCTATTTGTGTTTTTCTTCAATTTATTTTAGATGGAATTGTAAGTTTCTATTTTTTAAAAATTTTTATTTATCTGTAGTTTCTATTTGTTTTTAATTATTATTATTTAGGTAAGTTATGATGCGAGTTAAATATGTGATAGATATGTGAGTTTTGTTGATTTAAAGTATGATAGTGGAAGATATTTTCAAATCAGATTTGTTTAAATAGACTTTATGGATTTTTAAAATTTAAAATTGGATATTGAGACGCAAAATAAATATTTTAACTGAATAAAGAAAAATCAAATTTATTAATTTTATCAGTTTGCATATATATATATATATATATATTTTGGTGATGTTATAATATAATATATAAGATATAGATAGATAACCACAACTTTCATGAAAAATATTATCTGATTTTTTTGAGAAGAGAAAAGGAATCCAATTTTTAATATTTGTTTTTCAAAAATTGGTGAGAAAGATTATGATGGAGAGATTATGAAATATTTTTGTTATCTTCCCATTTAAAATCCATAAATTAGGGGATAATTATTATTTCCAAAATAATTAAATAAATAAATCAACCAATAGATTTTTTCTAATCTATTTTATAAATTGAAAAGTTAATAATTTTATAATGAGAGTTTAGAACTCTTAGAAGGTTTCTCATCAAAAACTCTTTTCCTTACATAATATATAGATATAGATATAAATATTTATATTTGTTATAGATTTTTTTTTTAATATACAAATTATTTCTTTTAGATTTTTTTATAAAAGTAATTTAACAATTTGATCACTACCCAAAGTGTATGGGAGAAGTTGAAAAGGGTACTGTAGTAATTATGAGAGAAGTCAAAAAGGCTTGTGGGTTGGGAAAAGTCAATAAATGCTGAGTTTTTTTTTTTAAATTAAAAAATTAGATAATTAATATTGAGATATTTGAGCTCTTACAAGGGTTATGGATTAAAAATTAATAATTTTATAATGAGAGTTTAGAACTCTTAGGAGGTTTCTCATTAGAAACCCTTTTTCCTTACATAATATATAGATATAGATATAAATATTTATATTTGTTTTAGATTTTTTTAACATACAAATTATTTTTAATTTTTTTTAATAAAAGTAATTTAACAATTCTATCACTAACCTTAGGGTATGAGAAAAGTTAAAAAGAGTACTGCAGTAACTATGAGAGATGTCAAAAAGGCTTGTGGGTTAGAGAAATCAATAAATGCTAAGTTTTTTTTTTCTTTTTTATTTTTAAACCAAAAAAATTAGAAAATTAAGATTGTGAGATTGGAGTTCTCACAAGGCTTGTGGATTGGAAGCCTCCTTTTCCTTATATAATGTATAGATAATTACTCGTCAATTATTTGATCTTTACATGAACAAGGCCTAGATTTGATAAACGTATAATATGCATGCTTCGGTTTATTATTAATTTTAGCAATAATAATTTTTATAATCATCATAATATGAGGTTGAATTGAGTGTAATATTTATATTGCTTGTCGTTATGACAAAGTGTATAGATTAAAAGCAATTTCAAAATTTCTTTGAATCGTTCGGTCTATTAAATAAATATATTTATTTGACTGTATCACATTAGAGAATTATGATTTACCTTGTCTAATTATGTACACTTATTGTCTATTATTGTTATTGATAAATATTAATATTTACATATTTTCATGATTTAAATTTGATATCATGATATAATTTTATGACATTGAATATTAAATATTGAGGTGGTTAATTCATATTAGGTGTAATTTTTGTTGACCATTATATGAGATATTCATAATTGTCATATTGCATAATTTGATATATATATATATATATCAGAGCATGTGTAGCCATATATAATACTGTATCATACATATATATATATATTCATGTTTTTCTAAAGTTATTATTATTATATTTGTAATTGCACATAAAAGAAATTCTAGATATCATAAAATAGTGATTGAATTAATGATAATTAAATAACTGAAATTAATGAATAGAGAATATTGTTGGTTAGTTCCGTAATCATAAGGTTTACTAATAGATTTGCAAAACTTATAAATATAGAACTACATAAAATAATTGTTAAAAGGGTAACATGAAGGTCAATAATATTCTCAATTGCAGTTATAATTAGAAGATTGTGACTAGCCCAAAAAAGAGTCACTTATGAACTGGGTAGGGAAATTTAACTTATGTAATTTAACAAATTAGAATTGAATACCCAAAGGTAGCATGACTAACTGAAAAGTTGCATAAATTATTTTAGACATACATAAATGATTCTTGACGAGTGGACAATAAATATACCTAAGTTTTGCCCAAAGGAAAGACTTATGTGATATTAATAGTTCATCATTATAATTCTCAAAACTTTAATATATATATATTGTTCTATCTTATTTCAGTGACAGTTTCCACCTCATTGCACTCTCTTGCATTAGGAGTCCCTCTACTTATTGTCTTGAATATTTCTAAATGGTATGAACATGTTCAATTTACACTTGGTGTGTTGGACCTCGATATGACATTACTTGAAGATAAACCTTCAGACATTACTGAAGATAGTACTGCAGAACAAGTTGCCCTTTATGAATCTTGGAAGAGGTCCAATAGACTCAGTTTGATGTTCATGAAGATGACCATTGAAAATAACATCAAGTCCTCTTTACCTCAAACTATTAATGCATTAGAATACTTAAAGGTTGTAGAAGATCGATTTAGATCTACTGACAATTCACTTGCTAGCACTATTATGGCTAAATTGACAACAATGAAATACGATGGCAATCGAGAAGTTCAGGATCATATCCTCAATATGGCTAACAAAGCTGCAAATTTTAAAACTTTAGGGAAGCAAGTTGATGAAACTTTCCTTGTGCAATTTATTCTCAACTCACTTCCATCACAGTTCGGTGCATTTAAAATTCACTATAAATAAAGATAAGTGGAGTTTGAATAAGCTGACTAATATGTGTGTTAAGGAGGAAGTGAGGTTGAGGGAGGAAGGACGTTAACTGCATTGGCTGTAACTCCTGGAGTTATAAAGAAAACGAAGGGTAAGTTTGTAAAATCAAAGAAAAATCCACCCAAGAAAAATAATGGACCTAGGGAAGAAAATCAAGCTCAGAATGGGTTCACTATCAAGTGCTACTTTTGTGGCAAGAAAGGACATGTGAAGAAAGATTGCAGCAAGTGAAAGGCTTGGTTTGAAAAGAAATGCAAGAAACTTTCTTTTGTTTGTTATAAATCAAATCTTGCTGAAGTACCTTCTAATACTTGGTGGATTGCCTCTTGGGCTACGACCCACATTACAAATTCCATGCAGGGATACCTCTCAACCAGGAAATCAAAGGAAAGTGAAAGATTTGTCTATATAGGGAACCGTCTCAAAGTTGAAGTGGTAGCTGTAGAAACCTATTGATTGATCTTAGAGATAGGTCATCAGATGGATCTAGAAGACACTTTTTATGTTCATTCAATTTCTAGGAATTTAGTTTCATTATCCAAATTAGATCGTGTTGGATATTCAGTTTTTTTTAATTGTGGAAAACTTAATTTAATGTTTAATTCAATAATGATTGGTTCTAGTAATTTATGTGACGGTTTATATAAAATTTCCTTAAATCACGAGTTTGAACAATCATTAGTAACTCTGTATTTGAATATTGGTTTAAAACGTGGTCTAATTAATGAAAAATCCTCAATCTTATGGCATAGACGGTTGGGGCATATCTCTAGAAATAGAATTGAAAAATTGGTGAAGAATGAGATTTTGGAAAACCTAGACTTCATTGATTTTGAGATATGTTTGGATTGCATTAAAGGAAAGCAAACCAAGCACACCAAGAAAGGTGCCACAAGAAGTAATGAGCTTCTTAAGACAATTCATACAGATATTTACTGGTCACGCGACATCTTATGTCCTAGTGGTGAATAATATTTCATCACATTTATAGATGATTTTTCACGTTATGGATATGTGTATCTAATTCATGAAAAGTCTCAGGCTGTTGACATCCTTGAGATGTACATAACTGAAGTCAAGAGATAATTAGATAGAAATGTTAAAATAGTGAGATCAGACAGGGGTGGTGAGTATTATGGTAAATATGATGAGTCAGACCAAAATCCTGGCCCATTTGCCAAATTCTTAGAAAAGAAAGACATTTGTGCTCAATATAGAATGCCTGGCACGCCATAGCAAAATGGAGTTGCTAAAAGGCATAATCGTACACTAAAAGATATGGTTAAGAGTATGTTAAGTCACTCAATTATACTCATTTCACTGTGGGATGAAGCTTTAAAGACTGCAATGTATATTTTGAATAGGGTTCCTAGTAAGGCGGTCCCAATAACTCCTTTTGAATTGTGGACTGCTAGGAAACCTAGTTTGAGACACTTACATATTTAGGGTTGTCCATCAGAGGCAAGAATCTTCAAGCCACAAGAGAAAAAGTTGGACTCAAGAACAATATCTGGATATTTCATTGGTTATACAGACAAGTCTAAAGGGTACAAATTTTATTGTCCTAATCACAGTTCGAGGAAAATGGAGACTAGTAATGCTAGATTCCTAGAGAATAGTGAAATTAGTGATTCAAGGAAAGTAGGTTGGATGTGCCAACATTTGACCCTTATCGAAAAATTATTGTTCCTCAGACTATTCCACAGGCTGAGGGAAACGAACAACATAATGAAAATCCTTTACCACCTCATGTTTCACCACTTCATGAAGATACCACTATTGAAAATACTATAGAACCACCACAACCGGTAGTTCTCAGAAGATCTCAGAGGGAAAGAAAGCCTTCCATTCCAGATGATTGCATGGTGTATCTACAGGAATCTGATTTTGATATTGGGATTAATAAAGACCAGTCTCATTTTCACAAGCCATGAATAGTGATTATTCTCCCAAATGTGTCAATGCTATAAACGAAGAGTTAAAATCCATGGAAGAGAATGGTGTTTGAGATCTCATCGAATTGCCTAATAATTGTAAAAAGGTCGGATGTAAATGGGTCTTCATGACCAAACGCGATGCAAAAAGCAATATCGAACGATTTAAAGCCAGACTTGTCGCCAAGGGTTTTACTCAAACAGAAGGCATAGACTATAAAGAGACCTTCTCTCCAATATCCAAGGACTCGCTTAGAATCATTCTAGCATTTGTAGCTCATTATGACTTAGAGTTGCATCAAATGGATATGAAAATTGCTTTTGTAAATGGGAATTTGGATGAAGAAATTTATATGGAGCAGCCAGAAAGATTTGCAAAGAAAGGTAAAAACCATTTAGCTTGCAAATTAAAAAAATCCATATATATACTTAAACAAGTTTCCAGGCAATGGTATTTAAGGTTTAATGATACCATTACCTCCTTTGGATTTAAGGAAAATGTAGTTAATCAGTGCATATATCTGAAGGTTAGTGGGAGTAAGTTCGTTATTTTGGTGCTATATGTGGATACATTTTGTTAGCTAGTAATGACCTTGACTTATTGCATGAAACCAATGAATATCTCTCTAAGAACTTTAAAATGGTCGATATGGGTGAGGCAAAGTATGTTATTGGCATAGAGATCTTTAGGCATCGATCTCGAGGATTGCTAGGACTATCTCATAAAGGATATATTGATCGTGTTTTGGAGAGATTCAATATGCAATTTTGTTCAGCTGGTGATGCACCTATCATGAAGGGTGATAAATTAAGTAAAAAATAGTGTCCAAGGAATGACTTGGAAAGAAAACAAATGAAGGGCATTCCATATGCATCAGTAGTAGAGAGCTTGATGTACGCCCATACATGTACTAGACCAAATATTTGTTTTGTAGTTGGAATGTTAAGAAGATTCTAAAGTAATCCTAGAATGGAATATTGGAAAGCAGTGAAAAAGGTTATGAGATATCTTCTGGCCAACAAAGGACTATATACTCATCTGTAGGAGATCAGAATAGTTGGAAGTGATTGGATACTCAGACTCAGATTTTGCTGGTTGCCTTGATAGTAGAAAATCTACATCGGGTTTTGTTTTTTTACTAGTTAGTGAAGCAATTTCATGGAAGAGTGTGAAGCAGTCCACTATTGCTTCATCTACAATGGAGGCTGAGTTTGTGGCATGCTTTAAGGCTACAAATCATGCTTTATGGTTGCGAATCTTCATCTCATGACTTGGAGTTGTTGACTCAATTGCCAGGCCATTAAAGATATATTATGACAATACCGCAACAGTTTTCTTCTCTAAAAATGGAAAGTACTCTAGTTGTTCCAAACACATGGAAGTGAAGTACTTAGTTGTTAGAGAAAGAGTCCAGAAACAACAAATGTTTAAGCACCTCTCTTATGATTGCTGATCCATTTATAAAGGGATTTCCACCAAAGACATACAAAGAGCATGTTATTAGGATGGGTCTTTTAAGCAACCCATGATGTGTATGGTTAATCTTGAGTGCTTATTTTTATTTGACACTATTTGCGCAATAATAATTTTGTTTCTATTTTTCCTATTTCTAAAAGTGTCTGTACACATTAATTTGAATATTGATAAATAGGAAATGTGTTAACAAGACTGTTAGCCCCAAGGTTATTCAAATTTAAATTCTTATTGTTTTTGATTATTGACAAATATTTTAAGCTTATTTTATTCAAAGTTTTCAAAATTATATTATACAATTGTGCTTTAATGTTTCTAAAAGATAGATGCTTCTATGGTGTTGTTTTCCAATGGTTTTTAGCCTCTCAAAACATGAAATTAGCACATGCAAAACACTATTTATGCTTAAAATAGGTCCAAGTGTAGACTGCCCCGAACTCCACTCCGCTCCGCTCGCGAGGGCGCGAATTGTAGTTCTAGCTACTACAGTTCGGACTCCTATCACAGTTCTGAATCTAATCTCACAAAGTGCAATGTAACACTGATAAATCACGAAAGAGTCCAAATCCGGCAAATCGTTTTGGAAAATCAATTTTAATCAAAAAGTGCCAAACATAGACTGCTTTGCCAGATTTCAGAGTCACCACCTAAATATTTTGTTTTTGGAAAATTTAGGAAACCCTGACTCGTGCCTAAGGCCACGTGTCTGTCATCACCAAAATTGCCTTGGCTCGGGAACTTGGGTACGAGAGGGGAAGGTCCTGAAATGAGCACCCCCGCTTGCCTGATCAAAGATTGGCCTCTACTAACATGATATATTGTTTTTGAAAACACATGTGTTCTTATTCTAGTTTATTAGCTATCTTACTATGTGATTCGCACAACATACAAGTATAGACTCAATCACGCGGATTGGAACAAAATAACTCATGTTTGTTTTTGAAAGTGGTTTGAAAGTGCTACTCGCAAGTAGGTTAAGACGCAGATTTGCCACCCTCAAGTGGGCATAAAAGTCACAATCATCGAGTTGTTCCAATTCAGGCAATCAAACCTTCATCCACAGGCATTCATGCAGTTAATCACTTAAGCAAATAGCCTCATGGCAAGCATGCTATCATGGCAGTCACTTACACACATGCAAGGATGCTAAAGCATAAACACTCACAGTGTACTCCGAGCCAAAACAGAAGCTAGTTAGTAATCAATGCATGATCCTAGCTATGTCAACAATGCCTAATGCAACACATGCAAAATGCAACTAAAATAGGTTCAGCTATCTAGAATGGCATATGAATGCAGCACTTGATAACATGCTTTGAAACACGTATTCAAGAAAGTGTATTGAAATACAATGTAGTTTGAATGATGCGCCGAGCCCGGTGCATGCAAGACAGATGAATGAATGCAAACATGTGAAGCATAAGTATGCTAATTGAAACATGCCCTAAACTAACCATCGAAAGCTGATAAGTAAAAGGGAGAAAGAAATGGGGTTGGAAGACATGCATCACATACACGTACACTTATTACAAAATTTGCCCTCTCGACGGAGGGTCCGAATGAAAGCTAAGCTACTCTAAGCTAAGCTAAATAACTAATCTAATAATCTAATTAGACTAATTATTACACAACCGAATTGAAAACTTGCTATGCTAAGCTAATTAAGAAATTGCAATAATGAATTAAATTAGCTAACACATTAACTAATTAATTACAAAATAATCTAGCTAATGAACTAGTTTAGCTAAGCAATTTAAACAAATGGCCTCGGGAAGCGAGGGGGATATGCATGCTCAGTCGGCTTCGCTCGGAAATCCACTATTGTACCTCATGATGCCTCTGTTTGCACTCTTTTAGACTTCTGAAAATCATGCCAACTTCCAAGATGCTTCTGTCTCACCTTAGTAACATGCTGAGGGATGGTCGGCCAAGAGGGATGGCCATCGGCCACTTTTGATAGCTGATCGACAGCCTTGGTGGCTGATCGGCAGCTTTTATGGTCGGTCGGCCGGCCACTGCTTCCTGCAATTTCTCCTTTTGCTCCAACAGAGGCATGACAGTGTATTTGCAAGGGAATGTGTGTGCAACCATACTTCTTATCATGTCTCAAGCTCAAAGGAGTGTAATGCTCAGCTCTCAAGCCACCAATCACGCATCTCGATGCATGATGGCCAAAGAGTCAAGCTTGCACAATGTCGATGAATGCACAAATAACACATAGGACTTGAGAGGCCTCCACCCTATCATGCACAATCAAGGGGGACGACGACAAAGAAATGAGGCACGTTTCATCACTTCAAGTATGAAACGCCTCTCGTTTCTCGTGTTTGGATTAACGTCCGATCCAAACACATGCAATGTAACACAAACATGTTATCTTGGCATGTTTTACTTCAATTCGTTTTGTTTACACATTTTAACATTGCCAATCCATTCATTAATCCACTTTCAAATATGAGAGTCCTCTAATGAGAGAGTGGTCTATCAAAGAGAATGGTTTAAGGCATGGGAGAGACCAATGCCTTTGACTAGGAGTAACCCTCAAAAGAGGGTTGAAGCCATTTAAGCATAGGCCTCAATCCCAAGCATTAAACACAACCTCAAGACTAACCAATCCTCAAAACAAATCAAAAATGAAGAAATGAGGGAGATGGCATATTTTTTAGTGCTAAAGTGGCATGATAAACAAGACTCTAACATGCAAACACTTCAAGTACAACATGCTAGAAGGCTTAAACATTGAAACTAGTGAAGAACACAACACTAGAACCATGCAATACGATGCTCAATGGATTAAACCAGCCCTAAACAGACCTCAGGCATGCCAAAACAGTGGCCAAAATGTGCTGAAATGATAGCATGAATGGCAAGAGAATGATGCTCATGCAGTGGCTCACAAACAAGGCATAAAGGTGCAACTCTCAAGAGCACTTAAAGAGTGAAAAACATGGAAGTGTGACAACACTACATGCTCTGAAATAAGATATGAAATGATACCAAGACATGCAAATACCTCAAGCCAAGCATGCAAGATACCTCAAAACTCAAAGCTAGTCAAGGTTATTGTACTACAAGCATGCATAACAAGCATCATATGACCAAGAGGGCTCAAAACAGACTTAAAGCATGCCAAAATATGAACAAAAGCATGCTGGAGTATAGCCAAAATGAGCTAGAATAATAGGCTAAAGAGACAAGCATGCAAGGCTAGCTAGCAAGGATTACACTACAAGTGTATAAAGAATGCAAGAGGTGAATCCACCAATCAAAATTATAGTTATAACATGCCCAAATAACTCCAAAAACATGCTTGAACTAAACTAATTCAAACCACAAGAGCATGCTACTTTCCAAGGCCACAAGTAGGATTACACTACAAGTGCAATAAGCATGCAAGAGGTGACCAAGATAGCCCAAAACAGAGTTATGGAAGGTCTAAAAAGTCACAAAAATGAGCTTAAACAAATCCACAAAGAAGTAAAAACACATGCTCATTTGGTTAGCCATCAACACATGCAAACAAGAGAAGAGAAGGAGGGACCACCCCCTTCTATTTTGAGCCTCAAAACAAGTTTTCCACCACTGAAATTCCTTTGGAATTCAGTGGTTTTAAGGCCAAAAATAATTTGTTTGAAAAGCTTGAAAGATAGCTCAAAAGGCCTTCTAAGCCAAGGAGCAAAAGGGAGGAAACACCCCCTAGCCAAACAAGGCTCAAACCAACACTTTTAGGACTGAAAAACAGAGGAAAAATAGAGATTTTTGTAGTTCAACACCGCCCCAAAAACAGCCCCAAAGTAGTTGAAAACTATGGCAAAACAATAGTGCACAAAGAGCTTAAAAGGGATAAGAGGTTACCTTTGAAGCACAACAGCAAATTAGCCTCTTTTCTGAGCCAAACAACCTTTCAACAGCTCAAAAATAAGTTCCAAGGGACCTCAGCCCAATGACATGAAACTTTGATGAAGGAAGTGTATGCAAAAATGTAAGGAATTCTCATTTTCAAGCCTAAAACAAGAGGAGAGATGGAGAATTCTAGAGAGAGGGGAGGATTTGCTCACAAAGCTTCTAGAGAGAGAGGATTCTAGAGTGAGAAGCCCTCAAATTTTCTCTAAACCTTCCAAATGTTCTAACCTTGCAATATGTGAGATATAGCCTCCATATATAGCAAAAATACAAGCTCTGGCCGAAAATATCTCAATTGGAAATATCTGGAGCAGTGTACAACAGCTGAAGGAGAAATATCTGCCAATTCTGGGCTTTCTGGACATTTCTAGCCGACCGGCCACTTTGTTGGCCGACCAGCCACCATTTGTGGCCGATTAGGTTCACTCTTGGCCAACCTATGGCCGATGAGCTCCAATTGTGGCCGATGCACTCCCATAGAGGCCAACGGCAAAAACTAACCCCAGTCCCCGACTTACACCAGGCATAAATCCTTTATCTGGACTCATTTTCAGGTCATTCTTATGTCAAAATTGAAGCCCCAGAAGTAATATTTCCAATGGTGGCAGCCTTGCATCAAAATTCCAAGTGTGCTAAGAGATATCCCTCTTTTAGTGAAGACTGCTCAGTTTCGGTCTAATCAGAATGATGCCCAATTTCAACCAATCATATCTCCCCCATTCAGACTCATCTTTAGGAGATTCTTGAGTGCAAAATGAAGCCCCGGAAGTCTTATTTCCAACGGTGGTGGCTTCACAGCTTAAATCCAACTATACAAAAGGATAGGCCCGATTTAGCGAGGACTGCTCCTCTCTCTCTCTCTCTTAACAATTCCTACCCAACTTCTTCCTCAACTAGGTTTCTTCCCTCCACTCCTCTTTTCCTCAAAAACAAACCCCTAAACAAGGTGTTTTGAAAGAGTTTTCAGAGATTTCACCTCTTTTTCATTCATTTCCACTTTGTTCTTGCTCGGTTTACCGAAAAGCGCGATATTTAACAAAATGTGAGCCTCGGAGCATCGCAAAAATCTTTTTCAAAATATTTTGAAAGAGAGGCTTTTAAGATCTAAAATATTTTGATCAAGAAATGGGGTGTGAGGTTTGGATTTGACTCTTCTCTTGCTGAAGAAATTGAACTGTTGCACTGCACAACTTCTATCACCGAGTAAACCATCAGTAGCGCCCAAGTCTTAAGGGCGGTCAAAATGGGGTGTCTACACCAAGGGTTGACACTAAGATAGCAAGGGTTGACACCAGAGTGAAGCTCAAAATGCCTAAGTGTTCCAGCTGCAAGGGTTGACACCAAGACAACAAGGGTCGACACTAAATTTCAGAACACAATCTAGCAGCAAGGGTCGACACTAAATTTCAAAACACAATCCAACTGCAAGGGTTGACACCAAAAATGATAAGGGTCGACACCAACAACACCTGGAAGTCAACTCAGAGAAGAAAAAAGAGCAAAGGGTCACCACCCAATCTACAGGGGTCGACACCCTTAAAATCTAGGTTTTAAAAATCCAGCTGCCAAATCAAATCTAGACTAACACAACTCATTTCTTAACCACTTTTTCTGAATTAGGTGCAGAATATGACATCATTTTTTATCCCTGAGCAAATCTTCTGACACTATATCTTCTACCAAGAGTTGACTTATGAGATTTAGCATTAGATGATCTTTTTCTTCCCAACACTTGTCTACAGTCTGTATACACCATGCTCTGATCAACACAGCTGGAAGATATCCTCCATGATTTGCTCCAATGGCTAGAAGATTTGTCTCTGCCTCTCCCCAACAACTAGAAGCCATTAATACTATAAAGAAGAAGCTCTCATTGTTCGAAATACACAACTCTTCAACACAGGAACACTAAAGCATTCAAAAGCTTTTAATATACTTCCATGTACTTCCATTTTCATATCTGAGTGAGTCTTAAATTCCCTCTATGCTTACATTTTCATATTGTAGACACCCCATTTTTTACCGCCATTAAGACTTAGGCGCCTCAGGTTGAACACTCGATGATTAAAGGTTACGCTCTACAATTGTTTGAATCTTTAGCGAACAGCTTCAATTTTTGAGCTTCTAATCCCAACCTTACACCCCATTTTGACCAAAACTATTTTAGGTCTTAAAATCCTCTTTTTCAAAATATTTTTCCAAATGTTTCTACGATGTTCCAAGGCTCGCATTTTGTTTAAAATATTGCATTTTTTGGTAAACCGAGTAAGGACAAAGTGGAAATAAATGAAAGGGAGGTAAACTCTTTGAAATATCTTTAAAAACATCTTATTTATAGGTGTGTAGTTGAAGGAAATAGGAAGGGTTGGAAGAAAACTAGGTTAAGAAAAGGTTGAGTATCAAACTGTTAAGAAAGAAATGAGTAGCCTTCAATAAATTAGGCATATCTCTTTGTACACTTAGAATTTAGATGCGTGGCCACCACCATTGGAAATTAAACTTCTGAGGCTTCAATTTAGGCTCAAGAAACACCTAAAACCATGTCCGGATGAGGGAGATATGCCAATTTAAAGTCGGGCGTGAGAGTAGTTTTTTTTGGACTGCTCGACCACTTTTTGTGGCCGACCGTACAAGTCATTGGCCAGCCAACCAGGTGTCCCGGCAGGCAGATATTTACAACCAGTTGTCCCCCCCCCCATGTGCATGCTTTAGTTTTTCTATAAATATAAGCCCACCCCTCTTGATTTTAGGTTAGAAAATTTGTGAAGACTCCAAAACTGGCCAAACACTCTCCCTCTCTATCTTGCAATGTACATAACTATACATACACTTCCTAAACTAATATTTTGAAGCTCCTTGCTGAGGTTATTGAGCTGAAATTTCAGCCATTGAGAGTGAACATCATGTGATTTGTGAACAAAAGAGAGCCTTCTCTTTAAAAGGATAACTCTTGCCATCTTTTGCCTACTATTCTCTCATGTTTTTCTTGGTTTTACATACTATTTTGGACTATTTTTGGTGGGCTAAAACATGTGATTTAAAGTTACCAAAGGTAGAGGGGTTGACTACCCTTTCTTGAACCTTATTCCGTAAGCTTTTATCATTGTGTTTCCCACTTATTTCCCTACTTCTAGCCATTGTTTTTCAGAGTTTTAAGAGGCTAAAATATAAGATTTTAAGGTCCAAAAAGTGGAGGGGTTAGCCACTCTTCCTTAAGCTTACTTACTAGCCTTGTTTTCTTTAATTTTTGCTTACTTTTTTTTTCTTCTAGTTTTTCACACTAATTTCAGCACTGTTTTTCTTGTTTTTGGGTTTGTTTTAATTGGTTATTTAGTTTATGCTTTGAATATCATGCTTGCATTGTTATATGTCCTCATAGGTTTGGTGGTTTAGGCCTTAGACACCAACCTATTTGAGTTGATAGCTTTTATTTCATAGTTTTCATACATATGCTAACACTTGTAATAATCACCTCTGCAACCTCTCTCCTTTCTTGATTTTCTTTGTTTAAGAGTTGTTTCAAACAAACAATTGTTGTTTAAGGCATGCGAAAGAGACCTTCCATGCGCAATGGTTTAATGTCTTCGAAGGTTCATTACCAAGGCATTACATCTCTCTCATTCCAAAAACAACTTCTTGTTTGACACGACTCTTCATTAGAGGATGTAATTATCACTTTCAGACAAAATGACTAATGGATGGAAAGGTAATTAAAAGGGCTAACAAAATTGAACTAAAAGAGGCACAAGATGATAAAAATTGAGTTGGGTTCAATCGGATGTTATATTGAACCCATTGAGTCTGGAGTCATTTCATACTCTTAGTGATGATAATGATCCAAGAATCAATGTTTACTACTTCCCTTGAGGTAACTCCATGATAGAGAGGAGGTTTTGTTGGTCTTCTGTTTTCATTCATTGAGCCTTTGTCCTATCGATTCATAGATCTTCATGCAACAACCTTGCGACCTTTGATGATTTGTGGATCGATTCAACTCCTCCCTTGATCAATTTCATGATAGGGAGAGGCAGAGAGGATAAATATCCCCTAGAAACACTATGTTTTTGCTCTGCTTCTTTTCTGCTATAGTAGGGCAACACCTAAAAATAGTGGTCGGTCAGCCACCCTACCATCTGGCTAACCACTTTCCTTAGCCTGCCGGCCACCTTTTGTTAAGCAAATAGTGGCAATTTTTCTTGCAAAACAGAGCAGAGGCTGGGGTGAAAATAGAATTATTTTCTGACTGCAGACATAATAGAATCAAGCAGCAGAATAGAGTCGCTTGTGAGAGGATGTTCTTGGTTGCATGTGTGGTTCCTCGCTTCTCGTGTAAATTAGATTTCATACATAGTGTGTTGTAATCAATTAGTCAGCTTAAATTTGGATTTGTAATAATTAGTTAATTAGCTTACTCATTCATTTAATATTGTAATAATTAGCCTAAGTAGGACATTCATTCGGACCCTCTTGCATGAGAGCAAATATGTAATAATTTGTGTATATCTTCCAACCCAAATTTCTTTCTCCATTTTATTTACTCGTTTATAATGGCAGCATCATATTTTGATTCCATATTATTACCATGTGCACATATCCATGTTTGCATGCATAAGGGTTCGACTCATCATACTAATCAATGTTAATTTCAAATTCCTTACTCGAATATGTACTTTGTCACATGCCTTGAATTGACTCACATGCCATGCTAGTAGCCGAGCCTATTAATTGCATGTTCATGTTGCATTGTTTAGGATCATGCACTTTTTCTAACTATTTTATTTCTTTTGGCTGGCCAGCATATGTAGGGTAAGTATTTTTGCTTTAGCATATTGCATGCGTCTGATTGTTGTCATATCAAACATGTTTACCATGAGCCTAAGTGCTTAGTTGATATACCTGCTTGAATGTCAGTGGATAAAGGCTTTTTCACTTAAGTTGGGATAATTTGATTAATGTACATAGGAGCCCACTTTTGCAAAGTGACACATACTCAAACACTTTTCAAAATGAATATGAAATCAAAGCGTTCCAAATTAGGCAAATTAGTCTATACTTGTGTGCATCACATAGTAAAGGTAGCATAATAATCGGAACAAAAGCATATGCTATACATAAGAATCACATCATGATTAGCAAAGGCCGATCTTTGATCGGGCGAGTGGGGTGCTCAATTTATGACCTTCCCCTTTCATACCTAAGTTTTCAAGCCGAGAACACTTTGGTTATGATGGACAAGTGGCCTTTGGCACGAGTCACAGGTTTTCTAAATATTCCAAAAATATTTTGGTGGCAACTCTAAAATCTGGCAAAGCGGTCATTTTTTGGCATTTTTGATTAAAAATCGATTTTTCAAAGATTTTCCAGATTTGGACTCTTTTGTGTTTTTCTGTTTCACATTGCATTTGTGAAACCAGATTCAGAACCATGGGAGTTCGAACTGTAGGGCTATTGCATCTGAGGAAACTAAACCCTCCGAGGAGCACGAAAAGCAAGCTATAGTTTCTAGTGACTTTGCTAGGGATTTAGAGAACTTGACTTGAACTTCATGATGTGAAATTTTATCTACATATATATGTTCTTTGCATTACATCTGCATCGTTACTCCAAGTCACTGTGTTTTTCCTCTACTATTTCTGGATAGCTTGCCTAAAAAGCTTGCAAAAAGGCTGGTCGGTCGTGGGCTCTGCCATGTAGAAACACAACCCTTGGATCTGGATTACCGCTGTATCGCTTGATCCTCTTTTCACTTTTCAGTATTAGGTGTGAGAGGTATATTATGTAATCTTGCTAAGGTACCCCTTTTGACCATTTGGCTTGGCTGCATATAGTAAAGTCATAGTAACTGTTCCAACATAGGACATGATGCTCACCCTTATGCAGGATTTTGTTAAACTACTTGCTTGAAGTAGTGAAACCCTAGATCACGTCGAAGCTAGGACAGGGAAACCCTACCTCTCTAAGGGGTGTTTTGAATGCTTTTGTGCAAAATGTGAAATCTTTCACAATGTGTGATGCAATCCTTGGAGAGTCTTAATCTTAAGGCAATTCCTTTCAAACTTGAGGGTCATATCAGAATCAGAATTTGGGTCAAAATCCAGGGGTTTGTGTTTGATATGGGTGAATTTTTAGCAAAACTAGAACTAGGGCCCAAAATTGTATCTGGCTTGGTTTTGACTAGCATACTTGATACCCCGATCTGATGGAGCATTTGTTTTTATGCTAGGTTTGTCTGAGCCAAAGGAGCCGTACCTAACTCAGCAAAAGCCTAGTCCATCCAATCCCAGAAAAAACCCCAATTAGCAAAGTTCAGTCCATCTGATCTCCAAAGGCCAGCTCAGAAAAGATCTATCGAATGCCAAAAGACCAATTCTAAAAAGCCCAAATCCAGTCAAACCTGTCTAGACTAATCCAATTCAGATACATCAAGTATATTGTCAGTCAGCTCTTAAGTTACACCTATCCAACTTAGCAGACCCGTGATGACACAGAGTCCAGAAGAAGTTTTGGCCATGATAACGGCCCTAAACTAGGGAATTGCCATGTAGGATGAGACCATTACTGAAATGCAGCGCCCATCTGGGGCATTTACCACACATCTAGTACAGGGCCCCCAGCTGAACTTTGACCCCCCTCCGCCAGCTGAAGATTTGCAAGGTCTAGATCCTCGAGAAGGGCTGGCTCAAGCTCGAGTTTTCAGACCCCTGGTGCAGCCTAATGAGGGGCTTTTTCCCCTTGATATTAATGATCTCAACCCGACCTTGTTAAAAATTACTAACCTTGAGAAACAATTCAAAAAGGCATAGGGAATTTACTCCATTCTTAACATTGAGGATGGGTACACTGAGGCTGCCGTACGGCTCCCAGACAGATTCAAAATGCCACATATTGACCGTTTCTATGGGTTTGGAGATCCTATGGTACATATCTGGTTTTTCTTGGACGTCTTAAAATCGATGGGTCTGACTAAGCTTAAGAAACTCTCTCTGTATGAAAGAACCCTATCGTGTATAGCAGTCACTTGGTACGCCAAGTTGGAGGATAAAGTGAAGTAGAACTAGGAAGAGTTGGTTGAGGTGTTAGTCAATCAGTAACTTACAATACCCAAATTGAAATGACCACCCAAGAGCTTGAAGCAACCCACTGTAGACGTACCCGAACGTCCCGGGAAAATCTCGTTTTGTTCATTGGGCTCACTACAGTTCGGACTCAATGTCACAGTTCTTAATCTGATCTTGCAAAGTGCAATGCGAGATTGATAAATCACCAAAGAGTCCAAATCCGACAAATCATTTTGAAAAATTGATTTTTAGAAAGAAGTGCCAAACATGGACTGCTTCGCTAAATACAGAGTTGCCACCTAAATATTTTATTTTTGGAAAATTTAGGAAACCCTGACTCGTGCCTAAGGCCACGTGTCCGTCATCACCAAAGTTGCCTCGGCTCGGGAACTTGGGTACAAGAGGGGAAGGTCATGCAATGAGCACCCCCGCTCGCCCGATCAAAGATCGGCCTTTACTAACATGATATCTTGTTTTTGAAAACACATGTGCTCTTATTCCGGTTATTAACCTAGAATTACTATGTGATGCACACAGCATACAAGTATAGACTGGATTGCCTAAGTTGGAACAAAACATCTCATGTTTGTTTTTGAAAGCGGTTTGCTACTCGCAAGTAGGCTAAAATGCCGATTTTGCCACCCTCAAGTGGGCTTAGAAAACATGGTGATGTGCCACTCTCAAGTGGGCTTAAAACTCACAATCAATGAATTGTTCCAATTCAAGTAATCCAACCTTCACCCACAGGTATTCAGACAGTTATATCACATAAGCAGTTAGCCTCATGGCAAGCATGCTATTATGGCAGTCACTCACACACATGCAAGGATGCTAAAGCATAAACACTTACCGAGTACTCTGAGCCAAAACAAAAGCTATGTTAGAAATCAATGCATAATCCTAGCTATATCAAGAATGCCTAATACAACACATACAAAATGCAACTAAGATAGGCTCAGCTATTCTAAAATGTCATGCGAAATGCAATTTGATACATGTATTCAAACAGGAATTGAAATACAATGTAGTTAGTATGAAGCCCGGTGTATGCAAGATAGATGAATGGATGCAGACATGCAAACATAAGGATGCTAATTGAAACATGCCCTAAAATTAACCATCGTAAGCTGGTAAATAAAAGGGAGAAAGAAATGGGGGTTGGAAGACATGCATCACACACAAGCACACTTATTTACAACAGTTGTGCCCTCTCGACGGAGGGTCCGAATGAATAATACATAACTAACTAGCTAATCTAAGCTAATCTAATTAAACTAGTTATTACACAATAGAATGAATAACAAGCTACAACTAATTATTACACAACTCTAACTAATTAACAAATTAACTAAGTTAGCAATTGAATAAGCATGTAAACTATATGAAATAGGCTGCCTCAAATCTTCCTTGGATGGTGAAGGAAGCGTGCCCGGTCACCTCGTGCGAAAATCCATCGCGATGCCCCGATTTGCCTCTGTTTGCAACTGGTCTCAAAACACTGCAAAAAGCTCAAGAAGGCTGAAACTCCATCATGGGAATTTGTAGAAGGGCTACCGACCAGTTGTTGGCATTGGAGACCACCTGCCGACCACTTTCTGTGCTGAAAACCTGAAAAAGTGGTCGGCTAGCCACTTTATCTGGTTGGCTGACCAGTTTCTGCTGCCAGACTTCAGTTTGCTGCAACAGAGAGCAAGAAAGGGGCATGGCAAAGTATTTGCAACACATGTATGCATAACCACCATCTCTCTCATTACATAAGCTCAAGGGGGTGTGGTTCTTGACCCTCGGGCCACCAATCACGCATCTCGATGCATGATGGCCGAGGAGCCAAATTGCACAACTCAATATGAAATGAATGCACACACGAACACATAAAGCCTAAAACTCCATCATGTATAGTCAAGAGTGTCGGCGACCAAGAATTGAGGCACGTTTCATCACTTCGAGTATGAAACGTCCCTCGTTTCTCGTGTTTGGACTAACTCATATTCCAAACACAATGCAACAAATAACATGGCATGACATACACAATGCGGCTCAAGCATGCAAACATTCAATGCAATGAAACAAGCATATGAACACGATACAAGGGACAAGCATGAAAACATGCAACTAACATACTAGCATACACAATGCTATGAACAACATGGCATACACAATGCTTATGACAACTAGTATACACAATGCACATGGTAACTAGCATACGCTAGGCAATGGACATGGCAAGCACAAATGCAATAATCAATCATGCAACAACATGGCATTCTCAATGCTATGAACCACATGGCATACTCAATGCACAATAGACTTAAACCAAAATGGATAGGCCTCAGCCATGTCCAAATCAGTGGCCATACATGCTAAGATAAAAACTCAAAATGCTATACAAACATGCATGCATATCGGCCCAAGCTTAAGGCTCAAAACACAACTCTCCAAAAGCATTGAAAGGATGAAACATGGGGTACAATGGCATATGTTCCAACACTGAAATGGCATGCAAAATGACTTAGAATCATGCCAACAACCCATGTAATGCATATTGAAAGGCTCAAGCGTCAAAGCTAGCGAAGTGTATTACACTAGAGGCATGCAAGACAAGCCTCATTCGACGAAGAAGCCTCAAAATAGAGCCAAGACAGTCCAAAATAAGAACAAAATCATGCTAGAGCATAGCCAAAATATGCTAGGATAATGAGCCAAAACATCATGCATACAAAGCTAGTAAACAAGATTTACACTACAAGCATATGGAGCATGTAAGAGGCTACCAAACCAGCCAAAAATAGAGTCATGACATGTCAAATGATGGCCAAAAATCTACTGAAATGGAGCCAATACATGCTAGAAAGACATGCTACTTTGATGAGCCACAAATGGGAATACACTACACATACAAGAAGCAAACACAAGGTGGCCAAACCAGCCATAGACAGAGCTAATGTAGGCCCTAAAAGTCATGAAAAAGTGCCTGAACCAAGCCTTGAAAGTATGAAGATGCATGCTCCTTTGATAGGCCAAAAATACAAGCAAACAAAACAAGAAGAAAGGGGATCACCCCCCTCTGATTTAAGGCCTCAAAACCACATGCCTACCATTGAAAATCCACTAGATTTCAGTGGCTAGAAGGCCAAGCAAGGACTAGCTCAAGGGCCTTAAACCATGGCACAAAACAAGGCCAAACAAGGCATGCAAGAGGGTAAAAGACCCTCAACACCCAAGAGGCCTTAAACAAACATCAAAAACACTTAAATACAAAACTTTTTCTAGTTGAAAGTAAGGCCTAAATAAGCATGAAAATGAGACCCAGAGAGCAACCAAAATAAAGCTTAAAAGGGAGAAAAGAGGTTACCCTTGAAGCACTGCAAAACCAGCAGATTTCTCAGCCAAGAATCAGCTTTTTTAGCCTCCAAAATGTCCTCCAAGAACCTCAGTTCAATGATGGGTGTCTATGGTTAAGGGTTGTGGTGCAAAAGTGAAGAACAACACACTCTTTAGGCACCAAATATAGAGATATAGAGAGATTTATGCTTATGCCTTAGGAAAATTTTTGAACCCTTGTCATGGAGAGGGAGAGCCTCTTTTATCAAAAAACAAAGGTTTAAGCTTCTTGGAGAAGCTAAAACTTGGATGCAATCCCTCCATCTTGGAGCCTCTCCCTCCCTCCGGGAAGAGAAAACAAGGTTTGGTCCACAAACCGAGCCAAAGCACAAAGAGTTCGAAGACCCAGAGGCAAGGCTCTTAGCCAAAACTCCGAAGCTCGAAATGAGCACAACATGCACTATCACCGAGTGCTCAATCGATGACGTCTAAGTCTTAAGATCGGTCAAAAATGGGGTGTCTACACCCACCAGAACCCTAAAGAACCTTTTGTGGAATTTGTTGCAAGGTGGAAAGCATAGGCAACACAAATGATAGATCGACCTTCTGAGAGAGACCGAGTGCAAAAAGTGGTATAGAACCTTGAGCCTGATATGTTACAAAAGTTAATAGTCACTCCATTGCTCACTTTCAAAAATTTGCATGAATTAGGGGTTTAGATTGAGAGTGCATTTAACAAAGGGAATATTCTTAGAATAAATGAACCAACAAGGAGGGTGCTTTCCAAGAGTAGCAATGCTAGCAGTAGCACTATTACCAAACCCATTGAAATCAATATCATTGCCATCGATCCTAAATCTGCCAACACCTTTGCTAATACCAACCCACAAATAGCCAACCCAACCCTAGCTCGAGGTAGAATTTTCAGCCCTCTCCACATAAGCCTAACCAGCGCACTAAAAGTCCTGATGGAAAGAGGGTATCTCGAACCCCTTGATTCCCAACCTCTTCTTGACCCACTCTCTACTAGACATAACCCCGCCAAATATTGTGCGCACCATCAACAGTGTAGTTATGGCACCGATCATTGCTACCGCCTTCGTCATGAGGTTCAGAATCTTATTGACAACCAGACAATAGCTCCACCTGAAGAACCCAATGTTACCAGTAACCCACTTCCCATCCATGACCAAGTACTTCATCCTCACCTTAACCTCATCCATATGCTACCTCTTTTCTTTGACCCCAGTATATATATCACCCCATTCTATCGGCCCAAGCTAGAGGTGTTCATTGTTGAAAATACCGATTTGTGCATGATGGATACACCCACTCCAGTTCGAACACACCAAGAGCACCAAATGGCCGAACCCACTGCTGCTGAGATGTTGAGAATGATTGAAGACCTTCAAGGAACGGTGGTAGATTTAACCTTTGGTGTTCTAACCCTGCCAAAGGATTCTCTAATCTTGGGACAAGCTAAAACTGGAATTGGCCAATCAAAAGCAAACATGCCTTGCCCAGATATAGCCATCCGACTTCGTGACAAGGCTGAATCAAGTAGCAAAAATGAGGTTAGGGTGACTATTGACCCTTGTGCACATCTCCAACAGGTTGTCGAAGTTTTGAAGACCAAAGGCTTAAGCTAATGGCAAGTCCTTGCAATTGTTAAAAGGGTTGTAAATGAAACTTTCGCTGCTTAACACACCAATGCTCAAATGGGGGTTACTCACAGGTTGGCAAACAAAGAAAGGCCAAACAATTAGGAGAGACGCTTTACCAGAAACACCCCTATTGAGTCTAGTCCCAAGCTCATAAATACCCAGCCAACACTCGCCAATTCATTTGCCAATGTTTCTAAAGCAGATGCTTTTTCCTTCTAAAACGAACCTTCGCCTATCTCCATATGAGCCCAACCTATGCATTGAAGGTACTAATGGAGAAAGGGTATCTGAAACCGCTCTATCCTCGATCTCTCCCTAATCCTTTCCCACCTAAACATGGCCCTACCCAATATTGCGCATTCCATCAGTAGTACGGCCACCACACTGAACGTTGCTTTCGCCTTCGCCATGAAATTCAAGACTTGATTGACAATAAGGTTATCACCCCACCTGAAAATCCCAAATCTGTCAATTAACCTCTCCTTGACCACAATAGATTACCATCACATAACATAAATCCCATCCATGGCTTGCCAACAACCAACCTTGACCCTAGTTAGCACGTCATACCCACTAATGAGCTCAAACCCATTGTGTTCATTCTTGAATATTCTGGTTCTGATCTGAGTAAAAAGAACAAAATCTTTGAAGAGATGGAAAGTTTACTTGATTTGGGTGGGTTTAAGCTTGATGAAGCAGTGGGCTCTCTACAGATCCCAACATTGATGGTTAGACTGATGAACCTCCGTCTTAGATAGGGGAATTGTTGAAAGCACTTGAAAAGGACCTTCTGAATTAGGGGCATGGCGTGAAAAGGAAATTGTTTTGGTCAAAGAGATGTGTGGAGACAATCGGGGTAATTATGAGACTCAATCTGTGAGACTCAGTTTGAAAGTTTGAAATCAATCTTGCTAGGTGTGGATGTTAATGCTGAATTGAAGGCGGGTTTGGACCCCCCCGTGGGCTATTTGAAGTTATTTTTGAAATCTGCAGATGGACTTAGAGAGTGAAAACCCCTTTCTGTTTCATGGATGTTGATTTTGTTTTGAGTTATGTCTTGTAAATAGTTGTGAGTTTTATTTTCATTGTCTTTTCTTGTGTTGTTGCGTCAGTTAAGTCTTTTCCTTTGAGTCACTCTCGTGTACCCTGGGTCTTTGTTTTGTTTTTTTAATAATAAGAAAGCGGGAGTCAAGTTTCTGATCATTTTATTGTGCCTATAGTAATTCATGTGCGACCTTTTTGAAAATAGAAAAGTTCCAAAAATTTTTTTTTTTTTAATGTGATTCCATTAATAAGCGCGAGTGTTGAGAAGGATCCCCTAAATGGCTTGAGTGAGTTTTGGATTGTCGTCGCAGAGTCCTGCATGATTTCAAAATTTTAAGCTGTTTCTTTCGTAAAACTTGTGAAGGTAGGTTCAGAATTATGCGTGGTATTCTACATCGTCCTGGGAATATTCTTTACCTTTAGGCGATCATTTTGGAAAGCACAAGGTAACTTTTAGACCTCATAATCATAGAATTCCTCCCCCTGGTGTTTTCATTATTTCAAAAAGAAATGGATGAAAGAAACCAAAAAGAAAAGAAAAAGAAGAAGAAAAAAGAAGAAAAAGAAAAAAAGAACAAAAAGAAAAAAAAAGGAAAAAAAAAAAAGGGAAAAAAGAGAAGAAGAAGAAAAAAAAAACGGAAAAGAAGTCAACCAGCAAGTCAGGGGTATCCATTGGCATGAAATCTAATCAACTATGAGGAAATGAACTTTTGTCTAAATTCGGGGAAGCCAATGCAAGGAAGTACCACATTGCAAGAAGAACTAACTCTAAAAATGGAGCAAAAGAAAGGACAAAGACATGCAGAAGAGAATGGAGAACCAAACTCAAATCAAGTCGAAGCCAGTTCCAGTGTTAGGGTAAGGATGACTAGTGATCAAATTCAAATTAACTGCAAGTGTTGTAACGCTATCCTTAAGAGGCTCGCTAGGCTAAAAAACCCAAAAGGGTGACCTAGGCAACAATTAGAGCATGAAAAATAAGAAATCAAATAAATAGAGCTCGCGAGGTTGAACCCTAAAGGGTGACTTTGGCAAAAGTTAGAGTGCAAAATGAGAGTGTTAATACCCGAGTGAACCTCTGCCATGAACTACGTTAACCTGATTCCTATTCTTGGGATACATAGACAACTTCATGCTGAAGTTCGGTCTCAACCATATCCATCTTATTCATCTCGACCCAATAATCTTGCCCAATGCATGTCGTCAGCTTCGCATCAATCCATGAGCTACACCGACGACTACACATACTTGCGTTGGGTAAGAAGGAACTAGATTGAATCAATAAGTGAAGCAATTTTCAATACTTGAACTTATCAGTAGAATCTCTAACTTGAGCAACAAAATGGAATCAAAACTCGGGTTTTGCATATTTGATTTCTAAAGGGAACATAAGTAATACTAGGGGCACTATAAATGATCAGTTACCTAGAGTCTTTTTTTGCTTTTGGGTCAGTTGTGAATTCTCTTGTGTCGTGCCTAGTGTTTGTCTCAGTCTGTGCTCTTTATTGAGTCACCATAACGTGTCTGTTGCTCAAAAACGCTCTTCATCGACTCACCATAGCGTGTCTCTGCTCAAAGTTTAACAAAGTGGCATGGTCAAAATCCATACACAAATGTTTGCTTCGAATTCAAAAACAAGTCCATGGATTGAATTCTTAAACAAACTGAGAGTCCCATATAAGGGGCATCGGGTTCATGATCATTGCAAAACATATGTGAGGAATCCGTCACCACTTTGGAGGAGACTGGAGTAAGTTCTCAACATATCGGGGCAAAAAAGAAGCATGAATGTTATTGGTTGGCAATTATTCCAGGATCTGATGATCCCCATCACACGTACCTGCATAATGTTGAAAAATGTGGCCAGTGATTGGACACTAGGGGCAATTTTCAGTACATCTGATCGGGCCATCCATTGAACAAGAGGCATGAACCCAACCGATGGCCAGTGATTGGACACTAGGGGCAATTTTCAGTACCTCTGATCGGACCATCGATTAAACAAAGGGCATGAACCTAACCTTTTTGTCAGTCTGCTCAGAGCCATTTGTAGGGCACTTTTCCCTAGATTAGGGTAGCTCACTCCCATGATTATTCAATTTTCAAAAGTTGTCTCTGACCATTTCAAAACTCTCTTGGGATTGCCATATTTCCTTTGATTAATACATGTGCTTTGGATTATGCATGCATGCTCGTACACTCTGGTTGTTTTGAATTACGTGATTGGTTGCTCTTGCTCTTGACTTTATTCTGTACTTAATAAAGTTTTGTTGAGTTACCTTTCACAGTGTTTTTCAGTTACATTTTCAATAACTTGTGGCAAGTTGCCCTACATTTCATAAGGTACATGACGCGCCACTTTACATACTGCTTATTACCCTTGCACTATACTGTTCTGTGCACCCTACATAGCACTGTTTTGTGCACCCATATAACACTATTTTGTGCATCTGCCAAAGCACTGTTTTGTGCATTCATCTTGTATTGCATCTTACATAGCATTGTTTTATGCATTCATCTTACATCACACTATTTTGTGCACCCATAAAGCATTGTTTTGCGCATTCACCTTGTATCGCACTATTTTGTGCACCTTACATCGCACTGATTTGTGCATTTACCTTGTAGCGCATTGTTTTATGCACCCGTATGGCACTGTTTTGTGCATTCACTTGCATTGCATTGTTTTGTGCACCTTGATCGCACTGTTTTGTGCATCTGCATCGCACTGTTTTGTTCATTCACCTTGTATCGCACGATTTTGTGCACCTTGCATTGCACTATTTTGTGCACCTTGCATTGCACTATTTTGTGCACCCATATAGCACTGTTTTTTGCATTTACTTGCATTGCACTATTTTGTGCACCTCGATCTCATTGTTTTATGCATCTGCGTCGCACTATTTTGTGCACCTTATATCACATTGTTTTGTGCATTCACCTTATATCGCACTATTTTGTGCACCTGTATCACACTGTCTTGTACATCCATATCGCACTGTCTTGTGCATCCCGTATCGCATTGTCTTGTGCACTCACATCACCCTGTCTTGTGCACATACATAGAACTATTTTGTGCATTCATTCACCCCGCACTGTTTTGTGCATCTCACCCACATTGTCTTGTGCACTCACAAGGTCTAGGAGAACTTAAATCCTCTAAAGGTACAATTCCTTTGGTGTTTGTCGTGCCCGAACGGCTTTAGGTGGTCTGGTATAGCCACCTGATTGTATTTGTAGTAAGTTCCTAGTAGATCAACTGAGATGATGGAAACTAGAGTTCGAATGGCGGAGGCCCAGAATGCAAAGGTTTGGTATTTTCGAGACTAAAGTCTGGTTTAAATACCCAAGGGTGTATCATCGGCATGAAATCTGTATGGCAACCCCATAGGTTGAGGTAGCTTGTATGCGCTTCAATTCTGGATACTGAACCAACCTAGTCTGTCACCCTGTTGGAGAATAGGGAAGTTGCAAACATAGATAGGGAGAAAAGCAATACCTGTGGTTTGGGCGCAAGATAAAGAAAGAAATTCTAAAAACTAAGAAGAAGAGGAAGATCCGCAGTAGCATAAGGTGAGACCTCACCAATTACCTTTATAAGGCACCACTTCCTAGTTGCTACATCATATCCATTATCATCTATTACATTGCATATAGCATCTATCACATACATCTACTATCTTATTCATTACATCTATTACATCATACTATTTTATTGCCTGCATCCTTTCCATGTTAACCTTAGTCTGGCATGCGCTCATACATTTCCAACATTAAAATATAGTTTTGTAGGTGTACGCGCCTATTCCGTAGGAATTGTGGTCTGAGGGTTCTGGCATCTTTTCTGTGTTAGATGTGGTTTGCACTACAAGAAATGAGGCAATTAACGATGTTTAATTAACGACGTTTTATTAAACGTCAGGTTTGCTAATTTTTAACGGCGTTTTGTAACCGTCGCATATTTTTTAAAACCAAAATGGCACCGTTTCTAATTGAAGGCGTTTAAAAGCGCCTCCGAATGCTGTAGGTACACGCGCCCCTTTATGAAACCCTTATTTTTGCATCTGAGTCCAAATTTCGCGCACATCTCTCTCTTTCTCTCTCTCTCTCTCTCAGAGCGACGAAGAAGACGGAGGAGATCAATCGGCTGTTCTTGAAGCTTGAATATATAACACTGAGTCTTAGCTTGAATACGCACACATATCTCTCTCTCTTAATCCTTATACGCACACGTTTCTTCATCGAAGCTTCATCTGCACCTGCGATTTCGAAGCGATTTCGAAGATTCAGATCGATTTCGAGATTCAGAGCGATTTCGAAGCTCCATCGCCACCGTCATCTGCAGAGTGGCGAGCTTCTCTCTCTCTCTCTCTCTCTAGATCTATGAAATCAATGTTTTGATGGCATTCTTACTTGAACCTCATTTGCAGAGATTCAGAGAGAGGCATTCTGACTTGATCCTCATTTACTAAACTTTAATCGATACTCTCTCTCTCTCTCTCTCTCTCTCTATTTCTTTCGAATTTTACTGCATGTATAACATTTGTATACATCAATATGTGTGTTTGTTGAATTGTTGAATTGATCTGTTAGGTTCTTTTTTGAACTGAAAGAAACTTCTACACTAATTTTCATACGACAATTTGGATAAATAGGACACAATATTGGGCCAAAAAAGATGATAGTTCAACAAAAATTTAACCGTAATTGTGAATCAATATTCTGGAAATACATATTAGATCACTGAGCTACAAAACAAACATTTGTTTGCCTGTGTTCATGTAATTACCTATATATTCACCATTTACAAATGCAACCATTGGTGGCCAAGGTTTGCTATTTGTAGGACTGCGTTAATATCAAAACGCATTGGTAAGTCACGACAATCAAAACGTATACTGCAAGATGAATTCAAAAAACATGTCAGATCTGTGGAAAGTTTAGAAAGAAAATTGTGAAAGTTGAGTAAGATATGATTACCTGGTGTTGTACCAAGCATAGTCTGAGGTAACTTTAGTCAAGCTATAGAGCTCCAATGGAGACTTGCTTTTTACTGGTAATTGGTGTATGTTTGGAATACTTTCTTGGGATATTTCCCATTTAAGATTTTGTGCATTGTTTGATGGATGGAAATTCCTTGCATAAATATGTGTAGGAAGCTGAGTGTCATTAGCAACATATGAAAACAAAAGTTTGAAGAGAGGACTATCATTACAAATTTTGGAAGTCTGAGATACGGTTGAAGTGTGTGGTTTTTTTTTAGAAGGGCACAGTTGGGGTGTTAATTAGGCAGTTTGGGCAAATTAAAGTTCGAGTTTGAAATCTGACCATAAATGGGTCCAATTATAGTATGTTTTAAAATCTTAGCTCACAAGCAAATGGAAGTCAAGGTTTAGGGACTTCCAGACTTGTATTGAATAATCTAATCCTATATGCTACTAGTGTGTCATGTTTTCGCTTTTTGTCATAATTGGCTTCTCATAACTAAGTATTATTATTTGGATTAAAGACCCAGGATAACAATGACATCTTAGCCTATTGGTTGTCCAATTCCTCGACTCTTCTGTTGCTACTCCAGGATAACAATGACATCTTAGCCTATTAGAGCAAGTGAAGTGCCATCTTGAAGAAAAGTCACCATTCCACCTTAGGAAATAAAACACGAATACTAAGAAATTGTTTTTTATTTTTAATTTTCTATTGCTTTTACACTGTCTTACATAAAGTCAATATTCTACCTTTGAGAAATAAGAGAAACATGCCAAGAAATTTGGGAGTTTAGATGTATAATATCCACACTTGATAGGGGGACTTGAGTCTATGTAACATGACTAGTGTATATAACATCACTTCAGATTTGGTGATATTTTAATTAATTTCTTGTGTGCTTCTTGGCTTATCGGTATGATCTGCTCCAAATTATTGTTATCATTTGTGGTAATGTAGCTTCAATATTGACCTTCAATGAGAATATGGTAACGCCACTAAACTTTTCACTCTTTTAACTTGGTTGTGGCTTTTTGGCTCATTTATATAGATTTGATTAATTGAATTTTCTATGGATCTTTGTGTTTTACCCCTTTGTGCATTAGGAGAGAGAGGTGAAGTTCTTCACCGAAAGCAGAGAAAACAACTGATGAGAGGCCCAGGCTGGAGTGCCTTATTTCTTATGAGTGAGGATTTGTTTGAAGTCTGATGCACTGCTGTTTTCATTGTGGGGGGGGAGAGAAAGAAGATATGGACAGATGTTTTCCTTAGAGGATCCCTGAAAAAGATTACATGAATATTCTTGCAACATGGAATACATTCAAGCTTTTGTTCCTAACCTGCTCTGCTTTTAAATAGCTTGTTTGTGTTGTAAACGCCTACTTTTCCTTTTTCGTTGCTTCTATTTTAGTTTATTATAAAATTTAAAAAAATCTTTTATCTAGTTTGTGAGTTTATTTGGAATCCGATAAGCTACAGTTAGTAGTTGGCCAGTGCTAGATCAGATGATTTGGAAATTTGAGAGATTAAATCTATATTCCTCATTGAGTTAAGACATTTTATTTCGGATTGAGTGAGTTCATTCTCTCGTCTCTACTTGTAGCATCCATTCTAGGGGAACCTACATGGATCTCAAACACCACACCAGAAGGCTAAATAGGTAAGTTTCTTCGAAGGGCTATCAGTCCACCAGCAGCAGGCCAGTAAAAATTTAAGGTTGTGTTTGGATGTGCAGAATCATTTTATTGTTTGGTGGTTATTGTTTGGTGCTAAATAGATAAGTTTCGTAGTTTGCCTCCTCACATTTACAAGGCCTTTATCTTGAAACATGTATTTAAGACCTTCCTTCACAAGTTGATGGCTCCTTGTTTGTGTAAACTCATCAGGATTGGCTGGGCAGGGCTACTAATTGGGCTAAATTTAGTGCAACAGCAGGGCTAGGTGTTATTCACAGAGGCCACCTGCAACAGGGCAGATCGCTGATGGCCCCTTACTTGCCATAGAGTGGGGCTGGTGGCGGTGGCAGTCCATACTCTGAAGGCGGTGCTCTCTATGCCCTAGGCTTGATTCATGCAAACCATGGGGAGGGTATCAAACAATTTCTTCGTGATAGCCTATGCAGTACCAACGTAGAGGTGCTTGCTCTCTATAATCTATTGTTCGGTTACTTTTGTGCACCATGAATTTCTGTTATAATAGTCATAATATACTGCATTATGCCATATGTATGATTTGCCTTCAATTAGTGTTTTTTTTTTTAAATATATATATATATATATATTATTGTACTTGTGTTTTACTACTGCTTTCTAGAAGATATGGTATGCTGTTATTGTAAATAGCTTATTTGCTTTTTCAGTTGCATTAATCCTGAATACACAACAAATAACATGCACTTTGTCATCTTCTTGAATCAGCGTGGTGTTGTTTCAGAAACAATTACAAATACTTTTCTCTATAATTGAGTAATCTAGAAGAAAGACCCAAGTATGGCTTTTAAACGTTGGTCCATTGTGCTCATAATGCTATCGGCCACGATAGTAGAACAAATTGGTTATCAGGGGCTGCTGTTTCCTCCTCTGCTCCTTCCAATTGGAGGAGATCATTATGCCAAAATAGTGTCTCCTCGTCCTCCTCATCACCATCTTCACCGTCTGCCTCATCGTATCACTTGAATAGCGGGCCTTCCTACATGCGTGGCGTTATGTTTACAGAACCTAATAAACCTCTCTCTATTGAAGAGTTCCACATGCCTCGCCCCAAGGCTGGTGAAGTTCTCATCAAAACCAAGGGTAAATTTTTCTTCGACCAACTACACAAACATATATATATAACTGAGCATTTTATGATGTCATTATATGTCGTGAGGTGATTTTGTAAATTCTTTAGTTGTATCACAGTGTTCAGCAATGCATACACACACACACACATCTGAGACTACTGAGAGAGTGAGAAAGTGTTTGATTTGCAAAATCACCTCCCATTGGAAGAACATTGTGCCAATTTCTTTGGTGGCTTACTCGGCTCAAACTCTTTGGTGCGAAATAGTGGAATCTGATTCTGAGGAGAATGAAAGACCCTTAAAAAAAGAAGAAAAAAATTGACAACATCATCAACTTTTACCGTGATGTGAAAGGGGCCTATATCTATAAATTTTAATGTGATTAATAATTTTCGGCTTCCATATTAGTAATGATGAAGTGTACGCCCTTTGCTTGGTCCACAAAGACACAGAAGAAAAGAAAATGCAAATGGATTTGTGAAATTTTAATTCAGTCTTTGTCTTAGAGTAGGGAAGAAATTACAAAAGAAATCAATTTTCCCTTTTTTTTTTTCTCCTTTTTTTTCCCTGTCCCCTGCATTTGTAAGAATGAAACAAGGTATTAAATATGTATAGGAAGTAAATTTAAAATTTTGATTCTTGTTGTTGAATTGTTTTTCAGTTACTGCTTGTACAACCCCTTTTCCTGTAGTTTGTTTTCGGTGTACACAGTTCATTCATTCAAAGAACTTTCTATTTTTGTGTTATCTAATTGTTGTGTCTATTATTGAGTGCATGAAATATGCACTGTGGGGTTTGCCACTCTGATCTTCACGTAATCAAAGGTGAACTTCCATTTGCTAGCCCTTGTGTTGCGGGTCATGAGATCACGGTGAGGTGGTTGAGCATGGGCCCCTCACGGACACCAAAATCATTGAAAGGTTTACTTAAATTTTCTTTGAAAGATATCTTGTAATTAATCATGATTCACTAAGAACTCCCAAAATGATGGATGGTCCTCAACATGGATAACGATTAGTTTTGCCTTGATTCTTCAGATTTCGTTGGAGCTCATGTGGTTGGAGCTTTCATAATGCCTTGCGGTAGCTTCTTTTTACGTAATAAGGTGATTAAATCAGCGATTCCTCAACTTTTCTTTCCCTTGATCTTATTTTGTCTCGACATTGCGACTTCTTTGGTGTTGATATATACAATACATGGTATCAATCTTATATAGTAATTTTTTGAGTGAATCTGAGGTCAAGATGACTTATGCGAGGATTTCTTTGCTTATAACTGCAAAAGGAACCCTTTATGACAGAGAAACCCGCTTGTTCCTCCATAGCGATGGTAAGCTGTTTGCTTACCACTTACAATTTACTTCATCTTAATATGAACTTGAATACTCAATTTTCAACACATTCTAATTGAGCACTATTAGTTTTCATTATGTAATTTTTCCTTTTGGATATTCTGTGTTAGGCATGTTGATTTCTCGTGAGTAGTTTTGGTTACTCGTCATATAAATCTTGGCCTCTTCTTACATGTGAAACTTCGGAGATTGAGTGGCCTCTTCTAAAGCCAAATCTTCTGTGATGAGCCTTTTCCACCTACATATTGACTTTATTTTTTTTATTTTATTATTGGATAAGTATTTTGACTTTCTTTATATGTCTCACGAATACATCCTATATGTAATTTCTTTTTTTAAAGAAAAAAAACTTATGTTCCACTCGCTATCTGGGGGATCCATCTATTTGACACTGATTTCCTTTGGTTCTTTTCTTACTTCTGTTTCAACTTTGATGACTGTTTAAGTTTATTGATTCCTTTGTCTACTTCTCTGTTGGAATGACTAAAATATGTCATTTCCGCAGGCAAACCTGTATATATGTATAGCATGGGTGGCCTTGCTGATTTTTGTGTCGTGCCAGCACATGGTTTGTGCATTCTACCCAACACAGTGCCGTATATAGAATCTGCTATTTTGGGATGTGCAGTTTTCCTGTATATATGTATAGCATGGGTGTTTTGGTTCACTTTCTTCTTATTTTTTGTGTTAAATGGGGGAGGGAGAGAGAGAGAGAGAGAGAGAGAGGAGAGTAATATTATTTCGTGGCTTTGTATACAAAGTAGTAATTAATTTTTTGGTTGAGAATTGTGAATACAATTTTTGGATATGTTATTTTGGGGGTAATATTAAAATATCATTTGTGGATATGTTATTTTGTGGGTAATGGTGATTGGTGAATGAGAAAGTGAATTAATGATGCATTTGCTATTTGAATGTAAGTTATTATTTCATATTAGTGTTATTCATTTTTATTATATGTATTTTTTTAGTTTAATCACATAAATTAGCACAATTTCAAAAAAAAAAAAAAAAAGAGATATCACAGTGTTTTTTTAAAAATGCCACTTAAACCCAAAATATTAACGGTTAGATTTTTTAAAAAAGATATGACGGCGTTTAAAAAATGTTGCTAAATATCATAATGACGTCATGGTATTGTCAAGTAAGACATTTAGCGGCGTTTTTAAAAACGCCGCCTATACTAATATGACGACGTTTTTAAAACATCATGAAGTTATAGCGACGGTTGCGTCTTCAGCGCTTGATGCTAAGCGTCGCAAAAATAATTAGCGGCGTCTTTGACACTTATAGCGGCGTTTTTTAAACGCCACTAAAAGCTGAATTTCTTGCAGTGTTGGTTTGTGTCCACGTCTTTTCTAGGTAAGACATAGTTCGGCCTGTGCCCTGTATTCACTTCATCCATTCCATCCATTGCATTATACTTGGTCTTGTTGCATTTAGTATTTAGGATCATTATCTTTTCCCAACAGATCATTCCTCACTTATATCATACCACCCAAATTACTAGTACTCTTTCTGCGAAATGTATGGTTCTGCATGTGTACACGCCTATTCCGCAAAAATTGTGGTTTGAGCGTTCTGGCACCTTTTATGTGTTAAATGTAGTTTGATTTACGTCTCCATTCCTTCATGGTATTCGTGTGTTTTGCATTGCTTGTTGTTTGATTATTTCATTACATTGTGTATCATTTGCATCCTATTCCTAAATTACGCTGGTTTGATTCCTTGCAAAGGGATACGTAGGTAACTTTCGAGTTCAACCAACTGCATCTGCATTTTGTTTGTTTTCCCAGGTCATACGGCATCATCAAAATGGGTCGTATTCGGGCTTTGACATTCACTTATGTCATTTTATGATTTCGAGCTCTGTCAAAGAGAGGCAACTGTAGAAACCCCACTTTTGACCACCCTTAAGACTTGAGCGCCTTAGGTTGAACACTCGATAATGAAAAGTTATGTTGTACAATCATTCAAATCTTCAGCAAAAGGCTTCGGTTTTTGAGGTTCTAATCCCAACCTTACACTCCATTTTGACCAAAACTATTTTAGACCTGAAAGCTCTCTTTTTTAAAATATTTTTCCAAATGTTTCTATTTGTAATATATCCTTAGTTGTATTATATACATAAAACATACATTTGATAAATAATCCTCCATTAATTTGAAATAACTCACAATTTCAATTGGCTATTTGATTTTTTGCAATAAAAATAATTATCTATTAGTTTTAAATACTTCACCACATCAAACAACTATCAATTTTGAATTTTCACCATATTTAATTAGGCCCTTTCAAATTTAGATTTTTTGTTCTTTGTTTTTGGAATATTATAATCATTGCAACAAAATTCTAGGGACTTTTTTTTTTTTTACTAATTTTTCAAAGGGTTGAAGTGACGGCTTTGCTCGTTTTGGGCCAAAGCCAACCCTGGTAGGACTTATCTCATTTACTACATTATTATGGATGAATTTAAGAGTCTAAATTATGGGTCTCTAATACTTTTCTTTTCCTTTTTGTTTTTCAGAGTAATATTCTATCTTCTCCTTATCTGTTATGTTTTATTGTTATTAGGAAAATATTATCCCCTTTTTTTCTTGACTAAAAAAATGTAATATCTTGTCAACAGTCTTGATTTTTCAAATTTCACAATGAATATTTTTGTAATGATTTTTTTATGATAATTTAACAGTTGTTCTTTAAAATTGAAAAACTGTTGAATTATGTATTTTGTTAAAAGATTTAAAAAACATAACAAAATATTTACAGAAATCTAGCCAATAGTGGATCACAACATGCATGTGTGTGTGTGTGTGTGTGTGTGTGTTTTTTTTTGGGTAAAGAAAACTTTATTGATGAAGCACGTACAAGGTACAATGGAAAATATCAATAAAGATGAGCTTGGAACTAGAATAAGCTCCAACCTCCTAGTTGGTGAAGAACCAACAAACAGAGAAAAGCAAGATAAAACAAGACTAAACCAACAAACAGAGCAGCAAAACAATCTGCAGATCAAAACATATAAAACCAAGACTAAGCAGCCCCATAGACATCACTGCACAGAAACCATAATACACCCAGCAATACCTCTGATCAAACCCCAGTATGAAGGCAGTAGAGTTTAACATCAGCAATCAGCAAAAAATGGAGCAACATGTGTTATAGTAGTACATTTTTTTATTATAATTTTGTTTTCAAACAAACGTTAAATTATTAAACAAATTATTTGGAGATGTTAGGTATTTTTTTTTTTTTAACAACATTTGACTTTATAAAAATTATTATATAATTTTCGTTTATCCTACTCATTGAAATTTCACTTACTAATCAATCAGACTTAACTTACTATTCAATTAAATCTCACTTACTAGTCCACAAGACTCCACAAACTACTCAATCAAACTTGACTTACTACTCAGCACCACTACCACCACCACTATGTCACCATCTTCATTATCACTGTCATTGTTGCTATAAACGCCATTAAAATTTTACTACCACTCTCATCACTACCTCTACCACTACCACCGCCAACACCACCACCATCAACATTACTATACTATTACTACCACTATGCTACTGCCACCACTATCGCCAATACCACTGTTACTACCACTATCACCATACCATTGCCACCATTGCCACTGTCACCACTCCCATGCCACTACTGCCACTACCATCACCACCACCACCACTGTCACCATCATATCACCACTAGTACTCAGTCAAACTTCATTTATTACTCAATCAAATATCACTACAAGAAATTGCATTTTTCGCAACGCAACAAAATGTGTTGCTAAAAGGGAAAATTTGTTGGCAAAGAGTTTTGCCGACACACAAAGCTACGTTGGCAACCCGTAGGCAAAAGTGAGTTGGCAAAAGTTTTTGTCGACGAAATTATGATTACGTTGGTAAAAGTAATGCCTTTAGCGACGAACATAGTCGTCGCTAAAAGCCTTCATCCATCGTCGGCAATTTACCTTGCATTGGTAAAAGTCATTCAAATATGATGATTGTGTGGTACTTTTTGCGACACAAATTTGCATGGGCAAAAAATACACTTTTAGCAACAACATATGCGTCGGCAAAAGTAAACTTTTAGCGACACATTTACGTCGATAAATGTTGCCATTTGCCGACGATTTGTTTGTCACTAAAGCTTTATTTTTGGCAACGACAAAGTGGCATTGGCAAAAAATACACTTCTACCAACACAATATGAGTGGGAAAAAGTAACTTTTAGCGACACATTTACATCGGTAAATGTTGCCATTTGCCAACGATTTGGTTGTCGATAAAGCTTTAGTTTTGGCAACGACAAATTGGCATTGGCAAAAAATACACTTTTAATAACACAATATGAGTAGGCAAAAATAAACTTTTAGCTACACATTTACCGACAAGTTATTTGTCGAGAAAGCTTCACTTTTTAACAACGATAAATTTGCAACGGCAAAAATAATTGAAACTCATTTATAATTTTTTAAAAGATTTACAGATTTACAAGAGGCATCCCTCAGGCACCACTATAACAAACTAATAACATGGATATGAAATCACACAAAATACCCCCTCTATACCCTTCCAGCCAAAACACCAACAGTTGCCAGAACCTACACCTAATGACAACCCCCATTAATGAAAACCTGATCTATTACAGATTGGACAAAAGGTCCTGCACCCTTCCAAACATCAACAACACCAGCAAACATCCAACAACAACACAGCAGCACCTCATCGTAACAAACACCATCACAAAGAAGGCATCACCACAAAGATCTCAAAGAAGTAGCAACATCACAAAGAACACCGGAAGAATAGCGGTCGAAAAGCGATTCAACACAGATCATCACCAGTTCAGAAAACCATTTCAACTCGGCAACCCAAACAAAATCATATAATCAAATCAGAATTGACGCAACAATTTACCTCATTTACTAGAACAGTCAGAAAACAAATCAAACAAAACCAGCAACAAAACAACTTAACCAAATTAGAAATCAGGACAAACAGATCGCATCAATCAAAAGCTGTATCAGAGGCAGAGCACACAGAACAGAGCCAATCAGCACCAGATTCAACGCAACACAACATCATGGCACAAAAGTATCCACCAAACAAGCTGCATCAATTGTTCAAACAGCCCTCAAAACTATACAATTCTTAGTAACGTTTAAGCCATCAGGTTAACAGAAGTTAAGTAAAAATTCAAACTAATTCACTAGCTGTCATGTTTACACTAGGAGAGTAAGTAATATAAAAACACTCAATTCAAGTACACCACAATGGATTAATTGAAATCGATTTGGTTGTGTGTTTGTGAAACTATTTCAATTTCTGAATTGTACTTCATTTTTCATTCATAATAAATGATGATCTGGTTGAAGCCACCATATATATATATATTTTTTTATACTAAACTTATAAAAAAAGGTTATAAAAAAAATAACTTATAGATTTGGGTAAATCTTGTATGTTTTTACTAAACTTATAGATTGAAAATGATATATAGATTTGGGTAAATTTTACTAAACATAAGTTTTCTATTTATTCTATAATTGATATATAGTTATCTGTAGTCAGGAAACAACTCCCACTTCTAAGAGAAAATGGACCAGCATAATCTAGAGATGCAATTTATTGGTGAGCAATACAAGTCATATCCAGACTTCGGCAGCAAATTTTCAACATATCTGAAACAATTATCAAAGCAACAAGCAACTTATTACACTACATCTATAATAGATATACGACAATGGCATTATTACCTCAACTACAAAGAAATAAAAGACCACCAGTAGAATGCCTTTTAGTCAGCACAAACTTTAGAAGAGACAATAGATATTGTTCTGCAGTGTAATATATGATACCTAATTGATCATCTGATGCAGCATACTTGGCTCGGAATGACATTTTATTAATATTTTTTTTTGATAAATAAGTTTGTACCATATTGACAGCATTGGTAATGTTCACCCCATATACTTTCTCCCAAGCCTGTGCAAGAACAGGTGTGTCTACTTAGCAAATGGCATGTTAATATTTACATAACCTAAAAGCAAGTAAAAAAGCCACATAATATAACTTTTATATAAAAGAAATTAGTTCATGAGAACAACCTTGATCAATGTGTCATCACCATCATTTCCATGACCATGAGAGGAGCCTGTGAAAGGGCAATTGGAAAGTAACAAAGTGAGTATCAGGTTGCTCCAAAACATTAATAGCTGCCACCTACAGATTATGGTTGTGAGAAACTGTCAATCATGCAGATACATACTTGCTATTAGTTGTTGAAAAGCAACTGCCAGAAGTGGAAGAGGAAATGTACATGATTTGGCCATATCCAAAACAATACCCTTCAAGTTGGACAAAAACCCATCAGGCATAATTGACTCATCCAGCCCTTGATAGAGCGAAATAGAGGAAAATGATTCATGTAACTGACGCCACTTGATTGGGGACACAAGGCTTAGTTTAGGTTGGTTTGGTTTGGTTTTAGCTTTGCAGTTCACAAAGAGATCTCTATTGAATAAGAGTTCAAAGATTTGAACAAGAATTTGTTTAGATTAGAATGACAAAGCTGTCCACTTAAGGTCTTTCCAATAAAGTGATTAAGCTGAATAGGATTTTAGTATTTAAGATAACCAGCCTATTTTTTTTCTCACATTAGCACTTCTACACTTCAATGCCTAGCCAAATAAGTCTTTTCTATTTTCTACTTCATAAAAACATAAGTTTTCTTAATGTGAACTTTTTTCGTACATTACTTTTATTTTATCAATAATGAGTTCTTAAAAAAATAAGTGGATAAGAGACCCATTTAAGAATGTGATTCTGAATTGAGGCCTACCTTACAGTATCAATATCTCAAAAATCATTATTGAAAGTCTCAATGTGTCCAAATTCATTGATGAAGAAATGATTACCGAGTGGTGTTCAAGTCTAAAATTTTAGTATGCATTTAGCAGATGGTCCTCAAGTAAATGTCCTAAATGCTAAATCCACCACAAGAAAGTAAGCATAATTTGAATGGAATTATAAAACTGCAGTTAGCATTTAATTCACCCAAAACCCCCCATTGAACTTAACTTCAAAGTCAAGAAGAAAAGAAATTACTCATAATACACTTGAACAACACTAAGAAACTTACAACATGAGAAGACTTACCAAATTTTGAACAAAAGTATTCAGGAGATGTTTGGTTTGATTATCCCTTAGCAACTGGGGAACATAATTCTTAAAAAGCCTGTAAAATTGAATCCAACGGAAGGATGTCTAGTAGCAAGGTAACACAGTATCTGCTTAAGAAAACGCTAGCAAATTCCAGGAATGTCATGAAAAAAAAAAAACTAACTACGGCATTTACATATACCAACACCAACCACCAAAGCCTTGAATACCTATTGAGTTAGTATAAAAATGCACAGATCTTTGAAAGTAAACAGATGTTCCCATGTATGTGTATACATGTAAGCACATAACAAGAAGGGCTTTCAGTGTTCAATAAATTTTGCAGCTAATTTCTTTAAAGGCATGGGTTCTACAAAATCAGTTCATTGTCAGAAATAGAAAGTGCCAATCAGTACCATGGTCTCAACTGGTGCCCATGGTGCAAATAAGATTATTAGCAGTCTCATCTATCAAGGTAGTGCCTGATCTAGAATTGGCAATTTTAGATCAGAATGCTTATAAGGAATGCTTCAGGATTAGAAATATTTAAATTTTAAACACACAACATAATCCTCAGTAAAGAATTGTGAACAATAATTTACCATGAATTTCCAACAGCATTAGAAATAATGTCATAAATTATCCATGGATGAATACCAGCTTGGGCACCAAGAGAAATGGCCTCCACAGAAGAAACAAAATGAATGCCCTCAAGCAACTCTATTACCATTTTAATTTTGCTGCAATTTAAAAAAGAAAAGTAGACATTAACAATAACATCATCTAATATGATATTAGAACACCTAACATAAATAAACAAAGAAAAAGGGCCATTCCCCTGTGCCAATCCCTGTTAAATTGGGTTAAACACCTAGCATGATACAATACAATGATAATGACAACAATGATGGAGATAAAGCATTCACCAAGCCAGGTCTCAATTTCCAAACCTATGTATTTCTTACATGTAAGAAAGTAGCACAATCATGTGATTTATAAGTTCTAGACAGAAAAATAAAAATAAAAAATAAAAAAATGAGTGGTCATCATCAAGGAAATATGTAAAAGTTTGTAACAGACAGCATCTTAATACCCTATCAACTAAAAAATCAGCAAATGAAATAGAGCAAAATGAATATCACAAAGAAATAAATAAGTCAGTTGCGTCCAAACACAATGATCCAAAGGGACATAGTAAATTATAGAAAATGTGACTGAATTTTAAGTGGGGGGCGTGGAATGACCTTCTTAAGTGTTCGATAGATTTCTGTAAAATCACCGGGAGCTATCCTTTTTGTAGATGCTAGCTTAGTTAGCTCAGCGACAACCTCCTTTCGCTCTGACCACTTGGCAGTTTTCTAATACATAAAAAGTGGCAAAATAATTCTAAAAAACACTAATAAATTGGATTTTCCTCACATTAATCAGAAAGCACAATTACAAACTAGAAGTACGGCAAATATAAAATTTAAAAGCCAGTGAATAACATGAAAAAAAGATTGAGAGGACTTACCACTCCATCCCAAAATCGTGTCTTCTCTAAAGGAGTCAATATATCAACAAGTTCATACTCGCCAATTTCCTGAGGAGCAGACAAACAACATGGATATCAGGTCCAAGCATTCAATGGAAAAAAATTAATACAGAAATACTTCTAAAAAAAAATTAAAACAAGCATTCAATGTCGAAATTCAGTACTATTTCTTTCAACTTCATTTCATCCATCAAACTATTGTGGATGTTAATCGATGTAAAAAAGTAAGTAATCGACATACTAGCTTGATTGGAAGATCAAGATCTGAAATGGAAAGTGTTAAATCTTTATTCCATTCTGGATTGATATACTTCGTTATAACATGAGTCTTTAGTTTCTGCGACAAATTGAATATATCAACATCCATGTAATATTTGAAAATTAGGTAACAAAAAGTATACACATTACAAAGAAAAAATATCACATAAAAACGATTTAAACTTCCATATGAAAAACAATGCTATAACAACTTACATAATGAATGCAACTTCAATAACGGAAATAAAACACACACACACACACCCAAAAAAATAAAAAAAAAACCATATCGTCAAACAACTTTAGCCATATGATCTTGTACATAACGATTTCACGGTCAAAATACATTCAAGAAGTTTCAAAAACCTGTTTGATGAAAAAAATAAAAAAACAAATTGAAATTCTTCATATCAAACTGAGTTTTTAAGATTAACCGCATTTGGGAAAAATCTATACAATACTTGGTCCTGATTTTTGAAAATAAATAAATAAATGAATAATGACATAAATTAGAATGTCTGTAAATGACACATTTACTTACAGCAGCAAAACTCAACCCCATAAAAAAAAAAACTTGTGTAATTAATTTTTCCCAAAATATAAAAAGAATCTAATTAAGCAAACTCCAAACCAACAAACCTACCCAAAAAAGAAAAAGAAAACAATCCAAACCCACACAAACCCTTCATCTCTTGCACTTGTTAGTTATAATTCACCCCTTACCATTGCCATAAATAAACCCTAAAGTTTCAAATGCTATACCTCTCTAAAATGAATTGTCTTCATAGCACATGTTCCCAGTTTGCACTATATTCTGCTTTCCATTGAAATTTGCAAAACTGTCTAGCATTGATGGATTAATACCAATTCTGGTTCCTCCCTCAGCTTCTCTTATGTCCAGTCTCTTATATATGTCACACACCAAGGACTAGTTAGATTAGTCATAAGATTCAACTTTCAAGCAAGTTTTGAATACCTTGATGCATAAATAACAGAACCGTTGAATTCATTTCAACCACGTAACTATATATATGGTTTTCATGATTTTTCTTGCATGATTGTATAAATATAAGTCTGAAATGGAAATCATACAAAATTATTTGAACCATTCATTTATATAACACCCAATTCTGATACATCAAGAAACAGGGGTAAGAGTTAGATATTTTGTAATGACACCAGGTTCAAAGCATGAGGAGAAAGTGTCTTCGGATGAAGTGTATTCATAAGCATTTTAAGTCAACGGAACAATTCAATTTTATTGTAAAAAAAAAAAAACCCAAGAAGAGCTTGAAGTGAAGAGTTTCTCAGCAAACATCATAGGAATAAATAGTCTAGCCCAAGGATATACATTTGGTCATCATAAACAAAAGAAATGGAATTAATTGACAAATAATTGTTCTCTAAAAAAAAATCCTTTCAACTATGAAGGAACAAAATGAATTTCTGCGAATTTGGGAGAAACCCTAATTTTAGAAATTTCTCTATATTTTGTGGCCCCGTTGTGTCATATTGATGAACCCCGAGAAAGACTGAAGAACCAGATGGAACATTAAAATTCTACTTTCCAGTCATCCTAATGAACCATTTCATAAGTCTTTGAAGTTGAAGAAACCCATCTACTTGAAATACTAAAAACTGAATAAAGAAAGTGTACTAACTGAAAACATAATTTATTGCTATCTTCCATAGAGCTTGTGGGCAGAAGTTACATGGGGTTTCCTTGCTACTTCAAACCCCATCTCTAAAAGCCGAAGTGTGACAGAAACAAAAAATTTAGAGCTTAGCGAAAACAACATCATAAAGAACCAGACATGGAAGATTGAGCAAATCTGGCCAAAGAATCTGGTTGAAGAGATGTGGTGGTGAGATTTGACACTGGTAGACAGAGATCTGAAATCGTGAGATTTTTGGCGTCTCTACAACTCCGATTGCAGAGAAATAGGTGAGATCTTTCATCATTTGCGTAATCTAAATGGCAATTGCTATGAACGGAGATCTGAGGAGCAGTTTGCGCACCCAAAAAAAAAAAAAAAAGGGTTTGTGCCGAAAAAGATATGAGAATGAGGGAGGGAGAGAGAGAGAGAGAGGGAGAGGGATAGAAGACATACCCCTGCCGTGAGAATGAGAGAGAGGCGAGAGAATGATATGGAGCTTCAATTTGCTCTTTGTAAAAATAAAATTTTAAAAATATATATAATCACAAGGTAATTAAAAAATGTGATTTAATTAAAAAGTGATTTAAAAAATAAATACTATCACACTTAATTAAATTAGGTGTGACTAAAATATTAATTTGATTTTTTTAACCATATTTTTATTGAAAGTGTCATGTTTTATTTTTTTTAAGTGTAATCTTTAAGAATTTTTTGTAGTACTGAATTTTTAGAGGAAGATCACCAAAAAATAAAAATAAAAAATAAAAACAATTTTTAGTTCTTTTTTTTTTTTGAAAAAAATTAAAACTAATTTAAGAAGTAAAAAAATCAAAAATATATTTTTAAAATTTTTAAAATTATTTATGACCTCCTAAAAGATAAAATTATACAAAAATAATAAGTATTTTTTTATTTTTCCCAATTTTTTTTTTTTTAGTTTTTTAGAAAAAAATTTTGAAACAAGTTTTTGAAAATAAAACCAAATATATTGAAATTGATAATCTAACCATATTCTTTGGAAAAGTTTAGATTATCTCAATTTAGCCATCTAAATTTAAGAGTGTTTGAGCTTGATGAGTTCATTTTGTGATCTAATTCGATGATCAGTTTAATTTTGCAATTCAATAACAAAAATATTTAAAACTCCTTGAAAAGTTATAATAAAAATACAAATTACTAAATCACCTCATTTCACTAGCAAAACTTTTACCGACGAATGGTGTTATCGTCGCTAAATGTTTAACTCTTTACCCACAACAACTTGTCGTCGCCAAAAGTAAGCACACTAATAGCGACGCTTATTATGTTGCTAAAAAATAAGCCTCATGGCTAAAATTTTTGAAATTTTGGAGCCAACCAATAATTTTGGCGCCTAATGAATGTTATGCTTTTTTAGTGACGACTGTAAATTGCGTCGGTAAAGGTCTACTTTTACCAACGAAATTGATCACTACGTCGCCAAAAATATAGTTTTGGCTATGAAAAATTAACATCGTTGCCAAAAGTAGTCGCCAAAAGTGCAATTTCTTGTATATGACTTGTTACTCAATGAGACACATCTTAATTAGACTTAACTTACTACTTAATTAAATCTCACTTTCTACTAGATTAGACTCTACTTACTATTTCATCAGATTTATCATTGTCCCAAAAAAGTTGAAAAACACTCATTGAGCTTCCATTTACTACTTCACTAGACTCCACTATCTACTCAATTTTGATTTTACTTACTATTCAGTGAATTTCCACTTACTATTTTATTACAGTTCACTTACTATTCAATTTTTGTTTCATTTACTACTTAATAAACTTCCACTTGCTACTTCACTAGTACTATACTCCATTTACTACTAAATGAGCTTCCACTTACTACTTCACTAGACTCCATATACTACTCAATGAGTTTCCTCTTACTATTTCATTGTAATTCATTTACTACTCAATGAATTTCCACTTACGATTTTATTAGACTCCACTTACCACTAATGAGTTTTTACTTATTATTTCACTACATTGAACTTACTACTCAACTTTGATCGTGATAATGTCATCATAGCAATTATAGAAGATCCACTCTTGATTTCTAAATCAGAAATTTCAAGCTTCTTTGATGACGATGATGATGATTTTGTAAATTATTTGCGAAATAGTTTATGTGTTCATGGAAAAATATTATTTTGTTATAAGTATTGTGAGTAAAATCATAATGAATAGTTAGTATTGTGTTAGTAAAATCATATTAGAGAAACGTTTCTCTGTTTTCTACCGAATCAAATATCATTTCAAACACATCTTTTTCAATTAGTTGATCCATACGCTTAACATCTCTTTTGGTTAGAGATCATCAAAGCTAACGATATTCTCTTGATTGCCAATGTCTTACTAGTATCAAAAGCATCATCATCATCATCATCATCATTATGTAATTCATATACGGTGTTGTTATGCCCAATGTTGCTTTCCATATGTGGTAAGTATAATAAAATTAATTAGATCAAACCAGATGGTAAGTGATATTACAATTAGTTAATGTGACTTCAATTATTGTTTTATTAGATTTACTTACTACTAAATTAAATTGTACTTATTATTTAATGAGTTTCCACTTATTATTTCATTAGACTTTACTTACTACTCAATAATCTTCCATTCACTATTTCATTACACTTCACTTCTACTTTATGAGCTTTTACTTATTTTTCATTAGAATTCACTTATCATTCAATTGACTTTAACTTACTACTTTATTAAACTTTAGTTACTACTCAAATAAACTGCACTTATGATTTCACTAGACTTGACTTACTACTTATGACTTCATAATAAGTATACTTGAATTACTACTTAATGAGATTCCAATTGTAATTTAATTAGAGTTCACTTACAACTCAATTAAACCCTATTTATTATTTAATGAATTTGTACTTACTATCGCATAGGACTTCACATACTAATCAAATTATTTTTCACTTACTTCTTCATTCGACTTTGCTTACTACTCAATTAAACCTTTACTACTTAATGAACTACTCCCTTAGACTTCACTATAGGAAAGGTCACTTTTGGAGACCAAAATATTGGTTGCTAAAAGTCCCATGTTTGGTTGCCGATACTATTTAGCGACTAAATTTTTTTGTCACAAAGGTCGTCGCCTATACCTTGTCGGCGATAGTATTGGCAACTAAACTTTTTTTTTGGTCGCCAAAAGTGAAACGTTTGGCTACTAAATGTTGGTTAGTTGGCAAATGTTATCTTTTGGCGACTAAAACATTAGTCTCCGAAAGTGAATTTTTGGCTACTAAACTTTGGTTGTCGGGAAAGGTGGGTCCTTTGGCGACAAAATTATTGGTCGCCGAAAGTGAACGTTTGGCTACTAAACTTTAGTTAGTCGGCGAAGGTGATATTTTGGCGACTATAATATTAGAAGCCGAAAGTTCTAATATAAACTACATTCAACTATTAGAGACTAAAGTTTTAGTCGCCAATAGAACACACACTTAGCGACCATGGAATTTAGTCATTGTTACTTTTATTGACTACAGATGTCAGCCACCAAAAGCCTATTCAATTTCACTTCATTATTTTTTACCGCCAAACATTTTAGTTGCCAAAGGATGCCGTGTTTTTCGTGACTAAAATATTTAGTCAGCAATAGTTTCTTCCCCTCATTCTGATTTGTTTTAGCTACTAACTGTTTGGTCCCAAAAAGTCATTTGGTTCTTTTTTTCTACTAAATTATTAATCGCTAAACATTTGCTTACGTTTTTGGCTACCAAAATATTTAGTCGCCAAATACTATATTAAATTTATTTATTTTTTAACATTTTTGAACCACTTGTATCCATTATTAGTACAACATGTACCATGTATAAACAATATAATCCATCAATATTGAATATACATTATCAACCATTCGACAACGTGCACACATTTCATTTCCAACCATCCAAAAAATTCATATTGAACGTCCAATTCTGAATGTGATACAAATTCCATACGAACCAAGTATAATCCAACATCAATAATTTAATTCCATACATAATAGAGAATTAACCAAATTGAATATCCAAAAGAAAATCTATACCACACCAAAAATTTAATCTGTACCGCCCCAAAAATTAATTTGTACCACTTCCAATGCTAATTTCTACCATGCCAAATTTTAGATATTTACTGCGCCAAAAAAGTAATTTGTACGAACTACTATATGTATAGACAGAGGTATAAAAACAATGCCCTTCCGTACTTGTCAAAAAAAGTCATATCCAAATTTGTACATCCAAAACCATCTGAAAAAAAAAAATAAATAAATAAATTTCATTAGTATTGACTACATATTGGGCTGGTAAAAAAAAAAAAATTAATCATTGCTATTGTATACGCATGTAGGGCTACAACCACTAAACAATCTAGTAAGGTTTACAGTATCATTGTCAGAGAAGAATATTATAACAACATAGAAGTGGAACTGGAATGAACTCATCAATCCTCAAAATCCACGCCTTATTAACACCAACGATAGCAGTACAACTACATGCAAATTCCAAACCAACAGACAGCAATACAACTACATGCACATTCCAAACCAACACCATAATGACATTAACCATGATCATTATCAAAAGGTTTGAGCCAAAAGCTCAAGAAAAGAGTAGCATGCTATTAAAAAAAAAAAAAAAAGATATAAAAATTAAAAAAGAAAGAATAACAAGAAGAAAAACAAGAACAAACGCACTCTTCAACCTCCTCTTGTCAAATCTAATCTATTTCCAGCCAACTTTGGCATCACAAAATTGTCCCCTCCCTATAATAGGCCCTTCCATCCAATAAGAGGTTAATGCAATTTGTCCATAAGTTTTTCTACTACCAACATCAGCATTACCTCTTCTCTACAGCAAACCCCCAAATCAAACTCAAGTTTCATAATACTTGTGTTGATTATTTCCCAAATCCTGATGTTGCTATGATGGTCTATTGAACTTTCATGTGAACCAGTAAATTTCAATTGACAACAAAAACTGTTTCCCATCTCTCTCTACATATATGGGTAGTATGTTGCTCTTTGCAACCAATCTAGAGTACAGAAACATGTTTTGAGGAATCATTGTTGCCTCACAATGAGATTCAACAAAAAGAAAGGCATTTTTTTTTTTATTTCATGATCCATGAAATGCTTCAATCTAGAGACTCCAAACTAGTTCTCCTTTTGAAAAGAGTTTCATCCAAGTTATTTTTTTTCTGTCTTCATTTTTTTTAAGGTTAAAATTCCCTAACTGTAAATTGAATTTAGAAAAGTTGTAATAGAATATTAGTTTGGTGCCTATAGAGGCACTTCTAGAGGACATATAGCACCTGTGAAAGTGTTCAAACATTAAAAGACGAGGAGAGTAATAAAGTGTGTTTGTTACAAATTTACTGCAATCAAAGTGATTGATTGTCAACCATCAAGTACCAAATTACAAAGAAAGAAACAAAGACATCCAAACTCTCTGAGATTACATAATACAATATAGCCATAGATTGATTGGTAAACAAGCATCCATTCTATGAATTAATGCCAAAAGTTGTGTTCATGGCAATTAAAAGGGCCGTAATCAACAAACAAACTAAACTGAAACCTACAGGAATTTATGGCAATTAAAAGTTTAAATTCAAGTTTTTTCATTCTACATACCAGTTTCATTCACAATAATTAGTTTGTCATTTTGCTCATACGCTCAAGTAGTAAGTTGCACTAAACACATTGACATAAACTCTTATAAAAAATTACATATCACCATGGCCCAAATATTTTTGCCATTTTTTTTTCTTTTTAATCAAGCAAAGAAGGTTGTAATAATGAAGAGTTAACATTTTAGAGAAGCAATATCAACATCACAAAGTTAATGACAATACTATTGGGAATTACATATTAATGGACAAGTGCCATAACTTAACATTTAATAATAGGAAAATGTAATATAAATTAATAAATTTATTAATTTTTGTTCCTGCAAACTAATGTATCATGCAAGAAAAATGGCGACTTGAGGTTTTCCAGGTCTCAAATTCTTGCTACAATTAAGCTTACCTTAGTTTGCGTGTAAATCCTTAACTTATTTAGCTTCATAGTCTTCCCATTTCATAGAGTTCAAAACAACCAAACGAATCAAAACAAATACATAATTAATTTGTAATTATAGTTGTCAAATTGGGTATTGGATTTTGTATCAATTCACTGTTTTTAGTATCCTGTAGGCTGTAGGATTTTGTATCAATTCACTGTTTTATATCAATTCACTAACTTATCTATTCTATAGTTTAAAAAACTCTATGATCCAATAAAGTTTTAGTGTTTCCAATGATTTACTTAAAAGGAAAAGCATAGATATAACAAGTATTTGTCAAGCAATTGCAATTGATGAAATCTAGGAAGAAGTATCAGCAAGAAGCTTCTATTCTTTTAAACTATGGAATAGATAAGTCCCTTCCCAAACAATAAATAGCTAGTAACCATACACCTTACAAACAACAACCTATCCTACCACAACCTTCGGTTCTCCCTCAACCGAGCTCTTTGCAAGTTCAAAATAGATGCTTTCCTAGAACCTTTGAAAAGGGATCAGATCTCAGCCTCATTGTAGACACCCTATTTTTGACCGCCCTTAAGACTTGGACGCCATTGATTGCTTACTTGGTGATGAAAGTTGTGCAGTGCAAAGGTTCGATTTCTTCAGCAAGAGGAGCTTTAAATCCCAACCTTACACTCCTTTTTTTGGACTAAAACTTTTTGACCAAAACCCTCTCTTTCAAAATGTTTTTGAAATGCGTCTACGATGTTCTAAAACTTGTATTTCGTTAAATGTTGCTCTTTTCGGTAAACCGAGTAAGGACAAAATGAAAATAAATGAAAGAGAGGTGAAATCTTTCAAAAATCTTTCAAAACACCTTATTTAGAGGTTTGGAGTTGAAGAAAATAAGAGTGGAGGGAAGAAAACTAGTTTGGGAAGAAGTTGGGCATGAACCGTTAAGAGAAAGTCGAACAGCCCTCGTTAAATCGGGCCTATCCTTTTGTATACTTAGATTTCAGTTATGGGGCCACCACCTTTGGAAAGTGGACTTCTAGGGATTCATTTTGCCTTAAGAATCTCCTAAATTCGAGTTTGAATGAGGGAGATATGGTTGGTTGAAACTAGGCATTAATCCGATTGAGCTGGAAATGAGCAATCTTCACTAAAATGAGCATATCTTTTTTCACACTTGGAATTTTGATGTGAGGCTACACCATTGGAAAGCGAACTTCTGGGGCTTTAGTTTAGACTCAAGAATGACCTGCAAAGGAGTCCGGATGAAGGAGATATACCCATTTGAAGTTGGGCCCAAAAAGTAGATTTTTTGTCTAGCCACTGAATGAGGCTTGCTGGCCATGATGGTTTTTCTGTCCACAAATGAACCTTACTAGCCACCAATGGTGCCTTGCTGGCCATTGGTGCCAAAAATCAGTTTTTGTGCAGATATTTTTCCTCCAGCTGTTCCACACTGCTCCAGCTGTTTCTGAATTGATATTTTCAACTTGAAGTCATATATTTCTATATATAAAGGACCTTCTCTATTGTTTTCAAGGTTAGAAAATTTTTGGGAGCCTCTCTCTCTACAATTCTCTCTCTTTAGATTTCTCTCTTTCTTGAACCTTTGTGCATACAAGTAGAGATACACTTCTAGTTTGCCTATCAACCCTTAATCAAACTTGACTACCTTTGGGCTGAGGTATCTTGGAGCCTTGTTTGAGCTCTAGAAGAAGGTTTGAGCTTGGATTTGTGCCTAATTGTGCTTTGCTTCAAAGGTATAACGCTTACCTTTTTTAAGCTTGTTTTGCACACTTATTTTCCCATCTTCTTCTATTGTTTTTGGCCTAGTTTTCAACTGTAAAAACCTCTATTTTTTATAACCTAAACATGGTGGTTTGAGGCTATTTTGAGTTGAGGGCTTGTTCACCCTTCTTGCTTCTTTGCTTGTATAGCTTTTGTGCCTTTGTTCATCACTTTCAAACCAAATTTTTTTGAGCTTTTTTACCACTGATTTTCAGAGCCTAAAAAATGGTTTTGAAGTCTCAAAAATGGAGGGGTTAGCCACCCTTCCTTTGGTTTGTTTACTAGTTTAAATTGCCATGTTTTAGCAACTTTTGTCTTCATTCCAGCATGTTTTTCAACTGATTTTAGGCTATGAAAACTCTGTGTTTTGGGATTGAAGCTTGGGTCCTAAGGCCATTAAAGGTTGAGGGGTTGATAACCCTTCTTTGTACCTTGTCATGGAGGCCTTTGCCTTTGTGTTTCCCACCCTTGCATCATCTTTTTTAGAGCTTTTAAACACTAATTTTCAGAGCTATTTCAGTGGCTAAAATCATTTTTTGAAGTTTAAAATTAGAGGGGTTAGCTTCTCATCCTTGTGTTTTGTTTACTAGCATAGCATGCTCTATGTTTTAGCCCATTAATCTAGCTTGTTTTAGCTCAAGTCCAGCATGTTTTGCCTTTGTTTTGGCCTGCTCTAGCTCTATTTTGGGCTGTTTAAGTCAGTTGAGGCTTGTTTTGCATAGTTGTAGTGTTAATCCTTGCACTAGCTTGTTGTTTTAAAGCTTTAAGTATCATTGGTGTGACTTGGTTGCATGTTTTCAGTGCTTTTGTCACTTAATTTTAGCACCTAAATCTCTGCAACCTCCCTCTTTGCTTCATTCTTTCATTTGCTTTTGAGGGTTGTTTCAAACTTGGGATATTTTAAGCTTGAGATTGAGGTCGTGCTTTATGGTTTAATCTTCTTTGAGGGTTCATTATCAAAGGCACAATCTCTTTCTTGCCTTACGCTATCCCTTGGTTGACACTTCCTACACCTTAGAGGACACTCACCAATGGACTTAATTGGTTAATGAATGTTTTGGTAATTAAAATGTGTAAACAAAACATGCAAGTAAAAGAGGCAAGATAAGCATTCTCTGTATTGCATTGCATGTGTTCAAATCGGACGTTAATTTGAACACAAGGCAAATGGGACATTTCATACTCAATGGTGATGAAATGTGCCATTTTCCTTGATCTCCATTGCCCTTGATCATGCATGATAGAGTGATGGTCCTTTGAGTCGTATTTGTTATTTATTGAAATTGTACAACTTGGATCTTTAGCTATCATGCAATGAAATTGCTTGATTGGTGGTTTTGGATCCAAGTGTGCCACTCCTTTGAGGTTTTGAGATGATAAGGAGGGATACAGTACAAATAAACTCCTGGAAAAACCTTTCTTTTGCTCTGTTTGTGCTCTGTTGCAGTATGGTAACTCAAAGCATCAGTGATCGTCAGTGCTCCATCCATGGCCGGCAATGCCCCATTTCTGGCCAGCAAGGCATCCTCTTGGCCGGCAAAGGGCTGGCAGCAAACCCCCATGGCCGGTAGGCCACTGGTGTAATCCTCAACAGAGATTTGGTAAGTTGAAGCAGAAAGTTTCTGGGGGTGTGCTCAACTCTACAAACAGAACCTCTCAAGAGCAAAACGGAGGCCTTTTCGGGGAGAAAACCGAGGGGATGCATCTTCCACTTCCCGAGGTGGAGTAGTGGTAACATTTTTTAATGCCTTGCATGCTTAGTTAGTGTGCATTTGTTTTAATTAATTAGTTTACTAGTTGATTAAAGTGTTGTAATAGTTAGCAATTAGTTTTTCTAGTTATTCATTTGATTTGTAATAATTAGCCTAATTAGTTTAAATTAGATTAATTTGATTAGCTTACCTTAAATTAGCTTAGCTTATTCATTCGGATCCTCCTTCGCGAGGGCATAATGTTGTAATAAGTGTGCGTGCGTATATGTATGTCTTCTAACCCCACGTCTTTCTCCCTTTTATTTAATCGCTTTTGATGGTTAGATTAGGGACATGCTTTAATTAGCATATCGCATGCTTGCATCCATTCATTCATATTGCATGCACCGAGGCTCGGGGTATCATTCAAACTACATCACAATTTCAATGTCTTCTTTGAATACATGTTTAACCGCATGTTGTTCAAATCGATTCATGTGCCATATTAGTAGCCGAGCCTGTTAATTTCATTATTGCATATGTTGCATTAGACATTTTGTATAGTTAGGATCATACATCTTTCTAACTAGTTTCTATTTTGGCTTGGAGTACTCGGTAAGTCTTTATACTTTAGCATACTTGCATGAGTGTGATTTCCATATTGCCATGATTAGCATGATTGCGATGAGGCTATGTGCTTAAATGCTAAACTACATGAATGCCTGTGGATGAAGGCTTGTTGTTTGAATTGGAACAATTCAATGAATGAGAGTTTTAAGCCCACTTTGTTGTGGCAAAATCATGTTTTAAGCCCACTATGTTTGGTGGCAAATCCGTATCTTTTAAGTCCACTTGAGGGTGGTAAATTCAAACCATTTTTGCAAACAAACATGAGTTGAGATTGTTTCAATTCTTGCAATTTTAGTCTATACTTGCTTGTGTGCATCACATAGTAATGTTAGTTAATAACCGGAACAAGAACACATAATGTTTATAAAATCGCATATCAGATTAGTAGAGGCCAATCTTTGATCGGGCGAGCGAAGGTGCTCATTTCAGGACCTTCCCCTCGCATACCCAAGTTCCCTAGTCGAGGTAACTTTAGTGATGACGGACACGTGACCTTTGGCACGAGTCAGAGTTTTCTAAATTTTTCTATAATAAAATATTTAGATGCCGACTCTGTATCTGGTAAAACAGTCTAATTTTGACATTATTTGATTGAAAATTGATTTTGTAAAAAGATTTGCTGGATTTGGACTCTTTGGTATTTATCAGTTTCACATTACACTTGTGAGACTAGATTTAGAACCGCGGGAGTCTGAATTATGAGGCCTTTTTTTCAAACCGTTTTCGAAAGGCGGGCGCGCGGAAAAAGGCGAGTCCACACTCATATAATGCCACTAATAACACTTTTTTATTTGATAATTTCTATTTTTCAATACATGAGATTACATGCAATGGATTAGGGATTTTAAACTAATGAGATAGAAAGGGAAAATAGGGAGAAAGGTATCAAACCCTAAAATCAAACCCATTTACAATATTAAACTCATAAAACTCTAGTAATGAAACCATTTCAAACAAACCCATTTCAGAAATGAAGACAAAATTAAATTGAATGGGTAAAATAAACAACCCTAGAACAATATTTCATAGTTGGGGAAATAGAAGAAGGGGTAAAGAGAGAGAGAAAAAGGGGTAGAGAGAGAGAGAGAGAGAGCGAGGGAGCGAACTTGTTAGTGGTGGTGGCGATTCTGATTTGAGGCGTACGAGGACCAACGGTGCTGAGGATGCGCGGTCATGAGGTTTGATCATCGTGAGGTTTGTTGATTTACGATCGTGAGGTTTGCCGAGAGAAAGGTTCTGTGGTTATGGTGTATACACAGAGAGCAAATCTAAAATTATTCCCTCTATAAAATTTTGTGCTTCCACGACTAAATAATTTATTTGTCACGAAATGTATATAAGGAGTAAATAATTTCAAGCCATTTGGCGACTAAATATTATTTTGGTCGTTAAAAAGGGTGCGAAAAATCTGATGCAATTTGCCGACTAAATATTATTTTGTCGGTAAAAGATATAAGACGACAACTAAAAACAATTTAGTAGCCTAAATTATATACTATCATCGACTAAAATTTGTTCAGTAGCCTATGATGGAATATTTAGCGACAAAAATATTTTTTCGTCGCCATTTCTCTGAAAAGAATGTTTTGCCAACTAAAAGTTTGGTCACCAAACATGAAAAATAGATTTTTGTTTTTCCTTCGGTGACTAAATAAATTAAATAGCCAAAAGTAAATACACAATGACTAAAAATTGTTTTCGTCCCCAATTGTCCCATTTTTTGCGACTAAAAATTGTCTTAGTCGCCAATTGGGAAATTTTTAGTGACTAAATGTGTTTCAGTCGCCAATAATCAATATTCACCGACTAAAACTTTGGTTGACTAATAGAATTTCTAATTGCCAATTCCACAACTTTTGGCACCTAAATTTTGTTACTTGTCAAATTTGGTCGTCAAAAGTGTCATTTCCTGTAGTGCTTATAATTCAATCAAACTTCGCTTACTACTTAATTAAACATAACTTATTAATCAATAAAACACTATTTCAATATATTTAAGTTACTAGTCAATAAAATTATACTTATTATTTTATTAAACTTGATCAAAAATTTTTAAAATGTACTTTTTCCACTACAACATATAAGAGTTTTAGAAACAAAATGTTTTGATCTCTAAAAGTGAAAATTTTGTGGCAAAAGACATTTAGGAATCAATTTTCATCGTCATGAGGATAGTTGCTGAGGTCGTCTCGAAAGGTAAAAAATAAGGCTTTTAGCGACAAAATTTTGAAAATGTCACTAATATATAGACTTTTATGGACAAAATAATTTGATCTGAAAATGGTTTATTTTTTGAGACAAAAAATTTGGTCCCAAAAGGCTAATAATTCATCACTAATGTCCAATTTTTGTTACTAAAAATATAATAACGACACTTTTCGCAATAAAATTATTTGGTCCCTAAAAAATAATTTTCTCCCTAAATTTTGGTCTCTAAAACTTTAATTTTTTGTAGTTTTCTTTAAAATTTATAAATTAAAAATATCACATAATGTTAAAATAAAAGAGAGATAGAGACATAGATAAACTATTACCTGAAAATTATCTTCAATTTGTAAAATCTAAATCACCCTCTTTCACTTGTTCCTTGTAAAAAAATATGAAAAAAACACAATCGTATTCATTATGTATGCAAATGAGTAGAGAATTCTTCTATATTTTTTAAATTAGTAGTTAACGTTTTCAAGTGCAGTAGGTAAAAGAAAGTAAAAACTGTATATGTATTTATTTATTACCATTAATAAATATTGGCAAATGAAAAGTCGTTCTAAGTTATTTTATTATATTTTATTTTTAATTTATGCTTTATAATATTTTAGATATTAAAAAATATTATGAAGAAAACTTATGAATTTTTTAAAGAAAAAAATATTATATGAAATGACTTAAGGTTTCTAAATTACAAGATGAAGATATATTGAACAAACGCAATGGATCGTACTTTTAATTATACAAAATTTTCATTAAATTCTTAATACTAACGCCAGTACCAATTTAATAATAATTTTTTTTCTCATTACTAAAATTGTATTTAACTGCTCCTAGTGTCCGCGTCTAATTCATTTTCACTTCATACGCTATATATATATATAGCAGCAGTAGTGGGCCTCTATTTTTTCTTTTTGACAAGTCTATTAAAAAAATCACCAAGGGGTATACCCATTTACCACTGTAGAGTGTCAGCAAAATTCATAATTGATTGGCTCCACAATTTTCAGAAACCAACAATCACTATGAAAAATTAAAGTTTTAGAAATTTAAATTTGGGGGTAAAATTATTTTTTAAGAATTAAATATTTTTATTTCAAAAAGTTTTGTTATTATATTTTTAACAATAAAAATTAGATATTAGTGATTAATTATTATTTTTTTAGGATTAAATTTTTTATCTTAAAAAATAACCTATTTTAGGACTAAATTATTTTATTTCTAAAAATCTATTTATTAGTGATATTTTCAAAATTTTATTGTTAAAAGCCTTATTTTTTATTTTTCGAGACAACTTTTTAGCGACTATACTCGTGACGAGAAAAATTAGTCCCTAAATATCTTTTGTAACAAAATTTTTATTTTTAAAAATTAAAATTTTTAATTTTTAAAACTCTTATATATTATACTAAATTAATAATTTAAAGAAATATTGTTCCACCCTAGAAGGGTTGTCGATTACACTTGCCCCCACATAAGCCGCATCAACTTTAAAATATCTGCTACCTACATAGTAGTACTATTAACAAAACGTGGATCATTCCTTCAACTTTAAAATATCTACTGCCTACATGGTAGTACTATTAACAAAACGTGAATCGTTCCCACAAGAAAACAAAGTGGATAGGTAATGTGTTTGATAAAATGCATCTTTGCTTTATGGTTATTCAGGTAAGTATTTGTTCCCAAAAGGAAAAGAAAAAAAAAAAAGGAGAGGAGTTCCGTTAGTTGTTTAAAGCGGAATTTAAGGGTTAATTTGGTATGTACTAAATAAGTTAAAAAGTCACTATCTTATTTAAGTCACATCATCTTATTTAAATCACATCACTTCTCTAACACATCACATCAAACCCAACCCAAATCCAACCCAAACCCATCAATAAGTCAAAAAGTACACTTTTTTAGGACATTCCAAACCAACCCTAAGACTCATTTCAAAGAATGAATTGTAACTCATTTAAAAATGTAGGGTTTAAAATGATAAAATTAAAAATTTGAGATTTAATTTGTTATTGAGGATAAAGTCTTGGGTTTTTTTTTTTTTTTAAGAAAATAATTTTCTCAATTATTTATCATTATCACTCAACGGTAGAAGTGATAAACGAGCCGAACAGTTAATTGTTCAAGTTTGGTTTGATAATTTTAACGAGTTTCAAAATTTGTTCAAAATTTAATTCATTAAACTTTTGAACTGAACTCAAATGAGTTTTTGTTGAGTCGTGTTCAACTAATTTGGTATTTTTATATAGTTTTAAACTTAGCAAACCAAGCTGAATGAGCAATTTTGAAAATTTTAATAAGTTTTGAAATGTATTCAAACTTTTGTTTTTGTTTTTGTTTTTTTTTTTTTTTGTTTTTTGTTTTGTTTTGTTTTTTTTTTTTTGTTTTTTATCAGCAAAAATAAAACTTTATAGAATTAGAACTAAGGAGAAATCTTTACATCTTACATCAATAAAGATAAAAGAAAGCAGTGCTAATAGCATCATCGTGAACCTTACTCATCCCAACTAGGTTGGTACAAGAAAACCACCCAACCATGTGCTAACACATGCCAAGAGCTAATTGATAAGAGCTCAACCAGCAAAAAAGACAAACCAAGACAAAGGATCACATCAGCAGACATCAGCAGCAGCTGAGCAACACAGAGTAGCACTTCAGCAGCAACAACCCAACAACAGGCAATACATTGATTGCAAAATCCACCCTTGAGAATGGAGGTTCACCAAAGAGACAATATGCAACTATTGGACACACAAATCTTCACACCAGCACACCCCAGCAGATCAACATAGTAGCAGCAACACATCAGCAGCAGACACAACAAAACCACTATCCCCGAAGCAAAGAGATAAACAGCAGCAGCCACAATTCAAAGCCCCCTGATGGATTCCAAATTATACAACAGATCATTGATTGAACAATCCACCCCTTTAGTGTGATACTTCACCAAAAAGGCAATGTGCAACTTGATGGACTCACAAACTTCACACTAGTTAGCCCCTGAACCAGCAAATCTAATTTCATTCCTAGCCTTCCACACAAACCACATAACCACAGATGGTAAGGCATCCCACATACTCTAGAGCATTTTCTTAAATTTAAAACCACTCCACCAATCCAAAAGCTATGTTATATTTTCAAGCACAACCCACACTAAACTCCACCACTTTACCAAGTCAGACCAGATACGCCAAGCAAAATGACAATGAAGTAGAACATGACTCACATTGTCAGCGCAAGAATTACAAAAGCAGCATAGAGAGGAACCACTGGGATCCAGAGCTCCAATATTCTGAAGGAACACAGATGTTTTAAGTCAGTCTCTTCATGCCAACCAACAGATGAATTGCATTTTAAGAGGAAAGATACCCTGCCACAGCAAACTAGGCACCAGTAAACTTAATCTGATAGTGCAGGAAAGCCATTTATAAGCTAATCTCACTGAATAAACCCCTGAGGCACCAAAAGTCCACACAAATTTATCCTCAACACCAGATCTTAACACTGGGCTAGAATTAAGCAATTGAACAAGAGTAATGAGGTCTACAGATTCCCAGGAGTAGAGGTTTCTTCTAAAGTTAAACACATATCCATTAGAAGAAGTCCTTTACTCAAAATATCAAAGACAGAGGCTTCTTTATCCTGTGAGAGCATAAACAGCCTAGAGACAGCCAACTTTAAACAACCAGCACTGATCCATGAGTCATTGCAAAAAAAGCATCTATTACCATCTCCTAAATCAATTCTAATATAAGAGTGCAAAAAATCAAAGAAGATAAGCTTAGATGCAACTACTGACAATATGTCAGTCCATACTCTAGAACCACTGATCTGGATATCAGTTGAAGGCAACCAAGATTGTGGATCATACTTATATTTATTATAGATAATGTCTTTCCAAAGAGCCTTCTCCACACACCCAAGCCTCCTCCACCACTTAGCTAGAAGACACAGATTCATATCTCAAATCCTTCTAATACCAAGACCACCAACTCTCAATTCTTTAGTAACTTCAGGCCACTTAACCATATGAACCTTTTTCTTAAGATCAGATCCCTCTCATAAAAAGAAAGCCTGAATTCTATCAAGTTCTTTAGCAACTCCTTCAGGTATCTTGAACAAAGATAAATAATAGACAAGAAGACTGCTTAACACAGATTTGATCAAAGATAATCTTCCTCCAAAAGATAGGTGCCTTCTATTCCAGCTGGCAAGCTTAACTTTAAATTTCCTAACAACAGAAGCCCATGTTGATTTGAGTCTAGGACTAACACTAAGAGGTAGACCCCAAAAAAAAATAAAAAAAATAAAATAGGAAGCACACCTTTGGAACAATTGAGTATATCAGCATACTGGTCCATAATGACCTCTTCTATACCAACTCCAATAACCATACTTTTACTATAATTAATCTTGAGGCCAGACACAACTTCAAAACATCTTAGCAGCCTCTTAATGCAAAGAATTTCCTCCTGATTGGCCTCACAGAATAAGATGGTGTCATCCGCAAATTAAAGGTGTGATACCTTAATCAATTCATTCCCAATAATAGCCTCATTAAAGAGTCCCAACTCTCTAGCCCTCAAGATCAAAATATTAAGGCCTTCCACAACCAGATTAAATAGAAAAAAGGGAGAAAGGATCCTCTTGTCTTAAACCCCGTTCAGCAATAAACTCATCTATAGGGCTGCTATTGACTAAGACAAAAATTCTAGCATTGGTAACACAGCTTTGAATCCAACTCCTCCATTTGTGGCCAAATTCAAAACTATCCATCAAATTAAGCAAGAAGCTCCAATTTACACAATCATACGCTTTTTCAGAGTCAAATTTAATAATCACACCTTTTCTTCTTTTTACTTCGCCACCAATCCAACACCTCATTTGCTACAAACACCCCATCAAGGATGAATCTCCCCCTCCAAAAAAGTTGACTGGGAAGGGCTAATAATAGAAGGAATAATTAACTTTAACCTACTAGGGAGCACTTTTGCTATAATCTTGTACATGGAGCCAATAAGACTAATAGGTCTGTAATCATTGAGGCTACTTGGATTATCACTCTTAAGAATAAGAGCAATAAATGAAGAAATAAGACCGGAGGCCAGCTTCCCATTAGCAAAATACTCTTTGAAAAATAACACGATATCCCATTTCATAAAATTCCAACACTTCGTAATAGCCAAAAGATTAAAACCATCTGGCCCAGGGGGCTTATTCCCATCACAAACCTTCAAAGCATTCCACACCTTAGCCTCTGTGAACTCCTTCTCAAGATTAGAAACTTGGAAACCAGCTAAGGTCTAAAAGACACCCCCTATTCTGTGCCTGACCTTCCAAGATTCTGAAAAAGCACTCTTGAAATGATTCCAAACCTCTTTTTTTACTACTGCTGGTTCATCAACCACCACCCCATTAGCTACCACTGAGTTAATGAGGTTAATAATCTGTCTGCACTTAACCATCAAATAGAAAAACCCTGTGTTCTTATCACCTCTAAGAGCCCAATCTTGTCTGGATTTTTGGAGCCAAAACCACTCAACCCTCTTCCTTAATTTCCAAATTAACTCCCTCAACTTTGGTCTTCTAGATCTCTCAACAACCAATAACTCACTAGACTCAACTAGCAAGTCCAGCTGATAGAACTCCTCTTTAGCAAGTTTCAGCTAGGATGTAATGTTACCAAACACAAATACATTCCACTCCTTGAGATGCTTCTTTAAAGAACCCAATTTTTTGGACAACTTATAACCAGCCCACCATTCAAACCCTTCTTCAAGCCAAACCTTTTAGCCATAGGCAAAAAATCAGAATAGAGAACCCAACAGTTCATAAACCTGAAGGGTTTAGGTCCCTAATCCCTATTGTCCTTGTTCAGAATAATAGAACAATGATCAGACACAGTCCTAGGTAGCCCCCAACATTTAAAATTGAAAACAGCAAGCCACTCATAATCAAATATGAACCTATCAATGTGACTCCATTTTCCATTCTCACTGGAATTGCTCCAAGTAAACTTTCTCCCTAACATTGGCAGCTTGACCCTCCCAAGATTATCAATGAACTCATTAAAGTCGTGCATACCCACACTTCTCCTGGAGCAACCTACCATTTCACTTATGCTCCTAATCTCATTAAAATCACCCCCAATGCACCAGGGCTTGGGAAACAATGGTTTGATCTTAACAATCAAATCCCATAATTCTCTTCTCTTGACAACTTCATTAGAAGCATAAAGATTAACTAACACACCATCAAAATCAGATTTAATTTTTCCAGCTACCATAATAAAATTCCTAGAGCAACAACTATCTTGAAGCATTAAGATTCCAAGATTCCAAACACAAAAGTCCACCAGCAGAGCCAATCGCACCTGCTTCCAGAAAGTCAAAGCTATCAAAAGGCCAAATGGATCTCACCATATTAGAACTGATAACTTCTCTCTTAGTTTCTTGAAAAAACACCATATCCACCTTTTCATCTTTAAGAACTTTCCTAATCTTCCTCCTTTTGACCTCCCTTCCCAAATCTTTGACTTGCTGATTCCTCCTTTGCTCGATCCTTGCCAAATCTTTCCTCTCCAATTCAACAATTTTGTTAAGCACAACATCTTCCTAAGCATCAAAATCAATACCTAAAGCTTTACCCAATTGCACAGTTGCTTGAGCTTCATTAAGAATAATTCTCCTACTGCTAGAACCTGACTTTGAAGATGAAGCCAATGAAAATGTCGCAATTGCAGCTTTAAGGGTGGCTCCCTTATTAGAAATGGTCAATTGATTTCTACTCCTCTAGCCCAGGAGGTCTCATAACATCCTGAATCAATTTCACTAGATGAGGATTCTTATATCCCTTTTTGTCATCCCTAGGCTGAAATTTGGCCTTCGATTGAACCTTATTGACAACACCAACGATGCTCCCAGAGATGCCTTTCTCCACCGACTCAAATGAACTACCCTCTATGGCCTCAGCCTCCAGATGTTTCCCAATGATAGAAGGCTCAACCTCGATATTCTGGCCTACCTCCTCTATATCAGTAATAGCACATCTTTTACCAAGATGAGGCCCAACAAAAGAGGGCTCACCCGGTACAACTTCTAAAGTCAACCCTTGTTGAGGCCCAATTGACTTACTAATGCTCCTCATGAAGCCCATTTGAGACCCAACAAGACCCAAATCATTAACAAGCCCTACACAATTCAAAAACTTACTCCACTTATATTGACAATCAACCCGTTGAACATCATGCACCGAGCATGATTCATTCACAGCTGAAACCGAGTCCCAGTGACCGTGCATGCCAGTTGCTTCAACTCCAACTACCTCATGGGAAGAATAAAACTGCACCTCCTCATCATTACCTACTGTCGCTTCAAACCTCTGCACCTTCTTACTCCTGCCACCGACAACTGAAGATTTCGACCGATGATTGGCAAGCGAACGGAGACCGCACTTCTGGTCCATTTCCTTTGCGAAATCCAAGCTTACCTGCCCCTCTTTCACCGAAACAACAAACTGCTTATTATTACACTCCACATACACCATAGAGTTAATTGTCTCCATAACTGTAGTATGCACTAGTATTCTCCCACAAACCAGTGATTTTGAATCCAAGGAATCAACTCTGATGATATCTCCCCACAAGTTGCCAATCCTCTGAAAAGTACTTGGATTCCACACATGGAACGGAATGCCAAAACATTGTAGCCAAACAAGACAAGAGGGTTCTAATAAAAAGTCCTCCCCCTAAGATCGAATCTCATCACACAAATCCTGGATAATCACAACAACCGACCTGAAATCCTCATCCAATTCATCCTTGGATCCAAACGAGATTAACACAATGTTACCACCTCCAAAGCAAATAAAAAAAATTAGGATTATAGTTTTTCACCAATACTTCTAACCTGCCCACCAAAGACAAGGACTTCAAACGAACAATCATAGTTCTATCTAACCAATCACTACCATCCTCTGAAACGAAAACCTTCAAACGACTAATGTCTTCACCACCTCCTTGTTTCACAACATCCGCAAAGATTTTACCTCCCTTAACCGTAGTGATCTTGCTATTAACCTCTGGGGTCTTGACATAGCCACCCAATGACACTACAGTACTTCTAAAACAGCTTTTCGATCCTTGCTTTTGTCATAGTGTGCAAACTTAACCTTCAGCTCTTTTTTTTTTTTTTTTTTTTTTTTTGATCAGCAAAAAAACTTTATTGATGAAGAAACATACATTACATATGAGAGTACATCAATAAAGAGGTGGAGGAGCATAATGCATCACAGCGACACTAAAGGTTGGCAAGAAACCAACGCAGAACCAAAAGGAAACAAAGAAAAACCCCAGAGTCTGCAGAAAGGACTCAAAGCACAAACTGCAAAAAAAGAGAACAATCTGCAGAAACAGGACCACAAGCCCAACCTATGCTTAAATACAAAGCATAGCAGCCAAGCCAACCCTCACAAACTGCCACCCAATATTCATTATACAGTAACCTTAGCCAAGACAGTCCATACCCTGATGATGATGAAGAATAATCTCCAGAACTGAGTATACCACAGCTGGGCTAAATGCTCTGACCCACAAAGCCATTCCCACTTTGATGAAAGCACACAAACTTAGTTTGATCAACAGGAGGACACAAGGCAGACAACACCATTCTGCAGAAACAGGACCACAAGCCCAACCTATGCTAAAATACAAAGCATAGCAGCCAAGACAACCCTCACAAACTGCCACCCATAATTACCCTAATGATGATGGAGAGCAATCTGGGCTATATGCTCTAACCCACAAAGCCATCCCCACTTTGATGGAAACACAAGGCAGAAGCAAAGCTGAAGCAGCCAAGTCACTCCTCACAAACCACCCCCCAATGAGTAAAACAGTAACCTTAGCCAAGGCAGACCATAACCTGATTAAGATGGTGAACCAACTCATTGACCGAGTAAACCATAGCAGGGCTATAAGCTTTGACCCACAAAGCAATCCTCATTTTGATGGAATCACTCAGACTTTCAACATCAGCATGAACCTTATTAAAAATACAATCATTCCTCTGTTTCCATAAGGACCAGAGCACTGCCAGAGGAACAACATTCCAAATTAACTTCAGCTGCTTTGAAAGTTTCCAACCAGACCACCAGTTAAGTAGGCTGCTCACAGTCCCAGGAGTTACCCAGTGAATACTCCACCAACTAATAATCTTAGACCATATCCTCCAGGAAAAGGGGCAAAGCAACAGCACATGGATACCACTCTCCACCTCTCCATTACAAAATATACAATTGACAGAAAAACTAGCATTTAAAACACCAATTCTTCGAAGATAGCTACAGGACCACATGGATACCACTCTCACACCAAACCCCGTTTGTCTTCTGAACTGCAATCCCCGCTGCAACTTCGCAATCATACCTAACAAATCCAAACCTCATCCCCACATTGCTACTTTTGTAGGGTATAAACACATGGCAGACAACTCCGAACGTGGAATACATCCTAAACAACCTTTTCGGGCCCATCTCCGTAGGCAAGTTATCCACAAAAATTGTAATAAGGTTACTGCCGAAAACCCTATGATTTTGACCCTACGCCCATCCCCTATAAAGAACTGGTTGCTATCCACCGCCGAAACTCTTACACTCCATCTTCCGTTTGCACACGATGCTTAGTAAAAAGATATGCAGCTAATCAAAATGTATTCAAACTTGACTTATTTACTTAACAAACTGAGCTCAATAGAACTTTTAATGAGCTGAACACGAGTTGAGTTTGAGCTGTTTGATTCGTTTATCACCCCTACTCAACATGACAAGTTAACCGAAATGGATTGAACATTGGCATTGGCATTGGCATTGACATCATACCGAGAATGAGATGGATTCTCTCTAGGTCACTTTAGCTTAATTTGTTTAGGATGAACGAAAGAGGGAAAAAAAAAATTAACTTTTATGATTTTGTTTAGCTTGAAAATAGTTTAAGGTAATTTTTTTGTACAACCCATATTAGCATTGTAACTAATTTTTAATTTTTTGTAAAGAAAACACAAGAAAATTTGAATGTTTAAGTTATTTATAACTAAATTTTTAAATTTTTATATCTTTTTCTTACAAAATTTTCATCTGAATAAAAGGCTTGCAAGAAAATATATTTTCTTTTTCATTTCTTTTCTTTCAGTTTCACTTTCTCTAAAATTTTCTTTTGGGCATCATAAGTCCTATCTTGATAATTTGAACTGCATATTTTTTAAACCACAACTTGTAAATTATACATAAAAAAATCTTGTTGATTTGATTGCCATAACCACGTTAGTTTATAACATTTATTTACAAAAAAATGAATGACAAATATTATTCCAAATCTAAGTCATATTTTTTTTAGAGATAAATACAATAAATAAAACGTGATTATTGTTATCGAATCAATCTAATTTTTTTTATGAATAATTTACATACTGTGTTCTAAAAATGAATTGTTCAAAGGAAAATATTTCAGACCTACAAAAAAACATTAAGAATGTGGCCTATAATGAAATAGTATGATAGTTGTCAACTTTTGATTAGTTACATACTCAATAATATGAGATCAATTTTTTTTGCCACATCATTATAGGTGAATTTGTGAATCTAAAATGTGGGTCTCTAACATTATTTTGTTCAAATTATTAAGATAATATTCATAATAGATTTCACAGACGCAAATAAACAGTTCAATCTACTATAGATGGGGGAGAATTTGGTTCTTATGAAAAATGTAGTGCTTAAATTAATAAAATTAAAACTTAAAGGTTTAAAGTTTAGGATTTATAATGTGTGATAATAAAAATAAGTAAATAAAATATCCACAGTTGAAGTCGTGAGGCATGGCTCGCGTGTAATGAGAAAATACCTTTCTCAGTTCAGTAATGCTAGGTATCATGAAAATTTTTTCATGAAAATAATCATGAAAGCTTTGTGACCCTTGGATTACATTTAGAATAAAACACCACACAGTAATCAAGGTAATCCAAGGATCATAAATTTTTCATGATCATTTTCATGACAAAATTTTCATGATCCCTAACTTTCCCCTTCTCAGTTCATATATATATTCTCACACGTGGAGGCCCTCTATGTTCTACTCTTGTAGTGTTTATAGCAAAGCAAAATATTAGAGACAAGCATGGAGATGAAGGTTGAGATGGTAGCTAGAGAAATCATCAAGCCATCTTCTCCCACTCCCAATCAATTTAGAATTTACAAGCTCTGTTCTAGGGATCAATTCTCTCCCCATCATTACATCCCAGTTGTTTTCTTCTATGTCAACCCTACTCGTGATGTGAATCACGAAGAGATGGTTAGCATAAGATCCCAACGCTTAAAGGAAACTCTCTCTGAAACCCTCACTCGCTTCTACCCACTTGCCGGAAGACTGAGAGACAATCTCTTTATCGATTGTAACGACGAGGGTGTTGATTATTTCGAAGCTCGAGTCACCCACTGCCGTCTCTCAGACATTCTTGAGCAACCGAAAGCTGAAGAAATGTACTGTTTATTTGAACCCGACCCCAAAGACTTTAACAAGAACCCTCTGTTATTCGTTCAACTTTTTTTTTTTTTTTTTTTGTTGATAACTTAGGTATCCCCAACCTTCCGATTTTTAGGGAAGCCAGGACTATTCCTAAGGGATATTTAGCCGGTGGGAAGCCGGACACCCTTGCACAAACTGCTGCAGGCACTCACCCAGTGGGGAATCGAACCTGGGACATGCGCCTGACCCACACATCCCAGGCAACGCCCTAACCACTGTTATTCGTTCAACTTAACTTCTATCCATGCGGCGGAAAGGCACTCTGTGTGCTTATGTCTCACAAGATCGCCGATGGAGCCGCGTATGCCGCCTTCGTTAAGGCCTGGTCCGACATCGCCCTCGGGTCATCTGAGACTATTGTCCCAGATTTCATTGCTGCCTCGTCTCGCTTCCCACCGAGAGAGGACTGGCCGGTGTTGTCAATGACGTTGGTGCACATGACCGAGAAGATTGTCACAAAAAGGTTTGTGATCGACGCGTCGAAAGTTGCTACCCTCAAGGCCAAAGCGACCAGCAGGGGCGTGCTGCGTCGAGGCTATCACTGCGGCCCTCTTGAAATGCGCCGTGACTGCATCCCGATCATATGCCCTTGGACTTGAAATTGACGTTTCAAGTCCTAAGGCATATGCATTGACAGGGGCTGTCAACATACGCACAAGGCTTGAGCCACCCTTACCAAAATATTCTTTTGGAAATATAACTGGATTGTTGTGGGCAATGAGCGAAGACGGTGGTGTGAAAACAGACTTGCCACGCTTGGTTTGTCAGCTGAGGAATTCGGTTCAACAGTCCGCTGATAACAATTTCATCGCTGAAAACACAAAACTGTTGAGACTCAACGAAGATGCTGTGAAGGTGTATCGCCATAGCAGTTGGTGTAGGTTTGGTCTATACGAACTTGATTTTGGGTGGGGGAAGCCAACATATACGACTGTTGTTTTATTTGGTGCCCCAGCCGGAATTGGATTGTTGGACACGAGATGGTTATCGAATAGAAGTGTGGATGACTTTGTTGAAAGAAGACATGGCATGGCCTTGTTTGAAAGTGACCAGGAGTTGCCAGCTTTTGCCTCGCCGAACCGAAGTGCACTAAAAAATTGATCAATTAATAATAATAATAATAATAATAATAATAATGTTATGATGATCAGAGTTATTAAGAATAAAGTCTTGTAAGTTGTTGGGTCATGCATATGTCTGATTCCTTTCTTTCAAGACTCCAACGTTGTTTGATATTTGCCTAGGTTACTCAAGTTGGTCTAGGTGGGAGATTAGTCATTTGTGGATGATTGTAAGACATTAATGTTGGATTTATTTTCTGGTATGGTTCAATGGCCTATATATTTTTTACATGTTTTATTTTATTTGGACTCCACAATTAGGTAAAGTTCAGTAATTAAAATTTTAAATATTGGATAATTATTCTTCTAAGATAAGAAGGAAACCTTGATGGACAAAAATTATTTTAATAGAGTTTATCTGGCCTTCTTCTTTGTTCTATATAACGATGAGTGACTCCCTTTTTATAATTGTAGTATTTTTTCATCACTCAAAGTTTTATAGTCATTCTAATTAAGAGAAACAGACAGAAGAAGGTGAGTCAAGAATTTAAGGTTCAACTATTAGGATATTTTCTCAACTTCTCTAATTTAATGGCTGACAAAGATATGTTCATTTTATTCTTGAGATGTATTGAACTCAAGATCCTGTTCCGCATTATTATTATGGTTCATGTATATTAGTTGTTTACATGTGGTATCAGAGCCTTACTTTTGTGAATCATTACACATTAAAATAATAATATATTTATCAATATTGTTATTACTAGTGGTAACTCGTGCTATACACAAGACTTTATAAATAAAAAAAAAAAAAAATCATTATCTTGTGGTATACATGAAATTTATAAATTAACTTTTACATTTATAACTTTTTAAATTATTAGTTTAAAAACATTAAAAATATATATATTTAGTGAAATTTTGATAATTTATATTAAAAAAAAGTTGATTAAATGAGATTAAATGAGTTATAACATACCTCTTCTTATTATGAAAATCTATAAATTTAAAAGTTATAATTCAAACAAATATACAATTCTATTATTAAATATGAAGTAAAGTGATATTTAACAATAATTAATATGATGTTTCTATTATTAATCCAATAATTTAAGTTATATATATTTTTTTAATTTCAATTTCATAACTAAAAATATAATATGAATATAATACACACACAGATTTTCAGTCTTTAAAAATAAGAATGTTTCAAAATATTTTCAAATTTTCATCATTTTCTTTTAATTTTTTTTAATCTAATTTGATTTTAAATTTGTATAAAATTTTTGATTTGAAATGAATTATTTTAACTTTTTCATCAATTTTTTAAAAGAATTTTCATTCTTATCCCAATTTTTTTTCTTTTCACCAATTTTGATGAAAATAATTCAATTAATTGGAAATATAGCGAAATAACATCTTAAAATAGTCAAAGTTTGAGTATGTGGTTGGTTGAAATGTATAATTTAATTAATTCTGTTCTCATATTTATATAAAAATTGACACTTATAGCTACATCATTATAAGTTGGATTATGGGAAAAAAATTTAAGGTGCCAAACATTTTCCATTTGTAAATATTCTACATATTAAAATAAGAAAAAAAAATGTCTGGCTTTTGGATATGATTTTATTAGTTTTGTTTTATGGACATAAACAATTGATATTTCAATTTAAAAAAATTAAAAAGTAAAAAAAAAAAAAAATTGATTGGGTTTTTTAGAGATAAAAGAAACCATCTAACTCTTCTATATATTATTTAAGATGGACTATTTTAATCACATAAAAAAAAATAAGAATTATATTTAAATATTATCCCTATATATTATGCTATTATATACAACTATAGAGGTAACAAATTAACTATAATATATATCAAAAGTTATATTAGCTTTCATTTTCAATTTATTGAATTATAATTAACAAACTAACAAATAGCAGTAATGGCATAATGGGATAGAAAGAGGATAAAAATAAAGAACACAATGATATTTAAAAGTTTTAAATTTATATAGTTATACAAAAATCTAATGTTATAGTAAAATCTTGAATTCTCAATAAATTTTCACATTTTATATAAAATAAAATGATAATAAAAAATAAAAAATTTGATTCCCAGTTTTTTATTTCAATTTTATGGTCTTCATTGAAGAAAACAAAACGCGATCAAAATCCTTGGCACAGAATGAATATGGATATTTCGATTGTAACCATAATCACCAATAATTCTTCTCCACCATGCAAATCTGCAAACAAACACGTAAATCTCACTAAAACTGAAACCAACACAAAATCAACAACAGATAAAGAGAATCAATCAGGGAAAAGAAATAAAATTAGAAAAACTAATAAATTTATTGAGTGTGAGAATGGTACCTCCAACAACTTGGACCTCACTTAACCCAATCCATTAGCTTATCTGCCAGTACTTGCGAAGTCTAAGAGTTAGGATGACTAATCAGATTATTCTTTAAATAAGACTTGAAAATTGATTAATTTGTCTCATTATGTGATTTAAAATTTTGATAGTGTGGAGGAGTAGGTTTTGGAAATACTCTTGGTTCTTGGAGGGCGTCCCTGATCTTCTGATTGCCATCTGAAAAAGGGATTAACACTCTGGTCGGGAGTGTCGGAATTAGCACTCCGACGGACAAATTAGTATAGGTCTGATGTTTGGGTCAGTTCTCACATACCTTTCTTTGGTTGATACTCTTCTATTTATATTTGCTTTTGGGCCCCAGGGTCGGGCTCACTCTTAATTCATCGTGTGATTGTTCATTTAGCCCCTTCTGCCCTATGCCAATTCCCACTCGGCTTTTTGTTCAACTGGTTCTATGGCCGATTAGACTATTCGGCGTTTGGATCGTATAGGACGGAGCCAAATATAATATATATCTTGATTTTCTAAGTGTGTACTCGGCCTCTCTGCATCTACCGATATTCGGCTCCCACAGATAGATATATATCAGAAAAATAGAAAATTACTCAATCATAATTGAAATTTAGATATTGTTATATTTTTTTGAGATTTATATTTAAATTCTTATCTTTTTATTTTTTTATTTTTGTGTGCTTTCTATTTTTTTTTTAAATTTATTTAAAATGGAGTTGTGGGTTTCTATTTTTTTTTTAAAATTTAATTTATCTGTGGTTTCTGTTTGTTTTTAATTATTATTATTTAGGTATGTTATAATGTGAGTTAGATATGTGATAGACATGTAAGTTTTATTGATTTAAAGTATGATGGTGGGAGATATTTTCAAATTAAATTTATTCAAATAAATTTTAAAAATTTTTAAAATTTAAACTTGGATATTGAGATGCAAAAGAAAATTTTTAACTGAATAAATAAAAATTAAATTTATTAATTTTATCTGTTTGTATATCTGATTTTTAGTGTTTTTTTTTTATGTTATAATATAATATATAAGATATAGATAGATATCCACAAATTTCATGAAAAATATTATTTGATTTTTTGGAGAAGAGAGAAAGAAGGCAAGTTTTAATTTTTTTTTTTTTTTTGGAAATCAAAGCGAAAGATTATAAAATATTTCTGTTATCTTTCCATTTGAAATCCTTAAATTAAGGGATAATTATTATTTCTCAAATAAATAAATTAGCCAATAATTTTTTTATTCTATTTTATAAATTGAAAATTCTATAATTTTAGAAAATTGATTAACTTGTCCCATTAAGTGATTTAAAATTTTGATAGATATGCATGAAAAAATAGATAATTATATGACAAAATAATAATTTAAATTTAGATATTATTGTATGTTTTTGAGATTCATATCTAAATTCTTATCTTTTTTATTTTTGTGTGGTTTCTTTTTTTTTTTAATTTATTTTAGACGGAGTTATGGGTTTCTATTTTTTTTTAATTTTATTTATCTGTGGTTTCCATTTGTTTTTAATTATTATTATTTAGGCAAGTTATGACATGAATTAAATATATGATAGATATGCGAGTTTTGTTGATTTAAAGTATGATAGTGGAAGATATTTTCAAATCAAATTTGTTTAAATAGACTTTATGGATTTTTAAAATTTAAAAATCGTTGTGTCGATTTATGGATTTTCAAATCAAAGACAAATCGACACAACGATTTTTACGTGGAAAAACCACAATTGGATACCTCTAATTGTGATCAAAAAACCACGGGCAACTGCCACAAGACAATCCACTAAAAAGAATTAAAGGAATTACACAGGTATACTCTCAATTACCTAGCGAATCCACAACGCCTAATTGAACCAACCTCTATGTGCCTCTTCCAACCCCATCTTCACCACGGAATTGTTTTTCTGATGAGCCACTCCGGATTCCACCAAATCTTCAGGCTCGAATTCTTCAGAATCCACAACTGAAGAACAACTCTCTCTTTTGTGTATAACAAACAAACCTTTGAAGTACTTTCTTTAAACCATGAGTTGAATACTCAATAAAAACATTAAAGAAAACTTAACAAAATATCTCCAGATATAACCCTTAAGAACAAAAAAGAAGATCTGGAGAGATTCAATGAATGAATCAATGAATAGCCTAGATTTGGGAGAAACCCAACTATTTATAGAAAACCAAAACAATCCTAGTTGGGAAAGAAAACCAACTTCTTGTAGAAAATCAACTTCTTGTAGAACTCCAAAGTAATCATGTTTTTGAAGGAAACCAACTTCTTAAAGAACTCTTATTACAACCTTGGTTTTGATCCATGGAATTTGACAACAAAAAGTCCTAACAATCTCCCCCTTTGTCAAATCCTGTATAAAACCAATCTAAAACAAATTTCCTAACAAAATCTCTCAAGCAGCACCACCAACTATGAATCAACACTCAAATCCATGCTCTTGAACAATTATCCTGAAATAAAATAACCACACACAAGCCAACCAAAATATGTGGAACTGGATTAAATAACAAAACATAAATCAATCCATAAACAAAATACTAACAATCCAACTGTACCAAAGAAGGATATAAGCAAAAGTAAAAACACTGTACCATCAACCAAACTACTGTACCATCAATATACATCAAACACTGGTAATGATGAACCAAACTCCCCCTCATTAAAAACAACTACAAACACTGAAAACAGTGAACAAATAATATGGTGGAGCAAGCATGGAATTTCAGATTTGTACCATAAAACACACAAGACTATCCAAGAAGCACAATTACTTGAAAACACAATGTGCACAGTCTGTAGAAGATTCCTCATGAAAGAAAGTAATGCATTATGTGAAAAGCATAGATCCCATAAGAAAAGTGTGTGTGTGACTCTTGGAGTTCGACAAACACAAGATTCAAATCCTAGAGGTAATATAAAAGCTGGACCTCCGACAAGAGAATCTAAGCATAACTAAGGAAAGTCAAACCACTAGGAATCAAGGGGTATTTGGTGAGTAAAGGCGAAGGCTCCCCCTCAATGAATGAATCCTTTAATTTTTTTTTCCTTTTTTTTTCACATCTTTTTCTTTTTCTTTTGCATATTTTTTCTTCTTTTTCTTTTTCTTTTTCTTTTGCACACTCATTGGCGGCTGACACGCTCAAGAGTATGGAAACCGAACAAGAGAAGCATGGATATAATAAGAATAGCCTGGTTGGTGACTCTGAGGTAGCCTTTTTCTCATGCCTGGACTACAAAGAATATAGGGGAAAGCCATAGAGATGCAAAAAGATGGAAGGTGGTTAAGAGACTCAACATCACCCATGATATGCTAGTATAGGTCAATTCCTCTAGAAAAGCAAAAGATACAATGTCAGAAGTTTATAAAAAATAATCACTAAGGCGGAAGACTCCCATATTTGCTAATCCAAGAGTGTGTACAGAATGAGACACACTAATCAAAAAACACACACTCCAAAATGAGTAATGACCACAGAAAGTACGCATATATTAACATGTAATGGTTATTCTCATAAATTCCAATATGCACCAAGGACATCTCACAAATTTCAAGCTTGCAAAACCATACTAAGAAAATCTTTTTGGGTTTTTATTTTTTTAAAACAAAGCAAGACAAAAAACGAACATGCACACAAATCAAACAAGATCTCATTCTAAAAGAATTTTTTTTAAAAAAAAATAGAACGACGTGCTCTGATACCAATTGAAAAATCTAGAAACCTCCTAGATGTTGATTTGTGATTATGTATCAATTTTAAGCAGAATATAACAATCCCAATCAAACAATCAAAGACAAATCGACACAACGATTTTTACGTGGAAAAACCACAATTGGACACCTCTAATTGTGATAAAAAAACCACGGGCAACTGCCACAAGACAATCTACTAAGAAGAATTAAAGGAATTACACAGGTATACTCTCAATTACCTAGCGAATCCACAACGCCTAATTGAACCAACCTATATGTGCCTCTTCCAATCCCATCTTCACCACGGAATTGTCTTTCTGATGAGCCACTCCGGATTCCACCAAAGCTTCAGGCTCGAATTCTTCAGAATCCACAACTGAAGAACAACTCTCTCTTTTGTGTATAACAAACAAACCTCTGATGTACTCTCTTTAAATAATGAGTTGAATACTCAATAAAAACATCAAAGAAAACTTAACAAAATATCTCCAGATATAACCCTTAAGAACCAAAAAGAAGATCTGGAGAGATTTAATGAATAAATCAATGAATAGCCTAGATTTGGGAGAAACCCAACTATTTATAGAAAACCAAAACAATCCTAGTTGGGAAAGAAAACCAACTTCTTGCAGAACTCCAAAGTAATCCTGTTTTTGAAGGAAACCAACTTCTTAAAGAACTCTTGTTACAACCTTGGTTTTGATCCATGGAATTTGACAACAAAAAGTCCTAACAATATAAATATTTATATTTGTTATAGATTTTTTTTTTTTTTGATATACAAATTGTTTCTTTTTAGATTTTTTATAAAAGTAATTTAGCAATTCCATCACTAACCATTGTGCATGAAAAAAGTTGAAAATGATATTGCAGTAACTATGAAAGAAGTCAAAAAGGCTTATGAGTTGGGAGAAGTCAATAAATGCTAGTTTTTTTTTTTAATCAAAAAATTAGAAAATTAATAGTGAGATATTGGAGCTCTCACAAGACTTGTGGATTAAAAATTAATAGTTTTATAACAAGAGTTTAGAACTTTTAGGAGGTTTCTCATTAGAAACCCTTATCCTTATATAAGATATAGATATAGATATAAATATAAATATTTATATTCGTTTTAATTTTTTTTAATATACAAAATATTTTTTTTAAAGATTTTTTATAAAAGTAATTTAACAATTCTATCATTAACCATTGTAGACGTCCCCGAACGTCGCAAGAGGGAATCCCCTATTTTGTTTGTTGGGGCTCACTACAATTCTAGACTCAATATCACGGTCCTGTATCTAATCTCGCAGAGTGCAATGCAAGACCGATGAATCATCAAAGAGTCAAAATCCGGTAAATCGTTTTGAAAAACAGATTTTTAGAAAGAAGTGCCAAACATGGACTGTTTTTCCAAATACAGAGTCGCCACCTAAATATTTTATTTTGGGGGAATTTAGGAAACCCTGACTCGTGCCAAAGGCCACGTGTCCGTCATTACCAAAGTTGCCTCGGCTCGGGAACTTGGGTACGATTGGGGAAGGTCACTTCGTGAGCACCCCTGTTCGCCCGATCAAAGATCGGCCTCTACTAACCATGATATCGAGTTTTGAAAACATTATGTGCTCTTATTCAGGTTATTAGCCTAGATTTACTATGTGATGTGCACAGCATACAAGTATAGACTAGATCGCCTGAGTTGGAACAAAACATTTCATGTTTGTTTTTGAAAGCGGTTTGCTACTCGCAAGTAGGCTAAAATGCGGATTTTGCCACCCTCAAGTGGGCTTAGAAAACATGGTGATTTGCCACTATTAAGTGGGCTTAAAACTCGCATTCAATGAATTGTTCCAATTCAGATAATCCAACCTTCATCCACAGGCATTCAGGCAGGTATATCACATAAGCACATAGCCTCATGGTAAGTATGCTATCATGGCAGTCACTCACACGCATGTAAGGATGCTAAAGCATAACCACTTACCGAGTACTCCAAGCCAAAGAAAGAAGTTAATTAGAAAACATACATGGATCCTAACTATGCTGAGATGCCTAATGCAACACATGCAAAAATGCAACTATAATAGGCTCGGCTATTCTAAGAATGGTATATGAGATGCTACAGCTAACACGTATTCAACTTGGAATTGAAATACAATGCAGTTAGTATGATGCGCCGAACCCGGTGCATGCAAGACAGATAAATGGATGCAAACATGCTAGCATAAGTATGCTAATTGAAACTTGCTCTAATCTAACCATCATAAGCTGATAAATAAAAGGGAGAAAGACGTGGGGTTGGAAGACATACATCACACACACGCACACTTATTACAATAATTGTGCCCTCGTTCGGAGGGTCCGAATAAATAATACAGTCCGAATAAATAATTAAAGTCCGAATAAATAATTAAATATTACAAAACCCTAATTAATTAACAAATAACTAGGAAAGCAAATAAATTAGCGTGCAAGTCTATGGATCGCCCCAGCTCTGCTCCGAATGATGAAAGATGCATGCTCGAGTCACCTCGTCGGAAAATTCCTCACGATGCCCCGATTTGCCTCTGTTTGCAATTAATCCTGGAATGCTGTGCAAAGCTCTAGAAGGCTGCTGATTTCTAGTTTGCTACAACAGAGAGCAAGAAAGGGGCATGGCAAAGTATTTTCACATATGTATGCACATCTCGATCCTCGTGCCACCAATTACGCATCTCGATGCAAGATGGCCAAGGAGTCGAATTGCACGATTCGATGTGAAATGAATGCGCATGACAACATAACAAGGCCTAGACTCCATCATGGGTAATCCAGAGTGTCGGCGACTGGGAATTGAGGCACGTTCCGTCACTTCGGGTACGAAACGTCCCTCGTTTCCCGTGTTTGGGCCAACTCCTATCCCAAACACAATGCAATGAGATGGCATACACAATGCGACTAACATGCAACCTAGCATACGCAATGCTATTGACTAAAATGGCATACATAATGCACGTGACACAACATGGCATGCACAATGCACTAACATGCAACCTAGCATACGCAATGCTATTGACTAAAATGGCATACACAATGCACATGACACAACATGGCATGCACAATGCACTAACATGCAACCTAGCATACGCAATGCTATGGACTAAAATGGCATACACAATGCAAGATGGATTTACACCAATATGAGTGGACCTCAGCCACACTCACATCAGTGGCCATATGATGAAAATGAGACAACCGAAATACATGCAAGCATGCACGAATGCAATGGACCGATCCTAAGGCACAACATGCAACTCTAACTAAGCATAGCAAAGGATGAAATATGGCATACAAGCATACATTTTTCAGCTCTGAAACATGATGTACAATGGTCCCGAATCATGCAAATATGTTACCCAATGCATGCTAGATGGCCCGAATACCGAAACTAGTGAAGTGTGTTACACTAGAGGTACACAAAGCAATGCACGAATGGAAAAACCAACCCCAAACAGACCCTAGGCAGGTCTGAAATAGTGGGAAAATGGCCCAAAATGATGGTTCAAAGTGCATGGAAATGAGGCTCATTCAATGGTCCGAAAACAAGACATTCATGCACAACTCTTAAGCACACTTAAAGAAGAGAAAACATGAGGATATGGCATTCACATAAGCTCTGAAATATGATGCAAAATGACTCCAAAGCATGAAAACACCTCAGTATATGCATGCAATGGACCTCGAATTTCAAAGCTAAGCAAGTGTATTGAACTACAAGCATGCAAAACAAACATCATTCGACGATGAGACCCAAAAACAGAGCTAGAGAAGTCCAAAATATGCACAAAATCCGTTTAAGGCATAGTCAAAATATGCTAGAATCAAGGGCCAACAAAGCATGCAAAGAAAGCTAGTGAACCATGAGTTGTACTACAATTATATGAAGCATATGTGAGCTCACCAAACCAGCCAAAAATAGAAGTATGCCATGCCAAAATATGTCCAAAAACCCACTGAAACTCAGTCAATACATGCAAGAATGATAGGCTCCTTTAGAGGGCCATGCAAGGGGTTGTTCTACACATATATGACAGACACACAAAATGGTAAAACAACCTTTGGACAGAGGTTATGAGGGTCCTAAAACCCACCAAAAAGGTCCTGAAATTAGTCTAGGAAGCATGCAAGTGAAAGCCCCTTTGAAAGGCCTGGAAGAAGATTACTCTACACATGCATAGTAGACACTTAATATGGAAAAAAGGGCTCCGGACAGAGTTCATGCAAGTCACAAAACTCAGAAAAAATGGCCTAGAGCATGGCTTTGAAACATGCAAATATGGGCTCCTTTGTAAGGCTAACAAAACTAGTAAAGAGAACAAGGGGTGAGAGGGTCACCCCTCTCTGATTTTAAAGCTAAAAGACACATGTTAGCCACTGAAAATCTACTAGATTTCAGTGGCTAAAGGGCCAAACCAAGGCCAACACAAATGCTCTAATGCATAGCTCAAAACATGAGGAAATGAAGCATGCAAGGGGGTAGATGAACCCCAACAGAAAAGTGACCTTAATCAAACTTGAATAGGAGCTCAAAATAAGAACTTTTTTAGTTTATGATGAAGTCCAAAAATGCTTGCAAATAAGGCTAAAGAATGAAGCAAAATAAAGCTACAAAGAGGGAAATGGTGACTTACCCTTGTAGCACAGCAATGCAGCAAACTCTAGACCAAGAAAGTGAGCTCTCAACCTCTGAAAAACAGCTCCAAGGTACTTAGGATGGTAGTGGAGGTGTTGTTCTTGGAGGTGTAGTGTAAATGGCCAAGAACTTCAACCATTGAAGCTAAATGAAAGAGATACAAAGAGATGTGTATGCATGAGCCTTAAACAAAATTGTGAACCCTAGCAATGGAAGAGGAGGCTTCCTTTTATAGAGAAAAGAGGCCAAATCTTCTCTTGGAAGCTTAAAACCAAGCTCAAAGATCCTCCATACACGTGTATGAAGGATCACTTCTGAGGCTTCCAGTTGGCACAGCTGGTTTCAACTCAGTGAGACAAAAAGTAGGAAGCTGGTTGACCAGGTTCAGGTGGTCGGCTGACCACTCCCCCTGGTCGGCCGACCAGTTCAAAAGGTCCAAGTGCTCAAAAAGTGGTCGGCAGCCCTGATTGGTGGTCTCCCAAGTGAATGCAACTCAGTGGTGGTATGGAAGACACGAAATTGTGGCTCAAAAGTGAGGGAGACCAAGGGGTCAAAAGGTTTAAGAAGAAAAGGTGGTCGGCCATACCAGATTGGTGGCCTCCCAGATGAATGCAACACAATGGTGGTATGAGAGAACCAAAATTGTGGCTCAAAAGTGAGGGAGACCACCTACCTGTCAAGAAAAACCGACCGACTGGGGAAAGGCGGTCTCCAAGAAGAAGAGGTGGTCTCCCACCCTACTACCACTTTCCTAACAAAGAAACTAGGGTCCATGCCAAAAATGAACCCACACCGATGCAAAACGAGGGTTCAGGGGCCAAAATGCGCAGCCAAGGGCCCCGAAAAATGACTATTAAGTACCGGAGGTGGCATATGACCACAAAGGTGGTCTCCCGGGCCACAGTGTCCCTCTAGGGAGAGGAAACAAGGTGTGTGCCAAAAAATGGAGCAAGCGGAGGTAGTTAAGCAGTCCCGAACCGAGGTGCACGGCCAACGGCTCTGAAAACCGAAAACTGGTCTCCAAACGGGAAAAATGGCCTACGATCACGAAACGTAGCCTACGGCCACTGAGAGATGGTCTACGAGACCTCTCCCTCCCCTCGGGAAGAGAAAACAGAGAAAACAGGACCTGATTCGCAAACCGAGGCAAAGCACAAAAGAGTCCTGAAGTCTGGAGGCAAGACTCTTAGCCGAGACTCTGTAACCTCAGAACGAGCACAATTTGCGCAATCACCGAGCGCTCAATCGATGACGTCTGAGTCTTAAGGTCGGTCAAAAATGGGGTGTCTACAGTTGCCCCTCTTTGACAGAACTCGGAAGTCATACGTGACGGGAGTGAATGTCAAAGTCCAGAGACGACCCATTTTTGACAAGGCCGAAGACTTAGAAAAACACATGAGATAAAAAGAGATGCGCCCGCAGGCATGCCCGCAAGCGGGGGCAAAATGCAAAACGATATGCACCAAGTCGAATGAAACTCATGATCATGCAAAGTAGCAAGCTGTAATGAAACAAATATTCATAATAGATGCAACAGTTTTAAGAAAGAATGCAAAGCAGCAACTACATTTTATGCAGTAAGAGTGTAAGAGAATTACAATTCTCGCTACGTCTCACACGGAGAAGATACAATACTTGTGCGGCTCGTCTGGTTGCACTAGCTTCAAATGAACCGTACATACAATATCGTGCCTGCAAAAGAGAGAAGCTTAACAAGCACAACATAGTTAGCAACATATGTTCAATGCTATATCGAACACAGACAAACATGGTGTCAGCGACAAAAAGTGCATCGTAATGCGAGAGAAGCGCGCGTGACAACGCAAGTTAAGCATGGAGGTATGACAATACCGGTGAAATATGCACAACAACGCAAGCGATGTTCACAACAATGCGAGTGGCATGTATAACAACGTAAGATAAGTGCGACTTTATGAGCATGTTTAAAACAAAACATCGAGCAAAGAAATGCAAGCTTTGACGAGGACAACTCAAATCGCAACCTCCGGTTTACCTCCCGGAAGGGTCACAACATATTCAAAAGGGATATACTTCGCTTTTGACGAACGAGGACGAAACACACATCGAAAGTTGGAGTGGAAGTCCCCGCAGAGGGATTTCGCGCCAGAAAGTGCACTTTCCTTGTACTTTCTCGAGAGCTGGGGACTCCGATCACCACCAAAATTTGCAGGGAGCTTAAAGAGGCATGGGAGACCACTCAAGAGGTCCACTGACCACCTTAGAGGGCCATCGACCAGGTTTGGTGAGAGGGGGTGGTCGGCCTACCAGAAAAGGTGGTCGGCCGACCACTTAGCCAAAAACAGGGGCAGTTTTGTCCTTTTGCCCTTGTTTCTTTAAATACACATGGCCAAACACTTTTTGCTCATAACTCCAAGTCCGAAATCAGTGCTCCTTTCTTCCTAGACCACTTTTTTCCTCAGATCTACTCTTTATACGTGTTTTCCAACGCCCCACGCAAAGTTGTTTCGCGAAATCTTTCGGTTTTCTTCACTTTGGACCGATTAAAATTTGATTTCGGAGCTTCTTTTCCCATTTTCACCACTTGAGGTAAGTTTGTCTCAATATTTGAAACATTTTCTTGGGAGTTGACTTTTGTTGACTTTTTCATTTCTCGAGAGTTGACTTTTGTTGACTTTTTTCAATTTTGGCTAATTTTGCTCAATTTTGCTCCTTTTTGCAGATTTCTTGAAATGGCAGGTCATTTTCCTCAGAGCGGAGGTCCTCCAGGTGCTGGGGGCGAACCAGACATTATGTCTTTGCCTTCGAGGATTCGGCCATTTATTGCCGAGAGGTATGACCCTCCAGCGCACATTCTTCCTCGGACCGTTTTCTACCACTTCACCAACTTTGACGAGCGAGCACCTGTAGATCTATTACTGCGGGAGCTAGAGTCCCACCTCTCTTATCAGGCATGAGAGGTATGTACTTCACTTTTACATTTTCTGCAATGTATTATGCATTTTCCGTGCATTTCATGCTTTTGCTATGTATTTTTATCTGCTCGTCCTGAACGCGTTCGCACACCATACTTCTGCTTATTCTAGCACACAGCTCATGGCACAGTATTTTGTATAGTTGACACGCAACTCAAGCACTCGAACTTCTGAACACACAGCTCACACTTTGATGATGAACACTGTCACGACCCAAACCCGCCCCTATAGGTTTAGAATCTTAATCGGCCAGTAATCCTGGGATTACTGAAGGCCTCTGAGACAGATTAACATAATATTAGGGGCTAGAGGAAGCAAATAAGAATATACAACATCCATTGAGCTGTGCAGACTTAAATGAGACAGAAAAATTTTAAACTTTTTATATACATATATGCATATCATCTTTAAGTCATAATATATATATATATAGATTAGGCAGAAAGGGACTTAGTCCCTTTTTCAAAATACACATGACTTGAAGAACCAAACAAGAAGACATAACTTAAACTTTAAATTACATAACGATAACACTTAACATATCCGAAACCTCTACGGGAGGCACATAGGTTGGCTGACAAAACAGATTCTAGACAGAAGCCTCTAGCCTGGTCATACGCCTGATCACCTACATACATAAATAATACAATAAGCTAAAGCCCAGTGAATAATAACAGAGTAAAGGGTTTTAATGAATGAGTCCATACAGATTCAGAAATTATAATTCAGTTTTATCAAATTCATACTTGATCAGATTGAAATCATAATTCAGTTTTATAAAATTCATACTTGATCATATCATATACTGACAGAAATCATAAGTCATAGTTACATTTACGTGATACATCCATTAGCATAACTAAACAGGACGTGCAATGCGTAAGGTTATGAATAACCTCCTTAGTTCCTGCGAAGGAACCTCTGAATCCGAGTAACAAGACAGCTAAGCCCCCATGGCGGGCCTCTGGTACGGGCATCAGTGCACAAACAGGACGCATAAAGCGTAACACAATAGGACGCATGAAGCGTAAAGTTTCAGGAAGGAACCTCCGATACCGGGTCACGGTTGTAAATCTCACATGGTACTAAGGATGTCACGGATACATGTCAGAAATTGGACAATCATTCATTGTACATAACATATCATTTCAGAAAATAGATCTCATTTTGTCACACAGAAAATAAGTACAGTTGAACATAACTTGACTAAGTTATTACTCACCGATGGCTGCAGAAGCAAATCAGAGAGACTAGACACATCGGGAAAATCAGGCAGACAATTGCGCATGACCTACACAAGCACATAATATATACACATTGAAATACAACATTACTCCCTTGATTAAACTTGTCCTTTCTAGTCTTTATAGTCCAAAGTTCTACTACGTTTATTCTTTGTCATTTAAATAAATCGGGTTCTTATTTCACATATTCTTTCATTACTAAGTCCCTTTTTTCCAAATGGATTGATCCTTTACTTGGCTACTTAAACAATTACCACAAGATCAATGATTCATTCTTTAACTAACTAATCTATGTTGATTAGTAGCTTATTAATCTTTATTGAGTCATAAATCATGTCTAGAATGCTTTGGAAAGAAATGAGGATAAAAATATGAGCTAAATGCAACTTTCCAAAATGTGCTGAAAATGGGTCTTCGCTCGAGCGCCACTTTGGTCGCTCGAGAGGACTGTAAAATTTGAAAATTACTGGGAGGTCAATTTTCACGCTCGAGCAAGACTTCCCTCGCTCGAGCGGACAACGAAAATTCTGAAATTCTAAAATTGAAATTAAAGTTCAAATTTAGTATTTAAAGCCTCAAAATATGTACTTTAGTATTCCAACATGGAGAATCATTTATTAAAATCATAATTTGCTAAATCATTTATTCAAAATCATGCCCCAATTGCCAAATTTAGTTTTAATTCATTTTCTCCATATCAAGCCAAATTCCAAATCCAAAGTGATTAATCTCTAAATTGAACTCCATAAATTTAACATGGCCCCAATTTCTCCTTTTCTTTTTAGTTACATAAAATTGATTTCAAGTTCTTTCTACTTTCCTTTCAAGCATGAAATTAAAGTCATAAATTCCTTAGAAAATTATTCACATGCGTGAAATTGGCATCAAAATTACTAGTTTTATATTCTTATAAATTTTCCAACTAGTTTCTATAATCTTAAACTTAACTTAATTTATAACCTCAATTTAATTCATAACCATAGATGTCCCAAAATATGTTTAGTTTAAATAAAATCTCAAATCACAAGTATGGATTAAAATCTAATTATAACATCAATACTTTGTCTAACATTAGGATTAATTCTAAATTTCCATAAACTTGATGTTTATAAAACATTCCCTTTTTCTCTTCAAAATATGAGATTGAATTAATCCAAAATTTTCGTAATCTATGATGCATGTATAAAACACTTATCAAAATCCAACTAATTCTACATTATCAATCTCAAATTATAATTTGACTTTTTAATTAATATCAAAACTCAATCCCAAACTCACAAGTTTTAAAATATGGATTAAAGTTCTAAAATCTTGAAAATCCACAATGCATGTATGAAATTTCATTTCAAAATTAAGCCAACTCTAGATTGTCAAATTGTAAATCATAATTTATTTCTTGATTTATCCCAATTTAGATTTAATTAATTTTTCTTCATACCTAACCCAAATTTAATCTCATAAATCTTTTTACACATGAATTAAATCTAAACTTTGAAATCCTAGCATGCATGCAAGGATGGATCTCAAATTTAGTAAAATCAAACTCAAACTAATTAATTTTCAAATTTATTTCCATAATATTCCACATGCATGTAATCCTTTTCATGTTTAGAACCAAATTCCAAATGAACTTCCATCATCTTACACTTAAAATCATTCTTTCTTCATCTTCTTCGTAATTCCTATTAATTTCATGATCTAGAGTCCAACTTCATCTATAATTTCAAGTGTAATCTAAAGATTCTACAAAACTTAAGCATGATTTCATACCTTTAAGCTTTAATTTCAACATCTTGTTTGATTCTCCTCTATTTCCCTTTTTCTTTTCTTCATTTTCTTTCTTTACTCCATAGCCCCTCCTTGAGTTCTTCTCCAGAATTTGTACAAATCTTGGGCTCACTCACTCTCTCTCTTTTCGGTTTTTTCTTCCCAGCAGAACACCCAAAAATGAGCCTTGATTCAACTCCTATAACACTTACACACATGCACAAATCTCTTGTCTACACATCATGCACATGTGCACCTTGATTTAAGCCTCCAACACACACCCATACACACGCAAATTTGGTTTCTCAGTACACCTGCCAGAATTTTTTTTTTTCTGCACACACATATATTCTTGATCCTAGATTCAATTTATGTTTAGGATTTATTTAATTAGGCAACACTTAGTGTTAATAAATTCTTAATCAACACATAATTACATTAATTATGACAATTCATAAATCTCTCATACTTTAATTAATCTATTTGACTTCCATTAGAGTCTAATAAAATATATTTAAATTTTATCAATCCGAATCAGATTTCTAGTCAGACTCCCAAAATGCTCCAAATATTAAATTGAATTTATTATAATTATCAATTTTGATCTCCCAAATCATCTAGGCCTTCAATTTCTGATCAGATTCAAATTTTCATCAATAAATTACATATTCAAATTGGGTGCATCATAATTAAATTTAATTTATAATAACCACAATCCTCAATCCTCATGACTTAAACAACTCCAATTAGGACCTAATTAATCGAATCTCAATTTCACTAAACTGAATCGAATATTTAATTAAACTCCCAAATGGGTCCGTAATTAATATTAGATTGATTCGACTTCTTAACTTCACTTACTTTAACCATTTGGATCCTTAATTTCTAATTCCAAAAATAAACCTTCAATAAAATCATATACGAGTCAGATTCCACAATTCTCATAAATCCCTAATAAATTATAATACTTGGCAATTAAATCTCAAATCCTCTTAATTAATCAAGTACTAATCATTATGCGTGATGGGGTTGTTACAAACACACAGTCCACTATTTTCTGAAATCTGAACACATATCCCAAAGTTGTTGATTATGAACATGCAGCTCACTGTTTTTGAAGTCTGAACACACAGCTCAAACACTTGATGTTGAACACAAAGCACACACTTTGAGATGAACACACAACTCACTGTTTTGAAATTTGAACACGTAGCCTAAACTTTGATGTTGAACACACAACACACACTTTGATGATGAACACACAGCCCACTGTTTTTGAAGCCTGAACACACAGCTCAAACACTTGACTTTCTGAACATGCAGCCCAAATTTTGAGGTGAACACATAGCACACACTGGTTGAGAGTTGAACACGCAGCTCACTGTTGAATTTCTGAACACGTAGCCCAAATTTTGATGTTGAACACACAGCTCGAACTTTGAGATGAACACACAGTTCACTATTTTGAAATTTGAACACGCAGCCTAAACTTTGATATTAAACACACAGCTCACACCTTGATGATGAACACTCAGCTCATATACTTTATGTTGAACATGCAGCTCACACACTTCAATTCTAAACACCCAGCTCAAATTTTGAGGTGAACACACAGCACACACTGGTTGAGAGTTGAATACGCAGCCCATATACCTTAATTCTGAACACACAGCTCATATACCTTATGTTGAACACGCAGCTCCCACACTTCAATTCTGAACACGCAGCCCATATACTTGATGTTGAACACGTAGCTCATGGCATTGTATCTGATTTAATTTGCACGCAGCTCATATACTTGATTTTGAAATTGAATACATGTCTTCATTATGAATGTAGGTATCTTCCCGTACTACACGAGGATATGGATCGATCATCGCCAGGGAGTGGTACGCGGAGCTCCCAGAGGCCGTTCGCGGTTTGGTTGACCAGGCGGGGTTTGGACTCTTCTGCACGGGGTTATTACGTTATCCAGCGAGCAGGACCCTGATGGGCGCCCTTGTAAAGAGATGGTGGGATACCACCAACTCCTTCCACTTCTCAGTTACTGGGGACATGACTATGACCCCATTCGATTTTGCCGTGCTGACGGGCCTTGACATGGGAGGCTAGCCGATCCCCTATGACGAGGACATGGGCGAGTAGGAGGCTGCCTGGATTTATCTGTTGGGAGCTCACCCACCAGTTGACAGATCTTTGGGCAGAGTTCGGTACACTTGGTTTTCCTCACATTTCAGAGAGAGGGTGCCCGAGACTCCCGAAGAGATAGCGCAGTACACTTGAGGGTTTTTGATGTTCCTCTTCGGGACCACTCTGTTCTCCGATAGGGGGAACACCGTTGGACTTTATGTGCTAAGTGCTCTGGTAGACCTATCACAGGTCAGCCAGTATGACTGGGGTGGCGTCGGCTTGGCTACCCTCTACTGCTACATGAGTGCGACCTCCTGCGGACGAGGGAACATAGTTGGCGGCTATTGGAGAGCTTGGGAGGTACTTTCTGCCCTCTTGGTTTACATTTCTGCTTTTCATTATCTGTACATTGCACATACGGCACACTTTACATTCTGTACTTTGCATTCCGCTCTCAGCATTCTACATTCTCTATACATTCTGTGTTCACATTCTGCACTCAGCATTCTGTATTCTGATGGCTATTGCCCTATTTTCCACAGCTATGGGTTTTTGCGTACTTTCCGACGCTAGCCCCGGAGCTTGAGGTGGAGCTGCCTCTCATGATTCCTTATTCGCTAGTATTTGAGGGCCAGTACTGGCCGAGAGCACGGGAGACTCTGCCTTACCTGCGGCAGTTTTTTGATACAGTGCGGCCGACCGAGGTAATTCAGAACTCTTAGTTCTTCATGCTTTCATCTTTGACTCATCTTGCACATTTACGATTTCTAATCGGCTTATGCATTGGTTATCCGCAGATCACATGGCAGCCCTGGGCGCCCTTGGGTGGAGATACCCGATTTCAGTTTGCTGGAGGATGGGACGTTTCTCGATACAGGATCCTATTTGAGGGGCCAGCTGGTAGGGCCTGGTTTCTGGGAGACTACTTCATGCGCCAGACTATGGGCTTCACCGAGCAGAGTGTCCCCGCAGCGCCTCCGGACGACATGCGATCCACTGAAGGGCTCACTTCCTAGGAGGTTGACAGCGCCATGTTGGGTATCGACGTATTTCTACATTTGGACGAGAGGGAGTACGCGACTTACAGTCCTACATACTTGATGCCTCCATTGACAGGTGTCCGTACTCCTACAAGGAGGTCTGCTGGCATGCCATCATCGAGCCGAGCCCGGGTTGCAGATATTCTTTCGACCAGTAGGGCCGGCACATCGAGAGGTGGGGCTGGACTGGTCCCGCCGATTCCCCCGCCTTATCATCACGCCGGATGGCCAGATATTCCGACTGAGTTGACAGGATGGCGATACGGGACTTCCTACCCGATTCCGATAGAGCCTCCTATGCCTGGTCACCCATATGTCAGAGACCCTGACTCGCCACCGGTATACTTTACAGTTTTGATTTATCACTCAGATATTTGGACATTTATTCATTCACTGATGACTTGCACTTGCATCTGCAGCCTACCACGGAGTATACTGAGGGGTTGCTCGGGTTGGTGGCCTCACTCGAGGGCATGGTCCTGCGAAGAGAGACGCAGTTGTCCATCGTCGGTGTCCCGGTACTCTTTAGTTTTCTTGCATTTATCATACTTCTGATGACATGCTGATCTTGAACATTTCACTGCATTGATTGACTGTATGTGTAGAGCACATCTGACACACACCACATTCATGTATTGTATTTGTATACACCCTCTCTATGTAGTTTTCTTGCATCTGCATCTGATATATATACTGGCTAATGTACTCAAATTGTCCTCTTCCTTTTCAGATGCCTCCGCTACATACTGGGCCACAGGCCGGGCTATCTAGGCCTTCTCGGGGAGCTGGGAGAGGGGACTCGTCTCACAGACGAGGTAGGCGCAGAGCACCTGTCATAGAGGAGGAGTCCAGGGAGGAGGAGTCTGCGCATCCTCAGTCAGAGACATCTGCAGGCAGAGAGGATGACTCTGAGTTCGGTTCTGAGGGCAGAGGTGATGCCGAGGAGGGTTCCGAGGACAGCAACTCCGATTCAGATGGTGGTGCTGATGGAGATGGTGCAGGGACTTCTCAGCCGAAGAGGACGAAGAGAGCCTCTTATTCTTGCACTTGAGAGCACTGATGCAGATGTTCCTGCTTTATTTGCCTTTTTTACTAATAGTTGTAGCACATTGTACATTATTAGGCAGTTTTATTTTCTATAAAACTTGTACCCTTGTTGTAAAATGTTGTAACAAAGGAAGCATGATGGAATGAAACAGCTTTTATTCAAAAATTGTTGTATTTTATGTTCTTAGCATCGCATCGCATCATTTTGCACAAAAATGAGATTGAATGAAAATTGAGCATCGAAAATTTGCCAAGTCAGGTAGTGAAACAACATAACAAACAAAACAACTTATCTTACTAAGAAACAACGAGACCTTAGCAAGCTTACAACTCAATAAGCAAGTCCCGGAAATGTTGATAAACAAAGAACAACAATTTCAACGGACAAAACTCGACAACTCGATAAAACTTAACAACTCGACTTGATAAGCAAAACTCAACAACAACTCGATAAACAAAACTTAACAACAACTCGATAATCAAAACTCAACAACAACTCAATAAACAAAATTTAACAACAACTTGATAAACAGACGTATCTCGGACGATCGGAGTGACGGAACGCATCCGAAATAGAGGAAAACTCGCACCTTCAACACTCCCCATGCATGGAAATGCTAGAAACTTTCTTCTAGAGACTAGGACAAGACCAAAGCCACACTTCTCTCCATGGCCGACCATCAGAGGGAGCTGGCCGACCAGCTATTTCCATTAGAGACCAAAGGGGTGGTCGGCCTACTAGAAAAGGTTGTCGGCCGACCACCTGGCTTGGCAACCACCAAATATACTGGCTAATGTACTCAAATTGTCCTCTTCCTTTTCATCGCCGGGAGACGGCTAGGCTTGCAGGGAGCCCACTACTATTGCAGGTAATGTTTCCCACCCAATCTCACATATGTATTGCTTACGTCACTCGACCCTCAGGCTCGGTTTTTCTCACAAAAACCCTTTTCTTACATTTCTCTCATCATACATCTCTCTATTCTTTATTCTCTCATTTTTCATCCCTCCCCAGGTGTGGTTGATGGACAAGTTATAGATTGTGGAGTCTTGCCCAGTATACTCAGCTCGCGGCTACTTTTTTTGACAACGCCTGGTCGATGCCCTGGATGAGGGGTAGTGGTACAACTGGATATGCAGTTTGTCTGCAAACCGCATCGCTTGGCACTGCCCTTGGCTCAATCTGCCAGCAATGAGTTACAACATGACTCGTCAACCTGGGATTCAATTGATTGGCATGACACACTGTGTCTTCTATTTTCCGTTTCGGTTCCGGCGCCAGTTCGGACATGATCAGACTTGCCCGATAGAGGGGATAGAGTACCCTGCTGCATTTCCAGCCCGAGGCGCACAGCTTGCCCGGTATGCCAAAACATGGAGGACTAGAGAGCTCCTGGCCCTGCTCCCACTTTCAGTTGCACATTGTCTGACGAGTGCTTGGATTGGCTCAATGAAGAGGCACAGGAAGGGCCCACTTTGGCACCAGAGGCTTCGACCAGCTCAGGGAGGGGGCGCAAGAACACCTGACTTATCTATGCCCCGGATTTATTGCTTTATTAGTACTTTCAAGTTTTCTTTATGATTGTAGCCAAAAGCAACTTCAATTTGTATACAAGAGCAGGAGAACTCTGTATCGAAATCAATGAAATTGAAGGTTGTGGGTACTGAAAATTTTCTGCTTTGGTCCAAAAATGGTCTAAGTTGTAAAAAGATTAATTTTGAACAAAGCCAACTTTTATTAAAACTTTTCAAAACCATTTTCGATATGGATCAGAACTGGACACGCCTGAAATCTATCACTGAGATGCACAACCTCGGATCCTAGCAACTGAAAAGTTGCCCCTAGTCTGAATAGTACCGCGGCACTGTATAGCAACGGAAAGTTGCCTCTAGTCTGGAAAGCACTGCATCGGAGATCATAACCGAACTCTTGCATGCTGAATGGACAAAGATAGCCGAGATGATCAAATGGACGAAGTTCATCGGGGAAAAGTTTATGGCTGAACTTCAGGATGAAGTTGCCTACGTATCCCAAAGATGGGAATCAAGTCTTACGTAGTTCAAGCTCGGGTTCACTCGAGTATTTTCACTCTCCTTTTACGCTCTAACTTTTGCCAAGGCCGCCCTTTGCGGGTTTTCAACCTTGCGAGCTCAGTTTTTATCATTTCAAATTTTTTGTGCTCTAACTTTTGCCTAGCTCGCCCTTTCGGGTTTTCGGCCTAGCGAGCCTCTCAGGGGTAATATTTCTTCAACTTGTCCGTGTTGATCGGTTAGGAGAACTCTAGGCCATCTAGGTCTATCAGAACCACAACTTCACCTGACTAGATAGACTTAATGATGTAAGGACCAGCCCAATTGGGTCTGAACTTGCCCCTTGGGTCATGGATGGAAGCTCGGTTGTCCTTGAGCACCAAATCTCTTTCTTTCAGATTCCTGGACTTAACTTTCTTGTTGAAAGTTCTGGCAATTCTGCGCTGATAACCTTGAACATGGTACAGTGCTTTTAGTCTGCGCTCGTCAAAAAGCATAAGTTTTTCAAATCTGCTCTGCTGCCAATCTGCTTCGGCTATCTGACACTCAGCCAGCACTCTCAAAGAAGGAACTTCAATCTTGATAGGTAGAACGGCCTCCATCCCATAAACCAATGAATACGGAGTCACCCTAGTAGACGTTCTAATTGAAGTCCGGTAGCCCCACAGAGCAAATGGAAACTTATCTGGCTAATCTCGGTAGGTTTCCACCATCTTCTGCAGTATGTGTTTGATATTCGTGTTGGCGGCCTCGACCGCTCCATTGGTCTGCGGCTGGTAGGTGGATGACTTATGAAAAGCCACATTGTATTTTTCTAACAAGTCAATCACTTCCTTCTTGAAGTGGGAACCGTTATCTGAAATGATTTCGTCCGGGACCCCATAGCGACAGATGATGTTGTTTTTGATAAACTTCGCAACATGTGAAGCCTTCAACACCGCATAGGATTGGGCCTCAACCCACTTTGTGAAATAGTCTATCGTGACCAGAATGAACTAATGCCCATTAGAACCCTTTGGAGTGACAGCCTTAATCACATCGATTTCCCAAATTGCAAATGGCCATGGCGAAGTCATATTGTATAGCTTCGACGACGGGATATTCATGCGATTTACATGGATCTAACATTTGTGGCATCGCCGAACAAAGTCGATACAATCCTCCTCCATGGTAGACCAGTAGTAACCCTGTTTGAGGATCTTTCGAGCTAGCATTACCCCGTTCATATGCGCACCGCATTTCCCTCCATAGATGGCCTCCATTAGGCATTTTGATTCTTCAGCTTCAACGCACAGCTTATGCATTCCCAGATGACCTCTCTTATACAATTTACCTCTGCAGATGATGAACTGAACGACCATTCTTCTGATTGCCCTTTTATCCTTGGCATTTACCCCTGGTGGATATGCTTCTTTCTCCAAGAAATTCCAAATATCATAATACCAGGGGTTCTCATCTTGACCCTCATCTATAGCGGCAATCGACTCGTAAGCCGGCACAAATTTTTGGTCGATAATGACTGGACGCATCCGAACTCCAAACGGGATGTCTATCATGGAAGATAGAGTTACCAGGGAATCTGCAAACTTGTTGTTCTCTCTTAACAGATGAGCAAAGTTTAACTTCTCAAACCGAGGAATTAACAAGTCCAAGGTCTGGTGATACATAATCATCTTTTCTTCTTTGACTTTCCAATCTCCTTCCGCTTGAGATACAACAAGGTTCGAGTCCTCGATGACGTCCAACCGTTTTGCCCCTAATTCCAGGGCTACTTCTAGACCGGCAATGCATGCCTCATATTCTGCTTCGTTGTTCGAGACTTTGAACCGGAGCTTGAATGCTAGAGGGATACGGGAGTTGTCGGGTGCTATCAGCAACACTTCTATCCCATACCCGTACTGGTTTGACGCTTCGTCAAAGTACATCGTTCAAAACTCGTCGTCGATATGAAGAATGGCCTCATCTGGGAATAAGTACTCAACTGCTTCACCCCCTTCCACTGGATGATCGGCTAAGAATTCTGCTACTGCTATTCCCTTGACTGACTTGCACGTCACATATTTCAGATCGAATTCGGAAAGTAACAGCAACTAACGAGCTAGCCTACCCGTAAGTGCCGGTTTCTCGAAGAGATATTTGATGGGATCTAATCTCGAAACCAACATTACAGAGTGAGCTAACAGGTAGTGCCGCAACTTCCTGGTAGCCCATACCAAGGCTAGGCAAGCCTTTTCTAACGGTGTGTAGCGAGTCTCATACTCTAGCATCTTCTTGCTTAGGTAGTAGATGGCTCTCTCCACTTTGTCCTCTGATTCTTGCGCGAGCATGCAGCCCATTGTAGTCTCAGTTACTGAAAGATACAGAATCAACGGTCTCCCCAGCTCTGGCGGTGACAACACGGGCGGGTTCTGTAAGTATTCCTTGATCTGTTCGAAAGCATATTGGCGTCGGCCGTCCCATTGGAATTTCTTTCCTTTTTCAGGAGACCAAAAAGTGGTTCACAAGTCAAGGTTAATTTTGAAATAAACCGTCTTATGAATTGCACTTTACCCAGAAAGCCTCGTATCTCCTTTTCAGTCCTTGGTGGTGGCATTTCTAAGATGGCCTTGATTTTGGAAGGGTCGACTTCGATACCTCTCTGTGTAATCAAGAAACCTAGCATTTTCCTGGTTGTAACACCGAACGTACACTTTTGAGGATTCAGCCGCACCCGAAATTCTCTGATCCTTTGGAAGAACTTTTGCAAGGCGGTGTAGTGGCCCTCTCTTTCTTTGGACTTGACAATCATGTCGTCCACATACACCTCAACCTCTTTGTGGATCATGTCATGTAATATCGTGGTCACAGCCCGTTGATATGTAGCTCCAGCGTTCTTCAACCCAAATGGCATCACTTTGTAGCTGTATGTCCCCCATGGGGTGGTGAAAGCAGTCTTCTCTCGGTCTTCAGGTGCCATCACTATCTGATTGTAGCCCGAAAAGCCATCCATGAACGAAAGCAAAGCATGCCCCGCTGTGAAGTCCACTAACTCATCAATATGCGGCAAGGGAAAGTCATCCTTCGGACTAGCTTTGTTCAAGTCCCTGAAATCCACGCATACCCGGATCTTACCATCCTTCTTCGGCATCGGAACAATGTTGGCCAACCAAGTCGGGTATTCGGATACCAGCAAGAACCCTGCGTCAATTTGCTCGGTGACCTCTTCTTTAATCTTGAGGGCCTAGTCTGGGCAGATCCTTCTGAGTTTTTGTTTAACGGGTCTGGCCTTAGGGTCAAGAGGGATCTGGTGCTGTACAATCCCAGGATCGATTCCAGGCATATCTTCGTAGGACCACGCAAAAACATCTTTGAAATCTTTTAATAAAGCGACTAAGCGCTCGCGTTCCTCCGAAGACAACATGGACCCGATCTGGACCAGCCGTGGGTCCTCCTCAGTACCAATATTCACAGTAGTGATTTCATCCATTAAGGGTTTAACAAATCTTTCCTGATCTTGTTCAATTAAGCATTGCAAAACCGGAGGAATTTCTTCCTCGTCGTTTTCATCAAAATTTTGAAAGTCTGAGTTAATGCAATAAATCAAGGGCACAGAAAAGTACTCAGAAACCACAGTCACATCATTCTCATTAAGCACATCCAAATCATTCGATTCTCTGGTTATAACAGACTGCAAAGAAAAAGAAAAAGACAACCTGGACAGGATTGTGGTATCCAGGTTATCACCCCCAGGAATACCGAACTCAGACTCAGTCGAGCTGGAACCTGATTCCGACTCAACAGATTCAAAGGAATCAGATTCCGGCTCACTACCTGACCCGGTGCTGGTTGACAAGAATCCCTCTTCATACTGCCAAATGAGAGAGGGTGAGATAGATGCATCCAAAATGTTTGCTGGTAGGCCCGCAGCAGTTTCATTCCCGATCACGCATACTGAGAAATTATCACCCAAGCACTTCTGTTTGATCAGAGGATCTGAAAGTAGACACGCCAGCGCTACCCTCATTTCACTTTCGACGTCCTCAGACTCCACTTTCTTGCTCTGCTTAGCCTCAGCTAATGGGTCCGTCTGCTCTTCCGCAACGTCATCCCCGGATAACTGTAGGTCAAAGAAAATCTCAAACCCTGGCACACGGCGCTTCTCTTCGTTTATCCACGGCTCTGGGAAGCCACAAAATGGAAAGTCCTCCCCCCTCCCAGACAAAGTGTCCGTTTAGGGTACCCTGGATGGGTCGGTGCATTAGCTCAAAAGGCTTCCCTGCCTGCTTCGCTCTGGCACTCCCAGCCATCTCCTTTCCTTTCCTTATCCAATCCTCTTTGGTGGGTAGATAACCCAAGCCAAAGGTGTGTGGGTTATGTGGCACTTTGGCCAACGCTGCAACGCCTTTCCAGCCGCTCTTTCCCAATCCTATCCCGGGGATGTGTTGAAGCTTGTTCATGAGGTATACTGATTGTGTGCTAACATACACCCCCTCATTAACAGCTAAGATGTTTGCAGATGACCTCGGCCGAGGTAAAACCCGACATGAACACATCCTCCATACCGTGCTCAATTTCCAAAACTGGCATAGATACTTCTGGCGGTGGATGGATCGATGAATTTCCAAAAACAATGGCTACTCCCTTCCCGTGGGGGTATTTCACCATCTGATGCAAGGTGGACGAAACTGCCTTTACTTGGTGCAACCACGGCCGCCCCAAAAGTAGATTAAAGGTCGCAGGAACTTCTAAGACGTGAAAGTCTACCTTATGCTCTCCCGGCCCAACCTTGGTCTAAATTCGCTGTCCCTATTACTTCTCTGCTTGTGTTATCATATGCCCGAATCACCTGGACTGTCGGCATAAAGTTCGCGGTCTTTAAACCGATTGCATATGCAGTCCTTGCCGGGCACACATTGATGGCGGATCCGGTATCAACAAGAACCACCGGAATCCATTTGTTTCTACACTCCACAGAGATGTAGAGTGGCTTGTTGTGATTCGCACCCTCAGGTGGCAATTCCTTATCGGAGAAGGTCAACATCGGGGTAGCTCCTCCCGGAAAAACTAAGCCCACCAGCTGTGCGGGCGTGGTGTCTATTGAGAGCTTGGCCTTGTCCATGGCCGATAAGACAGCTTGTCGATGCACTCGCGATGCCATAAGCAGTCCCCAGATAGAGATGTTTGCCTATATCTTTTTCAACTGCTTCAGTACAGCCTCTTCTTCGAGTTGCTTCTCTTTTTGTTTCTCCGCCTCCTTATCTTTCCCAAACGCCTCTGGCTGATCTAGATGTGGGGGCTTGAAATACCGCCCGCTTCTAGTCATATGATCGACTTCGTCGATGTATCAGGTATCGTCTGGCTGGTTGTTCCCCCAATCCTCATCCGTGTGGGCAAGACATAGATCATCGTCTTCCCACCACATTCCGCTATACCAACAGACACTGTCCGGCTCAGACAGCTTGTACTTTCATGATTTTCCGTCCACATGCTCGCAAAATCCTCTATCCTCGTGCACACAACACTTTCAGTCCCTTCAGGGGCCTTAGCTTTCCTGATCCTCTCAGAATCCCCGAACCTTTCTTGTTCTAACTGCGTCAGTACAGCTGGCTGTTCAACACTTCCTGCATTCATAATACCCAAGTCCTGAGTGAAATTCTTAGCACCGGCGCTCTCCGGCGATGCATTCTGATTTCCGACCCTTCCGGCCACAATTGATGTTCTTGCCCCTGCCGGGCCCCGTTCTAACTGAGTTTCGTCGACAACATTTGGCAGGTCATCAAGCCACCCGGTGACCTTTGCTGACTCCTCAAAATCTGACTAGTTGACTACCATGCCCTCTAGATCTTGTTCATTGAAAAATTGGAGGTTAGCAAAGTCCCCTTCCACAGCTGCCAAGTCATCTATCCTCTGACCAGATTCATCCCCCTGTATCACATAAAGTTCTGCCCCTACCGGTAATTCCACATTTGGCCCAACCTGGCCTACTGAGAGAATGTAGTCACTCGGACTGTATACCTCATCGACAAAGCTCCTAGATTCCTCAGATTCTGACTCAACAATCCCATTCTCCCCTGAAATCTCCCCTGTTCTGTCTTCGACAGTCACCACCATTGGCTCGGGTTGGGTTCTGGAGATGTCCAACATGCACAAGTCAGTGCAGTTAGGAAGGAGCACCTCTGACTTGGGTAGGTGGGATGGGGTGATATATATATGCTAGGATCATAAGACACGACCCCAGTCTGGATAAAGTTGATATGTTTGGGGGGTGGAGCTTGGTTGTGCGGTGGGAGAGGGTTTGTTGTGACATTGGATTTTTCTGAAGGCACAATCACCTGCTTGTCAACGAGATCTTGAATCACATGACACAATCTAAAACATTGGTCAGTGTCGTGACCATGTTGTTGGTGATATGCACAGTATTTTGCTGGGTTATGAGAGGGAGGGAGTGGATTTGGTAATGGCCTCGGCTCCAGGGGCTTTAAGTGCCCTTTCCTGATTAATAACCCCAGAGCCTTGGACAAGGGCATATATAATGGAGTGAAGGTTCTCTGGCCTCGAGGTTGGTATTTGGTGGTTTGTGTGTTTCTTCCAGACGCACCGGAGAAAGGTGTAGCTTCCATGGGTCCTGGAGGAGAAATGGTGGTGACCATGCTTACTTTTGAAGCTCTAGCATTTGTGGCATTGCTGGTGCCTGTATTGTTGTTGCGGTTGAAGGTTCTTCTGGGTTGCTCTCTGTCATTATCAATTAAGCCCTGCTTCAAGGCATCCTCAATTTGTACTCCCATTTCATGCAAATCTGAAAAGATAGGGAAAGGGAGCACGATCATTTTCTGCATTAGTTTAGGCTGGAGATTACGCACAATCATCCGGATTTGATCTTTATCAGTAGGCCTTAGGGTCATCATTGAGGTCTTCGCCCTCTAGTGGGCTACGAATTCAGAGAAGCTCTCCTTAGGCTCCTGCCTTGTCGTCTCAAGATCACGGGTTATAATCTCGATTTGCGTGTTATAGGAGTACTGTGCAATGAAAGCCTCGACCATCTCATCCCAGTTCTGCTTGACATCATCTTCCAATTTTGCGTACCAGATAGCGGCCATACCCAACAGGGTCCGGCCGAATAATGAAAGCTTCTGTGGTCTGGTAAGGCCCATTGGCCATAGTATATCTAAGAACAACCAGAGATGCACCATGGGATCCCCAGATCCATCAAAGTGGTCGATTTGTGGCATTTTGAACCTATCCGGCAGCGTTACAGCCACGTCGGTATATCCGTCCTCAATGTCTAGGATGGACTTTACCCCCTGGGATTTCTTGAACAACTTCTCAAGCTTGCTCAACTTTAACGCCGTACGGTCCACCTCGAACTCAAAGGGAGAGTACGGTTGATTGACAGGCGTAGGTGCCTTGGATAGTTGAGGTAGAATCGGGGGTAGAGCCGGCCCTGTCGGGATATTCGTATCTCCCTGGACATTTGGTTCCTCTCCGGGCGCTAGAACTCCTGGTGGGGGAGGAGGTTGGTATGAAGCAGATGCCCCGGTTTGTTGTTGCAGCCTGGCAATTAACTCTGCCTGCTGGGCCATGATCTTGGCCTGTTGTTTGGCAAATTCATTTCGACGAACATCGTCCTGCTGCATGGCTCTCATGGTCTCCTGCATCTGACGCATCATTTCCTCAACTCCTATCATTCCTGCCATACTGCTATGATCTATCTGAACTACTGGTAGGTCTATCTCTATGGAAACAATTGAGACCTCAGCCCGACTATCCGCTGATAGGGTAAAGCTTGGGGAATATCTGCTTGGTCTGAAGCAATTGTGCTAAACTACCCTAGCAAAAAAGATAAATAAAGCAATAATAAAGAAATAAACAACCAGACAAACGGACAGCATAATGGCTTTAAAAAAAAACACACACACACACAACACACAGTTGGGCATCACAACACACAGTTGATAAGCTGAAATACATTGTTCTCAAGTACTGGTCATTGTTCCCAAATCACTGTCCCCAAAATTGAACCTAATACCCGCAGATAACTGGTTCCCAAAATACTGAACTGGTGCCCACATACCTGATACCCAAACTTGTAAATTGATACATGCATTCCTGTAAAGACGCACTCTAAAAGCACATAGCAAACAAGTGAGAGCAAAAACACCCCTATGTTGGGGTAAGGTTTCCCTGTCCTACTTTGTCAGGAGCTAGGGTTTCACTACACATGCAGCGGTTTCAAACAACCTATAATCGGGTAAGCAACCTGTCCTAGCTTGGAATGGTCACTATGGATTCTGAATATGCACTAGGTCGAATGGTCAAAAAGGGTGCCCCGGTAAAAACCAGGGTTTGTGTTCCTGTCGTGGAAGAGCCCGCAACCGGTCAGCCTTATGGTACGCTTCTTGAAGCGAGCCTCCAGCAAACCGTTCAGGAATAGCATACGGCAAACACGGTGTCCTAGGCGCACCAATGCAAATGCAATGCAAAGAAACACATAAGTGCAATCAAAACAAGATATCATGAGTTCGAGTCAAGTTCTCTAACTCCCCAACAGAGTCGCTAGAAACTGTAGACGTCCCCGAACGTCCCGGGAGGGAATCCCTCGTTTTGTTCGTTGGGGCTCACTACAGTTCAGGACTCAATGTCACGGTCCTGTATCTAATCTCCCAGAGTGCAATGCAAGACCGATGAATCATCAAAGAGTCCAAATCCGGTAAATCGTTTTGAAAAACAAATTTTTAGAAAGAAGTGCCAAACATGGACTGCTTTGCCAAATACATAGTCAGCACCTAAATATTTTATTTTGGGGGAATTTAGGAAACCCCGACTCGTGCCTAAGGCCATGTGTCTGTCATCACCAAAGTTGCCTCGGCTCGGGAACTTGGGTACGATTGGGGAAGGTCACTTCGTGAGCACCCCTGCTCGCCTGATCAAAGATCGGCCTCTACTAACCATGATATTGAGTTTTGAAAATATTATGTGCTCTTATTCCGGTTATTAGCCCAGATTTACTATGTGATATGCACAGCATACAAGTATAGACTGGATCGCCTAAGTTGGAACAAAACATTTCATGTTTGTTTTTGAAAGCGGTTTGCTACTCGCAAATAGGCTAAAATGCGGATTTTGCCACCCTCAAGTGGGCTTAGAAAACATGGTGATTTTCCACTATCAAGTAAGCTTAAAACTCACTTTCAATGAATTGTTCCAATTCAGATAATCCAACCTTCACCCACAGGCATTCAGGCAGGTATATCACATAAGCACATAGCCTCATGGTAAGCATGCTATCATGGCAGTCACTCACACGTATGCAAGGATGCTGAAGCATAACCACTTACCGAGTACTCCAAGCCAAAGAAAGAAGCTAATTAGAAAACATGCATGGATCCTGACTATGCTGAGATGCCTAATGCAACACATGCAAAAATGCAACTATAATAGGCTCGGCTATTCTAAGAATGGCATATGAGATGCTACAGCTGACAGGTATTCAACTTGGAATTGACATACGATGCAGTTAGTATGATGCGCCGAGCTCGGTGCATGCCAGATGGATGAATGGATGCAAACAAGCTAGCATAAGTATGCTAATTGAAACATGCCCTAATCTAACCATCACAAGCTGATAAATAAAAGGGAGAAAGATGTGGGGTTGGAAGACATACATCACACACACGCACACTTATTACAACAATTGTGCCCTCGCTCGGAGGGTCCGAATAAATAATACAGTCCGAATAAATAATTAAAGTCCGAATAAATAATTAAATATTACAAAACCCTAATTAATTAACAAATAACTAGGAAAGCAAATAAATTAGCATGCAAGTCTATGGACCGCCCCAGCTCTGCTCCGAATGATGAAAGATGCATGCTTGAGTCACCTCGTCGGAAAATTCCTCGCGATGCCCCGATTTGCCTCTGTTTGCAATTAATCCCGGAATGCTGTGTAAAGCTCTAGAAGGCTGTTGATTTCTGGTTTGTTGCAACAGAGAGCAAGAAAGGAGCATGGCAAAGTATTTTCACATATGTATGCACATCTCAATCCTTGTGCCACCAATCACGCATCTCGATGCATGATGGCCGAGGAGTCGAATTGCACGACTTGATGTGAAATGAATGCACATGATAACACAACAAGGCCTAGACTCCATCATGGCTAATCCGGAGTGTCGGCGACCGGGAATTGAGGCACGTTCCATCACTTCGGGTATGAAACGTCCCTCATTTCCCGTGTTTGGGCTAACTCCAATCCCAAACACAATGCAATGAGATGGCATACACAATGTGACAAGCATGCAACCTAGCATACGCAATGCTATTGACTAAAATGGCATACACAATACACGTGACACAACATGGCATGCACAATGCACTAACATGCAACCTAGCATACGCAATGCTATTGACTAAAATGGCATACACAATGCACGTGACACAACATGGCATGCACAATGCACTAACATGCAACCTAGCATACGCAATGCTATGGACTAAAATGGCATACACAATGCAAGATGGATTTACACCAATATGAGTGGACCTCAGCCACACTCACATCAGTGGCCATATGATGAAAGTGAGACAACCGAAATACATGCAAGCATGCACGAATGCAATGGACCGATCCTAAGGCACAACATGTAACTCTAACTAAGCATGGCAAAGGATGAAATATGGCATACAAGCATACATTTTCCAGCTCTGAAACATGATGTACAATGGTCCTGAATCATGCAAATATGTTACCCAATGCATGCTAGATGGCCCGAATACCGAAACTAGTGAAGTGCGTTACACTAGAGGTACACAAAGCAATGCACGAATGGAAAAACCAACCCCAAACAGACCCTAGGCAGGTCTGAAATAGTGGGAAAATGGCCCAAAATGATGGTTCAAAGTGCATGGAAATGAGGCTCATTCAATGGTCCGAAAACAAGACATTCATGCACAACTCTCAAGCACACTTAAAGAAGAGAAAACATGAGGATATGGAATTCACATAAGCTCTGAAATATGATGCAAAATGACCCCAAAGCATGAAAACACCTTAGTATATGCATGCAATGAACCTCGAATTTCAAAGCTAAGCAAGTGTATTGAACTATAAGCATGCAAAACAAACATCATTCGACCATGAGACCCAAAAATAGAGCTAGGGAAGTCTAAAATATGCTAGAATCAAGGGTCAACAAAGCATGCAAAGAAAGCTAGTGAACCATGAGTTGTACTACAACTATATGAAGCATACGAGAGCTCACCAAACCAGCCAAAAACAGAAGTATACCATGCCAAAATATGCCCAAAAACCCACTGAAACTCAGTCAATGCATGCAAGAATGATAGGCTCCTTTGGAGGGCCATGCAAGGGGTTGTTCTACACATATATGATAGACACACAAACTAGTAAAAAAAACATCTGGACAGTGGTTATGAGGGTCCTAAAACCCATCGAAAAGGTCCTAAAATTAGTCTAGGAAGCATGCAAGTGAAAGCCCCTTTGAAAGGCCTTGAAGAAGATTACTCTACACATGCATAATAGACACTTAATATGGAAAAAAGGGCTCTGGACAGAGTTCATTCAGGTCACAAAACTCATCAAAAATGGCCTAGAGCATGGCTTTGAAACATGCAAATAGGTGCTCCTTTGTAAGGCCAACAAAACTAGTAAAGGGAATAAGGGGTGAGAGGGTCACCCCTCTCTGATTTTGAAGCTCAAAGACACATGTTAGCCACTAAAAACCCACTGGATTTCAGTGGCTAAAAGGCCAAACCAAGGCCAACACAAATGCTCTAATGCATAGCTCAAAACATGAGGAAATGAAGCATGGAAGGGGGTAGATGACCCCAACAGAAAAGTGACCTTAATCAAACTTGAAGAGGAGCTCAAAATAAGAATTTTTTTAGTTTATGATGAAGTCCAAAAATGCTTGCAAATAAGGCTAAAGAATGAAGCAAAATAAAGTTACAAAGAAGGAAATGGTGACTTACCCTTGTAGCACAGCAATGCAGCAAGCTCTGGACCAAGAAAGTGAGCTCTCAACCTCTAAAAAATAGCTCCAAGGTACTTAGGATGGTAGTGGAGGTGTTGTGTAAATGGCCAAGAACTTCAACCTTTGAAGCTAAATGAGAAAGATACAAAGAGATGTGTATGCATGAGCCTTAAACAAAATTGTGAACCCTAGCAATGGAAGAGGTGGCCTCCCTTTTAGAGAAGAGAGGCCAAAGCTTCTCTTGGAAGCTTAAAACCAAGCTCAAAGATCCTCCATACACGTGTATGGAGGATCATTTCTGAGGCTTCCAGCTGACACAGCTGGCTTCAACTCAGAAAGACAAAAAGTAGGAAGTTGGCCGACCAGGTTCAGGTGGTCGGCCGACCACTCCCCCTGGTCGGCCGACCAGTTCAAAAGGTCCAAGTGCTCAAAAAGTGGTCGGCAGCCCTGAGTGGTGGTTTCCCAGGCGAATGCAACTCAGTGGTGGTATGGAAGACCCGAAATTGTGGCTCAAAAGTGAGGGAGACCAAGGGGTCAAAAGGTTCAAGAAGAAAAGGTGGCCGACCATACCAGATTGGTGGCCTCCCAGATGAATGCAACACAATGGTGGTATGGAAGACCCGAAATTGTGGCTCAAAAGTGAGGGAGACCACCTACCTGTCAAGAAAAATCGGCCGATCGGGAAAGTGTGGTCTCCAAGAAGAAAAGGTGGTCTCCCACCCTACTACCACCTTCCTAACAAAGAAACTAGGGTCCATGCCAAAAATGAACCCACACCGATGCAAAACGAGGGTCCGGGGGCCAAAACGCGCAGCCGGGGGCCCCGAAAACTGACTATTAAGTACCGAAGGTGGTGTATGACCAGAAAGGTGGTCTCCCGGGCCATAGTGTCCCTCTAGGGAGAGGAAACAAGGTGTGTGCCAAAAATCGGAGCAAACGGAGGTAGTTAAGCGGTCCCGAACCGAGGCGCATGACCAACGGCTCCGAAAATTAGAAACTGGTCTCCAAACGAGAAAAATGGCCTACGATCACGAAACGTAGCCTACGTCCACTGAGAGATGGTCTACGAGACCTCTCCCTCCCTTCAGGAAAAGAAAACAGAGAAAATAGGACCTGGTTCGCAAACCGAGGCAAAGCACAAAAGAGTCCCGAAGTACGGAGGCAAGGCTCTCAGCCGAGACTCTGTAACCTCAGAACGAGCACAATATGCGCAATCACCGAGCGCTCAATTGATGACGTCTGAGTCTTAAGGTTGGTAAAAAATGGGGTGTTTACAACCATAGTGTATGGAAGAAGTTGAAAAGGGTGTTACAGTAACTATGAGAGAAGTCAAAAAGGCTTGTGGGTTGAAGAAGTCAATAAATACTGAGTTTTTGTTTTTTTAATTTAAATAAAAAAATAAGAAAATTGAGATTGAGATATTGGAGCTTTCACAAGCCTTGTGGATTAGAAACCCCATTTTCCCTATATACTATATAGATAATTAATCGTCAATTATTGATTTGATAAACGTGCAATATGCATGCTTCGGTTTATTATTAATTTTAACAATAATAATTTTTATAGTCATCATAATATGACACGGAATTGAGTCTAATATTTATATTGCTTGCCGTTATGACAAAGTGTATAGATTGAAAGCAATTTCAAAATTTCGTTGAATCGTTCCGTCTATTAAATAAATATATTTATTTTACTGTATTACATTAGAGAATTATGCTTTATCTTGTCTGATTATGTACACTTATTGTCTATTATAGTTGTTAATAAATATTAATATTTACATATTTTCATGATTTAAATTTGATAACACGATATAATTTTATGATATTGAATATTAAATATTGAGGTGGTTAATTCATATTAGGTGTAATTCTTGTTGACCATTATATGAGATATTTATGATTGTCATATTACATAATTTGATATATATATCGGTGCATGTGTAGCCATATATAATATTGTATCATATATATATATATATATATTCATGTTTGTCTAAAGTTATTATTTTTATTATTATATTGGTAATTGCAATCATATAAAAGAAATTCTAGATATCATAAATTAGTGATTGAATTAATTATAATTAAATAACTCAAATTAATGAATAGAGAATATTGTTGGTTAGTTGCATATTCATAGGGTTTATTAATAGATTTGCAAAACTTATGAATATAGAACTACATAAAAGAATTGTTAAAAAGGTAACATTATGATCAATCACTACTACAAAAACAGATAAATATCACACTTTTTTTTTTTTTGTGATGTATGTTATTTTATTACACCTTTTAAGTTTTATTAAAGTGTGATCTTTGGGAGTATGATTAAAAGGGGTCATTTTTAATCACATTTTTTAAGTGTGCTTAATAACATTTAGATCACACATTTTAAGTGTGATTAAAAATATGTAGATCACATCTTTTAAGTGTGATTAATAACATTCAGATCACATCTTTTAAGTGTGATTAATAACTAATAAAATCTGTGATAAAAAGAAGGTTCGACATATTTGAAAAATAATTAATATTATTTTTGTATGCACATTTGAATAATGTAATACACACTATATGCTATACTTTGAATCATAACCACATATTGAATGGAATAACGTCATATATTTCATAAATGAAAATTAAATGTTCAAAAGTATATACAAAAGAATTAAATAAATTTTTTTAATTGTGCTTACATATATTAAAAATTGAAAAACTTAAAAAAAACCTAAGTTCTTTAATTCTTTGACCATATTTTGCATATCTCCAAGAAATTTCTAACCTGAAAAATGAAAACACAAATTAATTCAGAAACCGCAAAAGCATATGAATAAACTAACTATTTATAAAGACTATTCTAGTCTTCCTTCTATAGGGATCACAAAAAAATTCCACCTATCTGAACATATATTTACTGATCAAAAAAAATATCCGAACATATATTTAATAAATGAGGTAGATGAAACCAGAAGTAAGAAAAACTCTTTCTACTTCACCAAGGGGAAATTGTAACAGTTCATGATTTTCATCTAAAAGCCAGGTACAATGGATCCAAGTCTGATAGTGGCATGATATTAAAAAATTAGATTACAAGCAAGGCGCAAGGCCTCTAAAAATAATAATGCATGGACATGTTTTTAAGTGCATTCATGAGTGAGCCACAGCTCACATATAGTTTAACATGAAATAAAAATAAAGGGGATTTGATATCTTACTTTAAATATTCCTTTCCATCGTATCCACCAACGGCATAGATTGCACCATTAAGCTCTGCCGCAGCACAATCAAATCTCTAAAAAGGAAAAAAATAAAAAACAAAATAAGCATATCAGTAGCCTACATGTTAAATTACCATTCCAAGCATTACACCTTAGTGCAAAGCTGATGCATGGCTAAAATAATACAAGGTGCACACATCTAGAAATAATTAATGCCCATAAGGGACCACAGCACAATCTGAACAATTAGCATGAAGAAAGCCATATTGAAGGTTATATTCCGTAAACACCGTATTCTAATATTTTGGTTCTGCAAACAAATTCCATATGTTACCTTACCATCAAATGTATCAATAACTACTATTATATTACCTGAATATATCATAAGCAACATAAAGACTACATAAAACATTATATCCTTCATTAATTAGAAAGTGTGATTAAAAAATATATAAATAATTACACCTTAATTAGAATCTATGATTAATATATATATATAATCACACTCATTTAAAACGTGTGATTAAACATTAGTAGTGTATATATAATCACACTTTAATTAGAAAGTGTGATTAAAAAATATATATAATCACACTTAATTAAAAAGTGTGATTAAAAAGTAGTAGTGTATATATAATCACACTTTAATTAGAATGTGTGATTAAAAATATACATATATAATCACACTTAATTGAAAAGTGACATAAAAAATAAATATTATCACACTCAATCAAATTAAGTGTGATTAAAATATCAATCTAATTTTTTTTTATCACACTTTCAATAAAAGTGGGATATTTTTTTTATTTATTTATTAAAGTGTGATCTTTAACTATTTTTGTAGTAGTGAATAATATTCTCAATTGCAGTTATAATTAGGAGATTAAGACTAACCCAAAGGAGAGTCACTTTCAAATAATTATGAACTGGGTAGGGAAATGTAACTTATGTAACTGAACAAATTAGAATTGAATACCCAAAGATAGCATGACTAATTGAAAAGTTACATAAATTATTTTAGACCTACATAAGTGATTCTTGATGAGTGGACAGTAGATATACCTAAGTTTTGCCTAAAGGAAAGACTGATGTGATATCAATAGTTCATAATTATAATTCTCAAAGCTTTAATAGATATGTTGTTCTATCTTATTCAATGATAGTTCTCACCTCATTGCACTCTCTTGCATCAGGTGTCCCTCTACTAACTGTCTCAAATTTTTCCAAATGGATGAACATGTTCAGTTTGCACTTGGTGTGTTGGACCTCGATATGGCATTACTTGAAGATAAACCTGTAGACATTACTGAAGATAGTACTGCAAAACAAGTTGCCCTTTCTGAATCTTGGAAGAGGTCCAATAGACTCAGTTTGATGTTCATAAAGATGACCACTGAAAATAACATAAAGACCTCTTTACCTCAAACTATTAATGCATTGGAATACTTAAAGGTTGTAGAAGATCGATTTATATTTGATGACAAGTCACTTCCTAGCACTATTATGGCTAAATTGACAACAATGAAATATGATGGCAATCGAGGAGTTTAGGATCATATCTTCAATATGGCTGACAAAGCTGCAAATTTAAAACTTTAGAGATGCAAGTTAATGAAACTTTCTTTGTGCAGTTTATTATCAACTCACTTCCATCATAATTCGGTGCATTCAAATTCACTATAAATAAAGATAAGTTGGGTTTGAATGAGCTGACTAATATGTATGTTTAGGAGGAAGTGAGGTTGAGGAAGGAAGGATGTCAAACTGCATTGGCTATAACTCATGGAGCTATAAAGAAAAAGAAGGTGAGTTTGTAAAATCAAAGAAAATCCACCTAAGAAAAATAATGGACCTGGGGAAGAAACTCAGGCTTAGAATGGATTCACTATCAAGTGCTACTTTTATGGAAAGAAAGGACATGTGAAGAAAGACTCCAACAAGCAAATGGCTTGGTTCGAAAAGAAATGTAAGAAACTTTCTTTTATTTGTTATAAATCAAATCTTACTGAAGTACCTTCTAATACTTGGTAGATTGACTCTTGGGCCACGACCCACATTACAAATTCTATGCAGGGATACCTCTCAACTAGGAAATCGAAGGAAAGTGAAAGATTTGTCTATATGGGGAACCGTCTCAAAGTTGAAATGGTAGTTATAGAAACCTATCGACTAATCTTAGAAACAAGTCATCGGATGGATCTAGAAGACACTTTTTTATGTTCCTTCAATTTATAGGAATTTAGTTTTGTTATCCAAATTAAATCGTGTTGGATATTCAGTTTTATTTAGTTGTGAAAAACTCAATTTAATGTTTAATTCAATAATGATTGGTTCTCGTAATTTATGTGATGGTTTATATAAAATTGTCTTAAATCATGAGTTTGCACAACCATTAGTAACTCTGCATTCGAATATTGGTTTAAAATGTGGTCTAATTAATGAAAAATCCTCAATCTTGTGGCATAGACGGTTGGGGCATATCTTTAGAAATAGAATTGAAAAATTGGTGAATAATGAGATTTTGGAAAACTTAGACTTCATTGATTTTGAGATATCTGTGGATTGCATTAATGGAAAGTAAACCAAGCACACCAAGAATGGTGCCACAAGAAGTAATGAGTTTCTTGAGATAATTCATACAAATATTTGCGGGTCACTCAACATCCTATGTCTTAGTGGTGAATAATATTTCATCACATTTATAGATGATTTTTCACGTTATGGATATGTGTATCTAATTCATGAAAAGTTTCGGGATGTTGACATCCTTGTGGTGTACATAACTGAAGTCGAGAGACAATTAGATAGAAAGGTTAAAATAGTGAGATCAGATAGGGGTGGTGAGTATTATGGTAAATATGATGAGTTAGGCCAAAATCCTAAGCCCATTTGCCAAATTCTTAGAAAAAAAAGGCATTCGTGCTCAATACACAATGCCTAGTACGCCAAAGCAAAATGGAGTTGCTAAAAGGTGTAATCGTACACTTAAAGATATGGTTAAGAGTATGTTAAGTCACTCAATTATACTCATTTCACTGTGGGGTGAAGCTTTAAAGACTGTAATGTATATTTTAAATAGGGTTCCTAGTAAGGTAGTCCCAACAACTCTATTTGAGTTGTGGACTAGTAGGAAACCTAGTTTGAGACATTTACATATTTGGGGTTATCCCATAGAAGCAAGAATCTTCAACCCACAAGAGGAAAAGTTGGACTCAAGAACAATATCTGGATATTTCATTGGTTATCCAAACAAGTCCAAAGGGTACAAATTTTATGATAATGGAGACTGGTAATGCTAGATTTCTAGAGAATGGTGAAATTAGTGATTCGAGTAAAGTAGGGTGGATGTGCCAACATTTGACTCTTATCGAAAAATTGTTGTTCCTCAGACTATTCCATAGGCTGAGGGAAACGAACAACATAATGAAAATGCTTCACCACCTCATGTTTCACCACTTTATAAAGATACCACCATTGAAAATACTATAGAACCACCACAACCGGTAGTTTTGAGAAGATCTCAGAGGGAAACAAAGCCTTCCATTCCAAATGATTACATGGTGTATCTACAGGAATCTGATTTTGATATTGGGATTAACAAAGATCCAGTCTAATTTTCACAAGTCATGAATGGTGATGATTCTACCAAATGGGTCAATGCTATAAATAAAGAGTTAAAATCCATGGAAGAGAATGGTGTTTGGGATCTCGTCGAATTGCCTAATAATTATAAAAAAGGTCGGATATAAATGGGTCTTCATGACCAAGCGCGACACAAAAGGCAATATCGAACGATTTAAAGTCAGACTTGTTGCTAAGGGTTTTACTCAAAAAGAAGGCATAGACTATAACGAGACCTTCTCTCCAGTATCTAAGGACTCGCTTAAAATCATTCTAGCATTGGTAGCTTATTATGACTTAGAGTTGCATCAAATGGATGTGAAAACTGCTTTTCTAAATGGGAATTTGGATGAAGAAATTTATATGGAGTAGCTAGAAAGATTTCCAAAGAAACGAAAAAACCATTTAGCTTGCAAATTAAAAAAAAAATCCATATATAGCCTTAAACAAGCTTCCAGGCAATGGTATTTAAGGTTTAATGATACCATTACCTCCTTTGGATTTAAGGAAAATGCAGTTGATCAGTGCATATATCTGAAGGTCAGTGGGAATAAGTTGATTATTTTGGTGCTATATGTGAATGACATTTTGTTAGTTAATAATGACCTTGACTTATTGCATGAAACCAAGGAATATCTCTCCAAGAACTTTAAAATGGTCGATATGGATAAGGCAAACTATGTTATTGGCATAGAGATCTTTAGGGATCGATCTTGAGGATTGCTAGGACTATCTCATAAAGGATATATTGATCGTGTTTTGGAGAGATTCAATATGCAATTTTGTTTAGCCAGTGATGAACCCATCATGAAGGGTGATAAATTAAGTAAAAAATAGTGTCCAATGAATGACATGGAAAGAAAACAAATGAAGGACATTCCACGTGCCTTAGCAGTAGAGAGCTTGATGTATGCCCATACATGTACCAAAACAAATATTAGTTTTGCAATTGGAATGTTTAGAAGATTCTAAAGTAATCCTAGAATGGAATATTGGAAAGTAGTGAAGAAGGTTATGAGATATCTTTTGGGAACAAAGGACTATACACTCATCTATAGAAGATCATAACAGTTGGAAGTGACTGGATACTCAAACTCAGATTTTGTTGGTTTCCTTGATAGTTGAAAATCTACATCAGGTTTTGTTTTTCTACTAGTTAGTAAGCAATTTCATGGATAAGTGTGAAGTAGTCCACTATTGCTTCATCTACAATGGAGGCTGAGTTTGTGGCATGCTTTGAGGCTACAAATCATGCTTTATGGTTGCGAAACCTCATCTCATGACTTGGTGTTGTTGACTCAATTGCGAGGCCACTGAAGATATATTATGACAATACCGCAACAGTTTTCTTCTCTAAAAATGGAAAATACTCTAGTGGTTCCAAACACATGGAAGTAAAGTACTTAGTTGTTAGAGAAAGAGTCCAGAAACAACAAGTGTTAACTGAAAACTTAAGCACCTCTCTTGTGATTACTGATCCATTCACAAAGGGATTGCCACTAAAGACATACAACGAGCATGTTATTAGGATGGGTCTTTTGAGCAACCCATGATGTGTATGGTTAATCTTGAGTGCTTATTTTTATTTGACACTATTTGCATAAAAATAATTTTGTTTATATTTTTCCAATTTCTAAAACTGTGCGTACACATTAATTTGAATATTGATAAATAGGAAATGTCTTAACAAGACTGTTAGCCCCAAGGTTATTCAAATTTAAATTCTTATTAATTTTGATTATTGACAAATATTTTGCACTTATTTTATTCAAAATTTTCAAAATTATATTATATAATTGTGCTCCAATGTTTCTAAAAGATATATGCTTCTATAGTATTGTTTTTCAATGGTTTTTAACCCCTCAAAACATGAAATTAGCACATGTATGCAAAAAACTATTTATGCTTAAAACAAGTCCAAGGGTCAACACCAAGATAGCAAGGGTCGTCACCAGAGTGAAGCTCAAAATGCCTAAGTGTTCCAGTTGCAAGGGTCGACACCAAGACAATAAAGGTCAACACTAAATTTTAGAACACAATCCAGCAACAAGGGTCGACACCAAGAACAACAAGAGTCGACACTAAATTTCATAACACAATCCAGCAGCAAGGGTCGACACCAAGAATGATAAGGGTCGACACCAGGAATACTTGGAAATCAACTCAGAGAAGAAAAGAAAGCAAAAGGTCAACACCGAATCTGCAAGGGTTGACACCCTTAAAATCTGGGTTTCAAAAATCCAGCCAAATCAGATCTAGACTGACATAACTCATTTCTCAGCCACTTTTTCTGATCTATGTGCAAAATATGACATCATTTCTGATCCCTGAGCAGATCTTCTGACACTATATCTTCTACCAAGAGTTAACTTATGAGGTTTAGCATTTAATGAAAGCTTGTGCATTTAATGATCTTTCTCTTCCCAAGACTTGTCTACAGTCTGTATACACCACGCTCTGATCAACACAGCTGGAAGATATCCTCCATGATTTGCTCTAACAGCTAGAAGATTTGTCTCTGCCTCTCTGCAATAGCTAGAAGCCATTAATGCTATAAAGAAGAAGTTTTCCTTCTTCGAAATACATAACTCTTCAACACAAGAACACTAGAGCATTCAAGAGCTTTTAATATACTTCCTTGTACTTCCATTTACATATCTGAGTGAGTCTTAAATTCCCTCTATGCTTACATTTTCATATTATAGACACCCTATTCTTAACCGCCATTAAGACTTGGGCGCCTTAGGTTGAACACTAGATGATTAAAGGTTACATTGTACAATCGTTCGAATCTTCAATAAAAGGCTTCAATTTTTGAGCTTCTAATCCCAACCTTACACCCCATTTTGACTAAAACTATTTTAGACCTTAAAACCCTTTCTTTCAAAATATTTTTCCAAATGTTTCAACGACGTTCCAAGGCTCGCATTTCTTTTAAAATATTGCATTTTTCAGCAAACCGAGTAATGACAAAGTGGAAATAAATGGAAGGGAGGTAAACTCTTTGAAAAATCTTTAAAAACATCTTATTTATAGGTTTGGAGTTGAAAGAAATAGGAGGGGTTAGAAGAAAACTAGTTTAGGAAAAGGTTGAGTATCAAACCAATAAGAAAGAAATGAGCAGCCTTCACTAAATTAGGCATATCTCTTTGTACACTTAGAATTTAGATGTGAGGCCACCACTATTGGAAATTAGACTTTTGGGGCTTCAAATTAGACTCAAGAATTACCTAAAACCAAGTCCAAATAAGTGAGATATGCCCGTTTAGAGTCAGGCGTGAGAGCAGTTTTTTTTGGACGGCCCAACCACTTTTTGTGGCCGACCGTACAAGTCATTGGCTAGCCGGCCAGGTGTCCCGGCAGGCAGATATTTATAACCAGCTGTCCCCTCCATGTGCATGCACTACACCAGCTGTCTCTATACAGATATTTCTGACAAAATAAGTTGCTTTGTTATAAATACAAGCCCACCTAACTTGATTTTAGGTTAGAAAAATTTGTGAAGACTCCAAAACTTGCCAAACACTCTCCTTCTCTATCTTGCAATATACATAACTATACATACACTTCCTAAACCAATTTTTTGAAGCTCCTTGCTGAGGTTATTGAGCTGAAATTTCAGCCCTTGAGAGTGAACCTCTTGTGGTTTGTGAATAAAAGAGTGTCTTCTCTTCAAAGGTATAACTCTTGCCATCTTTTGCTTACTCTTCTCTCATCTTTTTCTTGATTTTACACACTGTTTTGGACTGTTTTTGATGGGTTGAAACTTGTGATTTAAGCTATCAAAGGTGGAGGGGTTGACTACTTTTTCTTAAACCTTATTCCATAAGCTTTTATCCTTGTGTTTCCTACTTATTTCACTACTTTTAGCCACTATTTTTCAAAGTTTTAAAAGGCCAAAATATGTGATTTTAAGGAAAAAAAAAGTGGAGGGGTTAGCCACCCTTCCTTAAACTTGCTTACTAGCCTTGTTTTCTTTAATTTTTGCTTACTTTTTTTTTCTACCTTTTCACACTATTTTCAGCATTGTTTTTCTTGTTTTGGGGGTTGTTTTAATTGTTTATTTAGTTTATGCTTGGAATATCATGCTTGTATTGTTGTAAGTCCTCATAGGTTTAGTGGTTTAGGCCTTAGACACCAACCTATTTGAGTTGATAGCTTTTATTTCATAGTTTTCATATATATGCTAACACTTGTAATAATCACCTTTGCAACCTCCCACCTTTCTTGATTTTCTTTGTTTAAGAGTTGTTTCAAACAAACAATTATTGTTTAAGACATGCGAAAGAGACCTTCCATACTTAATGGTTTAATCTCTCCGGAGGTTCATTACCAAGGCATTACATCTCTCTCATGCCAAGAACAACTTCTTGTTTGACACTTCTCTTCATTAGAGGATGTAATTATCACTTTTGGACAAAATGACTAAAGGATGGAAAGGTAATAAAAAGGGCTAACAAAATTGAACTAAAAGAGGCACAAGATAATAAAATTGAGTTAGGTTCAATCGGACATTATATTGAACCCATTGAGTCTTAAGTCATTTCATACTCTTAGTGATGATAATGATCCAAGAATCAATGTCTACCACTTCTCTTGAGATAACTCCATGATAAGGAGGAGGTTTTGTTGGTCTTTTCTTTTCATTCATTGAGCCTTTGTCCTATTAATTCATAGATCATCACGCAACAACCTTGCGACCTTTGATGATTTGTGATTGATTCTACTCCTCCCTTGATTAATTTCATGATAGGTAGAGGTAGAGAGGATAAATATCTCCTGGAAACACTCTCTTTTTGTTCTGCTTCTTTTCTGCTACAACAGGGCAATACCTAAAAATAGTGGCTGGTCAGCCACCCTAGCATCCGGCCGACCACTTTCCTTGGCTGGCCAGCCACCTTTTGTTGAGCAAACAGTGGCATTTTTCTTGCAAAACAAAGCAGAGGCTAGGATGAAAATCGAATTATTTTCTGACTGCGGACATAATAGATTCAAGTAGCAGAAAACAGGCATTTCTGGGAGGATGTTCTTGGTTGCATGTGTGGTTCCTTGCTTCCCGCGCAAATTAGATTTCATACATAGTGTGTTGTAATCAGTTAGTTAGCTTAAATTTGGATTTGTAATAATTAGTTAATTAGCTTACTCATTCATTTAATATTGTAATAATTAGCCTAAGTAGGACATTCATTCGGACCCTCTTGCATGAGCGCAAATATGTAATAATTTGTGTATGTCTTCCAACCCCCATTTCTTTCTCCCTTTATTTACTCGCTTATAATGGTAGCATCATATTTTGATTTCATATCATTACCATGTGTAAATACCCATGTTTACATGCATAAGGGTTCGGCTCATCATACTAATCAATGTTAATTTCAAATTCCTTACTCGAATACGTACTTTGTCGCATGCCTTGAATTAACTCATACGCCATGATAGTAGCGAAGCCTATTAATTGCATGTTATATGCGTTACATTAGTCATGTTGCATTGTTTAGGATCATTTTTTTTCCTAACTATTTTCTTTCTTTTGGCTCGCCTCAGATATTTGGGGTAAGTATTTTTTGCTTTAGCATATTACATGCGTGCGATTGTTGCCATATCAAGCATGTTTACCATGAGGCTACGTACTTAGTTGATATACATGTTTGGATGCTGGTGAATGAAGGCTTTTTCATTTAAGTTGGGATAATTTGATTAATGTACATATGAGCCCACTTTTTCAAAGTGGCCATACTCAAAAACTTTTCAAAACAAACATGAAATCAAAGTGTTCCAAATTGGGCGAATTAGTCTATACTTGTGTGCATCAGATAGTAAAGATAGTATAATAATCAGAACAAGAGCATATACTATACATAAAAATCACATCATGGTTAGTAGAGGTCGATCTTTGATCAGGGTGAGTAGGGTGCTCAATTCTTAACCTTCCCTTCTCATACCTAAGTTCCCGAGCTAAGAACACTTTGGTTATGATGAACAAGTGGCCTTTGGCATGATTCATGGGTTTCTTAAATTTCCTAAAAATATTTAGGTGGCGACTTTGAAATCTAGTAAAGCAGTCCGTTTTTGGCATTTTTGATTAAAAATTGATTTTCCAAAGATTTGTCGGATTTGGACTCTTTTGTGTTTTTTCTATTTCACATTGCCCTTATGAAACCAGATTCAGAACTATGGGAGTCCGAACTGTAGGGCTATCGAATTCGAGTAGACTAAACCCTCCGAGAAGCATGAAAAGCAAGCTACAATTTCTAGCGACTCTGTTGGGGATCTAGAGAATTTGACTTGAACTTCATGATGTGAAATTTTATCTACATATATATGTTCTTTACATTGCATCTTCATTATTACTCTGAGTCAATGTGTTTTCCATTTTCTATTCCTGAATGGCTTGCCAGAGGCTTGCCTAAAAAGCTTGCCAAAAGGCTGGTCAGTCGTGGGCTCTGCCATGTTGGAAATACAACCCTTGGATTTGGATTACCGTTGTACCGCTTGATCCTCCTTTCACTTCTCGGTGTCAGGTATGAGAGGTATATTAGGTAATCTTGCCAAGGTAGCCCTTTTGACCATTCGGCTTAGCTGCATATAGTAAAGCCATAGTGACTGTTCCAACATAGAACAGGATGTTCACCCTTATGCAGGATTTTGTGAAACTAGTTACTTGAAGTAGTGAAACCTTAGATCATGTCGAAGCTAGGATAGGGAAATCTTATCTCTCATAGGGGTGTTTTGAATGCTTTTGTGCAAAATGTGAAATCTTTCGCAATGTGTGATGCAATCCTTCGAGATCTTAATCTTAAAGCAATTCCTTTCAAACTTGAGGATCATATCAGAATCAGAATTTGGGTCAAAATCCAGGGGTTTGTGTTTGATATGGGTGAATTTTCAACAAAACTAGAACCAAGGCCCAAAATTGTATCTTTCTTGGTTTTGACCAACATACCCACTACCCCAATCTGATGGAGCATTTGTTTTTATGCTAGCTTTGTTTGAGCCAAAGAAAGAGCCGTACCCAATTCAGCAAAGGTCCATTCCATCCAATCCCAGAAAAAAAAACCCACTTAGCAAAGGTCCAATCCATCTTATCCCCAAAGGCCAGCTCAAAAAAGATCCATTGAATGCCAAAAGACCAATTCTAAAAAGCCTAAATCTGGTCAAACCTATCTAGACTAATCCAATTCAAATACATCAAGTATAACCGAGTCAAAATCCTTGTCAATCAGCTCTTAGGTTACACCCATCCAACTCAGCAGACCCGTGATGACACAAAGTCCAGAAGAAGTTGTGGCCATAATAACAGCCCTAAACCAGGGAATTGCCATGCAGGATGAGACCATTGCTGAAATGCAATGCCCATCTGGGGCATCTACCACACATCTAGTCTCCGGCCCCTAGCTGAACTTTAACCCACCTTTGCCAGCTGAAGATTTACAAGGTCTAGATCCTCGAAAAGGTCTGGCTCAAGCTCGAGTTTTCAAACCCTTGGTGCAGCCTAATGAGGGGCTTTTTCCTCTTGATATTAATGATCTCGACCCAACCTTGTTAAAAATTGTTAACCTTGAGAAGTAATTCAAAAAGGCATAGGGAATTAACTCCATTTCCAACATTGAGGATGGGTACACCGATGCTGCTATAAGGCTCCCAGATAGATTCAAAATGCCACACATTGATCGTTTTTACGACTCTGGAGATCCTACGGTACATATTCGGCTTTTTTTTGGACGTCCTGAAATCGATGGGTCTGACTAAGCCTCAGAAACTCTCTCTGTATGGAAGAACCCTATTGAGTATAGCAGTCACTTGGTAAGCTAAGTTGGAGGATAAAGTGAAGCAAAACTAAAAAGAGTTGGCTAAGGTGTTCGTCAATCAGTGTTCTTACAATACCCAATAGAAATCACCACCCAAGAGCTTGAAACAACCCACCAGAACCCTAAAGAACCTTTTGTGGAATTGTAGACCCCCCATTTTTGACCGACCTTAAGACTCAGACATCACCGATTGAGCGCTCGGTGATGTTGCATATTGTGCTCGTTCAGAAGTCTCAGAGTCGCGGCCGTGCGCCCTGCCTCCGGACTTCCGAACTCTCTTCTGTGCCTTGCCTCGATTTGCGAACCAGACTCGATTTTCTCTATTTTATTTCCTAAGGGGAGGGAGAGGTCTCGTAGACCATATCTCAGTGGCCGTGGGCTACATTTCGTGGCCGTAGGCCATTTTGCCCATTTTGGAGCAGGTTCGGTTTTGCTGAGCCGTCGGGCCGTGTGTGCCTCGGTTGGGACCACCCAACCATCTCCGATTCCTCCGGTTTTTGGCATGCATCTCATTTACTCCTTTTGAGGGACACTTGGGGTCTTAGATACCCACTTATTGGCCAAACACCACTTTCGATTATTAACGGTTTCGGGATCCCGGCTGCGTGTTTGGCCCCGAGCATTCGTTTTGCATCGGTTTTGTTCATTTTTGGCAAGTACCTCTGTTTTATCACCAGGAAGATCCTTTGGAGGGTGGGAGGCCAGCAACAATTGTCTCGGCAACGATTATGCTCCTCCGGCGCCCCCCGGCGCCCGTTTTTCTCACTTCCGGGCTAATGTTGAACACCCTAGGGCCATTTTCTTCGAGCCAAAACCACATATTTGTGTTGTACACACATGGGAGGACCCTAAAAACACATGGTCGGACAGTAATTCCTTTGTCCATTTTGAAACCTCTTTGAAAAGTGGCTCCGGGAAGGAGAAAAGTCTGCGCGGCTTCACCGAAACGGGCGTAACTCTTTGGACAAGAGGAATTAAAGTATAAGGCCACCATTGTTGGAAAGATTACTCCCGGGGCTTCATTTTGCACTCAAGAATCTCCTAAGTTCAATTCCGGATCGAGGAGATATGGTTGATTGAAGTAGGGCATCACTCCGGTTGGACCGAAATCTGCGCGGCTTCACGGAAACGGGCATAACTTTTTCCACAGGAGGAATTTTGTTGCAAGGTTTGTGCCATTGGAAAGCTAACTTCCGGGGATTCAATTTGGACACTTGAATGTCCACATTTGGACTTCCCTAGCACCCACCCGCTAGCCTTCTTCCCGGCAGTTCCTGAAAACTAGCTGGCCGGCCAGAAAATGTAGCTGGCCGGCCACCCTTTTTGTGAAATGACCTTTTTGCCCCTGTGAGCTGGCCGGCCATTTTCCTCTCCCTCAGTGTATTCCAGCTGTGCCAGCTGGTTGCCAATTGGACCTTCCTCCATACACGTGTATGGAGGATTAGAGAGGTCCTTTAGATTTTTTTATGCCTCTCCTCTATAAAGGAGAGGCTTGGCTTCTTGGCTCAAGGTTAGACATTGGTTTAGACACATTTGAGAGATATACCTTCCACCTCCCATTTCTCTCCATTTCCAAGCTCCAAAGTCATTTTTTCTTCAAGTTTGGTGCCATTTCTTCATCACCATCAAGCATCCCCATCACCACTCCATTTCCAATAGCAAGGAGAGGTTCTTTAGAGGCTTAGAAGCATCCATTCTTCAAGCAAAAGGCAGCCAAGACTTGTCTACAAGGGTAAGTCTCCATTTCCCTCTTTTGTAGCATTTTCTTGCTTCATTTCTTAAGCTTATTTTCTCACAGTTTTAGGCTCCGACACTAACTGAAAGGGTCACTCTTTTGAGCTTATATTCATGTTTGTTTAAGGGCTGAACCCTGTTTGAGCCCTCCATTTGGTTCTTGCTTCAATATCATCTTATATGCCATTTTTTTGCATGAAATTTCTAGCCTATGAGTGATCTGTTTTTGAGCATAATTTAAACTGTAAGTGGGCCTATTTTGATCCCCTCTTCAACATTGAAGAAGGGCTCAATCCTATTTGGGTCCTCTATCTTGCACTTACTTCATAATCTCTCCTATTTACCGTAAATTTGCATGATTTGTTTGGCCTATATGTAAATTTTTTTGGAGTTTGTTATGAACTGTGAGTAAGCTTATTTTGTGTCCCTCTACAACATTGTAGAAGGGATCAATCTTGTTTGGGGTCTCCATGTAGTACCTACCATTCTACCCCTCTTTGGCCCTCATTTTTACATGATCTTTTAGGCTTATCTAGCCTCTGTTTTAGGCCATCATCACAATTGGAATGAGTCATATTTTGACCCTCTGGACATATTTCATTAAGGGTCTTTTCTGGTTTGATGAATGTTTGGCCTACTTCATGTTATATCCTCTTGTGGCCTCAATCTTGCATGGCATTTTTAGCATATTTTCATACTGATTTGGGGGATGTCATCAACTGTAAATGTGCATATTTTTAGTCCCTTCAGTGTTGTAGAAGGGTATTTTTCCATTTGGGCATCGCATGTATCACTTGCTTCAATACCCCTCTTGCGGGGCCATTTTTGCATTCTTGCCTAATCCTATGTGTGCTTGCTGTTTAGCCCTTTTTATGACTGAAAAATGCTTGTCTTGGGGCTGCCTTGCTACTGTATTTTCATTCCATATCTATATTGTGCATGTTTGGTATAGCTATAGGCCATTTCGGGTGCCTAAATTCATGTTTCGGGGCCATTTCATACATCGGGTGTACTGTCGCCTCATTTTGGGGCAGTTTTCCCCCACATTTCATTGCTGAAATTCTATTTGCATGTTTGCATATCATTTCCATGCCATTTCATGCCTTAGGGCCATTGCCTCGGTTTGCGTGCCCGTGTGCACGCATTTCGAGGCACTTCACTTTTATCCGTTGGCCTCTAATGTGAGTGTGGCTGAGGCTCTCTCATGTTAGTATAAGTCCAATTTGAATTTGGAATGCCATTTCATGCATTAGGGCCATTGCCTCGGTTTGCGTGCCCGTGTGCACGCATTTCGAGGCACTTCATTTTCATCTCATGGCCTCTTATGTGAGTGTGGCTGAGGCTCACTCATGTTAGTATAAGTCCATTTTGCATCTTGTATGCCATTTTAGTCTCACTGCATTCCGTATGCTATTGCCTCGGTTTGCGTGCCCGTGTGCACGCATTTCGAGGCACTTCATTTTCATCCATCGGCCTCTTATATGAGTGTGGCTGAGGCTCTCTCATGTTAGTGTAAGTCCATTTTGCATTCGGTATGCCATTTTAGTCTCATTGCATTCCGTATGCCATTGCCTCGGTTTGCGTGCCCGTGTACATGCATTTCGAGGCACTTCATTTTCATCCGACGGCCTCTTATGTGAGTGTGGCTGAGGCTCTCTCATGTTAGTGTAAGTCCATTTTGCATTCTGTATGTCATTTTAGCATCATTGCATTCCGTATGCCATTGCTTCGGTTTGCGTGCCCGTGTGCACGCATTTCGAGGTACTTCACTTTTATCCGACGGCCTCTTATGTGAGTGTGGCTGAGGTCCACTCGCGTTAGTGTAAGTCCAATTGCATTGCGTATGCCATTCTATGCCTTAGGATCATTTCCTCGGTTTGCGTGCCCGTGTGCACGCATTCCGAGACATCTCATTTTCATAGCATTGTGTATGTTAGGATTGTATCTTAGTTACATAACATACATATCATGCATATTGCATTGTGTTTGGGATAGGAGTTAGCCCGGGCACGGGAAACGAGGCACGTTTCGTACTCCGAGTGACGGAACGGGTCTCAATTCCCAAGTCACCGACACTCCGGATTACCCATGATGGAGTTAGGTTTTATTGTAGCACTCGTCTGCATTCATCTCATATTGAGTTGTGCAATTCGGCTCCTCGGCCATCATGCATCGATATGCGTGATTGGTGGCACGAGGATCGAGGCATGCATATATTTGTGAAATACATTACTATGCCCCTTTCCTGCTCTCTGTTGCAGCAAAATCAAGAATCAGCAGTCTTCCGAGGCTTGGCACGCATTTCGAGAAACATTGCAAACAGAGGCTAATTGGGGCATCCCAGTGGATTTCCGCGCAAAGCAGCCCAAACATGCATCATCTCATTATCCGGAGCAGAGTCAAGGCAGCCCCCTGGCTTGAATGCCAGTTTACAGTTTTTCTTAGTTAATCTGTTAATTAATTAGGAATCTGTATTATTCTTTTATTTCAGACTGTATTATTCTTTCATTTGGGACTGTATTATTTATTCGGACCCTCTGCGCGAGGGCATAATTGTAATAAGTGTGGGTGAGTATGATGTATGTCTTCCAACCCCACGTCTTTCTTCTCTTTTATTTACCCGCTTATGATGGTTAGATATAGGGCATATTTCAATTAGCATACAGTATGACAGCATGTTTGCATCGTTCATCTGTTCTGCACGCACCGGGCTCGGCGCATCATACAAACTGCATTTGTATTTCAATTCCAAGTTGAACACGTGTTAGCTATAGCATTTCACATGCCATGTTTAGAATAGCCGAGCCTGCTATAGTTTGCATCTTTGCATGTGTTGCATTAGACATTTCAGTATGCTTAGGTCCATGCATGGATTTCTAACAAGCTTCTGTTTTGGCTCGGAGTACTCGGTAAGTTTTATGCTTTAGCATCCTTGCATACGTGTGAGTGTTGCCATGAATAGCATGCTTGCCATGAGGCTATGTACTTAAATGATATAACTGCCTTGAATGCCTGTGGGTGGAGGTTGAGTTATTTGAATTGGGACAATTCATCAAATGTCTGTTTTAAGCCTACTAGATAGTGGCAAAATCATGTTTTCTAAGCCCACCTAAGGGTGGCAAATCCACGTCTTAGCCTACCTGCAGGTAGCACCATCAATCCATTTTCAAACTAACAAACATGAAATGTTTAGTTCCAATTCAGGCGATTCAGTCTATACTTGTATGCTGTGCGCATCACATAGTAACCTAGGCTAATAACCGGAATAAGAACTCACAAGGTTTTCAAAATAAGATATCATGGTTAGTAGAGGCCGGTCTTTGACCGGGCGAGCGAGGGTGCTCACGAAGTGACCTTCCCCAATCGTACCCAAGTTCCCGAGCCGAGGCAACTTTGGTGATGACGGACACGTGGCCTTTTGGCACCGAGTCAGGGTTTCCTAAATTTCCCATTAAAATATTTAGGTGGCGACTCAGATCTGGAAAGCGATCCATGTTTGGCACTTCTTTCAAAAAATCTGTTTTTCAAAGCGATTTGCGGATTTGGACTCTTCGGTTCAAGATTGAGACCGTGACATTTGAGTCCTTCGAATCAGTAGTGACCCAATATCGAACGAGCGGGGGACTCACACTCCCTTTCCCCCGAGATGCGTTCGGGGCGTCTCGATTCTGGCGACTCTGTTGGGGATTTAGAGAACTTGACTCGAACTCATGATATCTGGTTTTGACTACACTTGTGTGTTTCTTTGCATTGCATTTGCATTGGTGCGCCTAGGACACTGTGTTTGCCATATGCCATTCCCGAACGATTTGTCGGAGGCTTGTCTTGTCAAGGCATGTCCATAAGGCTGATCGGCTCTGGCTCGACAAAGATGGGAACACAAACCCCGGTTTTACCGGGGCACTCTTTTGACCATTCGACCTAGTGCATATTCGGATCCATAGTGACCATTCCAAACTAGGACAGGTTGCTTACCCGTTTATAGGTTGTTTGAAGCCGCTACGTGCGTAGTGAAACCCTAGCTCCTGACAAAATAGGACAGGGCAACCCTACCCCAACATAGGGGTGTTTTGGTTCTCACTTATCTGTTATGTGCTTGTTAGAGTGTGCCTCTACAGGGAATGCATGTATCAGTTTGCGAGTTTGAGCATCAGGCCTGCGGGCACCAATTCAGTATTTTGGGTATCAGGCCTGCGGGCATCAATATTTGGTGGAATTAGTTTTACCTGAGGGTATCAGCTTACAGGCGGAATTTTGGGGCAGAATTCAGTAGAGAGCACGCTCATTCGGTTTTATTCAGATGCTTACGGTGAAATTGAAATTTGAGATCTTTGTCTGCTTTTCTTTTGCTAGGGTAGTCCTGGAACCACAGCTTCAGAAGGCTCCACTATCCCCTAGGTACATTAGACTAGTGCTGATAGACCTTGTGAGGTCAGAAATTCGATTCAAGGGAAACCAGTGTTCTTTCGCTGAGGCAAGGCAAAGAAGGGCCATACAGGACTCATTGGCTCATCTGATCCGACAGTCACTAGTCACATCATCAGTAGACCCGTGATGGCACAAGGTTCGGAAGGATTTGTGGCTATGATAGCAGTGTTAAATCAGGGAACTGCAATGCGAGATGAGAGACCAAGGTCAAACGCAACGCCCATCTGGGGCATCTGCCTCACACCCAGCTTCGGGACCCCAGCCGAACTTTGACCCACTTTTGCCAGCTGAAGATTCGCAGGGCCTTTCCAAACCTGCTAAAGTCAACACAGTCGCCATAGCCGACCCTTTTTCCAAGGCCAGCCTACGAATAGCCAGCCCAACCCGAGCTCAGGGTAGATTTTTCACCCCCCTCCATATGAGCCTAACCAGCGCATTCAAAGTCCTGATGGAAAGAGGGCATCTCAAACCCCTTAATCCTCAACCTTTGCCACACCCACTCCTTGCCAGACATAACCCCAGCAAATACTGTGTATATCATTAGCAGCGCGGCCATGGCACCAATGATTGCTATCGGCTTCGTCATGAGATCCAGAATCTCATTGACAACCGGACAATAGCTCCATTTCAAAACCCCAAGGACCAAGTACCTCATCCACATCTCAACCTCAGCCATACACTGCTACCCACCTACAACCCCAGTATATCCCCCCCGACCCATATACTCAAGCCCGAGATGTTTATCCCAGAAAGCATGGCCTTAAGCACGATAGATGCACTTGAACCCCAATCATCTCAAACCCGTGAACCCACTACTTCTGAGCTGGGGAGCATGATTGAAGATCTTCAGAGAACAGTGGCAGATTTAACCTTCGAAGTTTTGGCGCCATCATCAACCACATCGCCTACCAGGGAGTTCATGTTAAAAGGCTCCCCAAGCTTGGGACGGGCTGCATTGGGAGAAGGCAAATCCCTTGGCAAAGTGGAGGCGAGTGGAAAGAACAAGATAAGGGCGGACATGGATCCCCATGAGCATCTTCTGTTGGCTGTTGAGGCTTTGAAAGCCGTGGGACTGAACAAAGAGCAAGTGCTCACATTTGTTGCAAAAACTGTGGATGACACTTTCGCTACTCAAGTCAGGGGCAGTTTGAATCAAGAGGCAAGCCGGGAAAAGGGCCGTTGTACCAGAAATGATCCTGTTAGCTCTAATCACCTTTGACTCGAATAGATCGACAAACCGGCCAAAGACTGCCACTCCTTTTGCTGGTACGCCCGGTAAAAATCCACAAACCCAGAAGTACCAACCTCGAGGTCAGAGGGTCTTCCATGCCCTCTACATGCCTTTGTCCAAAGCTTTCCAAATCCTTGTTGGACAAGGTCATCTCAAACCCCTTGAGCCTCGGTCTCTCCCGAACCCTCTTCTGGCTACACATGATGCTACCCGATCAAGATCGCTGCGTACCATCAGCAAACCGGCCATACTACCGACGACTGCTTCTGTCTTCGCCATGAAGTACAGGATTTGTTTGACAACGGAGTTGTCCTCCCGCCAAGCTCTGCAAAGTCCATTGGCACTGGATCGGTGAACTTGGGGGATAATGCGATGTGATTAGGGGAATGAACCAGCTGCGGGTGGCGCTCGATTTAACTCCAGACGTGGGAATGGCACGCACTGTTTTGAGCAATGTACAAGTGCTGTTAATTTTGCATTTTGACTTGGGTATTGGGTCAGTCTTTTGTTTTGTTTTGAGTCTGTCTTTTTGTTTTGAGTCAGTCTCTTTTGTTTTGGGTCTGTCTTGTTGTATCGAGTCAGTCCTGTTGTATAGGAGTCGGGTGATTCCGGGGGTGTTACCTCGGGCGTCACCATTTTGTTTTACGTTTGTCTTTTTGTTTTGTTTTGAGTCTGTTTCTGCCAGGGAGCCAGTTATGCCAACAGATTTTGAATGAAACAGCAGTGATTTCCACGCTCTCGCATTTGCTTCTGCCGTGTGCTAGTTGTGCCGGGATTTGAATGAAATGGCAGTGCATTCCACCTGCTCTCCTGTGCCCTGAAGTCATTGTAACGACCTAAGTTTTTCAAAACTTTTTTGAACACTGCGGTGAAAACGAAGAGGAAGGAATTCCTTGGGATTTGAAAAACTTTGATCAAATAAGAGAAAGAGAGGCATGCTAAGCCCTTAATGATTGAGATCATGCTTGTTAATATGAGTACTGAGAAGGACCCTAGCTTTGATCCAGACTGGTCCTACACTGTCTTCAGCGCGAGCGATTTGTCGTTTTATTAAAAATTTTCAAAAAAAATGTTTTGCACGGTCCTGCGAAGACATATGTGGAATCGCTCTTGAGATTGTGCAGCTTAGGATCGCTCTCGGCCTCGAGACTCAACCCCTTGGCTTTCAAACCTTGAACTTGGATTCAGAATGTTCAACGGTCAACCACAATGTAAGGCCTGTGTGGCTAGATTTGAAGCAGCCCTCGAACATGAGGCACCAAAGTCAGATCAAGAAGGTCAGACCTCGTCAGAAGAAGCTTGCAAAGCTAGAGCAGAAGCCCCCCCCGAGCTAGGGGCAAAAATGTCCGATGTGCACGAAGAGCCAAAGGTGGACCTTTCTGCTAATCAATACAACAGCCACTCTCTTGGGTACAGAGGGCTCCAATCTCAAAACCATTTGGCATGGACTTGTTACACTTTTACCTTCGAGGCTCATTTGGGCGAAAAACCGGAAGGGCGACCTGTGCAAAAGTTAGAGCGAAGAAAAGAATGAAAAAAAAGAAAAAAGAGAAAAAATGCAAAGAATGAAAAAGAAAAAAAAACAAAAAAAGAAGAAAAGAAAAAAAGAAAAAAAGAATTGAAAAGAAAAGAAAAACAAAGCTCGCAAGGTCGAAAACCTGCAACAGGCGCCTTGGCAAAAGTTAGAGCATAAAAAGGAGAGGTTAAATACCTGAGTGTACCTTAACCCCGAACTACGTAAGGCTTGATTCCCATCTTTGGGATACGTAGGCAACTTTATTCTGAAGTCCAGCCATAAACACTTCCAAATCAAGTGTGTCCATGTAATGGTTTTGACCATCCTTGCCTCCTCTGTATCCGAGAGTTCGATTGCAATCATCGCTTTGAGGACTAACTACAATGCACTGCGGTGCCTTTCAAACAAGGGGCAACTTTCCGTTGCCATTCAATGCGCTGCGGTGCCTTTCAAACAAGGGGCAACTTTCTGTTGCCATTCAATGCGCTGTGGTGCCTTTCAAACAAGGGGCAACTTTCCGTTGCCATTCAATGCGCTGCAGTGCCGTTCAAACAAGGGGCAACTTTCCGTTGCCATGCAGCTCTCTTCAAGCACGGGGCAGTTTTCCCTTGGATCTGAGGTTGTGCATCTCAGGAGTAAGTTTCATGCTCGTTGAGCAAGTGGCTGTGTGCAAAAATAGTTTTTGAGAATTTTTATTGAGGTTGACTATTTTCTCGAAAATTGTTCCATCTTTTCCAAAAACTGGACCATTTCTTGGACCCAAAAAAGGAAAATTTTCAGTGCTCATAGCCTGACTTGCGTGATTTCAAATCAAAAATTGAACAAGCATGTTAATTTAACCCTCATGTTGGTCAAAATTCTTTTAGTAGAAAGCAAAAGCAAAAAATGGTCAAAATGATGAACTAGGGGCACAATGGAGTCAGGTGTTCTGTATTTTCCCCGTTATCAATGCATTTGCCAAGAAGGGCACTCTACATGCCAAGAAAAAGGGCACAATTGAAACTAACAACAAAGTGCTGAAGGCTCTCTCACCTTCCAAGCAGCGAGGTATCAAGCCAAGTGCGAAGCCTTTAACAGAATGGATCAAGATATTCCACTCCCTCATCTTGACAGATCTGATCACGTCCAAGCTCCCCGGCAGAGCATCATCAACCGGTGTCAGTTGCAGATTCGCTACACACTCATTTGTAGCACAACCCCTCTGTGGGAGGAATTCACTAGCTGCATGCAGAAGAAGAAGAATCTGGTAGAATACCAGGGGCAAAAGCCCACAACTTTCTGCTTATCCATCAACCACCCAGGGGAGGGATTGAAAAAATGAGAGATTGAAGAATAGAGAGATGTGCGATGAGAAAAAAAAGTGAGAAAAGGGCTTTTTCAGAAAACTAGAGATTGAGTGCCAAGTGATGTGAGAATCACAAGTGAGAAAGGGTGGGAAACACTACCCGGTGAAACAGGCTCCTGCACGCGTCGAGTGTCGTGTCTTTTCGTTTGTCTCATTTCATCCGGCGTGTCTCGTTGTGTTTAGGTCGTCTACCTTTTGTTTTTCGTGTTGAGTTGTTTTGGCTATGGTGGGTTGTAGGCTTAATACTGGGTTGAGAATCCTTTTCTCATTTTCAAAAAATAAAATCGCTTTTGTGCTATGAGTGCCGTGTCGCTTCTCCACATTTGTGCAAAAGCAATTTGTTCTTTTAGAAAACCGCAGGGTTCAACCCAGGTCATATGAGAACAGTGAAACCAGGACCTATCTAAAGCTATGAGTTTCGGGCTGCAAAGCAAAAGCAAAAGAGGAAAATATCGGGCATCTGAGTTTGTTCCAACTTCAGTAAGTTCCGAGACTATATTCCGTGTGTACCTCTTCAGGTCTTGCTAATGCTCTGAAGTATGAGTGTGCCTCTACCTCAAGCTCGAGATCAAGTCTACTTCAACCCAGAATGGCGATCAGAAATGCTCTCTCTCTGAATACCAGCTCCTGCCAGATGCATCTTGGCCGTGTTTGCGATGAGTTCCTAGGAGACCAACTGCGACGGTGGAAATTAGAGTTCGAATGGCTGTTGCCTAGAATGCAAAGGTTCGGGATTTCCGAGACTAAAGTCTGGTTTAAATACCCAGAGGTGTGCCCTCGGCTTGAAATCTGTATAGAAGCCCCATAGGTTGAGATAGCATGTATGCACCTCAATTCCGGATACTGAACCAACCTAGTCTGTCACCCCGTTGGAGAATAGGGAAAGTTATGAGTATGATCAGGAAGACAAGCGGCAGCCGTGGCTCCTACATGCAGATATTGTTACTTGTTAGCATTCCAAAGCCTTTGTACTGTGAGTTCAAGGTAAAGTGTTCGAAGAGCACGAGGGGATATCCCCATCAGAGTAGAGCGGCTCACCGCCACTCACCTCATGAGGTGCTTTCTAAAGCGCCGCTTTGTCCATTTATTGCTTTCCTTAAGCATCATGCATTGTAATGCATTGTACCTGTTAAGTTTCTTTCTCAGTCATGCACGATATTGTATGTACGGTTCATTCAAAGAAGTTCCGTTTGAGATCATTTACTTAGTGTATCAATCACACTTCATTCACTTAGTGTATCAATCACACTTTATTTGCTTCACTCAGTGCATCTATCACACTTTGTGTTCGCTTTTAGTGTATCTATCACACACATTCTCACTTAAGTGCATCTATCACACTTTGTATCCATCACACTTATTCACTTAGTGCATCTATCACACTTTGTGTTCACATTCAGTATATCAATCATACTTTGTTCACTTAGTGCATCTATCACACTTTGTGCTTGTCTTTTGTGTATCCATCACACTTTGCTCACTTCACCCTTTGTACATCAATTACACTTTGCTCAAATAGTGTATCTATCACACACTCGCTTTGCCTACTTTGTGTATCGATCACACACACTCACACCATTGTTTCCCCGGTTAAAACCTTCCCTCTCTCCGTATGAAATACGTTGAGATACGCCAGTTGGTTACACCATTGTTTCCCCGGTTAAAACCTTCCCTCTCTCCGTATGAAATACGTTGAGATACGCCTGTTGGTTACACCATTGTTTCCCCGGTTAAAACCTTCCCTCTCTCCGTATGAAATACGTTGAGATATGCCAGTTGGTTACACCATTGTTTCCCCGGTTAAAACCTTCTCTCTCTCCGTATGAAATACGTTGAGATACGCCTGTTGGTTACACCATTGTTTCCCCGGTTAAAACCTTCCCTCTCTCCGTGTGAAATACGTTGAGATACACCTGTCGGTTACACCATTGTTTCCCCGGTTAAAACCTTCCCTCTCTCCGTATGAAATACGTTGAGACACGTCTGTTGGTTACACCATTGTTTCCCCGGTTAAAACCTTCCCTCTCTCCGTATGGAATACGTTGAGATACGCCTGTTGGTTACACCATTGTTTCCCTCCCTCTCTCCGTATGGAATGCGTTGAGATACGCCTGTTGGTTACACCATTATTCCCCCGGTTAAAACATTCCCTCTCTCTGTATGGAATGCGTTGAGATACGCCTGTTGGTTACACCATTGTTTACCTGGTTACTACCTTTTCCTCTCTTGCGTGTGATACGCTGAGAGACGACCCTTTCCTCTCTTGCGTGTGATACGCTGAGAGGTTTACCTTCTCCCTCTCTTGTGTGTGATACGCAGAGAGATGTCTTGTGCGAGACTACGGGTATTCTCGGTAGTCGCTTTTAGCCTTCTCCGCGTGAGGCCTTGATGAGCATTGCATAATTTTTCTTGCATCCTTTCTGCACAAGATGTAATTTGTCTCGAGTTTACTTCTTGCCTAGCTTTCGCTTAAAATGTTGCATTTATTTTGCATATTTGCTTCATCACAGCTCTCTTTGCATGATCCTGAGTGATAACCAGCTTCGCTTAGCGTGTAAGTCCAACTTTCAAACCGGCTTCGCTTAGCGTGTAAGTCCAATCTTCAAACCGGCTTCGCTTAGCGTATAAGTCCAATCTTCAAACCGGCTTCGCTTAGCGGATAAGTCCAATCTTCAAACCGGCTTCGCTTAGCGTGTAAGTCCAACTTTCAAACCAGCTTCGCTTAGCGTGTAAGTCCAATCTTCAAACCGGCTTCGCGTAGCGTATAAGTCCAATCTTCAAACCGGCTTCGCTTAGCATGTAAGTCCAATCTTCAAACCGGCTTCGCGTAGCGGGTAAGTCCAATTTTCAAACCGGCTTCGCTTAGCGTGTAAGTCCAATCTTCAAACCGGCTTCGCGTAGCGTGTAAGTCCAATCTTCAAACCGGCTTCGCATAGCGTATAAGTCCAATCTTCAAACCGGTTTCGCGTAGCGTGTAAGTCCAATCTTCAAACCGGCTTCGCGTAGCGTGTAAGTCCAATCTTCAAACCGGCTTCGCTTAGCGTGTAAGTCCAATCTTCAAACCGGCTTCGCGTAGCGTGTAAGTCCAATTTTCAAACCGGCTTCGCTTAGCGTGTAAGTCCAATCTTCAAACCGGCTTCGCGTAGCGTGTAAGTCCAATCTTCAAACCGGCTTCGTGTAGCGGGTAAGTCCAATTGTCAAACCGGCTTCGCGTAGCGTGTAAGTCCAATCTTCAAACCGGCTTCACATAGCGTATAGGTCCAATTGTCAAACCGGCTTCGCGTAGCGTATAAGTCCAATTATCAAAATCTCCCTGCATATCATTTTGCATTTTGCCCCTGCCTGCGGGCATGCCTGCGGGCACACATATCTCTGTTTATCTTGTATGATTGTCTAAGTCTTCGGCCTTGTCAAAAATGGGTCGTCTCTGGGCTTTGACATTCACTCCCGTCACTTGTGACTTCCAAGTTCTGTCAAAGAGGGGCAACTGTAGACCCCCCATTTTTGACCGACCTTAAGACTCAGACGTCACCGATTGAGTGCTCGGTGATGTTTCATATTGTGCTCATTCAGAAGTCTCAGAGTCGCGGCCGTGCGCCCTGCCTCCGGACTTCCGAACTCTCTTCTGTGCCTTGCCTCGGTTTGCGAACCAGACTTGGTTTTCTCTATTTTCTTTCCTAAGGGGAGGGAGAGGTCTCGTAGACCATATCTTAGTGGCTGTGGGCTACATTTCGTGGCCGTAGGCCATTTTGCCCATTTCGGAGCCCGGTTCCCGGTTTTCGGAGCCGTCAGGCCGTGTGCCTCGGTTCGGGACCACCCAACCATCTCCGATTCCTCCAGTTTTTGGCATGCATCTCATTTACTCCCTTTCGAGGGACACTGGGGTCTTAGATACCCACTTCGTGGCCAAACACCACTTTCGGTGCTTAACGACCGATTTTCGGGATCCCGAACTGCGTGTTTTGGCGCCCGAGCATTTGTTTTGCATCGGTTTTTGTTCATTTTTGGCAGGAACCTCTGTTTTATCACCAGGAAGATCACTGGAGGGTGGGAGGCCAGCAATTGTCTCAGCAACCAGTTATGCTCCTCTGGCGCCCCCCGGCGCCCGTTTTTCTCACTTCCGGGCTAATGTTGAACACCCTAGGGCCATTTTCTTCGAGCCAAAACCACATATTTGTGTTGTACATACATGGGAGGACCCTAAAAACACATGGTCGACCAGTAATTCCTTTGTCCATTTTGAAACCTCTTTGAAAAGTGGCTCCGGGAAGGAGAAAAGTCTGCGCGGCTTCACTGAAACGGGCGTAACTCTTTGCACAAGAGGAATTAAAGTATGAGGCCACCATCGTTGGAAAGATTACTCCCGGGGCTTCATTTTTCACTCAAGAATCTCCTAAGTTCAATTCCGGATCGAGGAGATATGGTTGATTGAAGTAGGGCATCACTCCGGTTGGACCGAAATCTGCGCGGCTTCACGGAAACGGGCATAACTTTTTCCACAGGAGGAATTTTGATGCAAGGTTTGTGCCATTGGAAAGCTAACTTCCGGGGATTCAATTTGAACACTTGAATGGCCACATTTGGACTTCCCTAGCACCCATCGGCCAGCCTTCTTCTCGGCAGTTCCTGAAAACTAGCTGGCCGGCCAGAAAATGTAGCTGGCCGGCCACCCTTTTTGTGAAATGACCTTTTTGCCCCTGTGAGCTGGCCGGCCATTTTCCTCTCCATCAGTGTATTCCAGCTGTGCCAGCTGGTTGCCAATTGGACCTTCCTCCATACACGTGTATGGAGGATTAGAGAGGTCCTTTAGATTTTTTTATGCCTCTCCTCTATAAAGGAGAGGCTTGGCTTCTTGGCTCAAGGTTAGACATTGTTTTAGACACATTTGAGAGATATACCTTCCACCTCCCATTTCTCTCCATTTCCAAGCTCCAAAGTCATTTTTTCTTCAAGTTTGGTGCCATTTCTTCATCACCATCAAGCATCCCCATCACCACTCCATTTCCAGCAGCAAGGAGAGGTTCTTTAGAGGCTTAGAAGCATCCATTCTTCAAGCAAAAGGCAGCCAAGACTTGTCTACAAGGGTAAGTCTCCATTTCCCTCTTTTGTAGCATTTTCTTGCTTCATTTCTTAAGCTTATTTTCTCACTGTTTTAGGCTCCGACCCTAACTGAAAAGGTCACTCTTTTGAGCTTATCTTCATTTTTGTTTAAGGGCTCAACCCTGTTTGAGCCCTCCATTTGGTTCTTGCTTCAATATCATCTTATATGCCATTTTTTTGCATGAAATTTCTAGCCTATGAGTGATCTGTTTTCGAGCATAATGTAAACTGTAAGTGGGCCTATTTTGAGCCCCTCTTCAACATTGAAGAAGGGCTCAATCCTGTTTGGGTCCTATATCTTGCACTTACTTCATAATCTCTCCTATTTACCGTAAATTTGCATGATTTGTTTGGCCTATATGTAAATTTTTTTTGGAGTTTGTTATGAACTGTGAGTAAGCTTATTTTGTGTCCCTCTACAACATTGTAGAAGGGATCAATCTTGTTTGGGGTCTCCATGTAGTACCTACCATTCTACCCCTCTTTGGCCCTAATTTTTACTTGCTCTTTTAGGCTTATCTAGCCTCTGTTTTAGGCCATCATCAGAACTGGAATGAGTCATATTTTGACCCTCTGGACATATTTCATTAAGGGTCTTTTCTGGTTTGATGAATGTTTGGCCTACTTCATGTTATATCCTCTTGTGGCCTCAATCTTGCATGGCATTTTTAGCATATTTTCGTACTTATTTGGGGGATGTCATCTACTGTAAATGTGCATATTTTTAGTCCCTCTTCAGTGTTGTAGAAGGGTATTTTTCCATTTGGGCTTCGCATGTATCACTTGCTTCAATACCCCTCTTGCGGGGCCATTTTTGCATTCTTGCCTAATCCTATGTGTGCTTGCTGTTTAGCCCTTTTTATGACTGAAAAATTCTTGTCTTGGGGCTTCCTTGCTACTGTATTTTCATTCCATATCTATATTGTGCATGTTTGGTATAGCTATAGGCCATTTCGGGTGCCTAAATTCATGTTTCGGGGCCATTTCATACATCAGGTGTACTTTCGCCTCATTTCGGGGCTGTTTTCCCCCACATTTCATTGCTGAAATTCTATTTGCATGTTTGCATATCATTTCCATGCCGTTTCATGCCTTAGGGCCATTGCCTTGATTTGCGTGCCCGTGTGCACGCATTTTGAGGCACTTCACTTTTATCCGTTGGCCTCTTATGTGAGTGTGGCTGAGGCTCTCTCATGTTAGTATAAGTCCAATTTGCATTTGGAATGCCATTTCATGCATTAGGGCCATTGCCTCGGTTTGCGTGCCCGTGTGCACGCATTTCGAGGCACTTCATTTTCATCTCATGGCCTCTTATGTGAGTGTGGCTGAGGCTCACTAATGTTAGTATAAGTCCATTTTGCATCCTGTATGCCATTTTAGTCTCACTGTATTCCGTATGCTATTACCTCGGTTTGCATGCCCGCGTGCATGCATTTCGAGGCACTTCATTTTCATCCATCGGCCTCTTATGTGAGTGTGGCTGAGGCTCTCTCATGTTAGTGTAAGTCCATTTTGCATTCGGTATGCCATTTTAGTCTCATTGCATTCCATATGCCATTGCCTCGGTTTGCGTGCCCATGTGCACGCATTTCGAGGCACTTCATTTTCATCCGACGGCCTCTTATGTGAGTGTGGCTGAGGCTCTCTCATGTTAGTGTAAGTCCATTTTGCATTCTGTATGTCATTTTAGCATCATTGCATTTCGTATGCCGTTGCCTCGGTTTGCGTGCCCGTGTGCACGCATTTCGAGGCACTTCACTTTTATCCGACGGCCTCTTATGTGAGTGTGGCTGAGGTCCACTCACGTTAGTGTAAGTCCAATTGCATTGCGTATGCCATTCTATGCCTTAGGATTATTTCCTCGGTTTGCGTGCCCGTGTGCATGCATTCCGAGACATCTCATTTTCATAGCATTGTGTATGTTAGGATTGTATCTTAGTTACATAACATACATATCATGCATATTGCATTGTGTTTGGGATAGGAGTTAGCCCGGGCACGGGAAACGAGGCACGTTTCGTACTCCGAGTGACGGAACGGGTCTTAATTCCCAAGTCACCGACACTCCGGATTACCCATGATGGAGTTAGGTTTTGTTGTAGCATTCGTCTGCATTCATCTCATATTGAGTTGTGCAATTCGGCTCCTCGGCCATCATGCATCGATATGCGTGATTGGTGGCACGAGGATCGAGGCATGCATATATTTGTGAAATACATTGCTATGCCCCTTTCCTGCTCTCTGTTGCAGCAAAATCAAGAATCAGCAGTCTTCCGAGGCTTGGCACCCATTTCGAGGAACATTGCAAACAGAGGCTAATTGGGGCATCCCAGTGGATTTCCGCGCAAAACAGCCCAAACATGCATCATCTCATTATCCGGAGCAGAGTCAAGGCAGCCCCCTCGCTTACATGCCAGTTTACAGTTTTTCTTAGTTAATCTGTTAATTAATTAGGAATCTGTATTATTCTTTTATTTCAGACTGTATTATTCTTTCATTTGGGACTGTATTATTTATTCGGACCCTCTACGCGAGGGCATAATTGTAATAAGTGTGGGTGAGTATGATGTATGTCTTCCAACCCCACGTCTTTCTTCCCTTTTATTTACCCGCTTATGATAGTTAGATATAGGGCATATTTCAAATGGCATACAGTATGACAGCATGTTTGCATCATTCATCTGTTCTGCACGCACTAGGCTCGGCGCATCATACAAACTGCATTTGTATTTCAATTCCAAGTTGAACACGTGTTAGCTGTAGCATTTCACATGCCATGTTTAGAATAGCCGAGCCTGCTATAGTTTGCATTTTTGCATGTGTTGCATTAGACATTTCAGTATGCTTAGGTCTATGCATGGATTTCTAACAAGCTTCTGTTTTGGCTCGGAGTACTCGGTAAGTTTTATGCTTTAGCATCCTTGCATGCGTGTGAGTGTTGCCATGAATAGCATGCTTGCCATGAGGCTATGTGCTTAAATGATATAACTGCCTTGAATGCCTGTGGGTGGAGGTTGAGTTATTTGAATTGGGACAATTCATCAAATGTCTGTTTTAAGCCCACTAGATAGTGGCAAAATCATGTTTTCTAAGCCCACCTGAGGGTGGCAAATCCACGTCTTAGCCTACCTGTAGGTAGCACCATCAAACCATTTTCAAACTAACAAACATGAAATGTTTAGTTCCAATTCAGGCGATTCAGTCTATACTTGTATGCTGTGCGCATCACATAGTAACCTAGGCTAATAACCGGAATAAGAACTCACAAGGTTTTCAAAATAAGATATCATAGTTAGTAGAGGCCGGTCTTTGACCGGGCGAGCGGGGGTGCTCACGAAGTGACCTTCCCCAATCGTACCCAAGTTCCCGAGCCGAGGCAACTTTGGTGATGACGGACACGTGGCCTTTTGGCACCGAGTCAGGGTTTCCTAAATTTCCCATTAAAATATTTAGGTGGCGACTCTGTATCTGGCGAAGCCGTCCATGTTTGGCACTTCTTTCAAAAAATCTGTTTTCAAAACGATTTGCCGGATTTGGACTCTTCAGTTCAAGATTGAGGACCGTGACATTTGAGTCCTTCGAACTGTAGTGACCCAATATCGAACCAGAACGGGGGGGACTCGCACTCCCTTCCCCCGGGATGCGTTCGGGGACGTCTACAGGAATTTGTTATAATGTGGAAAGCAAAAGCAGCACAAATAACAAATCGACCTTCTGAGAGGGACCAAGTGTGGATAGTCATACAGAACCTTGAGCCTAATATGTTACAAAAGTTAATAGTTGCTCCACTGTTCACTTTCAAAAATTTGCATGAATTAGGGGTTCAGATTAAGAGTGTATTTAACAAAAGGATTATTCCTAGAACAAACGAACCAACAAGGAGGGTGTTTTCCAATAGTAGCAATGCTAGCTGTAGCACTATTACCAAACCCACTGAAATTAATACCGTTGCCATCGATCCTAAAACTGCCAACCCCTTTACTAATACCAACCCACAAATAGCAGCCCAACCCTAGCTCAAGGCAGAACTTTCACCCCCTTCCATATGAGCCTAACCAGTGCACTAAAAGTCCTGATGAAAGGAGGGTATCTCGAACCCCTTGATCCCCAATCTCTTCTCGACCCACTCCTTGCTACACATAACCCCACCAAATACTGTGTGTACCATTAGCAGTGCAGTCATGGCACCGATCATTGTTACCGCCTTCGTCATGAGGTTTAGAATCTTATTGACAACCAAACGATAGCTCCACCTCAAGAACCCAATGTTACCACTAACCCACTTCCCATCCATGACCAAGTACCTCCTCCTCACCTTAGCCTCATCTATATATCACTCCATCCCATTTACCCAAGCCAGAGATGTTCGTTGTTGAAAGTACCATTTTCTGCATTATGGATACACCCACTTCAGTTCGAACACACCAAGAGCGCCAAATGGCCGAACCCATTGCTTTTGAGATGTTGAGAATGATTGAAGACCTTCAAGGAACGGTGGCAGATTTAACCTTTGGGGTTTCAACCTTGCCAAAGGATTCTCTAATCATGGGACAAGCTAAAAATGGAATTGGTCAATCAAAAACAAATAGGCCTTGCCCAGATATAGCCATCTAACTTTGTGACAAGGCTAACGAAGTAGCAAAAATGAGTCTGGGGTGACTATTGCCCCTTGTGCACATCTCCGACGGGTTGTCGAAGTTCTGAAGACCAAAGGCCTAAGCCAATGCCAAGTCCTTGAAATTGTTAAAAAGGTTCTAAATGAAACTTCTGTTGCTCAACACACCAATGCTCAAATGGGGGTTACTCACAGGTTGGAAAATAAAGGAAGGCCAAACAATGAGGAGAGACACTTTACTAGAAACACCCCTCCTAAGTCCAGTCCCAAGCTCATAAATACCTAGCCTACACCCGCCAACCCATTTGCTAATGTTTCTAAACCTGATGCTTTTTCTTTCCAAAAATGAACGTTCGCCTATCTCCATATAAGCCCAACTTGTGCATTGAAGGTACTGATGGACAAAGGGTACCTCAAACCACTCAATCCTCGACCTCTTCCACCTAATCAGTAGTACAATCACCATACTGACCGTTGCTTTCGCCTTCACCATGAAATTCAAGACTTGATTGACAATAAGGTCATCACCCTACTTGAAAATCCCAAAGCTGTCAATAAACCTCTCTTTGACCGCAATAGATTGCCATCTCATAACATAAATCCCATCCATGGCTTGCTAACAACCAACCTTGACCCTAGCCAGCACATCATACCCATCAATGAGCTCAAACCCATTGTGTTCATTCCTGAATCTTCCGCAAAAAGAACAAAATCTTTCAAGAGATGGAAAGTTTACTCGATCTGGGTGAGTTTCAGCTTGATGAAGCAATGGGCTCTATACAGATCCCGACACTGATGGTCATAAAGATGAACCTCAATCTCAGCTAGGGGAATTGTTGAAAGCACTTGAAAAGGACCTTCTGAACTAGGGGCATGGCGTGAAAAAGAAATTGTTTTGGTCAAAGAGATGTGTGGAGATAATCGGGGTAATTGTGAGACTTAATCTGTGAGACTCAGTTTGAAAGTTTGAAATCAATCCTGCTTAAAAGCAAGTTTGGACCCTCTCTTAGGCTACTTGAAGTTATTTTTAAAATCTGTAGATGTACTTGGAGAGTTAAAACACATTTCTGTTTCATGAATGTTGATTTTGTTTTGAGTCATGTCTTGTAAATAGTTGTGAGATTTATTTTTGTTGTCTTTTCTTGTGTTGTTGTGTCAGTTGAATCTGTTCCTTTGAGTTGCTCTCGTGTACCCTAGGGTCTTTGTTTTGTTTTTTTTAATAATAAGAAAGTGGGAGTCAAGTTTCTAATCATTTTATTGTGCCTATAGTAATTCATGTGCGTCGTTTTTTGAAAATAGAGAAGCTCTAATTTTTTATTTTTGAATGAGATTCCGTTAATCAGTGCGAGTGTTAAGAAGGATCCCCGAAATCGTTTGATTAAATTTTGGATTGTCATCGCAGAGTCCTTCATGATTTCAAAATTTTAAGCTGTTTCTTTTGTAAAACTTGCAAAGATAGGTTCAGAATTGTGCGTGGTATTCTACATCATCCTGGGATGTTCTTCACCTTTAGGCGATCATTTTGGCAAGCACAAGGCGGCTTTCAGATCTCATAATCATAGAATTCCTCCCCCTAGTGTTTTCATTATTTCAAAAAGAAATGGATAAAAGAAACCAAAAAGAAAAGAAAAAGAAGAAAAAAAAAAAGAAATGAAAAAAAGAAAAGAAAAAGAGAAAGAATAAAATGTAAAAGAAGTCAACCATCAAGCCAGGGGTATCCATTAGAATGAAATCCAATCAACTCTAGGGAAAGGAACTTTTGTCTGAATTCGGGGAAGCTAATGCGAGGAAATACCACATTGCAAGAAGAACCCACTCTGAAAATTGAGCAAAAGAAAGGACAAAGACATGCATAAGAGAATGGAGAACCAAACTCAAATCAAGGTGAAGCCAGTTCCAATGTTAGGGTAATGATGACTAGTGATCAAATTCACTGCAAGTGTTGTAACGCTATCCTTGAGAGGCTCGCTAGGCCGAAAACCTGAAATGGCGGCCTAGGCAAAAGTTAGAGCGTGAAAAATGAGAAATCCAATAAATAGAGCTAGCGAGGTTGAAAACCCTAAAGAGCGACTTTGGCAAAAGTTAGAGCGCAAAAGGAGAGTGTTAATACCCGAGTGAACCTCCACCATGAACTACGTTGACCTAATTCCCATTCTTGGGATACGTAGGAAACTTTATCCTGAAGTTCGGTCTCAACCATATTCATCTTATTTATCTCGACCTAATAATCTTTCCCAATTTGCGTCGTCAGCATCACATCAATCCATGAGCTACATCGACTACTACACATACTTGCGTTGGGTAAGAAAAAACTAGCTTGAGTCAACAAGTGAAGCAATTTTCAATACTTGAACTTATCAGTAGAATCTCTAACTTGAGCAATAAAATCGAAACTCGGATTTGCAAATTTGATTTCTAAAGGGAACATAAGTAATACTAGGGGCACTATGAATGATCAGTTACCTTGAGTCTTTTTCTGCTTTTGGGTCAGTTGTGAATTTTGTTGTGTCGTGCCTGGTGTTTGTCTCAGTCTGCGCTCTTCATCGAGTCACCATAATGTGTCTATTGCTCAAAAATGCTTTTCATCGAGTCATCATAGCATGTTTGTTGCTCAAAGTTCAACAAAGTGGCATGGTCAAAATCCATACACAAATGTTCGCTCCGAACTCAAAAACAAGTTCATGGGTAGAATTCATAAACAAACCGATAGTGCCCATACAAGGGGCATCGTGTTCATGATCATTACAAAGCATATGTAAGGAATCTGTCACTACTTTGGAGGAGACTGGAGTAAGTTCTCAACATGTCGAGACAGAAAAGAAGCATAAATATGATTGGTTGGCAATCGTTCCAGGATCTGATGATTCCTATCACACGTACCTACATAACGTTGAAAAAGGTGGCCAGTGATTGGACACTAGGGGCAATTTTCAGTACATCTAATCGAGCCATCCATCGATCAAGGGGCATGAACCCAATCAGTGGTCAGTGATTGGACACTAGGGGCAATTTTTAGTCCATCTGATCAGACCATCAATTGAACAAGGGGCATGAACCTAACCTTTCTGTTAGTCCGCTCAGAGCCGTTTGTTGGGCACTTTCCCTTAGATTAGGGCAGCTTACTCCCATGATGATTCTGCTATGATTCAACTTTCAAAAGTTGTCTCCGACCATTTCAAAACTCTCTTGGGATTGCTATCTTTCCTCTGATTAATACATGTGCTTTGGATTATGCATGCATGCTCATATACTCTAGTTGTTTTGAACTACATGATTCGTTGCTCTTGCTCTTGCCTTGACTTTGTTCTGTACTTAACAGAGTTTCATTGAGTTACCTTCCACAGTGTTTTTTAGTTACATTTTCAATAAATTGTGGCAAGTTTCCCTACATTTCATAAGGTACATAATGCATTACTATACATACTGCTCATTACCCTTGCACCGCACTGTTTTGTGCATCCCATATAGCACTATTTTGTGCACCCATATGACATTGTTTTGTGCATTTTCCAAAGCACTGTTTTATGCATTCATCTTATATTGCATCTTACATAGCACTATTTTGTGCATTCATCTTACATCGCACTATTTTGTGCACCCATATAGCACTGTTTTGCGCATTCACCTTATATTGCACTGTTTTGTGCACCTTGCATTGCACTATTTTATGCATCTACATTGCACTGTTTTGTGCACTTTACATCATACTGTTTTGTGCATTCATCTTGTATCGCACTATTTTATGCACCCATATGGCACTGTTTTGTGCATTCACCTGCATCGCATTGTTTTGCGCACCTCGATTGCACTGTTTTATGCATCTATATCGCATTGTTTTATGCATTCACCTTGTATCGCACTATTTTGTGCACCCATATAGCACTGTTTTGTGCATTCACCTGCATCGCATTGTTTTGTGCACCTCGATCGCACTATTTTGTGCATCTACATTGCACTGTTTTGTGTATCTATATCGCACTGTTTTGTGCATTTACATTGCACTGTTTTGTGCATTCACCTTGTATCGCACTGTTTTGTGCACCTACATCGCACTATTTTGTGCATCTACATCGCGCTGTTTTGTGCACCTCGTATTGCACTATCTTGTGCACTTACATCACACTATCGTCTACACCTACATAGCATTGTTTTGTGCATTCATTCACCCCGCACTGTTTTGTGCACCTCACCCGCATTGTCTTGTGCACTCACAGGGTCTAGGAGACCTTAAATCCTCTAAAGGTGCAATTCCTTTGGTGTTTGTTGTGCCCGAGCGGCTTCAGGCGGTCTGGTATAGCCACCTGACTGTGTTTGTAGTGAGTTCTTAGGAGATCAACTGAGACGATGGAAACTTGAGTTCGAATGGCCAAGGCCTAGAACGCAAAGATTTGGAATTTCGAAGACTAAAATCTAGTATAAATACCAAAGGTGTATCCTCAGCTTGAAATCTGTATGGCGGCCCCATAGGTTGAGATAGCTTGCATGCACCTCAATTCTAGACAGTGAACCAACCTAGTCTGTCACCCTGTTGAAGAATAGGGAAAGTTGCAAACATAGCTAGGGAGAAAAGCAGTACTTATGGTTTGGAAGCGCAAAATAAAGGAAGAAGTTCTTAAAACCAAGAAGAAGAGGAAGATCCCTATAGACACTCCATTTCTTACTGCCCTTTAAGACTTGGGCACCATCGATTGATCACCCAATGATGAATGCACACGCTTGTCCAATGCTTGATTTCCTCAACAGAAAGCCTCGGATTTGGGCCTTAGAAACCTACAAGCCTTACATCATTTTTGGACCACAACAGCTTTTTTTTCAAGCCTGACCACCCAAAGGCTCACAGATCCACTAGTGGCTGGCCAACCACAAATTAGGGTACGGCCGTCCCCTTTAGTGGCCTACCGACCGGCCACTTGTGCCAAAAAACCAAATCTTTTTGCCAGTTGTGCCAACTATCTCCACAGATGCATGCACTGCACTAGCTCTTTCTGTATGGATATTTTCGAAAGCCTAACATGTTTTTCTACATATACTTGACCCCCTCTCATAAAATTAAGTTAGAAAAAATTTGGAGAAAGAAAATTCTTAGAAAATATTTCTCTCGCTCTACCTTGCAACCTATACATACCTTACTTAGAGTTCTTAAATAAGTTTTTGAGGTCTCTTTACTGAGGTTCTTGAGCTTGCATCTTAGCTGTTGAGGCTGTGAAATTGGTGGTTTATAATTCAAAAGGTCACTCCTCTTCAAGAGGTATAACTCCAAGCTTCTTTCCCCTATTTATTTTCCATCATTTATTACTATTTTTGTACTGCTTTTCACCTATGTTTATGGGCTGAAACTTGTGGTTTAAGGCCATTAAAGGTAGAGGGGTTGACCACCCTTCTTTGAACCTTGTGGTTTAGTGAAGGATGCTCATTTCTTTCTTAATGGTTTGATGCTTAACCTTTTCCCCAACTAGCTTTCTTTCATCGCCTCCTATTTCCTTCAACTTCAAACCTATAACTAAGATGTTTAAAAATATTTTTCAAAGAGGTCACCTCTCTTCCATTTATTTTCACTTTGTCCTTACTCGGTTTACTAAAAAGTGCAATATTTTAATCGAAATGCAAGCCTCGGAACATTGTACACTGCAAGAAATTGAATTTTTCGCAACGCAACAAAATATGTTGCTAAAAGGGAAAATTCGTCGGCAAAGAGTTTTGCCAACACACAAACCTACGTTGGCAACCCGTAGGCAAAAGTGAGTGAGCAAAAGTTTTGCTGACGAAATTATCATTGCGTTGGTAAAAGTAATGCCTTTAGCGACGAACATAGTTGTCGATAAAAGCCTTCATCGATCGTCGACAATTTACCCTACATTAGTAAAAGTCATTCAAATATGATGATTGTGTGGCACTTTTCGCGACACAAATTTGCATGGGCAAAAAATATACTTTTAGCAACAAAATATGCGTCGACAAAACTAAACTTTTGGCGACACATTTACATCGGTAAATGTTTCCATTTGCCTATGATTTGTTTGTCGATAAAGCTTCACTTTTGGCAATGACAAATTAGCAATGGCAAAAAATACACTTTTAGTAACACAATATGAGTGGGAAAAAGTAAACTTTTGGCAACACGTTTATGTCAGTAAATATTGCCATTTGCCGATGATTTGTTTCTCGATAAAGGTTTACTTTTGGCAATGACAAATTGGCATTAGCAAAAAATACACTTCTAGCAACACAATGAGTGGGCAAAAACAAACTTTTAGCGACACATTTACTAACAAAAATAATTGAAAATAATTTATATATTTTTATAAGATTTACAGATTTACAAGAGGCATCCATCAGGCACCACTATTACAAGCTAATAACATTGACATGAAATCACCCAAAGTTGATGTGCAAGAAAAAGAAACATTGCTGATATTGCTTTTAGAAGCAGTGTATAAAACCCAAAAGGGTAAACTCACTAAAATACTCAAATACATCCAAATTGTGAACCCACATTAGAAATAACATATAACAAAATGAAAACATGAAACTAACAAAGACAGGCAAAACCGCACAAAAATCACCCACAAACTTATCTAGCAGACCAACATCTAGTAGCAGCCGCCTCATAGCAACATTGCAAAGAAGAATTAAAGAAGCATCACCACAAGGGTGGCGGCGAAGACAAACCAACGATTCGCGATGAGACCAACCCGACATGACCATCACCACCGGCAAAAGAAGGATCTCGGTAGCGATGTATGATGATCAATGACAAGTTTAAAACAAAGTCCATTAGCTTTTTTGCCCTCTCTAAATTACATACATGAGTTTCCTTCAGCCAGTCACAGGTAGATCCACTCTTAGAGAGACACTAATTACCAACAAGGTCAATAAGATTCAGGACACCTTGTACTTGTTCAGTGCTCTGAAAAATAAGAGAAGAAAAATAGTTAATCATTGACTGGCATATTTGGGCATGTGTGTGTGTGTGTGTGTGTGTGTGTGTGTGTGTGTGAGTTAATAGATATGCACGCGCAAGTATTGGCCAAAACATAAAGATTTTACCATTATCCGGTAAAAAATAAAATAAAATAAAAACCTTTGATTTCCAATTATACTAAAACAATCAGTAGCAGTAGATCCAATGCATTCTACACTCCTGTGAAAAAAAAAAAAATGTTGTCCAAGTTACAAATCATTCACTTGCAACAATGGCAATAATTTACACAAGGCAAACTAATTTCAGATTCTCTACTAATATTCAGATAAGGTCTATTTCATTGATTTCTGATATGGAAGGCATGTGCATTATCTCTGCGATATGCGCAGAGGTTTCAGATTCTCTGTAGTCAGACAACAATATGATGATATTACAATACAAAACTCCTAATCATTATCAAGTTCACATCATTCAATAATTTGGCAACAAGAAAAAAACAAATAAAATGATTGCATTCACTAAGAAACATAAACTTAAAAACTATAGGTAAGAGGCAACCATACTGGTGATCAGCAAGTAAAAAGTGACACCACAATGAGCTACAAGAGGACCTATTCAACTTTGAGAGGACCCGTATTCACTGGCTTCTCAAATAGTCTTATTACTGGCATTCCATCACCATCCTCACCCCCGACCCTCTATGACCGGTCTTTTTTCCTCTGAGGCTTCCTGTGCTATTTATGAGATGCATTTTCACAGTTTTTCTTCGAAGGGACCGCCCCAGAACGTAATCATTAGCCATGTCAAATGAATTCAAATCAATCAATACATGCTCTAAATTGGGTGTGGTTTTTTCATCTTCACTGCTTGGAGGGTTTTCGGTATCAGATAAATCTGATTCATGCATCTCAGATGAGCTTGGTGCATCTGTAACCTCCATGCTAGCTTCGTTATTTGACTTTCCTGGGGACATTTCAAAGTGAGGCAGCTTCCCATCAATGTAATCCTTCAAAATTTGGCGAGCAGCTTTAGTTTCGTCTGGCAGTCCACTTGGTGCAACATAGCCTTGAGAGGCGCAATATGCTCTCAAAAGTTTTGATGCTAAAGGGGGCCGAGATTGTGACTCATATGATTTGGGTTTTGGTAGAGTGATTCTATAGACATCCTCAATTATGTGCCTAGGAACTCGATTTGCCACAACCTGCACAGCCTCCATGTGCTCAGTCATTTGATCAATCAGTAAAACCCCAGAAGCAATCATCTCATATCTTGAGCTTGTAAAGGATGGAAACACCAATCCAGGGCAACCACATAGTGTTAGTTCTTAAGATATTATGAATGTCTGAAAATGCTTCGTCTTTCCTGGAGTTGATATAACACCTGTCCGCTTCTCACCAACCAAAGCATTGATTGTTGAGCTTTTCCCAACATTTGGGTACCCCACAAAACCCACCATCACACTTTTAGATGCTATGTTTCCTGCAACATTTTCACAATGGGCACTGCTGGAATGTGTTTTCCTCCTTGTCATGGCTATCTCTTCTGCTTCGAACTTTAAACGGGCCAAAAGCTCCTCCCTGCCAAATATTTTTGTATCAGCATCATCTGAATCTTGCAAGCTATTCTGGATCTCCACTGGAAATCTGAGTTGTTTTCTTTCAAGAGCAGCAGAAACGGCCTTGGCTGACCAGAATACAAAAAGAATCACATGAAGGTGAAAATATTTTGCCCATTCGACTCTGCAATAGTGTAAAGAAATGCTTTCAAAATACCGAAAAACATAGTTCACGGTAAGTAGCAGCAGAGACATTTATGATTGAGATACTAACCTAGGAAGTGATCTATGGATGCATAAGTGATCTATAGAAGGAGCAACAATTGCAAAAATTATAACTAGAGGGGGCCATACTTGATAATAAAATTATAATAATTTCTTTCATAGCAACTGTATCATACATAACTATATTAAAAGATACACTAGAGCAGATGCACCAAAACAACAGTTAAGGTAACAGCACAGAGACACCAAATTATCAAATGCACCAAAAACAAACAGCACTAACACAGATACACCAGATTAGAAGAACATAATAGCATATACAGCAGATACACCAGAATAGCCAAACAGAACAGAGAACAGCAATAAATTTGAATAAATCAGATCAACAAAATCAGGACCAGCAAAATCCCCTTCCACCTTCAATATACCTATAGTAATGTTAGCCATTTGATTGTACAATAGAAAGACAAAGAGACCACTCCTTAATATGCCAATCATTAGCCAATTCGAATTTAAAATTATTCACAGATAACAATATATATCTATATAATAATGCTACCTAAAAAAGTAAAGAAAGAATAAGAGGTGAAAGAGTTGATTGTGAGAAAGCCATAGTTGGTTAGAGACCATCTTTGCTCCTAAATTCACAAACAAAAGTTGTAATGCTAACTATTAATAGGGGAGAGGCCAAATGCTTTATAGGCAAAAAATGTTGGTGCAATGCAAAGCCTATGAAGAAAGTAGAGTGACTTTGACTAGTTAGTCCAACATATCAATTGGCAAGACTTGCAGCCATCCTCTTCCTACACAGGACCAGCAACAAAGCTCAAACTGACAGAGAAATACACACTAAGTAACAATACAAGCAAAATAGGGGAAAATCAGCACAACAAAATAAGGGCATGTTCCTCTATGCATCTCAATTGTTGTTGTTGTTGAGAAACTGACCCCAAGATGGTCTTGTGCAGGTCTTTTAATGACAAAAAACCACAACAATGGATAGAGAGAGTTCAACGGTAGGAGTGATGACTTTGACCAAAACAAACTGTTGAGCTAAAATTACTAAGAAGTGGCATATAATTACCTTTAGAAGCATGGACTAGAATAACAATTAGAGATTTCTTATTTTCCAATTCAAGAAGTGTGTTTAAGCAAAAATACAAAAGAATCAAGTTCCAACATTTCAACTTTTCAATCAAGTTCCAACATTTCAATTTTCGATTACCACTTAGACAGAGGTATAATAGTTCCAAACTAGATGTATAAATGATTGTATAGATTTATATGCCATCTTTCATGCATGTGCCCAAGGGGTGTACACGTAGAAATATGACAGAAAGCTCAAAATGCATGGCAAGGAATACTCTGCATAAATAGGGCATGTATTAGCAGTCAGCATAACACGGTATGCAGATAGTAGAATGACACCAACAAACACACATCAGGGAGTACCTTGCTTTCATAAAGATTTTCTCTCATTGTTCTTCTTTGTTTTCTACCATATTTAACTAGGTTTGGCTACCAAAAAAAGGGGAAAATGTTTAAAAAGATACCTGATAACTTGCAATATCCTAAGTGGATGTCCCCAATTCTTCATCATTTTCCTTTAATGAAGTAGAGCTAGATGGAATCTCTCCAAGGCTCGAATCAACCTCACCAAGCTTTCTTAAGATTGTTGGAAGTTCACCAATCCAAGCACCAACACCCTTTTCTGTCATTATATTCCCAGGCCAACCAAAGGCGGCTTTGATTTTTTTCACAATTGAGATGCAAAAATCTTCCAACTACAAAGATATAGCGTATTAAAGAAAAGCAAATGGAAATAGCAAAAGGAATGAACGACAGTTTACAATAGTGAAAAATAAATGACTGAATATCAAGTTATCAACTAGTAGGCACATAGCTAGTGGCATCAGTCAGAGAAATATGCAATGCAAAACCCTTTGCTAATGAGGAGTACCACTGGTGTAAGACTTAACACAATTATTTTGTTAATTTCTTCTAAGGTAGTTTTTTTTTTTTTTTCTTTGTGTGTGTATTTAGTAAACCACACATTGCATAAAGATAGCATAAGCATACCCATTTCTTCCTATCCTGAAGCTGAATTTCCATGGGACTTGAAGGATCAAGCTTTTTTTTGGATAACAATAAGCTGAATTTCCATGGGATTTGGAGGATCATGCATAATAGCCTCACTTCACAATTTCTTCAGGATTGACACCATAAGCAATCCAGAGTGTAGAACATCAGGAAACATAGTATTCTTTGAAAAAATAGTTGTGCAACTTGCTTTCTGGATGCTTAGCTCTAGGTTTTTATTTGCACCTTTTTTTACATGCCAAAAAATTAAGGTGTGCCATATCTGAGGGTGTCACATGGATTAAATAACATATATTAACCCCTCTACTGGAAATTAGAAGATGCCATCACTATCATGCATCACTCTATCCAATTGGGAACTCCTTCAGCAACACTCCTATTGCTGGGAACTCCTTCAGATGTATTTGTTCTGAACTTATGACAGCAGAACATTTCAATGCCTTGCCAGCAAGATAGACCACAAACTCAATTTCTAGGGAATGGACAATCACAAGAAGAATCACTTTCATGGAAAAACCACCCATATCCCTAATTAGATGGGTTTGGTAGAGGGGGTTGCAAGTTTAGGAAGGATTAAATGAGAACCTACCCTTACCCCATGCCACACCTGTTATATAGCTATTTGCATAGCTGTTCCAACAATTTTGAAATTATTTTTCAACAGTTATTGAAAGCCTAGGTTCAATTACTAATAAGGATGGTGAGGTTAGAGATGATGTGATAAATAGAATAATAGTAAGTTGGCTCAAGTGGCAGAGTGTGTCTATCATAGTGATCCATGAATACCAAAAAAATTGAAAGATCAAATGTTGGGCAATAAAAAATAATTCATTCATAAAGTGAGTGTAGTTGAAATGAAAAATGTTTAGATGGATGTGTGGTAAGATCAAGAAAGATAGATTGTATGTCTCCTGCCTAATCTATTGGTAGTCTTACTTCAATTACTTATTATAGTGAATTTACACATCTTTTATAATGAGCATGGAAACCGGCAAATTTATAACTGACAGATTAGTGATACCTTCAGAGCCCAGTAGGTGTGAAACCTCCTTATCTTATTTTAAGCAGCATAAATTTCCTTTTTCTTGGCTGCTACAATGAAACCTTCAAATTAGAAGAAGCTTTCCTCTTTGGCTTTGAAGCTACAACTTCAAAAAGTACTTACCAATAACTAAAAAGTGTAGCATTGGGGTTCGTAATTGATAGGACCTCATTGGCAAGTGCTACAAGATCTCATGTTGAGCCAAAGCTCCTAAGGGATGCCATTCGACAATGCCAATAAAGACTTCTCATAAAATCTAGAAATAAATATATATTTCTAAAATGGTAAGAGTAACACAAATTGAAGATAAGTTGAGAGAAAATAAGCTAAGATAGTTTGATCATGTACAATGCAGACCTATAGATGGTAACAATAAAGAAGAGTCATATGACCACCATAAATGGAAATGGTAGGGGAAGGGTAGACCTAAATAGACAAAGTATGCGATAGTAAAAAAAAAAAATCATTTTATTTAATTTAGTTGAGCATATAGCCCTTGACAAAATAGAATAGCAAAAAATTATTCATGTAGCCAACCCTACTTGATTGGGACATTAGACTTAGTTTGGTTTGGTTTGCAAGTATTGGTGAGGCAATCATAACCCTTTATTTGCACTGACATAATGATGAGGGTGTTTATAAACACACACAAAATTTTAGTTAAACATTAGGATGGGACAACATACTTGCTTATCTATTGATAAGGAATCTGCATTGGGCATCGTTGTTACTACTTAAAGAACCTGTTTCTTTTTTCTTTTTTTTTCCCCGCCAACCATGAGTAATGAATAGGGTATGCATAAACAAAGAAAAACGGCATATTGTTGCATCGCAGCTGCACTTCAAGAGAACTTGCAAACCATCTTTATTCTAATTCTCCAAGCACAACAGCTACTTCAAGCCATTTGTGTAGTGTGCATCAAACACACAAAAATGAGGTATAATAGAAGAAAGTGTAATGGTCACAAGGGATGCATACCTTAGTAGATTCAATATCCCGATGCAGCATATAGTCAATCTCAGATGATTGAAGAGAATGATTTTTGTTAGGGTACTTTCTTCCAATACGCAAGCAAGGCAGACAAAGTTGACCAAAAATGCTGATGGTAACAAGAAAAAATCCACTTGCAAGAGTAATGGAGAACAATTTCAACAATGAAGTGATTCTCTGTGATAATTGGAAGCAATTTAAGCAGTTAACATGAAGTCAATACATTTAACCATGAGTAAAATCAGACAGAATGTGCAATTTCATTTTTCATACCTTATTAGTGAACAAGTTGACAAGTTTTGCAATCGTACCACGTAGTTGGTTACTTGGAAGTGTGTATGAATCCTAATAGTACATGTCTAGAATGTTAGCTAACCCAACCTATAAATATCTTGCATGAGAAACGTGACAATGAAAAGAGCATCAATCCAACATGACACTGTTATCAACCTAAGTCATTTGTTTGTTGTTGCAGTAACACTAGAGGGTAAGGTTTAATAAACTTCATAAAGGGTAACTCTTTTCTCTTTAAGCCAAACAACAAGGGTTATAGTCCATGCAAAGAAAATATAAAAATAGAAGAAGAATATTGATAATTAGAATTATGAGAAGAAAAAGAGTTTAATGACTCTTTTTGAGTTTTAGTCTTTTAATCTTGAATCCATTTGGTAGCCATTTGCTTTGAGTTCGAGCTATCTTCTGTTATTCGTGTTTTATAATTAGACAAAATAAACTCAGTTGATCAAAAATGATTAAATAGTTCTGAAATATCATTTGGTCTTATTTAGGTACATCATTCATTATTTCTTTAGTTACTTAACAAAAGTGAGTCAATATTGACAATACTATAAGGATACTACATAGTAGTCTGATACTATAAGTATTCAAATGTCAATTGGAGTCTCTCTCTCATTTTACTTGTTTCTTCCAATCAGTACTACTCCACATCAGTAGGATGCAGTAGTGGTGGATCTATAGGCCACAATCTGTGGGTTGGTGAAGAACCATATTCTTGATCCTACCCAATGGTGACTTAATACCGACTAGTGGCCCGATTTAAGAATTCTCTTATTAAGAGGTGTAAATTACAAGGATGAGTGCACTGTAGCATTAGTTTGCTCCTGGAAGATAAGGAGTTCCATTATGCATAAAGACTACTATATTACTTTAATTTGTTAACCACAAGTCTAACAAATATCTTAACCACGAGTTTTCAACGTTCATATAATATTCAAATTCATTATAGGCTATGAACATATAATACAAATGAAAAAATATACCATGCATACACAATCTAGTCTAAAAATAAGAATATACTAGTTGTTACCTTCCCTTCAACATGCATGCCCGGCAAGTGCAACTTCACCCACATTTCGCAACTGATTCACTTCCTTAGTTTCACAGCAAGTATTACACTCATATCATTTGCAGTTTGAAAATTAATCCCTAACTCCAAAACTTGCATTTAAAGATTTGTAATGAATCAGCCACCTCCTTCAAGGTTGTTACTCCCTAAGTATTCATTTCCGTCAATTTATTAATCCGAGATTCTAGTATCTGAGTGGCCTAAGAGAAAACGATGTAAGATTAACAAAATTAACTGACAAGTTTAACATATGAAAGAGACGTCAGCTTTCAGTTCATACGTCATATTTACTACCAACAAATGAAGAGACATGTTCCTCTACACATCCCAATTGTTGCTGTTATTGAGAAACTGAACCCAAAATGGTCTTGTGCAAGCCTTTTAAGCTCTGATCAAGCTGTGATCAATCCCTTTTATCGCTGCCAGCTATTGTTTGCAGAAAGGTGTGCATACTGTTACACAATCTTCGACTTCTCCTATAATTTCTTGTATACATAGCACACCACATGTTGCAGAAGTTTCACATATCACAAGTGCTGATTTAGCAAGTTCTTCATCACATGGATTGGCAGTATGCACACCTCATAATAACATTGCAGCAGTAGCAGCCACAACAAGCATCAGCCACGAGGGCAGCAGCAGCCATCAGAATTAAAGATGAAGCCATTTTCTTTCTTTTGGGAACAAAAAATGAATTTGAAAACAAGTTACTGCAAATGAACATAAAAAATGCAAGATAAAATAGGACACATTGACACCCTATACTTTTTTCCTAATGATTAAAATATTGTCAACCTAACCATCTAAAACAAATTCAATCTTAGCTTCCCATGACCTATTATTACTTAGCATTTCATACTACACCTATACCCTAATTGATCAATTTCCTGAACCTGTATTTCGTAGTAACTTGCATTTCTCTGTAAAGCATACAAAAAAAAACCTTTATATAACAAATAATAAAAACTAAACTGAACACATCATAACAATTAGTAATGTAACCAAATTAATATCAAATGCATTTCAATATGCCAAAATTTATTCAAATATCCAACAATACCAAACATAAGAATCCTAAAATGCGTCTAATTATATCCAACAATCCCAAACATAATAATTCCAAAAAATATATAAACATTCAACAAAATAACCTATAAAACAAAACAAAGGAAAATTAAATGAATGCCTATGTGCAAAACGATATATATCATTACTGAACCACGAACATCCATCACCAACTTGTGAACAAAAAGATAAAAACATAAGTATTTTATTAATGCATTAACTTCAACCATAATATACAAATATAGTTAAAATTAATCAGAAAATTATTGTGAAGCTATTGTATACAAAGGTTGTAATGCTAGGATTGTAATACAAAGTTTATATAATTTTATATTGTTGACACATGTTAGGATTGGTTAAATAAAGTAAATCAATTTAATGAGGTGTCAAATTTTTCTCTATTTCAACCGAGAGAAGTTTCATCCTCCCTTACACCCGATGCATCCTCCATGACATTGTTGCTTGGAACTAACCTCAGAATGTTTGCTAGATCTATCCCATTTTTTGCTACCAACATTTGAATTATAGTTTGTATTGTACTCATGTTTTGAGCCTGGTCAAGTAACTGCTTTCCTTGGTCAGCTAATTGTTGTTGCTAATAAACTAACTGCTGTTGAAGAACAATCACCTCGAAGTTAGGAGCCTCAAAATGTGTGGAAGATGAAGTACTGTCCTTGCGGATTTCATATCCCTTCAAGTAGACTGACCTCTTCCCAAATACTTCCGTGGAAATCTGCTCCTTAGACAATGGATGTGTGACACTAGGTTGAGATTGCTCATCGATCTTTGAAACCATAGTGGCCTATGAATGAAATATAAATAAGCTTAAAACATAATATCAAAATGCAAACATATATTATTGAAATTGAAATAGTCATGGTTACATGATGTTCCTCAGCCGTGTTATTTATCCACACTCCTCCATGTCGGTGACGTTTGTGGGTGTCCTCAAATAGTTTCGTAATAGTCGGTTTGCTTCCTTGTACCTTTCATTTCATTAGATTTTCTAGTCAAACAATAATTCTGTATTTATAATTTAGTATGTTCAAATTTGTAAATCTACAGATACAAGGATAGATGCTCGCGATGCAAATGATCTCGAGCCGCTCGTATAATTATACTTCACATAGCCTCTTGCTTTCATCACATTCTCTAACTTTTCCTACAAATAAAAACAAAAATAGGTAACATTAATTAATATACAAGAGGATGTTACTTTAGTAAATATTTTTATAAATACCTTCCACTCATCAGTTTCCCACAGATTGTCAATTATCTATTCCCAATCATCCTTTGTACAAGGATATAGTGTCCACCTTTTGAGGTCAGATACTTTGTCTTCTTTAAGGGATTTGTAGTGTGTGTGTAACCTACTTTTCCATTCATTGTATAAAGTTTGGCACTTATGATCAATGAAACATCTCACATCCACATCATTATTGTAGTCCCCAAAGTCAAAAGTTTGCTGCAATTGAAAACAATAAAATTCAATATATTTTATATATCATTGCAATTAACATAAATAACATGTTAAATATAATATATATATATATTTCAAATTACCCCAACTCTTGTAATAATGGACTCTCTTAACCCAAAGACAATTTCTAGCCTTCCATCATTTCGGACTGGGGCATGAACTCAAATTTGTTAACCAAGAGCAGCTGCTAGCAATGTGGCATAATCCCCTTTTATTGCTTTGGTCAAACAGTTAAGTGTAACGGGTATTTGATCGCCACGTTCCTTTCTATTCTTCTCCATATTCTTTCCTCGGGTCGGTCCTTGTACACGCTTCTTGCCCAAAACTGGAGTTGATGCTATTATGACCAAAATTTTATTCAATTTAGTCGACATAAAACATGAATGCACTAAATAAATATTGAGATAAGAAATTATCATTTCATTTAAGTGGTCATTTATTTCTCACCTTCACTATTAGTCACAGTACATGGACTTGAAAGGTGGTCAGGTTAAGTGGCGAAGGTAGGGAGATGATCGGGCCTAGTATATAAGGCGGGAAGATGGATAGGTTGGGTCGAGACCTCAGGTGTGCTCTCTGAATGATTAACTTGTGCACCTACAGGTCGTCTCGGAAGAGTAAGTGTATCTTCATCAAGAGTACTTCTCTTTTTCCTAGGTGTTTGTGAAGCTATTAGGCGAGCTATACACCTATTTGTTTTCTTACTGGGACGCATATGAATATCTTGACATAATATAAAAATAAATTGTTAGTACATTTTCAATAATTTAAGGTTGCTTAATAAAAAATAAATTTGAAATAACTAGACATACCACAAGTAATATAACAAGTGAAAAAAATAGAGAAATTACTTTTTATACACACATCTATTACCTCAATCACTTGAGAATCAAAAGGCTTGCTGTTATCACTTGAAGAACTTAGTCATTCATTATCATCCATTGGTTGATAGTCCTCATCATTATCAGTTTCACCCATCTTTCTCTTTCCCACCCTACAACTTTCACTATTGTCCTTTTCAATAGAACCAAACATTGAATTCTTGAGGGACTTTATCCCTAGAGCATCAAATCTGATTTTATTTTTTTGAATTGTTTTTTTTTCTATCCTTCTCATATTTCATCATCTTCTGGACCAAACCGCCGGGCTTCAGAAATGATTTACTGTTTCTGGACATCTTTGTAACTATAGATATGGCATATAATTAAATGAAATGAAATAAGAAACAATGCTATGAAATTTGAAAAACAATGCCATGCAATGTAAACCAAGCAATTTATTATTAAATTATAACACTTGTCCATATAATAAAAAAGCAGACACTACATATCATAATCTATATCAAGATCTACATCAATATTAGGTTGTCTATGCAGTTCATCATCTTCATTATCATTATACTCTATGATTGTGTCATCCTCATCATCATTGTGAACTAAATTCTCTGTCATTAGTTGATCATTGAACATGATCTCAGGATCCATATCATCCCTGTTGTATTGAACATCATTATCTTGGATCACTACCCCAACACCATCACTGGTTTCATCCTGTTGAAAAGCATCATTAGAGACATCATCCCACTCTGGTATATCCCATACTCCCTGATGCTTAACCCGTTCAACGACTCTCCAATTTTTGCCTTTGTTGGTATCATTGACATAGAATACTTGTCTTACCTGACTAGGTAGAACAAATTGGTCATCTTTATACCAAAGTCTTGTAACATCAATACTTGTGGCATGTTCATCAGAGTATATTCTATTCTTGTGACCAGTGTCATACCATTCACATTGGAACAAAACCACTATACCCCCATGCAAGTATTTCAATTCCCATATTTTGCACAAGTAGCAGTAAAAATTAATTTGGTTCCCATTATGGTCCCCTTCTATGACCAACCCACTATTTTGGCAAGTACGACGATTTTCACGATTTCTAGTATGGAATTGAATTCCATTGTAGATGCACCCAAAATAAAAGCCAATTACCGATCCATGACCATTTGCTGATGACCACAATTCATCAGTTGCTTCAGGTAACCCTTTCGTTCGCAAATCATTCATCTACATAAAACACCATATAACAAGTGAACTAAGTTAATGTGAATTGAAAGTTACAACAATTGTATTCAGTTATTTTCTTTAGTATATCTTACAAGATTTTTGAACTATTTTGGAAATTCTTCTTGTTGTACCTGAGTTATGTCATTTCTTTGTAGATTACGTACAATATTCTTCTACTCCCTACCTAAGGAAATGTGATACACGTAACTAACTTAGAGAGTTCGAAACAAAATGGAATGACTTTGCATAAACATAATTAAATTGAAATACATACTGTAGACACCCCATTTTTGACCGACCTTAAGACTCAGACGTCACCGATTGAGCACTCGGTGATGTTGCATATTATGCTGTTCGAAGTCTCGAGTCGCGTGCATGCCGCCTCCCGGACTTAGAACTTTCTTCTATGCTTTGTCTCGATTTACGAACCAGACTCGGTTTTCTCAGTTTTCCATCCTGAAGGGAGGGAGAGGTCCCATAGACTATCTCCCGGTGGCCGTGGGCTACCTTTCGTGGTCAGAGGGCCATCTTGCCGGTTTTGAGCCGTCAAAGTCAGGCCGTGTGCCTCGGTTCGGGACCACCCAACCATCTCCGACTCCTCCGGTTCTTGGCAGGTACCTCTGTTTTATCATAACGAGGGACACTGGGGTCTTAGATACCCACTTCGTGGCCAAACACCACTTTCGGTGCTTAACGGCCGATTTTCGGGCCCCAAACCTCGCGGTTTGGCCCCCGAGCATTCATTTCGCATCAGTTTTTGTTTATTTTTGGCAGGTACCTCTGTTTTATCATAAGGAAGGTCACTGGGGGGTGGGATCCTAGCAATTGTCTCAGCAACTAGTTATGCTCTTCCGGCGCCCTCTGGGGCCCGTTTTTCTCACTTCTGGGCTAATGTTGAACACCCTAGGGCCATTTTCTTCGAGCCAAAACCACATATTCGTGTTGTACACACATGGGAGGACCCTAAAAAGTGGTGCTCGGCTAGTAATTATTCCTTTCATTTTTTAGCCTCTCCTAGGATTGGATTGTTGTTCCTCCTTGTTCAGAGTTGCCAAATTCCAACCACAAGGCCTTGAAGAGGAGACATGGGAGGACACCAATGTATAGAGCTCGGCTAGTAATTTTCATTTCCCATTTTTGCCCCTAGCCGGCCGGCTAGGGGGGTGGTCGGCCGGCCACCTCCAATAAAGGTGGCTAGCCGGCCTGCATCCTCTGAGTGCACACTTTACAGCTGTATAGCTGTTTCCCCCAGATAAGACCTGTATCCGGGGGATATTTTGGAGGGGAACACTTGGGTGCATTTCCCTCCACCTTTACACCCCTCCTTTTGTCCATATAAGGCAGCCAAGAACTTGTCCCAAGGGTTAGAAAATTTGCTCTCAAGCATACATACACTCCTCTATCTCCATTTCTCTCAAATCTTCAAGTTTTGGTGCCTTTTGTTCATCATCATCAAGCACTACCATCACCACTCCATTTCCAGCAACAAGAAGAGGTCCTTAGAGGCTTAGAAGCAACATTTCTCAAGTCAAGAAGCAAGGAAAGAAAGGTCTTCAAGGGTGAGTCTCAATCCCTCTCTTTTACACCATTTTCTTGTCTCTTTTCTTAATCCTACTTTCTCACTGTTTTGAGCTCCGACCAACACTGAAAGTGGTCCTCTTTTGAGCTATTCTTGATGATTGTTTAAGGGCTCAACCCTGTTTGAGCCCTCTATCTTACACTTCCTTCAATACCCCCTTATATGCCATTATTTTGCATTGAATATTTGGCCTATGTGTGATCTGATTTGGAGCATCTCATGAACTGATATTGTGCTTATTTTGATCCCCTCTTCAACATTGAAGAAGGACTCAACCTTGTTTTCATGCTCCATATATCACTTTCTTTGAATCCATGTTTTACCCTTGTTTTTGCATGCTTCATCTAGCTTGTGGGTGATCTGTTTTCGAGAATGATATAAACTGTTAGTGGGCCTATTTTGAGCCCCTCTTAAACATTTAAGAAGGGCTCAACCCTGTTTGGCCTCTCTATAATGTACTTGCTTCATAATCTCTCATATTTACCGTAAACTTGCATGATTTGTTTAACCTACATGTGGTTTGTTTTGGAGCATGTCATGAACTGTGAGTAGGCTTATTTTATGTCCCTCTACAACATTGTAGAAGGGATAAACTTCATTAGGGGTCTCCATGTTATACTTGTCATTATACCCCTCTTTGGCCCTCATTTTGCATGCTTTGTTAGGCCTATGTTGATCCTGTTTTCGGCCATGATCAGGTCTGTGAAGAGTCATATTTTGGCATTTTCTTCATGTTTTGTTAAGGGTCTTAGGATGTTTGGTGAATTCTCGGTATACCTCTCTTTATAGCCCTCTTTTGGTTCATATTTTGCATGCAATGTTGAGCATATCTACATACTGTTTTGGGGGTTGTCATAAGCTGTAAATGTTCATATTTTTGGCCCCTATTCAATGTTTTAGAACTGTTTTTTTCGGTTTGAGCATTGTATATATCACTTGCTTCATTGTTCCCCTCTTTTCCCCCATTTTTGCATGCTATTTTTGCCATACTTGTGTTTGTTGTTTGGCCATACTTTGTACTGGAAAAATGTGAGTTTTGGGACTGTCTAGCATCTGTATTTACACTTCATGTCCATATTGTGCATGTTTGGCATAGCTGCAAGTCATTTCGGGTACTTAGCATAGCATTTCGGGCATCGGGTGTAATTTTGCTATAATTCGGGGGCTGTTTTTGCATCATTTTGACTGCTGAAATTGCATTTTCCATATGCCATATGCCACGTCTCATTTTGCATACCATTTCATGCCTTAGGGCCATCGCCTCGGTTTGCGTGCCCGCGGGCACGCATTTCGAGGCACTTCATTTTCATCCATCGGCGTCCTATGTGAGTGTGGCTGAGGCCCTCTCATGTTGGTATAAGCCCATCATTGCATTTGCATGCCATTTCATGCCTTAGGGCCATTGCCTCGGTATGCGTGCTAGTGTGCACGCATTTCGAGGCACTCCATTTTCATCCGACGGCCTCTTATGTGAGTGTGGATGAGGCCCTCTCACGTTAGTGTAAGTCCAATTACATTGCGTATGTCATTTTATGCCTTAGGATCATCGCCTTGGTTTGCGTGCCCGCGTGCACGCATTTCGAGGCATCTCATTTTCATAGCATTGTGTATGTTAGGATTGCATTTTAGTTGCATTCATGCATATCATGCATATTGCATCGTGTTCGGGATAGGAGTTAGCCCGGACGCGGGAAACGAGGCGCGTTTCGTACTCCGAGTGACGGAACGGGTCTCAATTCCCAAGTCACCGACACTCCGGATCATCCATGATGGAGTTAGGTTTTGTTGTAGCATTCATATGCATTCATCCTATATCGAGTTGTGCAATCCGATTCCTCGGCCATCATGCATCGATATGCGTGATTGGTGGCACGAAGATCGAGGCATGCATATATTTGTGAAATACATTGCTATGCCCCTTTCCTGCTCTCTGTTGCAGCAAAATGAGGAATCAGCAACTTTTCGGAGTCTGGCACGCATTTCGAGAAACATTGCAAACAGAGGCTAATTGAGGCATCCCAGTGGATTTCCGCGCAAAGCAGCTCAACATGCATAATTTCATTATCCGAAGTGGAGTCGAGGCAGCCCCTGGCTTGCATGCCAGTTTATAGCTTTCTTAGTTAAATTATTAATAATTAGGAATCTGTATATTTCAGACTATAATATTCTTTTATTCGGACTGTATTATTTATTCGGACCCTCTGCGCGAGGGCATAATTGTAATAAGTGTGGGTGAGTGTGATGTATGTCTTCCAACCCCACGTCTTTCTTCCCTTTTATTTACCCGCTTACGATGGTTAGATGTAGGGCATGTTTCGATTAGCATACAGTATGACAGCATGTTTGCATCATTCATCTGTTTTGCACGCACCGGGCTCGGCACATCATACAAACTGCATTTGTATTTCAATTCCAAATTGAATACATGTTAGTTGTAGGATTCCATGTGCCATGTTTAGAATAGCCGAGCCTGTTATAGTTTGCATCTTCGCATGTGTTGCATTAGGCGTTTCAGTATATTTAGGATCATGCATGATTTCTAATGAGTTTCTGTTTTGGCTTGGAGTACTCGGTGAGTTTTATGCTTTAGCATCCTTGCATGCGTGTGAGTGTTGCCATGACAGCATGCTTACCATGAGGCTAAATGCTTATGTGATATAACTGTCTTGAATGCCTGTGGGTGGAGGTTGAGTTACTTGGATTGGGACAATTCATCAAATGTTTGTTTTAAGCCCACTAGACAGTGGCAAAATCATGTTTTCTAAGCCCACCCGAGGGTGGCAAATCCACGTCTTAGCCTACCTGCGGGTAGCACCATCAAACCATGTTCAAACAAACAAACATGAAATGTTTTGTTCCAATTCAGGCGACCCAGTCTATACTTGTATGCTGTGCGCATCACATAGTAACCTAGGCTAATAACCGGAATAAGAACGCACAATGTTTTCAAAAACAGATATCATGGTTAGTAGAGGCCGGTCTTTGACCGGGCGAGCGGGGGTGCTCACGAAGTGACCTTCCCCAATCGTACCCAAGTTCCTGAGCCGAGGCAACTTTGGTGATGACGGACACGTGGCCTTTGGCACTGAGTCAAGGTTTCCTAAATTTCCCATTTTAAAATATTTAGGTGGCGACTCTGTATCTGGCGAAGCAGTCCATGTTTGGCACTTCTTTCAAAAAAATCTGTTTTCAAAACGATTTGCCAGATTTGGATTCTTCGGTTCAAGATTGAGAACCGTGACATTTGAGTCCTTCGAATTGTAGTGACCCAATATCGAACCAGAACGGGAGGGATTCACTCCCATTCCCCCGGGATGCGTTCGGGGACGTCTACACATACTCAATTTATGGCTCCACCTTAGAGCTATTATACATCACAAACCAGTGAGCCATTTCTCATTTATTTTGCGAAGGGTCAAGAGCCCTTGTGATAGATGAGAATAGATGAGCATTTTGGGTGAAGACCTCCATCCTGGGACCACGTTCACCACCATCATCATTTCGTTCAGGTTTATCAATCCCTTTTAAGTACATTGAACAAAAAGTAAGACACTCTTTGACAAGCCTCAACGATAGAACCTTCTGGACGTGCTCTATTACTAACATACCCTTTCAAAGTCCCGAGAAACCTTCAACTAAAATTGATAATGAAAATTATGCTTCTTGATGCAAGAAAATTACTTCTTAAACAATAGTCTTTTATGGGTGGATTTTTGCACAATAGTTTGGTTATAGCAAATTAATAAATAACCATATGTTCATAATGATTACCTTTCGATCAAGTACATTCATCGATATTGCACCGGTCCAGCAAACATGGCCTCACGTGGCAAGTGAACAGCCAAATGGACCATCACATCAAAGAAAGCTGGAGGAAAAATTTTCTCCAACTTGCAAAGTATGAGCACAATTCATTCCTCCATTTTTTGCAAATCAGTCTACCTTAATGTTTTTTAGCGTGGTTCTTGGAAGAAGTTGCCCAACTCAAATAGTGTTGTACAGATCTCCTTGTTTACAAAACCACGCATGCCAATTGGTAAAAGTCGCTAAAGCAGGACATGACAATCATGGCTTTTCATGCCAGATAATCTTCTATTTTTAGAAATCACACATCTTGAGATGTTTGCTGCATGGCCGTCTGGATAACTAATAGACTTCAAGAATTCACAAAAACCATCTATTTGTCGAGAATCTAATGTGTAGGCTGCCCGAGGCTTTACAACGGATCCGTTATCTTTCCTCTGTAGATGCAATTCTTGCCTTATGCCCATTTCTTGCAAATCATCACGTGCTTTGTACGTGTCCTTGTTTTTCCCATCTATGGCCAACATCGTCCCATAAAAGTTTTCACAAATATTCTTCTCAATGTGCATGACATCAGGATTGTGTCGGAGGTTTAGTTTTTTCCAATACAGTAGCTCCCACATTATGCTTTTCTTTGTCCAATTCAATTCTTCAAACTCTTGTGGTCTTTTCTTGTTGGTAGGATCCTTTCCAAACTTGACTTCCCGCAATTGATTCAATTGAGCCATTACTTTTTCCACCGGTAAATCCAAGGATTTCTTTCTAAGCTCAATGAAACCATCAAACTTCTTGTCTTTCCTCCAACGGTGGTTATCAGGCAACTAAGCTCGATGACCCACTCACCCAATCTTATTGATCAACCCGCATGACAACGGATTATCATTACAAGGAGGGCAAGACAAATAACCTTTAGTTCTCCATCTGGATAAGTCACCATATGCAGGGAAGTCATTTATGGTCCACATTATAGTTGCATGCATCCAGAAGGTCTGTTCAGTAGAGGCATCGTAAGTCATCATGCCATTCTTCCACAACTCCTTTAACTCATCAATCAATGGCCCTAGGTAGACATCAATATCAGTCCTTGGTTGATTACATCCAGGAATAAGTAAGGACATCATGAAAAATGGGGCCTTCATACATCTCCAAGGTGGGAGGTTATAGGGCATGAGTATGACAGGCTACATGCTATAGGAAGTGTTCATGTTCCCAAAAGGGTTGAACCCATCGGTGGCTAGGCCCAACCTAACATTGCGAGTCTCTTGGGCAAACTTTGGATAATGCAAATCAAATTCCTTCCACTCTTTATAATTAGCCGGATGCCTCCCTACACCATCATCCACACGCTTATCACTATGCCATTTCATGTCTTTTGTTGTCTTCCTAGACATGTACAATCTTCTAAACCTAGGTGTCGATGGGAAGTAACGCAATATCTTGTGAGGGATCATCTTACCCTTGTTATGATTTACTCTGTACCTAGATGCTTGACATGTGGGACATTTTTCCAAGAGAGCATTCTCCTTCCAGAATAATACACAATCATGTTTACATGCATCAATGGGCTCATACCCCAAGCCCAAGTCATTTAGTAACTTCTTGCACTCGTAAATTAACCCTAGCACCACATGGCCTTCTGGTAGGAATCGCCTTTGTATCTCCAAAACCTTGTCAAAAGACTTATTGCTCCACCTATTTTCTACCTTCACATGTAGCATTTGAATAACGAATAATAACAAAGTATCTGAGTTTTTGCAACCTGGGTACAAGCAACATTGGGAAGCATCTAACAATTTATCAAAGTGTCGTACATCCTCCATTTCTAGAGTATCACCCTCCTTAAAATTCCCTCTATGATAGTCCTCTATCAGTTCATCATATTCATCTTGATCCTCATCATTCTCACCATTGCTTTCATCAAGGTTATTGTGTTTTGGAAGTTCACTGTGTTCTAACCAAGTGGTGTATGATACTATCATCCCACTTATGAGCAAATGAGCCTTCACAATATCATACTCCTGCTTATAAAAGTTACAACAATTAATGCATGGGCACTTAATCTCCCTAGCCTCACCCAAATGAACCTTTACAAATTCAATAATTGAGTTCACCCCATCTACATATGGCTGACTGAATCTGTCAGAAATTAACATCCAACTCCTGTCTATATCTGATCATAAGATAGTAGTTAATACCAATAGGACACAACATTTATTTATTTATTTATTATTATTATTATTATTATTTATTTATTTATTTTTTAAACATAAAGACAAAGTAGTTAATATAATTGTAGAGTGATACATCATCGTCAATAAAGGTGCATCTAGCTATGGGCTTTTTTAATTTTGTATCAAGGTTTCAACCAACAAATCCTTTAAAATTCTATTCTATCTGCATATATTATATATTAAGTTAAGTGTTTTTTACATTTATCAACAACAAAAAAAAAATTTTTTAAAAAATGTATATATATATTTTTCATGTTACATTCCTAAACTTAGTCATGAATTGGATAAGTGTCAGAAGGAAGTGAAATAACAATAGCAAGCCTAAGCCTATGTTATGGACAAAAAAATGAAACCTTAACAAAGTTTAACAAACAACTAAAAGAAGGATAGAAAAAGCTCAAGAAGGATAGAAAAAGAAAGGTATACAGTAGGCATATGTATTGTTTCTCTATTGATTTATGAAACTCCATGATTCCAATAATATCTCCATAAAACTGTACTACAAATAGCTTATGCATTTTTCCTACAATAATATAAATAGCTTGATAAAATTGTACTAAAAATATCTCAAGGAAAAATGTGCAAGCTCCTATACTTTCGTATATTTCCTGGGCAACTAACATACAACTTTTTAGCAAGTCTCCAATCAAGAGAAGCGGATAACTAGTCAACAGGTGTCCAACACCCAAACTACCAATCAAGAGAGGCATCTAACATTTAACACTATCAAGCCCACATTACCTTGTCTCCTAACCACGGTATAGACAGAACTTTTTCCTTTATATTAGGTGGTAGAGCCAGCTTTTAAACTTTTACCCTTTTCAATCAACACCAGCATCACAAACACAAAATGTTAGGCTTATAAATCTTAGGTTTCACAATCTCACAAGATGCCATGCTAAACAAGCTATGGTCAAACTCTTTTGGAACTTGACCTCACAAGCATCCAAAAGAAATTTTAGACTTCTTAAAATCTAACACAAATACTAGTATCTTATAGTTGCCAAATCCTTATGACCTAGCGAATAGTAGGTCCTCAGCTAAAGTAAGGTGTGGAGAGAGCAAGATATACATAGCTTTATCCCCATTTCTGGATAGCTGTCAATCAACCTACCAGTTAAAAAATAGCTGACTAATTGTTCAAGTACAACCAAAACTTCAATGAGATATCTACATCTCCAAATGTATGAAATTTATCTCAAAATGTAGGGTTAACTGCATATTAAAAGTAAAATGTATAAAAATAATTAATCAGAAATAACTTGAAAGGAATATCCCTGAGTAAACTAAGATATCAAGTCCCCAAGACTTGTAAATGTCGATATAGCATAGCACATCATGAGCTTTAAGTCCTTTAAAAACTTTTTACACACATACATCCAGAGAGATACACATATATACACACAAAAGAGATAACATGCCCTAACTCCATTAAATGAATTAGACTTTAAATATTTTTAAATTGTACTCTGAGGACCTTACCAAATTCCACTAGTATCAAATATAATAGGCACATGGGAATATTGAGAGACATGAAGTCCACTACTGTGTGTTATGAAAAGAACAAGTCAACTCAATAAAGCATCATGATTCATGATTGCAATTTTTTATAGTAGATAGTATATCCTTCTACACATGCATAAATCCCAACAAGCAAATTGTAACAAGCCTGCGGGGGACCTCGTTACAGTTCTGACTCGATTTGTGTCACGGTTCTTAATCTGAACCAAAGAGTCCAAATCCGGCAAATCGTTTTGAGAAAACAGATTTTTTTGAAAGAAGTGCCAAACATGGACTGCTTTGCCAGATAGAGAGTCACCACCTAAATATTTTATTTTGGGAAATTTAGAAAACCCTGACTCGTTGCCTAAGGCCACGTGTCCGTCATCACCAAAGTTGCCTTGGCTCGGGAACTTGGGTACGATTGGGGAAGGTCACTTCGTGAGCACCCCCGTTCGCCCGATCAAAGATCGGCCTCTACTAACCATGATATCTAGTTTTGAAAACATTATGTGTCCTTATTCTGGTTATTAGCCTAGATTTACTATGTGATGCGCACAACATACAAGTATAGACCAGGTCACCTGAATTGGAACAACACATCTCATGTTTGTTTTTGAAAACGGTTTGCTACTCGTAAGTAGGCTTAAAATGCAGATTTCGCCACCCTCGGGTGGGCTTAGAAAAAGATGGTTTTGCCACTATCTAGTGGGCTTAAAACTCACAGTCAATGCATTGTTCCAATCCAAATAACCCAACCTTCACCCACAGGCATTCAGGCAGTTATATCACATAAGCATATAGCCTCATGGTAAGCATGCTATCATGGCAGTCACTCACACGCATGCAAGGATGCTAAAGCACAAAAACTTACCGAGTACTCTAAGCCAAAACAGAAGCTAATTAGAAATCATGCATGATCCTAATTATACAGGAATGTCTAATGCAACACATGCAGGAATGCAACTACAATACCAGGCTTGGTTATTCTAAACATGGCATATGAGATGCAACGGTTAACAAGTATTCAATTTGGAATTGAAATACAGATGCAGTTAGTATGATGCGCCGAGCCTGGTGCATGCAAGACAGATGAATGAATGCAAACATGCTATCATACTGTATGCTAATTGAAATATGCCCTAATCTAACCATCATAAGCTGGTAAATAAAAGGGAGAAAGACGTGGGATTGGAAGACATACATCACACACACACGCACACTTATTACAGTTGTGCCTTCGCTCGGAGGGTCCGAATAAATAATACAGTCCCAAATAAATAATAAAGTCTAAATAAGTACAAAACCCTAATTAATTAACAAATTTAACTAGGAAAGCGATAAACTAGCATGCAAGCTAGGGACTGCCTCGTCTCTGCTCCGGATGATGAATGATGTATTACGTGTTGCCTTGCACGGAAATCCATCGCGATGCCCCAATTAGCCTCTGTTTGCAATTGTTTTTGGAAAGCGTGCCAAGCTCCAGAAGGCTGCTGATTCTTGATTTACTGCAACAGAGAGCAAGAAAGGGGCATGGCAATGTATTTTCACATATGTATGCATGCCTCGATCCTCGTGCCACCAATCACACATATCGATGCATGATGGCCGAGGAGTCGAATTGCACAACTCAATATGGAATGAATGCACATGAAAACACAATAAGACCAAGACTCCATTATGGATAATCCGGAGTGTCGGTGAGTGGGAATTGAGACACGTTCCGTCACTCGAAGTACGAAACGTCCTTCGTTTCCTGTGCTCAGGCTAACTCCTATTCTAAACACAATGCAATATGCATGACATGCATGAATATGACTAATATACAACCTAACATGTACAATGTTATGAAATGGCATACACGATGCACGATGTAATGTGGCATACACAATGCTCTAACATACGACCTAGCATACACAATGCTATGAAATGAAATGGCATACACAATGCATAATGGACTTACACCAACACAAGTGGACCTCAGCCACACTCACATAGGAGGCCATCGGATGAAAATGAGACGCTCGAGATGCGTGCACGCATGCACGCAAACTGAGGACCGATCCTAAGGCGTAAAATGCCACTCTAACAAGGCATGGCAAGGCATGAAATATAGCATATGAACATGCAAATTTGAGCGCTAAAATATGATGCTAAACAGCCCTGAATCATGAGAACATGGTCCCTCATGCATGAGATGAAACCCGAAACTCAAAACTAGGCACATGGAATGACTTATAGCTATACAAAGCGTGCATTATTTGATCATGAGACCTAAAGACAGAACCAAGGCAGTCCCAAAAAATGTACATTTCCAGTTTAAGACATGGCCAAAAGATGCTAGCAAGATGGCTTAAATTAGCATGCAAATTTGACTAGCAAACATGGATTACATAGCAAGTATAGGATGCACATGGAATCTCACCAAACCAACAAAAATCAGTGAATAAAACATGTGAAAATAGGCCCAAATAACCACTAATATGCAACCATGGCATGCAAAAATGATGAGCTCCTTTGGAGAGCTATGCAAAGGATTCTTAAGCACATACAAGATAGACATGAAGCATGGCCTAAAAAACCTTGAAAATCAAATATGATAGTCCCAAAACTCACCAAATTGGCCCTGAAATCAGTCAACAAGGCATGCAAGATAGGGCCTCTTTGGAAGGCCAAAATGACCACCAAACAAGTCAAGGTGAGAGGGGGTCACCCCCCTCTGATTTGGAGGCTCAAAATAGTGTCTTAGCCACTGAAAATCCACTGGATTTCAGTGTCTAGAAGTCCAAACCAAGCATGCAACAAGAGCTTAGGTGTAAGGCTCAAAACAAGGGACAATCAAGCATACATGGAAGCATATGACCTTAAACAAAAATGGAACCTTAAACAATCTTGAAGATGAGATTAAAACAAGACTTTTTTCAATTTATAACAAGTCTCAAAAATGAACACAAATGAGGCTAATCTGTCATGCAAAAATGGCCCTAAAAGAGAGAATAGAGACAAGGGGCAGCAGCCGGCCCCAAATGGAAAAGATCCCTTCAACAATGTTGAAGAGGGGCTCAATAAAAGGCCCTTCACAGTTTACATCAAGCCACGAAAACAAACAAAAATAGGGCCAAACTATCATGCAAGAAAAAGGCCTAAAAGAGGGATAAAGAGACAAGTAGTAGTAGATGGCCTCAAACAGAGGAGAGCCCTCAACAAAGTTGAAGAGGGGCTCAAAATAAGGTATTTCACAGTTTATAACCAAGTCCAAAACAACTCACAAGTAAGCCTAAAATACCATGCAAAAATAGGCCTAAAAGAGAGTTTAAGAGGCAAGTGGTAGTAGGAGACCTCAAACAGCAAGAGGTCCTTGATCAAACATGTAGAAGAGCTCAAAATAAAGCTATTTCCAGTTTGGGTCAGAGCCCAAAAATATAAGCACAAGGAGCTAAGATATAGACCAAAATAGTGCACAAAAGAGGGAAAATGGGACTCACCCTTGAAGACTAACTTTCCAGCAGCCTTTGGTCCAAATTTCTGGACTTTCAACCTCTTCAAATGTCCTCCAAGGTGCTAGAATGAGGTGTGGAAGTGTTGGGCTATGGGTTGGTGTAGAAATGATACAAGGCTTGAGGGGTTTTGAGGGTTAAAGTAGAGAGAGAGAGAGAGAGAGAGAGAGAGAGAGAGAGAGAGAGAATTAATGCAAGAGCTCCAAAGGGTTTTTTCTAACCCTTAGAAATGAAGGGGAGAGGCTGGTTATATAGAGGGAGAGAGGTGGAGAAAAGGGGGGAAATTACACTTCAAGTTTCCTCCCAAAAGGCCAAACCCCCGGATACAAAATCTGGAGGAAAATAAAATACACAGTTGGAATGTACTCATAGGGGCAAAAATGGCCGGCCAGTTTTTTAGGGTTCAGGTGGCCGACCGGCCTTTACCTGGCCGTCCGGCCAGGTCAAAAGGCTCAAAGGTGGCCGGCCAACCTCTAGGATGAAGCCCCAGAAGTTAGCTTTCCAAGGCCGCAAACTTTGCATTAAAATTCCTCCTGTGGAAAAAGTTATGCCAGTTTCCGTGAAGCCGCGCAGATTCGGTCCAACCGGACATCAAACAAACATATCTCCCCCACCCGAACTTGTCTTCAGGAGATTTTTGAGTGTAAAATTAAGCCCCAGAAGTCTCCTTTCCAATGGCACCAGCCTTGCATCAAAATTCCCCCTGTGCAAAGCGTTATGCCCATTTTGGTGAAACCGCGCAGTGTTTTCTCTCCTTCCCAGATTCATGCTGAATCACTTTTGACCAAAGAAATCTGGCCGGCCAGAAAAATTGCTGGCCTCCCATGTGGCCACATTGAAGCCCTTGAAGTTATCTTTCCAATGGCACCAACCTCGCATTAAAATTCCTCCTGTGGAAAAAGTTATGCTAGTTTCCGTGAAGTCACGCAGATTTGGCCCTACTCGGATTCATGCTGAACTTCTCCCGAACTAGTTTTCTTCTCTCTGCTCCTCTTTTCTTCAACTCCAAACGCCCGAACAAGGTGTTTTGAAATATTTTTTTTAAAGATTTCATCTCTCTTTCATTCATTTCCACTTTGTCCTTGCTCGGTTTACCGAAAAGCACAACATTTGACAAAATACGAGCCTCAGAACATCGTAAAAACTTTATTTCAAAAATGTTTTGAAAGAGAGGGGTTTAAGGTCTAAAAATATTTTGATCAAGGTTGTTTTGGTCTAAAATCTTTCAAAAATGAACCCTAACCGTTGCAAAACGAGAGTTCTGGGGCCAAAACGCGCGGCCCGAGGCCCCGAAAACTGACTGCGAAGCACCGAAGGTGGCGTACGACCACGAAGTTGGTCTCTCAGGCCACAGTGTCCCCCTATAGAGAGGAAACAAGGTGTGTGCCAAAAATCGGAGCAAACGGAGGTGGTTAAGCGGTCCCGAATCGAGGCACACAGCCGATGGCTCCGAAAACGGAAAACTGGGCTCCAAACGGGAAAAATGGCCTACGACCACAAAACGTAGCCTACGGCCACTGAGAGATGATCTACGAGACCTCTCCCTCCCTTCGGGAAGAGAAAACAGAGAGAACGGAGCCTGGTTCGCAAACCGAGGCAAGACACGAAAGAGCTTGGAAGTCCGGAGGCAAGACTCGCAGCCGAGACTCTAAAACTTCTGAATGAGCACAATATGCAATATCACTGAGCACTCAATCGGTGACGTCTGAGTCTTAAGGTCGGTCAAAAATGGGGTGTCTACACAAATGTAAGCAAATTATGCATTTCGTCACTCAAATAGAAAAATGAACATGAAAGTAGTTGCAGATTTGATAAAATTGGTGTTGTTCATATGTCATAATAGAGTATTAAAAGTCCAGGAGCAAAAATTAGACCGGATCAACATGGAGGCCTAGGTTGGCCAGGCTTCCACGAGCAATCCTATTCCATAAGTCCTACTAGTGCCACATGGCAGTGGTGAAAGTATGATCAAAGAAAAACTAGTAAATTTTAATTATACATAACAGTGACTACAAAATACAATATAGTTTTGTTCCCTTCATATAAACACATCTAGATATCATGGAGTAGGACAAAAAAGGAATCTCTGTTTGGATCACTTATGAGTGCCTTACTGAATTTGTTTGGATTTTTACTCCCTGTTTGGCCTCCTGTTTAGCCTCAATTTGTTTGGATTTTTACTTTTCTTTTGTTTTTTGGGGGCTTGAAAAGTTTTAAAAATACTAAAGCAAGAAAAAACAAAAAAAACAAAAACGAAAACAAAACGACAACAACAAAAAAAACAATTAAAAAAAAAAGTTGGGACGAAATGGGAACAACTTTAGATTTCTTTTGTTTAACATTGCTGCCACTCTTTGCACTTAAAAATGTTCTTCAGATGCTAAGAGCCAAATGAGAGAAAACAACCAAGAGGGTCTCAATCTTTACAAGAAACAACAATAACCCAAAAAACTATCTAAGATGCTTAACAGAACGAGCAGTTACAAAATGCATAGATAAAGGCAGTAGTAGAAAAAGTGAAAATAGACAAACATAGATTCAGTTGAGAAATTGAGAGAGAGAAGCAGGGGCATTGAGATACAAAGCAAAAAGGCTGTAGGGGCAGACTTAAGCATTGAGCATCTCGCACGGTAATAGCAAACAGCACAAACCCTAAGATCAAGAGTGAAATCGCGAGGGAGAGAGAACTACGAATTGTGAGAGAAGTGTATACAAGAGTGAAATCGTAGAGATTGATGAGGGGAAAAAAAAAGGGAGGGAATTTTAAGAGGGAAATGCCACCGCTTGATCAGTAGATCACCCAAAAACAAACCAAAAAAAAAAAATTCAAAACAATTTTTAGATTTTTTTTTTTTGAAAAAATTATAAATAATTCTAGAGCAACAAAAATCAAAATTATATTTTTAAAATTTTAAAAAGTATTTATGACCTAAAAGATAAAATTACGCCAAAATAATAAGAACCTTTTTTTTCCCCCAATTTGCTTTAGTGTTTTAGGGAAAAAAAAATTTGAAACTAGTTTCTGAACATAAAACCAAACATATTGAAATTGATAATCTAACCATATTCTTTAAAAAAGTTTAAATTATCTCAAATTAGTCATCTCAATTTAAGAGTGTATTTGAGCTTAATGGGTTCATTTTGTGATCTAATTCAATGATCATTTTAATTTTACAATTCAGTAATTATAATATTTAAAACTCTTTGAAAAGTTATAATCAAAACACAAATCACTAAATCACATCATTCCACTAGCAAAACTTTTATCGATGAATAATCTTATCGTCGCTAAATGGTTAACTCTTTGCCCACGCCAACTCGTCATCCCCAAAAGTAAGCACATTAATAGCAACGCTCATTGTGTTGCTAAAACATATGCTTCGTAGCTAAAAGTTTTGAAATTTTAGTGCCAACCAAAAATTTTGGCGCTAAAAGAATGTTATTTTTTTTAGTGACGGTAGTAAATTGCGTTGGTAAAGGTATACTTTTACCAACGAAATTGATCATTGTGTCGCCAAAAATATACTTTTGGCGATGAAAAACAATTTCTTGTAGTGGTAGAAGCATTGGGAAAAATATTTTGGAAAGAGAGTTTTAAGGTCTAAAATAATTTGGCCAAAATGGGGCATAAGGTTTGGGATTAGAGCTCGAAACCAAATTCTTTTACTGAAGATTTGAACGTTTTGCATAATGTAACTTTCATCATCAAGTGCTCGGAATGAAGAGCCCAAGTCTTAAGGACAGTCAAAAATGGGGTGTTTATAAACCCGCAAGTGTTCCTCATGTTCCTCCTCAGAGGGTAAGTAGATCAAAATGCCATCAACAATGACAACCACAAAACAGTCTAAGAACTCACGAAAGATTCGATTCATCAAATCCATAAACGAAGCCGGTGCATTGGTTAACCCAAAAAGCATTACTAGGAACTCATAATGGCCATACCGCGTATAGAATGCCATCTTCTGAATATCCTCCTCCTTCACTTGCAACTGGTGATAACTTGATCTCAAATCAATTTTGGAAAAACAACAAGACCTCTTTAACTGGTCAAACAAATTATTGATACGAAGTAGTGGGTACTTGTTCTTAACAGTTACCCAGTTCAGCTTCTGGTAATCAATACACAGTCGTAAAGTGCCATTCTTTTTCTTAGCAAAGAAAGCCGGTACTCCCTAAGGTAATGTACTAGAGCGAATGAAGCCCTTATCTAATAGCTCCTGGAGTTGAATCTTCAATTCATACAACTCGGTGGGTCTAAATCTATACGGTGCTATGGAAATCAGTGTCGTGCCAGGCACTAAGTCAATAGAGAACTTAATCTCCCGATAGAGTGGCAAATTAGTAAGATCCTTGGAAAAGACATCTGAGTGTTCACAAACTATCCTCGGCAATTTAACTTGGACCATATCACCCTTACTACCCAAGAGAGCTGCAAGAAAACAACTAAGCTCAACCCTACCACGAGGGTCATAAACTGGCGATAAGACTCTATCAGCTCGATCCCCCAGAAAATAAAAACAGTCACCACTTGGGGTGTACACCGTAACTCTCTAATGGTAATAATCAATAATAGCACGATATGAAGACAACCAATCCATGCCTAAAATGACTTTGAAGCCTGACATGTCTAATAACACGAATGCAAAAGGAAGTTGGCACCCGGCAATCTCTATCTCACAACCACGACATCCCCAATCCAAGTCTACCTTACCCCTAACTAGAGACTCTCCCGTGAGTGGAGACACTAATTGAGCCACCTCTAAACACAAAACTGATGCGAATGCAAATAAAATGAAGGAATGTGATGCACTAGTATCAATCAAAACATTAGCAACCGAACTGAACAACAAAAAGTTACCTCTCAAAACAGTGGGTGCTGGCAACTGATCTGGCGTAGTAACAGCATACACACGGTTGGTAGGTCTCTACTCCACCTGTTCACCCCTCGGAGTATAGGATTGGTAAACTAACTGAGCTAAAGAGGCTTTTTGTGTCGCCCTCGAGGCTTGAGCTAACTAGGTAGGCTAATAGTTGTGTATCTGCCTCGAACCAGACGTACCAGGTGTGCTACCTGTTTAAGGGTAAAACCTCTTTAAGTTCCTTGACTGCCCACATTGCTAATAGGTAGGTGGTTGCCCTTTCTCCTAACTTTAGCGTTGTGAATGAGCCACCGACGATGCCGACTGTTACCTTTCTTCTCTCTGCGGGCAAACTGAAAACTTGTGACCCAACTGGCCACACTTAAAGCAAATGATCCCACAATGACTTCCTTTTCTAAACCAGAACTTGGTACAGGAAAAGTGGATCTGAACTGTGCTGACTGGGACTGTTGTGGGATAGAACCTCTTTGCCTCTTGTTGTCCCGTGTCTTCCCTGAACCTCCTGACTCTTTTGCTTGGAGCCCCTTATCCTCTCCTCCATAGCCAAAATCACGATCCCTAAGTGAGCCACCGCCTCCACAAGACGACCATAATCCCTAATTATAGACCCTACCACCTTGAATAGGAGCTCGGTCCTCAACCTCTTCTCAAACTCCACACAACGGCATTTCTCGAATGCCACCAACTCCGGTGCAAACCTAGAGTGGCTAGTAAAAGCTACCTCAAACTCAGCTACATGCGTGTTTAATTTCTTGAGCTTCAAGAATTGATCTCTAAACTTCTCCCTAGTAGTGAAAGGCAAGAACTTGTCCTGGAAGGCATTGAAAAAGGCCTTCCAAGTGACACCAATGCATCCATGAGCATACTTCCACCACTGACCCGCATCGCCCTTCAATTGGAAAGATGCCAAGGTCACTCTCAATCTATCATCCTTGATGCCAAGCATCTCGAATGTCTGCACCATCTATTTTAGCCACTCATTCGCCTTCAGTAGCTCCTTCGGATCCCTCAAAAACTCATCCGGATTCGACTGGAAGGACTCTCTTTTCAGAAAAGATGGCCCTGTCTCAATAACATAGGCCTAGACATGATTCTCAGTCCTAAGAATGTCCATGGATTCCCTCAAAGCACCAGTTATCTCTTGGGCCAAAGCGCCCATGGCTTGTTCGTTGCTAGTTCGGCCACGTTGGCTTGATCAATTCCTTTCTCTTGCGCAAGAATTTCATCCAGTAATGGCACCTTCTATCGCCTAGGCCTACCACACCTACCACTACTACGTCCACATCTTGACATTCTAATAAAGGTAACACAACAAATTAATACATTTATAAATGTGCCGAAGCTAATTCACTCACGTCCCAATACAGTGGACAACAAGTAATTCACTCCACATAAACATCTAATCACATAAACACAAACGAACTTCCTTTCTCGATAGTGACCGTCCCGCGACATTGCTAGAGTTCTAGTTAGAAATAGCAGTGATCAAGTGTTCTCTTGACAAGACTTCTAGAAACTCGTAGATTCAATCAATATCCAAGAAATTAAATCCTATACTCATTTAGTCACATAAGTATGTTATCACATAGCATACCAGGTCTATTCTTAATATTATCTAACAAGAGAAACCATTGTGGTAAAAACTATTTCCTACGATCTCAAAGTATTCAAACCCGGTAGCCTGGTACCAACTTGTAATGCTTCGAAATAATTAACATTAACCCATTACATAACAGTGCCACATTTGATCAACAATCTCATATCTTCGATTCATTTTCTCATTGATGATTACAAAAGAAGACATATGCGATATATATATTCAGATTTCCAAGATTTTGAATCTATAGCATATGACATGGATACAAGAGTAAAAGGGAAATCAAATCGAATAAGGAAATGCCCTCATGGCTACAACTTTCCAAGACCGTGCTTGGTTACAACAAAATGATTTAAACTCAATAAAAATAAAGCCTGAGGCCTGAGGCATAAACAAAATAATTACATCAAAAAAAAAAAAAAAAGCCTTAAGCTTCGAGTCCTCCCAAGCTATGTCCTTTGCGGATGAATATCATCAACACCTGAAAGTTGTTTTTCACATAGGGTGAGTCAAAACCCAGTAAAGATACTCTAACACAGTATATGAATCTTAGTAAAATCATAAGGTGTATGCACATGCGTGCCATTTTTCAAACATTCCTCGTTTTTCCATCTCCAAAACAATGCAATGCTAGATTATATATCACTCCATGAAAATAATCCTTTTATACAGAAAACAGGACAATGGATACAAAATACTGAGAATCTCTAGGTACGTGTCTAACAGTAGGCTATACAATCACTACCAAAGCCATTTTATTGGTTACTAACTAGAAGGATCGGCACCTAACCGAGTGGGTTTCTAGACTTTCACCAAAGACACACAGGCTAACATCATAACCACAACCACACTCTCTAACCAAATTCACCAAGGTATTTACCAATTTTTCTCAAAAACAAATACATTTACAATATTTAATATGTAATGATGCTCAATGCACAATGGATGAAAAATTAGTTTCAATTCAACCTAATCCTCATGCAATGTTTACAACAATTAAGACTATTCTCTACTGATAGCCCAAAACAGTAATTTTTATTCAATAGATAAATTAATATAACAAAATATACATTTCCATCAATTACAATGGAAGTGATATTACATATCCAACTCCACCATCATCATCATCATAACCATTATTCCAATTTCACAATATCCAAATCATTTTTCATTTCCCTTTCAAAATTCCAAATATCCAAAATTAGGGCTAAAATCCCATTTTCTTTCAAAATCAATTTTAGGAAAAAAATTCCATGATTTCAACACTACTCATCCACAACCATATTCTCACAACCATTTTCAAGAATCAATTTGGAAAACCCTTCATTTGATTTCAAACAAAATCCTAGGTTTTACCAAAAATTTCCAAATAAATAACCCTTTTGAAAGAGCAAACAATTAAGCTAAAAATCATATAAAACAGTCGAAGAAATCCCTACTTCAAAGTAGAAGACATGAAGAAAAGTTGGGTAGAACTTGACAATGTCAAAAACACTTGATGCTCCAATTAAAACGAAGCCCTCATCGTGCTTAATGTTTTTCTCCAAAGGGCTAGGGTGAGGAAACTCAAGGATTGAGAGTATTTGGTGCAAGAGTTCAAGAACGAGAGAGAGAGAGAGAGAGAGAGAGAGAGAGAGAGAGAGAGAGAGAAAGAGAAAGTAGATCTAGGGTTTTGGAATGTTTAGAGAGAGAAAGCGATGAAAAAGTGACTGAAAAATGGCTTCCTCTCAGACTAATATACGCACAGACAATTTTAGCGAATGAATGGTTGCTTGAGTGACAGACACAAAATGAAGAAACCACTCGAGCAACCAAAACTATCGCTCGAGTGCACAAGGACCCCCTCTTAGTAATTCAGACTTGCAAAAGTTCGCTCGAGTGCAAGAAAGATCGCTCAGCGAAGAATCCAAACTCTCAGTAGTTTTGCAGACTGTAAAAAACCGCTTAATCGTAGAAATGATCGCTCGAGCAAACAAGCAAAATTCTGGATAACAACACTTTGAAAAAACTAACTTCCCAACCTGTTTCAAACACAACCAAAACTTCCAATAGCCAAACCCAACAAACAATAAGATGGAAATGAGTTGAACAATAGTTAAATACACGGGTTCTCGGATCCAAAAGTAATAAATGAGTCGGATCTAAACCAGAATTGTTATATTATTGGCGACTAAAAAAAATTAATTGCTAAATATGCCAAAATAGGCGACTAAAAAAAATTTGTTGGCATTAGTTCATGTTTTAGGCTACTAAAGTTTGTTTTAATCGTGGTATACTAGTTTTTGCATACTAAAATAAACTTAGGAGCCAAATAACTAGCATAATTTTACTTTAAATCATTGGCGATTACCTGATTTGGTCAGCAAATATGCATTTTCAGTGACCAAAAAATATTTAGTCGTGGTGTACTAATTTTTGCTAACTAAAATAAATTTAGTAGCCAAATAACTAACATAATTTTACTATAAATCATTGCCGACTATTTGATTTGGTCGGCAAATATACATTTTGGTGATCAAAAAATATTTAGTCGTTATAACCTAATTTTTGCCGACTGAAATAAATTTAGTAGCTAAACAACTAGCTAATTTTACTTTTAAATCTTTGTTGACTACCCAATATGGTCAAGAAATATGTATTTTTAGTGACCAAAAAATATTTAGTAGTTAATAAAGCTCAAAATTTTTTGGTGAGAACACAAAGTATTATCACCCAATTTGGGTTTATGTTTAATTTTATTATTATTTATTTTTTTTCTTTGTATGTATCTCAAATACACACCAAATTGGAGTGACCAAACATCAAACAGAGAGTTTAGAGTCACTTGCTCTCCCTATCTCTCTCACATTCGCTCACCGTTGCTCAGTCATTGTTGTTCACCGTCTCCTCACCTCCCCTTCCATCGACATTCAGGTCTCTCTCTCTCTCTCTAGCTCTAGGGTTTTTTTTTATTTTTTTTATTTTTTGAATGTTGTAGGATTTTAATTTTTGTGAAATGAGTAATAAGTTTGGATTTTTGTTCTAGATTTAGGATTTTTTGAATTGATTATTGGTGTGATAGATGAGATAATTTATTTTGTGAAATGACTTGGAGTTTCTAAATTTCAAGGTGAAGATATATTAAACAAACACAATGGATTGTACTTTTAATTATACAAAATTTTCTTTAAATTCTTAATATTAACTCAGTACTAATTTAACAATGATTTTTTCTCATTACTAAAATTGTTTTTTTTTTTTGGTACTTCGGGAAGGAACATTACTAAAATTGTAGTTATATTTAACTGCTCGTAATGTCTGTGTCTAAATCATTTTTACTTCAGTTCATACACTATATATATCAGAAGTACTGGGCCTTTCTTTTTGAAAAAAGTTTATTAAAAAATCACCAGGGGGTATACCCATTTACCACTGTAGAGCAAAACAACAACAAAGATCACTTATTTAGGCCCCGTTTGGGGAGTGGCTAAATTAGCTAATTAGTCAAAAAGTTACTTTTTTAGCCAAAAAGCTAACAACTCATACCAAAAAGTCAAATATTCTCTTTTCTCTCTACTTTTTGCACAGCTTTTCGTAATTAGCCAAAAAGTCATCCCAAACATACAAGTTTTTTTTACCTACTTTTTTAGCCAATTAGCCAAAAAGTTACTAAATTAGCCTGTTCCCAAACGAGGCCTTAATACAGTAATGCTACAACAGTAATGTTACAGGCCCGATGACATCTAGCTAGACTGCCACCTAAGATTAGTGGGTCCCACTACTACTAAACAACTCTCACTTTCCTCCCACGTGATAGAAAGATACTTTTGAAAAAAAATAAAGGCTGATATTAGAAATTCTAAAAAAAAAAATTAAAATTTTTATTAAATATCTCATATAATTGTAGGATTTATATATTATAGGTCTTATATGGGTCTCACACCTATATAAAATATTTAATAAAATTTTTGAAATTTTTAATATTTTTAAAAAATAAAATAAAAAAAGCAGAAAAAAAAAAAAAAAAAAAAAAAAGAAAAAAAAAAAAAAAAAGTGGCGACGGAGCCCCTCAACTCCTTTCATAATTGATTGGCCCCACAATTCTCCGAAACCAACAATACAATAGGCAAAAACTTGCCTCTAATTTAAAAAAAGGTTGTTCCACCCAGTAAAGGTTGTCGATTACACCTGTCCCATATAAGCCACATCAACTTTAATTTAAATCGAAGTTTGTTCCACCCGGCAAAAGTTGTTAATTACACTTGCCCACATAAGCCACATCAACTTTTAAAGTATCTGCAACGAAACAAAGTGAGTAGGTAATAATGTGTTCGATAAAATGCATCTTTGGTTTATGGTTATTCAGGTAAGTATTTGTTCTCAAAAGGGGGAAAAAAAAAAGGAAATAGAAAACTCATTTAAGCGGAATTTAAAACTCATTTCAAAGAATGAATTGAAACTAACTTTAAAATGTAGGATTTAAAATGATGAAATTAAAATTTTGGGATTTAATTTGTTATTAAGGTTAAACTCTAGGATTTTTATTTATTTTTAATAAATTTCTCAATTATTTTTTATTATTACTCAACGGTAGAGGTAATAAACGAGCCAAACAGTTAATTGTTCAAGTTTAATTTGATAATCTTGACGAGTTTCAAAATTTGTTTAAAATTTAATTCGTTAAACTTTCGAGCTGAACTCAAATGAATTTTTGTTGAGTCGTGTTCAAGTAATTTGGTATTTTTGTATAGTTTTAGACTTGGCGAACCGAGTTGAACGAGCAATTTTGAAAATTTTAATGGGTTTCGAAATGTATTTAAACTTGACTTATTTATTTAACAAATTGAGCTCAAATGAATTTTTAATGAGTCGAACACGAGTTGAACTTGAGTTGTTTAGTTCATTTATCACCCCTACTCAACAGGATAAGTTAACCGAAATGGATTGAGCATTGGAATTGACATCGTTTCGAGAATGAGATAGATTCTCTCCAACTCACTTTAGCTCAATTTGTTTAGGATGGATTAAAGACAAAAAAACAATTTAACTTTTATGATTTTGTTTAGTTTGAAAATGGTTGAGGGTAATTTTTTTTGTACAACTCATATTAGCATTGTAACTAATTTTTAAATTTTTTGTAAAAAAACGCAAGAAAATTTGAATTTTGAGTTACTTATAACTAAATTTTAAAACTTTTATATCTTTTTGTTACGAAATTTTCATCTTAATAAAATGCTTGCAAGAAAATATATTTTCTTTTTTTTTTCCTTTTCTTTCACTTTCACTTTCACTTTCTATCAAATTTTATTTTGGGCATCATGAGTCCTATCTTGAAAATTTGAACTGCATATTTTTTAAACCACAACCTATAAATTATACAATAAAAAAATCTTGTCAATTTGATTACCATAACCACATTAGTTTATAATATTCACTACAGCATATAAGAGTTTTAGAGATAAAATTTTTTAGTCTCTAAAAGTAAAAATTTTGTTGTGAAAGACATTTAAAGACCAATTTCTATCGTCGTGAAGATAGTCATTAAAAGATCGTCTCAAAAAGTCAAAAATAAGACTTTTGGCGACAATTTTGAAAATGTCACTAATAAATACACTTTTAGGGACAAAATAATTCGGCCTCAAAATGATTTATTTTTTGAGACAAAAAATTTGGTCCTAAAAGGATAATTAATTCATCACTAATTTCCAATTTCCATTACTAAAAATATAATAGTGACACTTTTCGCAACAAAAATATTTGGTCCTAAAAAAATAATTGTCCCTAAATTTTGATCTCTAAAATCTTAATTGCTTTGTAGTGATTTTTATTTAGAAAAAAATGAATGACAAATACTATTCCAAATCTAAGTCATATATCTTTTTAGAGATAAATACAATAAATAAAACGTGACTATAGTTATCCAATCAATCTTATTTTTCCCATGAATAATTTACATATTGTGGTCTAAAAATGAATTGTTCAAAGGAAAATGTTTGATACTCGCAAAAAAAACACTCACAATTTGGCCTATAATGAAATGGTACGATAGGTGTCAACTTTTGATTAGTTACATACTCAATAATATAAGACCTACTTTTTTTACCACATTATTATGGATAAATTTGTGAATCTACAATGTGAATATCTAACATTACTTTTGTTCAAATTATTGAGATAATACTCCTAATGGATTTCGCAGGCCCAAATAGACCGTTCAATCTACTGCTACAGATTGGGGAGAATTTGGTTCTTGTAAATGTAGACCTTAAATTAATAAAATTAAAAGTTAAAGGTTAAAGTTTAGGATTTAAAATGTGTGATAATAAAAATAAATAAATAAAAAATCCACTGTTGAAGTCGTGAGGCATGGCTCACGTGTAATGAGAAAATACCTTTCTCACTACAAAAATCCATTCTTGTAGTGTTTATAGCAAAGCAAAATATAGAGACAAGCATGGAGATGAAGGTTGAGATAATAGCTAGAGAAATCATCAAGCCATCTTCTCCCACTCCCAATCAATTTAGAATTTACAAGCTCTGTTCTAGGGATCAATTCTCTCCCCATCATTACATGCCAGTTGTTTTCTTCTATGTCAACTCTACTTGTGATGTGAATCACGAAGAGATGGTTAGCATAAGATCCCAACGCTTAAAGGAAACTCTCTCTGAAACCCTCACTCGCTTCTACCCACTTGCCGGAAGACTGAGAGACAATCTCTTTATCGATTGTAACGACGAGGGTGTTGAATATTTGGAAGCTCGAGTCACCGACTGTCGTCTTTCAGACATTCTTGAACAACCCAAAGCCGAAGAAATGTACAGTTTATTTGAACCCGACCCCGAAGACTTTAACAACAACCCTCTGTTATTCGTTCAACTTGACTTCTTTCCATGCGGCGGAATGGCACTTTGTGTGCGTATGTCTCACAAGATCGCCGATGGAGTCGCGTATGCCGCCTTCGTTAAGGCCTGGTCCGACATCGCCCTCGGGTCGTCTGAGACTATTGTCCCGGATTTCATTTCTGCCTCGTCTCGCTTCCCACCGAGAGAGGACTGCACGGTGTTGTCAATGACATTCATGCAGATGACCAAGAAGAATGTCACAAAAAGGTTTGTGATCAACGCATCGCAAGTTGCTACCCTCAAGGCCAAAGCGACCAGCACGGGCGTGCAGCAACCTACCCGCGTCGAGGCTGTCACTGCGGCCCTCTTCAAATGCGCTGTGACTGCCTCCCGATCATATGCCCTTGGACATGAAACTGAAGTTTCAAGTCCAAAGGCATATGCGTTGACAGGGGCTGTCAACATGCGCACAAGGCTTGAACCACCCTTACCAGAATATTCTTTTGGAAATATAACTGGATTGTTGTGGGCAATGATTGAAGATGGTGGTGCGGAAACAAACTTGCCAGGCTTGGTTTGTCAGCTGAGGAAAGGGGTTCAACAGTCCACAGATAAGAATTTCATCGCTGAAAAGACAAAATTGTTGAGAATCAAGGGAGACGCTGTGAAGGTGTACCGCCATAGCAGTTGGTGTAGGTTTGGTCTATACGAACTTGATTTCGGGTGGGGGAAGCCAACATATACGACTGGTGTTTTATATGGTAACCCAATTGGAATTATATTGAGGGACACAAGAGATGGTGACGGAATAGAAGTGTGGATGACTTTGTTGAAAGAAGACATGGCCTTGTTTGAAAGTGACCAGGAGTTGCTAGCTTTTGCCTCGCCAAACCCAAGTGCACTCGAATAAAGTCTTGTAAGTTGTTGGATCATGCATATGTGTTGCACTTTTTGGTACTGCAAGTGTCTGATTCCTTTCTTCGAAGACCCCAATATGATTGTTTTGTTCTTCTGTCTTTTGTTCAGTTTTTCAGATTTTTGGAGTTTGGGTGTTTGATTGGCTTCTCGCCAATCTTGGATTTAGTGCAGGAAGCTTTGTACCCCCCGCCCCCGATTTGTTGATGTTTTGTTGATTGTTCATTGCTTTATCATTAATATGTTTTCATTTTGCTGATCAGAAAAAAAAGGTGGTCTAGGTGGGAGATTAGTCCTTTGTGTTGTGGATGATTGTAGCACATAGTACTGTAAGTGGGCTTTGGCCAACCTATTTTCCTTTGGAATATTAATGCTTATTTTATTATGGTGTAGTACTGCATGACCCAATTATTTATTTTTTATTTATTTATTTTTTTAACAATTTGATCTATAATGATATAGTATAATACATATCAAATTCTAATTTATCACAAATCCAATTATATACGGCTTAGGGTAATCTTTGACATTTTCAAAGCCCAAAGTGAATTTTGATACGAGGTCTTTCTTACATTTACAAATATATATATATATATATATATATGTATATATATATTATTTTGTATCAACAAAGAAGTAATATTTTATTAGATAAATAAAACATTACAAGAAAGAGAGCAAAGCAAGAAAAAGTATCAATTTAAAAAAAGCCAAATGACTTAAATCCAATTCAATATAATACTTGGTTGGCAATAAACCGACGACATAAACACAACACCCAAAATAAAGCTTAAAGTCCTACCACACCCAACACACGTGTAGTTTCTTTTATCCAAAAATTGTTTAAGTTCTCCAAAATACATATATATTGTGAGCAAAAGATTATGTATCTATATTTTTAGTTATTTGTCAATGTTTACAAAAAGATTAATCATATATAACTATTAAAATTTATTTAAATATATAACAAAGTGTACAATAAAAACAATGATAAAATAATCTAAGCTTAAGTACTAAGTAAAATGTGAACAAACTATAATAAAATATTACTTGAACATCACCATTTTCACAGTTTTAGCTACAAAATTGTTAATCAAACTTGTAAATCCAACTTATCCACTAAATCATTTTGAATGGACAAAATTGTTAATTTATTTAATTTTTCCTGTGACATAGTTTACCGAAAGTAATATTTAAATTAAAAAAATTATTTTTCCATAAACAACTATAACTGGTATAATTAATTGTAGCGTAAATCACAAACATACCCCTTGAAGTTTGTTTAAAATATGAATTACTCTCTGTGATTTGAAAAATTATAAATATCTCCTGATTAGAATTTTTTATTTAATAGAATTAATTGAAAAAAATAAAATTTCTAATTGTATAGGCCTATACAATGATAAAATTACCTGAATTATTAATTAAAATAAATTTCTAATATCATTAAAAATTATTAATTGACTTCATGATTTATTAACAAAATGGACAATTTGTTCTGAAATTAAAATTTTCTAGGGGCGTGATGTAATTTGTAGAATCACATGGGGCAAATCGTAATTTAAGCAAATGTCAAGAGATGTATTTATAATATATCCTTAATTGTATTATATACATAATACATACATTTGATAAATAATCCTCCATTAATTTGAAATAACTCACAATTTCAATTGGCTATTTGATTTTTTGCAGTAAAAATAATTATTCATTAGTTTTAAATAATTCACCACATCAATCATCTATTAGTTTTGAATTTTCACCATATTTAATCAGGGCCTTTCAAATTTAGATTTTTTTTTTCTTTGTTTATGGATTAGTATAATCACTGCAACAAATTCTAAGGACTTTTTTTTTTTAATTTTAAAAACTCATTTTTCAGAGGTCCAAATTGGCAGCTTTGCTCGTTTTGGGCCAAAACCAACACTGGTAGGACTTATCTCCCTTACTACATCACTGTGAATGAATTTAAAAGTCTAAGGCCCTGTTTGGTAGAGTTGTGGGAAAGTGCTTATAGCTTATGTCTAAACAGCTTATAGCTTATAACTTTCAGCTTAAACTGATTTCCAGCTTATTCTTAAAGCATCTCCTGCCCCACTCACAGAATAAGCTGATTTCTGACTTCCACAAAGCTATAAGCTATAAGCTATAAGCTAAACCAAACACATCAAAATAGCTTAAATTAAGCTGAAAGCTGGAATAAGCTGAAAATAATCTCTGCCAAACAGATCTCTAATACTTTTCTTTTCCTTTTTGTCTTTTAGAGTAATATTCGATCTTCACCTTAACTGTGATATTTTATTGTTATTAGGAAAATATTATCCTCTTTTTTCCTTGACCAAAAAAATTTAATATCTTGTCAATAGTCTTGATTTTTCAAATTTCGCAATGAGTATTTTGTAATGATTTTTTTATGATAATTTAACAGTTTTTCTTTAAGATTGGAAAATTGTTAAATTATATATTTATTTAAAAGATTTAAAACATATAGCAAAATAATTACAAAAACCTAGCCAATAGTGGATCACGACATGTGTTATAGTAGTATGTTTTTTTTTATTTTATTATAATTTTGTTTTTAAACACACGTTAGATTATTAAATAAATTATTTGGAAATGTTAGGTATTTTTTTTAAATATTTGAATTTATAAAAATTACTAAATAATTTTCATTTATCTTACTCATTGAAACTTCACTTACTAATCAATCAGACTTGACTTACTACTCAATTAAATCTCGCTTACTAGTCAATATGACTCTACAAACTACTCAATCAAACTTGACTTACTACTCAACACCACTACCACCACCATGCTACCACTTGCATCATCACTGTCATTGTTGCTATATATAAACACTACTAAATTTTTATTACCACTATCATTACTACCTTTACCATCACCACTGCTAACACCACCATCATCAACGTTACTATGCCATTACTACCACCACCACTGCCGCCATGCCACTGCCATCACTACCGACACTACCACTGTCACTACCACTACCACCATACCATTGTCACCACTACCACTATCCACACTACCATGCCATTACCACTATCACCACCACTATCATATCACCATTACTACTCAGTCAAACTCTATTTATTGCTCAATCATATATGACTTATTACTCAATAAGATACCACTTAATTGGACTTGACTTATTACTTAATTAAATCTCACTTCTACTTAATTTCATCAAATTTATCACTGTTCCAAAAAAGTTAAAAATACTCATTGAGCTTCCACTTACTACCACACTATACTCCACTATCTACTCAATTTTTGTTTTACTTACTATTCAATAAATTTTTGCTTACTATTTTATTACAGTTCACTTACTGCTCCATTTTGGTTTCATTTACTACTCAATAAACTTCCACTTACTACTTTACTATAATCCATTTACTGCTGAATGAGCTTCCACATACTACTTCAATAGACTCCATGTACTGCTCGATGAGCTTCTACTTACTATTTCATTATACTTCATTTACTACTCAATTTTGGATTCACTTACTGCTCAATAAGCTTCCACGTACTACTTTACTAGACTCCACTTACTACTTAAAGAGTTTCTACTTATTACTTCATCAGACTGAACGTACTACTCAATTTTGATCGTGACATGCCATCATATCAATTATAGAAGATCCACTCTTGGTTTCTAAACCAGAAATTTCAAGCTTCTCTGATGATGGTGATGAAGATTTTGTAAACTATTTTCCAAATATGGAAAACCATTATTTTGTTATGAATATTGTGAGTAAAATCATAATGAATTGTTAGTGTTGTGATAGTAAAATCATATTATAGAAATTTTTCTCCATTTTCTACCGAATCAAATATCATTTCAAACACATCTTTTTTAATTAGTTGATCCATACACTTAACATCTCTTTTGGTTAAGAGATCATCAGAACTAACAATATTCTCTTGCTTGCCAATGTTATACTTACTAGTGTCAAAAGCATCATCATCATCATCATCATTATTCATATACGGTGTTGTTATGCCCAATGTTGCCTTCCATACGTGGAAAGTATAATAAAATTAATTAGATCAAACCAAATGGTAGGTGATAATACAATTAGCTAATGTGACTTCACTTATTGTTTTATTAGATTTCACTTACTACTCAATTAAATCATACTTACTATTTAATGAGTTTTGACTTACTATTTCATTAGACTTTACTTATTACTCAATTAAATTTCACTTACTACTCAAAATCTCCACTTACTACTTCATGAACTTCTAGTTACTACTTTATTGGATTTTACATACTACTCAATGATTTTCCATTCACTATTTCATTACACTTCACTTACTACTTAATGAGCTTTCATTATAATTCACTTATTACTCAATTAACTTTGGCTTACTACTTTTTTAAACTTTAGTTACTACTCAAATAAACTCTACTTATGATTTCACTAGACTTGACTTACTACTTATAACTTCATGATAGGTAGAATTGAATTATTACTTAATGAGATTCCAATTATAATTAATTAGATTTCACTTACAACTCAATTAAACCCTATTTATTATTTAATGAGTTGGTACTTACTATTGCCTAAGACATCACGTACTACTCAATTAGTTTCCATTCACTACTTCATTCGACTTTATTTACTACTCAATTAAACCCGATTTACTAATTAATGAACTACTCCATTAGACTTTTTTTTTTTTTTTTTTTTCTCGGCAAAGAAAATCTTTATTGATGAAACAACAATGAATGAACATTACATCAATAAAGAGGAGCTTGGGCCTAAGACGTCCCAAGCGCCAGTTGGTGAGAAACCAACAAAGAGAAGAAGAGGGAAAACAACAAGCAAGAACAAAAGCAAACCACCCAGAGTATTAAGCACCACAGAACTCAGACTATGAAACAGAATGAAGACTATTTAGCAGCCAATACTAGAATGAAGAACTCAGACTATGAAATAGACCATGACCACAACCAGAAAGAACTACAATTGACCTGCACTTTAGCACCACAAAACTGCGCTTCGCTAAGAATACGCAATTGAAGTTGGCCAACAAACTGCAGACCATCCCAGCCTCAACAGATTCTAGCAGACCCAGCACCAACACAGGTAGAGCTTCTAACATTAAGCAAACCAACAACAGATAACTCCTAGTGCAGACCAGCAACAAACCAGGTAGATCCCAGCACCAAGCAAATCAGCCCGCAGGACTGTTACAATGAGGCACTCCTGCTGCAGACCTATAGAGCAGAATTCAGCCAGACACAGCAAACAGGCTAGCAGAGCTTCACATACCAGCATGCCAGCATCACAACTGTACGACTTTTACATAACTACCATGGACCCCCCAAACACTCTCTAACCTGCCTCAAATTGAAGACAAAGTCATACACTGAATAATTGAAATCTGAAAGGTGTGATTTTACCCAAAAAGCAATCCTATGCTTGATTAGAACACACAGGTCCTCCAGATTTGGAATGGTTGCCCTAAACAGACACTCATTTTTGCACTTCCAGATGGACCACATCACTGCCAATGGTATTGCTCTCCAAATCTTTCTTTCTAGCTTCCTCCACTGCCCTCCAACTCACCACAAGATAAGGCTCTCCACAGAGCCTGGAATAACAGCTTGAACATCCCACGAATTTAGCATTTCAGCCCATATCTTCCACACAAAGGGACACCAAAGTAGCACATGATTCACTGATTCACCCTCACTACCACAGAATACACAAGCTGTGGAGGCGCCTTGGTTAATCACACCCAGCTTCTGTAGGAACTCCTTGGTTTTCAATCTTTTTTTCCATGCAAACCAACCAAAGACCTGCACCTTATGAGGGACAAACTTGAGCCATATCAGCCTAGTTATGCTCAGAGGGGCTCCAGCAATGGCCACAGCAAACTTGTACAAATCTGAGGACATTGTCATCCCAGAAGAAGAGGCTGACCAGACCGGCTGGTCAGGGCGCTCTAAACACAGATCTGGGGCTGCCAGGAGCATAGTAACTAATCTGGCCAGCTCCAGCTTCTCTCAATCATACAGTTCCCTTCTAAAGACCAGGAACCAACCCCCTGCTGTAGTTTTCTTGTCAACCATAACACTCAAAGACTCCTGTTTGTCCACAGACAACCTGAACAGTGTTGGAAATTCATCCTTCAAGCACACAGAGTGGCACCATATATCAATCCAAAAACAGATTCTGGCCCCATCCCCTACCCTCAAATGAAAATTATTCAGATAGAACTCCTTCAAGGTAGTACACTGTTCAGCAACAGAAATGATCCCCTTCCACACTATTGAGTGACTAATGGATGGAGTGAGTGCCGGAATCCAACCACCCACCTTCATCTTATATTTGCTGCAAATAACTCTTTTCCATAACGCATCCTTTTCCTTGCCAAACCTCCACCACCATTTAATAAGCAGACAGTTATTTACAACCCTCAACTGCCTAATACCCAAACCACCTTGATCCACTCTTCTAGACAACTCCTCCCATTTGATCATATGGATTTTCCTCCCCTGTTCTGAACCACCCCATAAAAATCTAGCTTGGATCTTATCCAATTCTGAAGCAACCCCTTCAGGCATCTTGAATAAAGATAAGTAATATACAGGCAAGGATGAAGTTACTGATTTAATCAAAGTGAGTCTCCCCGCAAAAGACAACATCTTCCTCTTCCATCCAGTCAGCTTGCTCTTGACTTTGTCCACAACTGGTTTCCAAGTAGCATTCTTTCTTGGATTAGCACCTAATGGCAACCCTAGATAACTTATGGGCAAAGCTTTAGTTTTGCAATTCAACATTGTGGCCATATCATTCAACATCTCCACAGAGACACCCACCCCACAAACAACGCTCTTATGAAAGTTTATTTTTAAACCAGACAAAACTTCGAAACATCTTAGCACCCTCTTCAATTTTCTCACCTCCTCCACCTCAGCTGCACAGAACAAGAGTTAATCGTCTGCAAATTGTAAATGGGTCAACAACACTCCCTCACGGCCTACCTTCACCCCTTTAATTAGGTTTAGCCCACAGGCTCTGCTCAACAAAATATGTAAGCCTTCTGCAACTAGATTAAACAGAAAAGGAGAGAGGGGATCACCTTGTCTTAGGCCCCTTTGAGGGCTAAACTCTTCAGTAGGAGATCCATTAACTAGAACTGAGACTCTTGCCGTAGTTACACAGTCCTTCATCCAGTTGATCCACTTAGCACCAAACCCTAACTTAGACAGCATAGAGAAGAGAAAACCCCAATTAATGGAATCATATGCCTTTTCAAAATCCAACTTAATAAGGACTCCCTTCCTCTTGGCTTTCTTCCAGCCTTCAACAACCTCATTTGCAATTAGCACACCATCTAAAATATTCCTACCACTAAGAAACGCTGACTAAGGCTCACTAATAAGATATGGCAAAACAGATTTTAGTCTATTTGCCAAGAGTTTTGCTATAATTTTGTAGAGTGAGCCCACCAAACTAATGGGTCTATAGTCAGAAAGCCCAGCAGGGTTGTCCCTCTTGGGGATGAGGGTTATGAAAGAACTATTGATGCCTTTAACCAATCTGCCATTTCTATGAAATTCATACACAAAATTAACAACCTCACCCTTCATGACGTTCCAAAACTTCTGAAAACACAACATATTAAAGCCATCAGGTCCGGGTGCTTTGTTACCATCACACTCCATCACTACTGATTTAATCTCTGCTTCTGAAAATTCTGTTTCTAGCAGATCAAACCTCACTCTACCATCTGCTGATGGAAAATGACCCCCCAATTCAGGTCTTACTGGCTAGAGTTCTGTATACTGGTTTCTAAAGTATTCCAACACCTTGTTCTTCACTTGCCTCGGCTCTTCATACACCACATTCCCTTCTGTAATGGAATTTACTTCATTTACTCCATTAGACTTTAGTTATTACTTGGTGAGATTTCACTTACTATTCAATCAACCTTTACTTACTACTTAATTAAACATAACTTACTAATCAATAAGATACTATTTCAATAGACTTAAGTTACTAGTCAATAAAATTATACTTATTATTTTATTAAACTTGGCCTAAAATTTTAAAACTATACTTTTTCTTTAAAATTTATAAATTAAAACTATGACATAATGTTAAAATAAAAGAGAGATAGAGACATAGATAAATTATCACTTGAAAATTATCTTCAATTTGTAATATCTAAATCACCCTCTTTCACTTATTCCTTGTAAAAAATATGGAAAAAAACACAATCTTATTCATTATGTATGCAAATGAGTTGAGAGTTCTTCTATATTTTTCTAATTAGTAATTGATGTTTTCTAGTGTAGTAGGTAAAATAAAGTAAAAACTGTACATGTATTCATTTATTACCATTAATAAATATTGACAAATAAAAGGTCTTTCTAAGTTATGTTATTGTATTTTATTTTCAATTTATGCTTTACAATATTTTAGATATTAAAAAATATTATGAAGAAAACTTATGAATTTTTTGAAGAAAAAAATATTTCATTATGGATATAAAATTGATAAAAAAAAATTATGAATTTATAAAAGTTTCTAAAATATTTTTTTACAATAAATTCATATATTTTTTATATGAAATATACGAAATTTATAAGTAATAAATAAAAATATGAATATCAAAAAATTAAATAGTAATTACCATTTTGAGGTGTTGTAGATAAGAAAAAAAAATAGTTACTATTTAAATTAATATTTTTAAAAATAAGTTTAAATAATTTACAATTTAAAAACAATTTGTTTACAATTATTTTCTTTTTTTTAAAATTTATTTCTAATATTATATCAAAAATCAAATATTCATAATAATGACTATTTTAAAAAATTAGTAAATTTTAACAAATTGTAATAAATTAATATTTACATATCATATTTTACATTTTACAAAATCATAACAAAATAAAATATAGATGGGAAATAGTTAAATATGACGTGTCACTAGTTTTATGTACTTAAAATTAATTTAAAATGCAAAAGAAGGCACAATTTTTAATAAATGAACGTGACTTGTTTAGTAGGTAATATTTTAAATAGTAAGTTATTCATAATAAATAGAAGTGAGTGAATACCAAATAGTAAGTATGTTTGTAGCAAATGATAAATTAGTAGCACTTTTTTTTTTTCAAAATTAACTAAAACTACTTTATATTTTTTAAAACCACCTTACTTTTTCTACTTAGTTTTGCTATTTACTTAGCCAATGACTAACATTCATCTTATCTAAATCTAATGGCTCTTTTTTTTTCTTTTTTCTTTTTTTCTTTTTTTTTTTTTTATGTACCATACATAAAACCACTTTCATGTATGGTAAACTTTTGCTCTTTTGAGATGTGCCATGGCTACCACCTAATGTTTTGGAGTCGTTGCATCCTACACCACCACCACCACCAACAACAACAACAACAACAACAACAACAACAACAATAATAGTAATAATAAAATGTGGTCAATAGGTTACTCTTTAAAAATAGTTTATGGTCTGAATCAACAAATCATAATCGACAAGTCACAATTAAGTAGATTAGAGGTGACCATAATCGACAAGTCAAAATCAACCAAAAAAAAAAATTATGACATAAACAATGCCTCTCCAACTCTTTGAGAATGAGATCAACCAAAATTTGGAAAACTTGTATTAATGGTACACTTCTTAGCTATCGTTTGACTAATCAAAGAGAATTCATTGCTGCTAGTAACAATTATACTCACTCTCTATTGACAAGAATGGAACAACAATTTAAGCTAAACAATCAAACAAAAGCAATCAAATGACTATGTTTTGATTCAAATGCCTCGAAAGTACAAGAACTTCTTTGGAACAAATTACAATGAACAAGAGAGATGAAGTAAACAAATGGTAATTTCAGAATAAAACTACCGAAGTTTACAAAGTTACAAAGTATAAGTTACAGAATAAACTACTCCTAAGATAAAAACTAAGTTATTGTGTTGTTGTTGATGCCTCTTCCCTTTTACAACTCTTGCTTTTATACTTTCTCATCTTTCCCTGGCCCATGATTGCATGATTTCTCTAAATCTTACAACTGCCACTGCACAACTGCTGCAATTGCTCTCTTATTCCCTAACCCTCAAACTTCACCAATTCTTTCTCTCTACCTATTGAACCACATTTCCTTCATATTGCCACGTGTCCTTCAAGACTTTGGAACTTCCATCGACTGAAAGAAACTTCCACTCTGTACATGATCCTTCTTGCAAGTCGCCCACTAAGTCCACGACTCAACTTGATAACTTTCCCATCATTTGAGCCATCCAATGCACATGATCAACCCTTCTAATGGCACATGTCCTCTAATTGATGTAGGACTCTCACTTGGACCCTGCCACATGTCATTACCTGATTAATCTACTTATCGACAGGTATTCAGCAAAAATGGGTACCAATAATGCCCAAGCACTGGGCCCAACACAAACTAGAAAAGCCTGAGCTTTTCAACTTTATCTTGCTTCAACTTTTCTTTTCAAACCTCTCAAAGTGTCCCTTTCCCTTCAAAATTTTCATACCAAAATCCAGCCATTTCAAAACCCTAAGCCATGGCACCCAAGAAATCGAAGCCTGCCAAAGAAGATGACAACAATGATGATCTTTTTTGGTTCCCAAACTCCATTAGGGAACACATCACTCCTTTGAAACTGGACGTCACTCTGCACCCAAGTACTACTTCCATCTCCAAGGCAACATTAGGCCCTACCTTTTCAACCCATTTTCCAGACGAACTATCCTCTTACTATCCCCTCGCCAATGGTGAAAATTTACTCTTTATGCCACGACCCAAACCCGCCCCTAAAAGTTTAGGTCATGACCGACCTGTATTCAGGCATCAAAGACAAAATTTCAAAACTATTCATTCAAATACGGGGCCTTAAGCGGAACAGATACCAAAAATAATAAATATCTATTGAGCCGTGTATACATATCATGATTTTAAATATACACAATTCATATATATATATATATATAAGTCCACATCGTGTAGGTATATACAAGGAGTTAGCAACCAAAAATTTACATATTAACCCAAGGTTTAACAAAAGCCACCAAAGTCTTGACAAAACAAGTGGCATCAAAAGAATAAGACAAAAGGCTCCAATTGTGGAGGCCTAACTCAACAGATCCACCAAAGGCTCCTGAAGCTGACCTAGAGCTGGCTTCAAGCTGATCACCAACATAAATATATAAACCAGAGTGAGCAAGGCTCAGTAAGTAATAATAATGCAAGGAGGGTCATATGAATAAGCATATGCCTTGAGGAATATAGATACAAATCACGTTTTATTCATAATCACCAGACGGAATGGCCTTGGGCCTAACGTAACACAGAATGGCCATAGGCCCAACGTAATACATAACGGCCTCCAGTAATACCCAATGGCCTCAGGCCTAACAAAGCAACGTAATGACCTCAGGCCCATCATATCAACACAACGGCCTCATGCACACCATATCAACACAATGGCCTGAGGCCCACCATATCAACAGCTGTTTGGAACATTAGAGGGTAAATGAAACATCGACATGTCTCCATCTTCCTCGGCCTTAGGCCATGAGTCATAGATAATCCATATTATTATAGGGCAGATGGAACATCGGTATGTCTCTATCTCCTTTAGCCTTAGAGCCACGAATCATAAGCAGTCCATATCATAACGGCCTCGGGCCCATTATTCATAATCGAAGCAGAGCGACCTCGGGTGTATTTCATATACCATTGTTCAATCATGTTTATCAAAACATAATTCACATAACGTATACCATTGCAATAAACACAATTCGTATCAGGTAAAAATACATTATGCCATTCACGATCAAAAATACATCATACGTAATCAAACAAACATAAGTTAGACATATCGTTACACTACTAGTACTCACAGTGCTTTGGTCGTGTAGTAGTCCCCTCCAGCGAGTGACCTACACATCACACACACAACTTGATAAGCAAAGTATTCTTTTCTAAGTTTAGTCTTTCTTCCGATTCGTTTACTTTCCATTAATTTATAAACATTTCGGAGGAATTAAATATATACATTAACATATTTAGAGGGTCAAAAGAACAGCATAAAATGGAAGAATTTTTCCCCACTGGCCACACGAACGGAAGTCCCCACCAAGACGCAAAAGAGGTGTGCAAGACGGCGTCTCGCTCGTGCTTTTATTTCGTAGCTGCTTGCTACCCTGCTTTCATACGTCTGGCAATGAGCCCCAAACATGCGGTTCTGGGCTCTGTTTGAGCTGTCCGAAAATCCAATAATTTCAAGCTTTCCAAATGCATTCCTCAGGCTAAATTCAAGTAATTTTACTCCAAAAACATAAGATATGACCATAGTAAAACATGAATTCAAGCACAATGAGATCAAAACTTCCCTTAATTTGACATATAGAACTTTAATCTCCATGATTCCTTCATATCTTCCATTTTTTCATGGTATATATACATAGACACACATATACATGGGCTGAAAGCATTTAAAAAGACAAGATTAAGGCACAATTCCTCAAAATCCAACTTAAATTAAACCAAAACTAAAGGCATCAACTCTTAAATCAAACAAATGTAAGGACTACATGTACATTTTTATGAGATTTCATGAGATTTGCTCAACCAAGAACATAACTCAAAACCCTAACTTCTATGAGTGCAAAAGCTTCATCTTAAAGCTTGATTCCAAAAGATTTAGAGTAATTTAGTTAATTTCCACTTACCTTGAGCTAAATCTTTAAATTAATCTATCAATTTCTTCAATCTCCAAGCTCTTCTCCTTTCTCCCTCTCTTTTCTCTTCTTCCTTTCTTTCTTGGATTACTCTCCAAAATTTTCCACTCAACATATGAGATGAGATGAGTTATAAGGAAACTTATATCACTTATATATAGGCATGCAGTTAGAATACTTGCCAAACGAGCCTTAACGAATCAGACTAAATCAATTTTCAATTAAACTTCCCAATTGACTCTAAAAATTCCCATTTGTATGTTCTTGTATCACTACAACAAAATTGACTTTTCACAGCACCACATCCACGACATACAATGAATGCAAGCCATAATTTCTCATTTTTACGACTTGCTTTTTTTGTATATCGTAAATAATAGACTAACCACGACGTGTCTATTATGCAGGCCATAAATGGTAAAAATGATAATTTTTTTACGGCTTGCATTGCATGCCGTAATTAATAAAACTTTTTACGACATACATATAGCATGCCGTTAATACATCAGTTATATACGACACGCGTCTGCCAGTCATTAAAAATAAATCACTTTTTATGACTTACTATGTAGGTCGTGAATGGTATGTCACTTTTTATGACTTACTATGTAGGTCATGAATGATATCCCAAAATAAAAAGGCGCCAAAACCCAATTTTTTTGGCGCCACTTATAAGAAAAAAAAAATTAATTTATTTTTCTATTATCAAAGAGACTGATACAATTCAAGAAAAAAGAAAAAAAGAAACAAAAAAACACAGAGTTTCTAAGAAGAGAGGGAGACCTAGGTGAAGGGAGACCTAGGTGAAGGGGAAAGTTTTCTTCAAACACTACTTCAATCAATTGAATCAGTAGAGATCCATTGACGCAGTCTGCTTCGACTGCTTCGACTTGGATTTGGCTTCAATTTGTAATTTGCTTGGACTACTTCGTCTGCTTCGACTGCTTCGACTTCGACTGGTAAGGCACTCTCTCTTCTCTTCCTTCTTCCTGAAACCCTTGTTTCATCTCTCTCTCTGTCTCTCTCTCTCTCTCTCTCTCTCTATCTCTGACTCTCTCTCTCGGTATGTATATATATATTTATATTCCCCTCCTCTCTTCTCTTCTCTGTTTTTCTGTTTGTTTTTATGCACTGTGGAATCTGTCTCTTTCTGTGCTTGAACTGATGGATGGATGAAATGCATCTGCTGTTTGTTTTTATATTGGGCGTTTGAGTTGTAAGAACTAGATTAATGTTGTAAGAGCTTTGATTAATGCATCTGCTGTTTAACCAACTAAATTTGTCTTTACTCTAGTTTTAGTAATGGGTACTCAATCCAAAACAGGACAACTACATTATTGTTGTTCTTCTGCATTTATATGGGTACCTTAGTTTACTTCCTTTCATTATTGTGGATTTTAGCCTTGCACTTGAATGCAGACAGCATACAAGTTTTTTGCGCTTTACCTCTCTACTACCCCGCTCTCTCTTCTAAGGTTGTCTAATCTCTCACCATCTCCCTATTTGGTAGTTCTCTTACCATTTTCGGAAAGGCCACCTTAAAGAAACCATATCTCAGAGGCTAAGATGTTGTCTGCTTGCCAAGGAGGACATAGGTCAGTGGCCCGCATAAAGAAACCATGTTTTTCCCTACTTTTTTCTCCTTGTCTACCAATGTTTTGAAGAATTTGTTGCTATATTAAAAATCATTCATAATGTTGGACTTCAGTAAAGTCGGCCGATTTCATGTTTTGTTGCATACATTTATTTCATTTGTTGTGTTTTCTTGCATTTTGTGTCTCTCGTATGCATATTGAATTTGATTTTAGCCTTGTTTTTTCTCTCCATCATTTGTTAACCCATGACTGGGTAATATCTCGGCCTTCATGCCGATGTGTTTAAGAAAAGGATAATTTGTATTTGTTCTACTTTTAAAAGTGATTAGGGTGCCAAACATCTTATAGTTTACCACTTGGTAAAAGGATGATGGTCAAAGACTGTTGAATGAACATATGAAGATGATGGTAAATAATTAGATGTTACAAGATAGGAATATTTTCATACATGGGTTCAACTTGTTTCTCTTGCATGACACCAAGATCTGCCGCAAGCATTCGGGATGCCAAGTGAAAAGTCGAAAAGAAAGAAGATTGGGATTCTACATCGTAGTTTCGTGTATATGGAGAAAGTAGGCCATAATGTTGCTTTTCTCATTTATGTTGCACTAGGTCTCATTTTTTAATTTAGGTATTGTAGCAGCTCACGAAAAGTCATTGAAAGTTTTTAGGCAAATCGGTAGGTTCAAGATCTTTGTGCTAAGAAATGCTTTAGGCAAATTAAACACAACCCGATTTACAAGGTTCAGACACGTTTACGGACCCACTAAACAAACTAGTTTAGCATTTTGAATATCCACTTTTAGGCAATGGCAAGAATGAAAGAGAAAGGGTGGGATGGCCATTATCGAGAATCCCATAGCCGATAATAAGATTCCTACTTGATACATTTCAAGTGTTTGGACTAGTCAAGAATTCTCGACAAAAGGTAAAATTTTAAACAATGTTGTCCATTTTTCATTTTTTCACGTTCTCCGAATGTTTTCCATTTATGTGGGCCGAGATTCTCATCAACTCGAACTAACCGAACAAGCAACCAATTCAATCAAATCAACTCGAGCCGAACAACAAAATCTTAGACTAGGTAGCCAAACCGGTGACACAGATTTGCTATTTTACCAAGATGTTAACAATTGAGAGAGAGAGACAGAGAGAGAGAAGCAGATTAGTCCACGACTATGGCAAATATCCGATTCTTGTTATGAAAGAGAACAAACCTTCCCAAGATATGTTGAGTGTGTTCATACTTTGCCATTTGCCAAGATAAATTTGTGCGCTTGTAGAAGTCCTTCAAGGATTCTCCAGGCTTCAAAATAAGAAGTACAACACAAGCAATCAATTCAAAGGGTGATAAAAAGAAACATGATTCAAAAAGAAGACTAAAGCTATATTTAGGTACGAATGCGCATCAAACTAAATTCTGCAAACCACAAATAAGATTCCAATCCCTTGTCCAAAGAGTTTCTGACATATATACACTCACTCAAGTTTCAAGAATTGGAAAGTGAAGATTCTTTTATTTTAGAGTCATATCTACAAAGAATAAAATGAGTACCATTGGTGTTCTCTGCGAATCGGAGAGCCCAAGTTTGGCTTTGATCTGCTCTATCCTGGCCCGCTTCTCTTTCCTCCGAACACTTTTTCCCCCACCCTTAAGTATAGCCACAGCATCTCCCAATTCAAGTGATCCAGGAACACTATTCTTAGCCTTCACATAGACAAGTTCAGAACAGAATATATAAAAAAAAAAAAAAAAAACTAAGAGAACTTCATGATTATTCTAAAATAAAATAAAAGAAAAAAAGCCTGTACATCAGCGTCTCTCTCTCTATCTCTCTTCATTTTTGTGTGGGTGTGGATGTGTTACATTAAGCTTGGGTGCTGCAGGGACAATTTTTAGTCCACATTGTAGGGAAACTGCTCTAGCTCATCATCAGAATCAAATATAAATACTTTGTAGTATATTTGTTTTTACTTGTTTTTGTTTTTTATCCAACGTGTGCACCCTAATTTTATCTTATTCTTGATTTTATATGAAATTTAATTACCCCTATTGCTTGTAACATCGTATTGTTAATGAGTTGTGTTAAATGCTGTTCATACACTACTGCTATTTGGACATTTCCTCAACTTTATTGAGGTAAACATCTATATATACACAACTAACAATGTCCAACACCATCCTAATTTTATTTTTTTCGTAATTTTATAGGAATTTTGTTTCCCATATTGTTTTGATATGATATTGTTAATGAGTTCAGTTAAGTTGGGTTCATACACCTCTGCTATTTTGATATTTCCTTGATTCTAGTGAGGCAAACATGTTTGGTTTACGCTCAATCTGATTGAGGTTTTCTCAACTTATAGCGGATGCATTTTACCTCTTTCGACTTTATGGATGTTTTTCTAACAATATTATACGTGGCTTACTTTTGTGGTGTTTTCTTTCTTTGTCAATCCTATAGCTAAGATAAGCGACAGATACCAAAGGTGCAAGCTCGCATTTGGGTTAATAAAATTCTGAGTTTGTTTAGTTTAGAATTGGGGATATCAATCTCAAATGTGCAATCAACTGGATATGATTATGGGACATGCCTCACATTCTCAAATGTTGTGGGGGAAATTTTTTTTTCTGCTTGTAAGTTACATGAGGACTGCACATGCATTTTTTTGAAGGTCCAATAAAATAAGATCACATTTCACTGTTTAGCTTGAGGTTTCACATAAATTTTGGGTTATTACGATTATATGATGTTTGTTTTGTACTTTGTGCAAACTGATGTGAAAACTAGGTAGAGAGGACAAAGTTACGAGATAAGCATTGCTGATGTGTATTGTGGGCATTATCAATGTTTGTGTTTATACCAAATTCACATTTTTTATGCAAAAGCACATGACTTCAGAAAATACATTGTTATTGCCTCTAGTAATATCTCTAATTTTGTCTCTTTATTTTTTTTTTAAAAAACATTCTTAATCACTCCATGAACATGTCTAGACTGGTATACAAGGCTTTATTTTGATTTGGTTTATAATTTTAATAATTTATTTCATGTAGACTGGTAGCAATTGTTAGCATATGCATGTGAATAAGTTTGATTGACCTAAACAAGCAGAGAAACATAAAACATAAAACTCAATCTTTACACTTTTTTTTGGTTTTTTATTTTTTATTTATTTATTTATTTATTTATTTTTGTGTGCAGAATGACAGCTTTTAAGTAGAAGCTGCTCCAGTTTTATGCCACTTTAGCTCATTGCCTAAAAAAAATAAATTCCTAGAAGATAAATGGTCTAGCCACAAATTGAAGGTTTATGTTTAGTTCAATGGAATGAGATGGAATGATTATTTTTGGTGAATAATAATTTAGCTACACTTTATTTTTATTATTATTTTTAATTAATCAAACAGTGGAATGAATATTTTCACTTTTTATTTTAGTGTACCAAACACTACTTTGATGCTCAAAATGCCTTTAGTAATGTGTAATTTGACCTAAAGTCTCAATCATTTTTTATGCAAATGTTCATAGGATCAGGTTCTTATTTTTTTTATTTTTTATTAAGAAATAGAAATTAGATTGTCTAATGATTATTTTGGGTATTACTGCTCTAGTTGAATTTTAGGCTTGGCTATTAAACGAAAAAGGTTGAATTCCTTACATTGATTAAATTTATCCACTTTTACTTTTCAATTGGTTTTTACTTAATGAAAATGGGAAATTTCATCTTCTAAACTGCTACACTACTTTGCTTTGTGTACCATCTTGTTGTAGTAATTGTTATATGGATGTTGTGCTGGGAATAATTTGCTCTGGCCCTGTGTAGCAGTTTTTTCAAAGTGCTGCTGACTAGCTGTCAAAGCCTCCTTGTGAAAGAGCTAAAATAATTATTTCAATATAGGAGAAGGAAGGAATCAAGCAATTTCGAGTTTACAAGGTATACTTTTTTTTTTTTTATTTGCTTAAAGTTTGTTAAACTTTTTCATAGAATAATTATCTAGTTGTCATCTAGTATGCTACTAAGTTGCCTATCAAACACCAAAATTGATATTCAATTGTTTGTTATGTACTTGATATTTCCAGAATTTAATGGTATTTGATTACAATTCTAGATTCTAGATTATTTGAAACTCTAAAATACCATCTTAGTGTATTTGCTAATCATTTTGAGCATTGATGCATGTAACTAGTTTTAGTAGTTTTTGTGGATGCAATTTGTTAGCAAGTGGAAAGTTGAAGATGGACAAAACATGGGTACATTTTCCAAGGTCTATTTCTAAACACAACCATAAATATGCTTTCAAATGTTAAGTTACTCATTTTGTTTGGATGGAATTAATAATAATTTTAAGTTTTCGGAGTATCGAATGAGTATGTGGATGGAGCGAGAAAATTTGTCAACATGGCTAAGGCAAATTCAGGGAATACCGATATGATCATATGCCCTTGTGGAAGTTGTCGAAACCTATCACAACAGCATTGTGATACTATTTTCGAGCATTTGGTCATGGTAGGGATGGATCCTAAATATGCATCATGGATTCTTCATGGGGAACGACTAAGTGAACCTGTAGAAGTTCAGGACAATGTCGAAATTCTAGAGACATATAGGCTGTTTAGAGATGCTTATGCACATGATGATTTCCCGCAACCTAGAAATGAAAGTAGAGAGAGGGAGTTCATGCAAGCATTAGAAGATGCTGAAACTCCTTTATATCCAGGTTGTACAAAGTACACTAAGTTCTCAGCAATTGTCGCTTTATACAAGCATAAAGCTGTGTATGAGGCATCTGATAAGAGTTTTGATGAAAATTTGAGATTAGTGTCTGACATGCTACCAGAAGGTAACACACTTGTGCAATCTATATATTCAGCAAAGAAGTTGCTTAAAGCATTTGATCTTGGGTATGACAAAATACATGCTTGTGTGAATGATTGCTGTTTATTTAGAAAAGATTTACAGCATATGGAGGCATGCCCAAAATACAATTGTTCATGGTGGAAAGTAGATAAGCGAACTAAGAATATTAAAAAGGGGTTCCAGCGAAGGTGTTGCGTTATTTTCCCATAATTCTAAGATTTAGAAGAATGTTCAGGTCACAAGAAAAAACAGAACAATTAACTTGGCATTCCACTTACAAAAGTCAAGATGGAAAGATGCGACATCCAGTTGATTCGTTGGCATGGGATGCAATTGATCACAAGTGGCCCTCTTTTGCATCGGATCCACGAAACCTTCGACTTGGTCTTGCAACAGATGGATTCAATCCCTTTGCAAATCTTAGTTCAACGTACAGTTGTTGGCCAGTGATGTTAGTGACTTATAATCTTCCTCCATGGTTATGCATGGCAAAGGAAAATATAATGTTGACATTACTTATACCGGGACCAAAGCAACCAGGGAATGATATAGATGTGTATCTGCAGCCACTTATAGAAGACCTACAAGAATTATGGAATAATGGTGTGGAGGTCTATGACGCAGCCAGCAAGTCTATGTTTAATTTGAAGGCTATATTGATGTGGACAATAAATGATTTTCCAGCTTATGGGAACTTAGCTGGATGTGCCACAAAGGGGAAAGTTGCATGTCCTATATGTAGCATTAACACTTGCTCGCAGTGGTTGAATCACAGTAAGAAGACAGTGTACATGGGCCACAGGCGATTTCTATCTTCGGATCATCCATTTCGAATGAAAAGAAGTTGGTTTGATGGAAAGCAAGAACTTGGGGGAAAGCCTAAACCATTGAGTGGATCTGATGTGTTACATGCAGTAAGGGACATCGAAACTAATTGGGGAAAAACTACAAAGGAAAGGAAAAGAAAAAGGGCCCAGACCAAAAAGAAGGATGATCAAAAAGAGTCAGATTGCGTCCAACCATGGAAGAAGAAGTCCATATTTTTCAATCTACCATATTGGAATGTAAGTCCTTTGAAAGTAGGATTTCATATTCTTTTGTCTATCGTTAGTCTTAGTTAAACTTTTTCTTCTAGTTTTTTAAATAATAAATCTTTTGTTGATGTTGCAGGCATTGCTTTTACGTTATAACTTGGATGTGATGCACATCGAGAAAAACGTTTGTGAAAGTTTTTTATGCACACTTTTAGATGTTAAGGGGAAATCAAAGGATGGTCTTAAGGCTCGTAAAGATTTGGCAGAAATGAATATTAGAAGTGAATTGCATACAGAGGATAGAGGATCCCATTTTTACTTGCCACTAGCATCACATACACTTTCAAAAGATGAGAAGAAGATTTTTTGTTCTAGGCTACAAGATTTGAAGTTGCCTGATGGTTATAGCTCAAATATTGCTAATTGTGTTTCATTACAAGAATGCAAGTTAGTTGGACTCAAGTCACATGATTGTCACGTCCTGTTTCAACAATTGTTGTCAGTCGCATTAAGAGGGCTTTTGCCAAAAGGTCCAAGGAATGCCATATTCCGAATGTGCTCTTTTTTCAATCAGATATGTCAAAGGGTGATTGATAGGAATAAGATAGAACAACTTGAAAATGATGTTGCCGAGACATTATGTATGTTAGAAAGATTCTTCCCTCCATCATTTTTCGATATTATGGTACACTTAACAATTCATATAAGGCAAGCAGCTCGCTTATGTGGGCCAGTGCAATTTCGTTGGATGTACCCATTTGAAAGGTGAGTTTATATCATATTTTAAATATAAGTATTGTTTTTTCTCTAACATAGATAAACTTCTAAAAAAGTTGTAAAGATGAATTTTATTGTTGTTTAGATACATGAAGACACTCAAAGGTTATGTTAAAAATCGAGCAAGACCTGAGGGATGCATAGCAGAATGCTATCTAGCTGAAGAGGTCCAGCAATTTTGTAATGGGTATATGAAGAAAGCAGTTGAAATAGGTGTTCGACATAATCGCAATATAGAGTTTGAAAGTGACACAATACAAGAAGGACGCCCAATTATTTCGGGAAAATCAATAGCGATACCAGATGATGTGTTGCAAATTGCTCATCGATGTGTACTAATAAACAGTGCAGAAGTCCAACCTTATCTAGAGTAAGTATGATGAGTTAAATACTCCTTTGTAGTTGATTATTCAAAGAATGGTGGGTTCTTACCATTTTGCTTTCTTATTAGGATGCATGCGGAGGAGCTTAAGCATTTTGCTTTCTTACTAGTGATTGATGTTTAAAAATTACTTTTTCACTATGTGATATTTGTGGTATGTATAAAATTAATTACTAGTTTTTTTTTTCCTCTTTTACAAAATACTTTCATATATTTGTATCTCATATAAAAAATATTACTTGACTTGGTTTTGTTCTTTCATTTTTGCAGGTGGAACTCTTTTCTAAGGATTTAGTAATTGAAGTTGCCAACCAACAATGTGTGCAGAGGTAACTTTCAAACAAGTGTTTTTTTTTCTAATTTATGTATTTTGGGTATACATTTTTAACCAATTATTGGCTGCCTTGTTTTTATTTTTTTCATGTGTCATAAAGAGTTCTAAAAAGGCAGCAAAAAGGCATAGAAAGAGCAAGAAGCTATAGTTGCTGCCATAATGGACAATAGAAGTGATGGACCCATTAGAATTTCAGACGACAAACTGAATCACCAAATGCAGATGGAGTAGCTGACTCTAGTCAACAACTAAAGAAGAAAACTAGGGGGCCGTCAAAGTTAAAGATGCATGACAAAGGCAAACAAAAGCGTGATGAGATCGACTTCAAGGAAAGGAACCAACCGATAGGACAAGAATCAGTGCACTTATCAACCTTAGAAGGGATCTTAGCTCGAGAGATGGTGCCAATTAATATAGATTATTGGTCTGAAGTTCCAGATGAGATTAAGGATAAGTTATGGGCTTGTGTGAAGGTAGTATTTTTATGCAGTTAATTTTTATACAACAATTCATTATTTCCCCCCCTCTTGCAATACTAAATGTTTGGTTATATGAAAATGCAGCTTAGATACAAAATACATGATATCCACAAGACACATGTGATGCTAAAGTTCGCAAAATTGTGGCGCAATTACAAGTGTGAACTATCAAGAAAAGTAAGAACTCTCGCTGCAACAGGTAAAGGTCATTTAGCACGTAATATTACCCTCACCAAACCTGATAAGATTGGAATGGATGAATGGAAGGCATTTGTGAAAAATCGACTTTCAAAAAGCTTCATTGTAAGTGTTTTTTCATAATATTTTTATGTAGAAGCTCATTTCTTTTCATAACAATTAAAATAAAGATTACAAATTCTTAAAAAATGTGGGCATTTCAAATGTTTACACTCAGGAAAAGAGTGAAAAATTCAAAGAGATGAGAGCAAAGCAGAAGGTGTTACACACGATGAGTAGAAAAGGCTATGCACGACTAGAGGAAGACATGGTAAGTTTGGCAATATAGACGACATTTATTTTGAAAGCATTTTTGATTTTGTTGCTTCTAATTTTGTACTATGTTTTAATTTTTTTATTTTTTATTTCTTTTCCAGAAAAATCAAAGCCAAGACCCATATTCCATATCTAGAGTGGATGTTTGGATCAAAGGACATACAAGGCAGAAGGGGAAACCTATCAATGAAGTGCTTCAGGAAGCAGTGGCATGAATTAACTTAATATGTTATTAAAGCTTGTGATTTCATTCAATTCAATTGAAAGATTGTTGGCTGCTACTTTACAATTGCTTTACAATTGAAAGATTGATGTCTGTTGTGCTGTTTTGTTTTGGTATGGATGTTGAACAAATTGCCAGTTTGTTTTACTTTTTTTTTTTTTTTTGGATATGTAGAGGTCTAGTTTGTCTTAAACAAAACCTATGAAGTTGTGCTTGTGATATTACTTCATTTTTTCAATTTGTTTGATAATTGCTTGTCTTATTGTGGTGAAGTAACTCAAAGGTGAGTTTTGTACCTATTTTTGTAGTTAGTGGAGTTGGTACATCCTCTTCCTCTTTTTCTTCTTTGGATATAAGTACAAACTATGGATTTTGGGTTTTTGGATTTGATTAGAGAAGAAATATTAGTGTTGTTTTCTTGCGACTTGAACTAAGCATTAATATGACAAACTATCATCATACATATTCATTATTTCCACAAAAAAGAAGGGAATGACGGTGCCTTACTACCTCTCCCAGACACTGCTATAAACAAGAGCCTGGGTATGACCTTTTATCAAAAAGTTGCATTAGATTTTGTTGAGTCTATATATATATATATATTTATATTATAAATGGAGTTTGAGTTATTGAGTCGATGGATGCGGAGTTTCAAGTCGAGTGGAGTTCTTTGTTTCCAAGCACAGGTTAGAAAGTGTTAGGATGAGTTAATTGGAATTCAAATATTAAGCAGGACAATGAATGAATGGTAAAGAACGGAACTCAAAGCTGAATGACAGAAGTATTAATCAGAGTGTTGGAAGATGAATTGTAAAATTAACAATGATTGTAAAATTCCACACATAGTTCTATTGCTTTGAAAGAATGTAAGAAATGTGAACAATTATGTTATTTCATTTTTTAAAATTATTATTATTATTTTTGGGGTTGAACTCATAGGGAGAAAAACAAACTACAACCTAGAATCACAAAACTAACTGGAAAATGTAGAAGGAAATAGCACTTTTGATGTTACATGTAATGTAAATCTATACATTAGTTTCCAATTTATAGAGATTCAAGCCAAAATATCAATTTATTCAGAGACGAATTATATTAATTAAGTTTCATATATTTTTAAAGCCAAATACGATGAATATGTTCCAAAGACTTAGTAGCTAATCATTGGCTAAAGGTTGCCTATGCTTGTAGGTGTGGGTGAGTAAAAGTGGTTTAATGGGCCAGTGGCAAAATACATTGGAGACGCAAGAGTTTTGGAGAGGAAACAGTCCAATGAGATAGAGTGGCAGTTGAGTGTCGAACAGTTGTGTGTTTAGTGGTAATAATTAGTAGTTCATAATTTTATGAACAATTAGAGGCTTCATGTGCTTAATTTTTAAGGAAACCCTCATAGGTGAGTTTTGCACTTGTTTTTGTAGTTAGCAGACTTGGATTCCTTATCATAAATGTTATATATTGCAGAATAAGGTTCAAGAGCTTCACAAGCCTTCTATAGAAGAAGGGTCAATGTCTATCAAAGATGATGCAATTGTTCAAGTGTTTGGTCCAGAACAGCGTGGTAGTGTAAGAGGGCTTGGATTTGGAGCATTGCCATCGAAAGTTGATGCACAAGCATACCAGAATCAAAATATGAGACAACTAAATGAAAAATTGCTGCTATTAGAGCAAGAACTCCGGGAGATGAAAGCTGAAATGTTAAAAGGAAAAAGGCAAAATGAGGTAAAAAAAAAAAATGAACAATGTCACAATATGAGGTTAAATTTATCTTCCTATAAAATTTAATTGTTTTTTAACTTTAGTACTTCCCATCTTAGATATAAGGATATTTCACAAAGTTTTTAAAAATAAAAAATTGATTAATACTTGCAGGAGCCAAGCAAAGAGGCAAATGGACACTCACATGAAGAAACTCAGGTAAACTTGCACATTTGTTATGCTTGTGCTTTTGCTTGCTTGCTTTTCTACTCAAGCTTGTCATTTTGCATATGGATTACATTAAGATTCTAAATTTAAGTAAACAAATGCTTTTTGCCATTGTATTATGATATTTTTAGGGTGAGGAAAACGGCAGAGGTGAACATAGGGTGCATGGAGGTGGTGAATGTAGGATGCACTCACAACAAAATATTTGGGTAAATTTTGTATGGCATTATTAATTTACTCATTTTCATTTTTCTCGTGCTTCTACTTTTGTTTGCTTGTTTGTTTTTCTACTCAAGAGCTTTTATCAAACTTTCATATACATCCCACATCGTCTACAAAATTTGGAAAAACAAATATAACTTGATATTGTATTACATTTTTTTAGGGTGATGAAAACAATGAAGACGATGAAGATATTTGGGTAAATTTTATATGACATTAATAATAACTTTAATTTTATCTTTAATTCATTAGCTTATCTTATGTGTTGCCTTTATGGTAGTTGCATGACGCAAATGAAACTGGAAATGGTGGATCCTTGGACAATGTCAAATGCAAATTGTTGAATTGGGATGGAACAAAGGTGGTGGTTGCGGAAGGCACAATTGCATCAACAGATTCTAAAGCATTGGTACATCACGTGCCTCTCAGTCCTGGGTGTTGGAAAGTATGGGTTAACCATGTCATAGTCAATGCGCCATTGTTTCGCCCTAATCGTGAGATGTTTGTGCTTGAAGATGCTATTGGAAGCACTGTTGCTTGGCCAACCCATTTCATTAGCTTTGATTTTGAGTAGAACTAACATCTATGGATGGTTTTTTGAGGACTTTGATGAATAGATTTCTATTATTTTTGAATAGTTTTGGGTAATGTTTACAAACTTATATATGTATAGTTTTGGATGGTTTATAACTTTTTGGATAATTTAGAACTTAAGGATAGTCCTTTTGGATGTTTTTGAACTTGCAGTCATGGATGTTTGGAATGAATATATTGATAATTTTTTAATGTTTATAATTTATATATATTGTTTATTTTTTATGGTTGAAATAATATTGTCGTGGTTGATTAATATTTTGTGAAGCTTGTTTATACAGCAAGCAAATTAGGTAATTATATGAAATATTCCACAGCGTTCCATGTATGTCGTGGTATGTTTTACTTATCTACGGCAGGCTGAGCAAGTTGTTGTATTATATATTTTACGACGCACAATCAGTGTCGTTATTTGTCCCATCAAATAACGGCATGCAAAAGTGGTCGTAGGAAAAGTAACAACGACACACAAAATTTGCCGTTAAATGGTTTTTAACGGCATACTATAGCATGTCGTAGAAAAAGTATCAACGACGCACAAAATCTGCAGTTAAATAGTTTTTAACGGCGTACTACAGCATGTCGTTAAAAAGGTATCAACGACACACAAAATCTGTCGTTAAATAGTTTTTAACGGCGTGCAAAGCATGTCATTGAAAGTGAACAACTTTTCATGACTGGTCATAATATGACGTGCCGTTGCACGTCGTAAAAGGGTTTTTACGGCATGCATTGCGCGTCGTAAAAACCCTTTTTTCTTGTAGTGTATTCAATTTCGATTCTGAACCTATTAAAGTGAGTTTAGCTTAAATAAATCTAATTAATTCATTAAGAATCAATTTTTTACAAAGCTTCATATTATGTCCTAAAAATCATGATAATCATAACTGTAAAGTCAATTTTGGTTTATCGCACCTCTAAGGCTCTCAATTTGCAGTCCAAAGGACACAATGTCAACAGATTCCTCAGAAACAGATACAAATTGAGAAACATAAAATTTACTCATTAAAACATGGAATTTCACATCAAAAACATAATTACACATATAATCACACATATAATGAGGGATTAAAGCATATGGAGGATATAAGAGAGTCGGGTTATTACACTCTTCCCCCCTTTAGGAAGTTTGGTCCCTCAAACTTGTCTTGGTCCCATAACATTATCCAATTCCGTTACAGATGTTTAATTTCAAGCATGCAGGATTCGAAGCCCACTCTATATATTTTTTCGCATAGAACCACGAGTGTTAAGATAAGGCTATAGCAGTGTACATCATATAGGCTCCACTAGGCAAAGTTCTAATTAAGCTTGTCATGCATGCATTCCCATAACATAGGTCAATTTCTATCATAATCAATCATACTCCATATATTCGTAACGATGCTCATAATCAAATCTGGGTCAAGTCTTAACAATTACAATCTGATTAGAGAAAATAATTATATCCAGTCAGATAAAAGTTCTACCAAATCTAAGCAGACGAAACTCTGTCCTGTCATTCACAACCAAAATAAATTTCATTCTCACAGTCTCAATCAATTCACTCAGGTCTATAGTCAACAGGTCCACAATTATATAGGTCATCCAATTTCCACTCAAGACAATTTCCATCCGGATTTGGCATCATATGCTGAGGTAGGAGTAGCAATAATGGTGAAGATGCTTTCCTACAAATAATTCTTCATATTCTACTGTAACATTGACCCATTACAAATGCATAAAGTTTAGCATGTAGTCACAAGGTAGTCAAAGTATAAAATTTAGTTCCTTGGTCCACCAAATCATATCTACTATATCGTTCAAGGTCAGATTTCATAGTGTTAGACCAGATCAGTTTGATAGGATAGTAAACAAATTCCTAAACAAGTCTTAGGAGCCTATCGCATCTCATAAACTAGTCTGTTTGACATGCTTTTATTCCATATAAACACTTGATCGGAGCAAAAGCGCAATCAATGCCATTAGCCCCTTATCAGATTCCAAGCCAACATAAGTCAAGGGATCATGCATAATAATACATATCAAAATGCCGGTACACAATGTAAAGATCTAATCTAATAAAATAGCAAAAGTACAAGTCTAAACAGTTCAATTAGCATCTTCCCAAGTTTTATTGAATCCAGAAATGTTCAATTTCCATTCTACTTACCACATAACCATTTGCACATAATCTATGTCAATCGTTTCGTTTATGCTAGATAAAACTTCGATCATTCATCCTTTAGGACTAACTCTCACAATTCCCAAGTTTATGTCCATGTCATATCATAATCATATCAATAGGCATCATAGTAAATTGCCAACTAAGCGTAGATTCAATCATCGTATTAACAATGTATTTCATGCCAAAGGATATACAAATTTCTCCAAATCAATCTTTTTTCTTTTTTTTTTCACACATAAATGTCACATATAAATAAGATGTTAATCCTGTGGAGCTAACCAATCTAATACACATGTGGCAAATATCTTAATCAAATAGTATTCCAAACAAGGATGTCCACATGTACTAGCCCAGAATCAATCAATATATAAGCATTTAGCTATAAGAGTATAAATACCTGGGATAACGGTCTCAGTATCCTGAGTGTTTCCTGAGACGAGTAGAATTAGTCTATCCAGATTAGCAATCCGAGGACAGTTCTTTACTATATGATCCATTTCACCACACCTATAACAAGTCCCGGAAATGCGATAACAGACTCCTCGGTGTTTCTTACCACATTCGTTACAACTTGATGCTGTATGCCATGTAGAGTTGGAAATGCGCGATGATCCCACATTTTGCCTCTTAAATGATCTTTTCCTTAGGAAAAAGCCATGCCTCCTACTTTCCCATTCAAAAGAACGGTTCATATTCACTTGGGGCTCTTACAGTGTTGGAGGCAAAGATTCTTATCGTAGCGGCAACTGATGTTGTTGCCTTAGGATCTCTGCCATTTTTTGTACTATACCTTCCAGTCTATCTAGTCGGGCTGTGGAAGTGTCTTCTAACTCATTTGCCCTTGTTTCCTCTATAATCTAGTCACGCTTGTAGCTTGTGTAGTACAGAAACAAACACAATATATAGGCATACATTATACATATCATCAAGACACGGTAATCATGGTAATCATATGCATAACACATGATTGTATACTTATCACACTGACTACGTACTAAAGAATTGCACCCTTTATCTTATTCATAATCCACATATACACCTATTTCCAAAATCAAAATGCACCATAGCAACAAGTCATGCTTCACATGTTCATATACTTGCATTATAACAAAAACAACACTTGCATAGATGGTAAGATCAGAATCATACATGTGGTCAAGTATCACACTCTATATGTATTACACATAGTTCATGGTCAATAGCAACATTATCATAACACAAGTGCATATAACTTTCATTCTCATAGTTTATATTCTCGTTTCATTTCAAACATATTCACACAATTCATAACCATAGGCCAATAATTCTTTACAATTTTCACACAGATCTCAGTTTTGTTCAGATATATTCTTTCACTTCTCATGCATTCACTTTATTTCACTGTCCAATGTCTTCATATACACACCCATGCCAATGCAATGTCCCTAGGTCTTCTCTAGGACACCCTATAGCTCAAATGGACCCCGTGTGTGGAAGGAACTCATGCTCTGATACTAACTGTCACGACCCAAACCCACCCCCAAAAGTTTAGGTCATGACCGGCCTGCACTCAGGCCTTAAAGACAAAATTTCAAAACTATTTATGGGCCTTAAACAGAAGCAGATACCAAAAATAATAAATGTCCATTGAGTTGTATATACATACCAGGATTTTAAATATACACAGTTCATATATATATATATATATATATAAGTCCACGTCATGTAGGTATATACAAGGAGTTAACAACCAAAAATTTACATATTAACCCAAGGTTTAACAAAAGCCACTAAGGACTTGACAAAACAAATGGCATCAAAAGAACAAGATAAAAGGCTCCAATTGTGGAGGCTTAACTTAACAAATCCACCAAAAGGCTCCTGAAGCTGACCTAGGGCTGGCCTCCAAGCTGATGACCTACATAAATATATAATTTGGAGTGAGCAAGGCTCAGTGAGTAATAATAATGCAAGGAGGTTCATATGAATAAGCATATGCCTTGAGCAATATAGATACAAATCACGTTTTATTCATAATCACCAGACGGAATGGCCTTGGGCCCAACGTAACATAGAACGGCCTTAGGCCCAACATAATACATAATGGCCTCCGACCCAACGTAATACCCAACGGCCTCAAGCCCAACAAAGCAACATAACGGCCTAAGGCCCATCATATCAACACAATGGCCTCAAGCCCACCATATCAACACAACGGCCTCAGGTCCACCATATCAACAATTATTCAGAACATTAGAAGGTAGATGGAACATCGACATGTCTCCACCTCTTTCAGCCTTAAGCCATGAGTCATAGACAATCCATATCATAATAAGGTATATGGAGCATCGGCATGTCTCTATCTCCCTTGGCCTTAGAGCCACGAATCATAAGTAGTCCGTATCATAACGGCCTCGGGCCCATTATTCATCGAAGTAGAACGACCTTGGGTTCATTTCATTTGCCATTGTTCAATCATGTTTATCAAAACATAATTCACATAACGTATACCATTGCAATAAACACAATTCGTATCAGGCAAAAATACATTATGCCATTCACGATAAAAAATACATCATGCGTAATCAAACAAACATAAGTTAGACATATCGTTACACTACTAGTACTCACAGTGCTTTGGTCGTGTAGTAGTCCCCTCCGGCGAGTGACTGTAGACACCCCATTTTTTACCGTCCTCAAGACTTGGACGTCACCGTTGGAACACTCGGTGATTATCCATGTTTGTGTTTGTTTGGAGTTCCCGGAGTTCTCGGCTACGCGCCCTGCCTCAGGACCTCCGAACTTGACTGTTTTGTGTCTGGTTTTGCACCAAACACCTGTGCTTTGCCTTTGAGGGGCAGGGAATGCCTTCTGAGGTATCCCCACATACCACCGGCTGTGGCTAGAGGCCACCGGCTGGCTGGTGTTGCCACCGGCACTATATTGTGCCGGTCGGCACTATTTTGTGCCGGTCGGCACTATTTTGTGCCGGTCGGCACTCTTTTTGGCAAAATGACCATTTTGCCCAGCCAATTGCTTACAAGCCGAGATATTTTTAGACAGCTGTTTGCCTCTTGTTTCCCCTCCATACACGTGTATGGAGGGATGAGCCCTTGGATGACTTAGTTTGTAAGTCTTTGTTGCCTATAAGGAGAAGCTCTCTTCTCTTGGCTCAAGGGTTAGAAAAATCAGAGAGTTAGACATTTTAGGAGAAGGTTAAGCTCTGGTTTTAGGTTAGAAATTCTATATCTATCCTATCTCTCTCTTTCTCTCTTATTTTGTACACTAGGTGTTTGTGACTTACTATTGCTCACCAACACCTAGTGTTTCACCTTCCTCTTGGAACTGAGGTGCTAAGGGCTTGTTCTTGGTGTTCTTGGCTGGTTTGAAGCTTAAGGAGGCATCAAGGTCACCATTGTTGAAGAGGTCTTCAAAGGTAACAAAACTAGCTCTTTTTACCCCATTCTTGCACCTTGTTTTTACCTATCTTTGAACTGTTTTTGTGCTTAGTATATAACACATAAAAGTTCTTTTTTTAGGCCCTCTTTATTTCTCATTGAGAGTGTTTTGTGGTTTGAGCAAGTTTGACCACTCTTAGACCTTGAAAAGGGCACTTTTTGTGCTATTTTGTGAGAGATCCGAGACTTGTGTATTGTTTCTCCACCACTGAAATCTTGAGGGATTTCAGTGGTGGAGATGGTGCCTTAAAGTCTCTAAGAGGAGGGGGCCACCCCCTCTCCTTGATGTCCTTGAAAAGGGCATGTTTTGGTCTCTTAAGTGAGTCTATGCTTGAGTGTGTGTTGAGCATGTTTGGCTTGTTTTCCATGCTTATATTACCATGATATAACATGTTTTCAAGTTGGTTTTGGTCTCCTATGCATGCTTAGTATAGTTGCCTTGTAATGCCTCTTATTGCCTTAACATGTCTAGGAAGTGTGCCTCTATTTCTAGCATGTTTTAGACTTGTGTTTGTGAAGCTTGCATGCTTATTTTGCCATGGTTTAGCTCTGTCCATGGTCGTTTGAGTCAATCTTGACATCCTTTGTATAGCCCCTTTGTATTGTAGCTTGTATGCTTCAAGTAGGTGCATGTGTAGGATGCATTGCCTCCATGTTTTCAAGGGTTTGGAACCCTCTTACATGCTATTTCAGACCTTATGATGTGCTTGTATCCTTGCCTTAGTGGCCTTGTTAATGCTTTAGGAGCATGTGTTGTATGCCCCCTTGTTTTGACTTCAATGCATGCCTTTGATTTAATGACTCTTAGATGCCATCTAAGTAGCCATTTGGCTTTGTTTTGACATGCTAGAAACCTGTTTTAGGTTGATTAGTGCATGCCATGTATGCTTGTGCAAAGTGTGGTTTAATGCCCTATTAGCTTGCCTTAAGCCTAGGCTATTCGCATGCTTTGTTTGATTTGATTTGTTACATGATTTGGCATCATGTGTGAAGTGATTTGAGAGCCTAAGTTGCATGCTAATAGTCCATGTTTGAGTCATCTCAAGTGTGCTTGAACGTAGCTTGTTTATGTCTTGGGTTTGGTACCTTAACATGTGCATGTGTGCGTGTGTGTTTAGTCCCCAATTGTAGGCATTTTGGTTACTAATTTTGGGCCTACTTAGGGTTGCCCAAGTCATGTTTAAGTCTATCCCTTTTGCTTAGTTTGCATGCTTGCCTTGTATGGTTGTTTGCATACTAGCATTCGCACATTGCATGCCATGTTGCATACTAGCTAACATGTTTAGGTTGCATTGAACATGCATGCTTTGCCTCTTGAAATCAAGTGATAGAGGTTGGGCCCTTTATGTGCTTATTTGGTTTGCATTGCATTTGACATGAAAATGCACAAATTGGGTCTTTGGGCCATCATGCATAAAAATGCGTGATTGGTGGTCCAAGAACCAAGGGCCATACCCCTTTGAGTCAAAAACATGATAAGGAGTATGGTTGGTGCAAACATTGCTTGAAAATCCATGCCATACACTGCTTTGCCCTCTGCTGCTGTCATCTGCAGGTTTTAGCAGGAACATTTGGCCGGTCGGCAATGTTTAGTGCCGACCGGCAAACAACTTTCAGCCGATAACTTCAAATGCAGCCGGTGGCCACCTCAAGCAGCCGGTGGTTATTTCCTCTAGCCGGTGGTGCACTGCAGTGAATTTGGAAGGTATTCTGGGACTCTGGCAATTTTCCAGAGAGGCAGGGCAGCAAAAGCAGAGGGAACAGAGGTATGGTGCGGGTTCCCGGGCAAGGCGGACATCGAGCATGCATCATTCACAAGATCTCGAGGCGTAGGGTCAGGGCCCCTTTATTTCACATTTATTTATTTAGTAATTAGAATTTGTAATATTTATTCATTTATTTTGGGATCAGATTATTATTTTGGTCCTCCGAGTGAGGGCAATTGTAATAAGTGTGGGTGAGTGTGTATGTCTTCCAACCCCCACTTCTTTCTTCCCTTTTATTTACCTGCTTATGATGGTAGATTAGGGCATATTTAAATCAGCATACCTTATGCAATGCATGTGTGCATTCATGCATTTGTTTACACGCATCGGGCTCGGCACATCATACAAACTGCATTGTATTTCAATTCCAAATTGAATACGTGTTATTTGTAGCATTCCACATGCCATGTCTAGGATAGCCGAGCCTGTCTAGATTGCATCTTCGCCTGTGATGCATTAGCCACTTAACATGAACTAGGTCATGCATGTTTGCTAACTAGTTTACTGTTTTGGCACGGAGTACGATGTAAGTATTTTACGCTTTAGCATACCACATGCGTGTGAATGTTGCCATGACAGTATGCTTACCATGCGGCTAAATGCTTATGTGAGATAAACTGTTTGAATGCCTGTGGGTGGAGGTTGGATTGCTTGAGTTGGAATAACTCATTGAAATCCGTGTTTTAGCCTACTTGCGAGTAGCAATTTCAAACTATTTTCAAAACGAACGGATATGCAATGTTTGTTTCCAAATTAGGCGATCTAGTCTATACTTGTTTGCTGTGCGCATAACATAGTAATTCTAGGCTAATAATTGGAATAAGAGCATGTAATGTTTTCAAAATCGGATATCACGGTTAGTAGAGGCCGGTCTTCGGGCCGGGCGAAAGGGGGTGCTCATAGCTGACCTTCCCTGATCGTACCCAAGCTCCCGAGCCAAAACCACTTTGGTGATGACGGACATGTGGCCTTCGGCACCGAGTCAGGGTTTCCTAAATTTCCCATTTTAAAAAATATTTAGGTGGCGACTCTGTAATCTGGCAAAGCAGTCCATGTTTGGCACTACTTTTTCAAAAATCTGTTTTCTCAAACAATTTGCCAGAGTTGGACTCTTTGGTTCAGATTTAGAACCGCGACACAAATCGAGTCCGAACTGTAGAGCGAAGCCCACGGGCGCGTCTACAGTGACCTACACATCACACACACAACTTGATAAGCAAAGTATTCTTTTCTAAGTTTAGCCCTTTTTTTCTGATTCGTTTACTTTCCATTAATTTATAAGCATTTTAGAGGAATTAAATACACACATGAACATATTCAGAGGGTCAAAGGAACAACAGAAAATGGCAGAACTTTTCCCCACTGGCCGCACGTGCAGAAGTCCCCCACCGCACGTGCAGAGAGGTGTGCCGTACGTACAGCTCTGCACGTGCTTTTATTTCAGAAAGCCAACCTTGCTACCCCTGTTTTCCGCACGTGCGGCTGTGCCTCCCGCACATGTGGCGAAGAGCCTCGCACATGCGGTTCTGGGCTCTGTTTAAGCAGTTCGAAAATCCAATAATTTCAAGCTTTCCAAATGTATTCCTAAGGCTCGATTCAGGCAATTTTACTCCAAAACATAAGATAGGAGCATAGTAAAACATGAATTCAAGCACAATGAGATCAAAACTTCCCTTAATTTGACATATAGAACTTTAATCTCCATGATTCCTTCATATCTTCTATTTTTTCATGGTATATATACATAGACACACATATACATGAGCTCAAAGCATTTAAAGAGACAAGATTAAGGCACAATTCCTCACAATCCAACTCAAATTAAACCAGCACTAAAGGCATCAACTCTTAATTCAAACATATGTAAGGATTACATGTACGTTTTTATGAGATTTCATGAGATTTGCTCAACCAAGAACACAACTCAAAACCCTAACTTTTATGAGTGCAAAAGCTTCATCTTAAAGCTTGATTCCAAAAGATTTAGAGTAATTTAGTTAATTTCCACTTACCTTGAGCTAAATCTTTAAATTAATCTATCAATTTCTTCAATCTCCAAGCTCTTCTCCTTTCTCCCTCTCTTTTCTCTTTTTCCTTTCTCTCTTGGATGACTCTCCAAATTTTTCCACTCAACATATGAGAAGAGATGAGTTATAAGGAAACTTATATCACTTATATCACTTATATGTAGGCACATAGTTAGAATACTTGCCAAACAAGCCTTAACGAATCAGACTGAATCAATTTTCAATTAAACTTTCCAATTAGCTCTAAAAATTCCCATTTGTGTATTCATGTATTCAATTTCGGTTTCTGAACCCATTAAAGTGAGTTTAGCTTAAATAAATCTAATTAATTCATTACGAGTCAAATTCTTACAAAACTTCATATTATGTCCTAAAAATCATGATAATCATAACTGTAAAGTCAATTTTGGTTTATCGCACCTCTAAGACCCTCAATTTGCATTCCAAAGGTCACAATTTCAACAGATTCCTCAGAACCGACAGATACAAATTGAGAAACATAAAATTTACTTATTAAAACATGGAATTTCACATCAAACACATAATTACACATATAATCACACATATATTGAGGGATTAAAGCATATGGAGAATACAAGAGAGTCGGGTTATTACACTTTAACTAACCCAAACTCAACTGGACCAACTGGAACAATAGCAAAAATCCTCTTAAATCCTAGAGATAACCAGATTCCTCCTGGTAAAGCTGGGTTAAACAAATTGAAGTCTATGACTCAGATGTATAGAAACACTAAGGCATCTGTGAGGTAATTCGACTGTCAACAATGAAATATGATATGGATAAATGGGTAATTGTTGTCGCTGCATGTTTTTGGTCTCAATATTGCAACTCTTTGCTTTTAAGATTTGGAATGATTGCACCCACCATCCTTGATGCAGCCCACTTAACCAGGCTTCCCATCATAGGGCAACAAATTAGTGCCTTATTAGAACCCCCGAAAGTAACCTTCACCTTGAACACTAACATGAGCTACATTGAGTTCACCAAAAAAATACAAAGGCAAACAAGGTACCCCTGTCGATGATAAAGGAAGCGATGCCCTTTATCTAGTCTAGCTATGTCGATTCTTTATTTATATCTTTGGGTACAAAATTACCAATGAATACCTCCCTTTAGCCTTGTGCATCCAAAATGGCCAAGCTATGGCCTTTGTCTCTTATATCTTAGCCACCCTTTACAAGGGCTTATTTTCTTTTGTTAAGAAGAAGATCTCTGCCAATTGTGGTGGGCCATTCTGGCTCTTTCAAGCTTGGTTGTATGCCTACTTCCCTAAGGTTCAACCTCAAAAATCAAACACCATGAAACAAATCCACCACTCTTATGCATAATATTTTCTTACTTTTGTAGACAAACCTTCCTTCAATTTCTTCCACTATCTCACCACTTTCTTCAATTTTCCTTTTGAAAGACTCTCCATTCTCCTCAGACCATTCAAAGCCTATCAATTCTCTTCTTCCATGCTAGTACTTTCTTCTTCAAATCTATCTCTGACTTCACTAAAGGCTTTGAACACTGGTGGAACCTTATGGCTACCATCATTCTTTCCAAGCCTTTTGAAACTTGTATCAAAGATACCTTTATTGACAACCAAGGTCCTGAACTACCATCTACTAACCTCAAGGCCACAATACCTTGCAGCTAAGATTGCTCCCATCAAGCCTAACACTGAACCCTTAATCAGGGATCAACACAAAGGCAAAGTTCCAATGGACCCAACTGTCAACCCCACTGTTACTCCTTATGTGCCCAAACTAATGAGAGACTCTATCATAGTTATCCAAGTACATGCACAATGGGTAACAAGGGCCACCAGATCTCCTACCAAAGAAAGAGAAGCAAGAACCAAGAAAAAGCAAAAGTCCCTTCCTGCTTCCTTGCTTAAAGAAAATTTCAACCCCTTCTTTAGTGAATGGGACATTCTACTCAACCAAATACTTGGCCAGACAGCCCAAAATCCTCCAGATCAACTCTATCAAGTACTCTTCCTTGCAACTCAGTTATTATGCATTCTTCTTACAACTCATTTTTAACTCTACTTGTGTTCTCTACAGAGAAAAATAAGAAGAGTTCTCATCTCAACTACTGATGATGATGAAGAGAGCCCTACCATCTCTTCTAAGACAACTGCTCAAGCTCAAACTTCTCCATCTAAGAGTGAATCCAACATGCCAACACCAAATCAGTCCATTCCTACTCATTCTAAACCACCCCCATTGAACTTTGGGATATTACACTTGGAACCTTCCAAATAAAGGCTCTCTACCCTAGAAAAACTGAACTTATCAATTTTTCCTCAGTATTCTCCCCTCATCCATCAATATTTAACTCCACTATCTCTCCGGCTTCCACCATACAACAAGAGAGAATTGACCTTGACTCATCTATAAATGGTCAATCGTCTATCTCTAGTCCTCACACTTCTTCCAAGGACCAATCAACTGAGCCTCCTCCACGTAAGATCCAGTTCACCCATGGTAAGCACACTTTACCCTGTCATTTTGTACCCTTTTTATCTCACTTTACTAACTTTTTACTCCTTTCCACAGGGACACAAGTAACAGTTGAAACAATTTCATTTACTAGCCCTAATCCTTCCAATGAGCTAGATATATCTCCTAAAGCTGGAAATGTAGAGGCAGCTCTACCAGTGAGCATGGATGTTGGAGACACCACCATCTCCCCAACAAATATCCCCCCTGTTTCAACTGATCCTTAACAAACTCAAGTCTTACCAACTGAGCAAACACCTACTACAGATCTCATAACCTAACCTACGCTTAACCTAACTTCTACTGATGTGTAGGGAATATCTTTCTTCTTTCTACTTGTTGTCTTTTCATAGTTACCATTTTCCAACTCTTACTCAACTTTTAACAGTCGGCAGGCTACCACATCAACTCAAAACATATGGGATGAAATTACTATCCTCCAGCACAGCCTAGAACACGTTTCACCCTCCCTCAAAGGCTTTATCATTTCAACTCTGAGGTCCCACAACTTTTGACCTCCTTTCTGAATCTCATCAACACTCATCTGGAAAATTAGCCCTCAACTAGCCTAATGATGCCTTGACCTGCCTAACTGCTATTCAAGACATTTCTCATAATCCTTTCAATTCCATTCAACTTAAACAACTAGCCAGAATCCTTAGTGGATGGCCAATCCTCATGGAAATGATTCAAAACTACTCGAAGGAAATCAAAGCCAAGAAAAACTTCCTAGCTAATACTCAAACCATCTTCAATTCCCTCAAGCTCACCCATCAAAATTCTTCCAGTATCTTTGAGCAAGATAAAGCATTAGCACTTGAGGAATCAAGGCTTGAAGCAGAATTTTGTCAAACAAAAAAGGCGTCTACTATAACAACAAAAAGAACAACTTGGCCAAGATGCAAGGGCCATGCTCTCAAAAATTGGAAATGGTCCTTCATCTATTCAAACCATCAAGGTAGAACTTGATCAGGCCCAGGCTATGCTTGTTGATGCCTAATCAAATTAGGGCATTCTTGTTATTCTCTTCTCAAAGATCTTTTAATCATTTTAATGAATGTTAATGCTTTATCTTGTACAGTTTGCTTTATTAATTCTCTTTAAAGCTTCTCCACATAGTTGGATAATATTTCTTCAAGTACTTTCCATTTATATTCCTTCTATGTGGTTGTCCATCCAAAGACTCCAATTGGTATGCTCCTTATTTGAGGACTCTATGGACCTTGAAAGGACCTTCCCAATTTGGTAACCACTTGCCAAATTCAGGATCTTTCATCCCTAATGCTAATATGGTTTTCCATATTAAGTCACCTTCACCAAAATTTTTCAACTTTACTTTCTTATTATAAATTTTTCAATTTTTTTCTTCTGAGCCATCATACAATTTAAGGCATCAATCCTTTTATCTTCCACATGCTACAACTCCACAAACATGGCTTCACTATACTGATCGACAAGAATATCATGATGCATAGCCACTCTATTACACCTCATTGTAACGTCTAAGGGTAATGCTGTAGTATGTCCAAAAACCAACTCATAAGGGAAGCCTAAGTGCTATCTGTCTTTGAATTCCTATATGCCCACAACACCTCAGACAACAATTTATGCCAATTCCTTGGGTTATCCTTTATCACCTTGCTTAATGTTTCTTTAATTGTCTTATTTGACAACTCTGCTTGTCCATTTGCTTGGGCATAATATGGAGATGAATTAAGTATTTGAATGCCATACACTTTGGCAAATTCCATGATTTCATCACCATTAAAAACTATCCCTTGATTGACAGTAATTGTTTGTGGAAAACCAAACATGTACACTATGTGCTTCTTGATAAAATCAATTATATGAGATTAATTCACCACTCTCAATGGTATTGCTTCCACCCATTTGGTGAAGTAATTAATTGCCACCAATATAAATGCATGTTGTTTTGATAAAGGAGGAAAAATTTGGTCAATCAAGTCCATTGCCCAATCTCTAAATGGCAAAGGTTTGACATTGAATACAAATCGCTAGCTGGCACTTTTTGCACGTTGCCATATTTCTAGCATTGTTGACATTCCCTTGCATAACTAATACAATTTTTCCTTATAGATGGCCAAAAATATCTATGCCTCTTAATTAACCACCTTATCTTTTCATCAGCTTGATGAGCACCACAAATGCCCTCAGGAACTTCTGCCATGACCTGCATTTGCTCCAACTCCTCAATACATAATAAAACCAAACCATCTTGGGTCTTTCTAAACAAATCATCTCCCAAAATGACATAGTTTATGGCTTTATATTTGGTTTTTCTATCCATTTTTGCCTCTGGATTACTCAAGCATTCAATCAAAGATTATCTCAAAATCATCCTCTGACACATCCAAAGCTAAAATTGACAAACTTTACTGTTGTTGACACTTAGCACAATGCATTGCCCTTTTTTGAAATCTTACTATCCTTTCTTGAAAGCCATCTGGAATCTTTAAACCATATGTAGCTTGGGCTATTTTGTTGGCTTCTTTGTTTTCAAACCTAAACATATACTCAAACTCCACCATTTCAAAACCCTTGACCAACTGTAATACTTGGTCTAAATACTCCCTAAGTATTGCACTATTACACTTGTACTATCCTATAACCTGCCTTATCACCAATTGTGAATCCCCAAACACCTTTAGGGGTAGGTTCTAAGATTTCTTGCCAACCCTAAACTAATAATCAAGGCTTCATACTCTACTTGATTATTTGATTATATTTGAGACTCATCTAACTGATAGGAAGATTGAAACACGTGCCCTTGAGGTAACACTAAGACCACCCTAGCACTAACACCTTCCTCAGCCTTTGAGCCATCAAACATTAATTTCAATGGCTTCACTTTGACTAAAAATACCTCATGCAAATCTACTTCAACAGAGTTACAAGGATGTTCAACCAAGAAGTCTGCCAATGCCTGGCCCTTCATAACTTTTTTAGGAACATACTTGAAATAATATTTAATCAAAGAAAGTTTCCATTTCCCCTATCTTCCTCTCAAAACTGGCCTTGACAACATATACTTTATCACATTTGTCTGAGCAATCACATTAACCTCTGAAGGCAACATGTAACGTCTCAACTTGATTGCTACAAAATACAAGGCCAAACACAATTTTTCCATAGAACTATACCTAGTTTCTACTTTATTTACCTTTCTACTTGGGTAATACATAGCCTGCTCATATTCTTTCTCATTGTCTTGTGCCAATAAGCATCAAATTGACTGTTCGCCCAAATATACAATTTCAAGGGTTTTCCTTTGATTAGTGGCATCAAGACTGGACATTTGGACAAATAATCTTTTATTGAGTCAAATGCACTTTGATGTTCATTCTCCCACTTAAACTCTTTATCAGACTTCAACTTCAACAAAAGAGAAAATGCCAAAGTCTTTCTTGCTAAATTGAAAATGAACCTTCTTAAAAAGTTTATTTGTCCAAGAAAACTCTATAACTCTTTTTTGTTAGATGAAGGTTGTGTTGCCTTAATGGCTTTGGTTTTGTTTAAATCCACCTCTAGACCCTTCTAGTGAACCAAGAAGCCTTAAAAATTTCAAACAAAAACCCCAAAAGCACACTCCAAGGGATTTATCTTTAATTGATAGGTCTTCATCCTTTGGAAGACCTGTCGAAGATGATCCAAATGCTCATCAAACTCATTTGATTTTATTGCCACATCATTAATGTAAACTTCCAAAAACCTCGTAATCAAATCATGAAAAATGAAGTTCATAACCCTTTGATAAGTGGCTCCATCATTCTTAAGCCCAAAAGGCATCATTATCCATTCAAAAGTTCCTAAAGCCCCTGAGCATCTAAATGCAGTTTTATGAACATCATCTGGATTAAGAAATATTTGATTGTAGCCAGCATGCCCATCCATAAATGAAAAAATTTTATGCCTTGCAACTGAATCAACTAGTAAGTCTACAATTGGCATTGTATATCCATCCATAGATGTGGTCATATTCAAATTTCTAAAATCAATACACATCCTTATTTTGCCATTCTTCTTAAGGACTAGAACTAGATTAGATAGCCACTCTACATACCTGGTCGTTCTAATGAAGCCAACTTTTATAAGCCTTTCAATTTCATCATTTTCCATAGGAGTTAATTCATTTGTCATTGTCCTTGAAGGCTGTTTACATGGCATATAATTTGGTTTAATTGGGAGTTTATGTACAACCAAAGACTTGTCTAAACCAAGCATTTCATTATAACTCCAAGCAAAATAGTCAAAACAATCTGAAATCAAGCTAACTAACTTGATTTTACATTCATTAGATAAGGTAGCATTTACATAAATAGGCCTCTTACATGCCTCATTTCCTAAATTAAACTCCTCCAAAGGATCGTGCACATCAACCTTGAGGTCATCAAGCTTTGCTGGAGCTACCTTTAGATTCTCATACTGCACCTCTTTATAATCTAGAGGACTATCATCTACAACACATTCTGCCCAAAAACACTAGAGCAACATACTACCCAGACTTCTTTCTAAAAGAAAATAATAATAATAAAAAAAGCCTAATAAAAATACTTCTAATTACAACTGAATCAAACTCACTTTCACTCTTCTTCATCTTCATTGGTAGTGTCTTCAATTAGTACCTCATCCATAGGCTTGGTCTTCAAGACACTTAGCTTGGCCACTTCCTGGCTCATCTATCGAAATCCTTCTTCAAGAAACTTCTAAAATTGGTCATAAGTCAAACCAATTCCCTTTGATTTCAACTCTTCATTTTCCAATACAACATGGCTAAATTCCTTTGCTAGCATAGCCTCCACATTATGGATATTAGCCTTGAAGGGTTTGCCTCTACCCAAAAACCCTCCATGCCTTTCCTTTCTTGGCCTTCTACTGTCAAGAAAGATGAGGGCACACAACCATTAGAATGAATCTAATCCCTTCTAAGTAACAAGTTATAGTTTGAAGTGGAGTCTATTACAAAAAATATTGCTCCTATCACTCTACCTCCTACTTGTAATGGTAGGGCAATCACTCGCCTTGTATTAGATGAACCTCTTGAAAAGTCACTCATAGACACATTAGTAAGGATTAATTGATCTACTTATACTTAAAATACTTGTTGGCAAAATGTTCACAATCGCCCTATTATCGATTAGGACTTTTGTTGAGGGACAACCATTTAGATGAGCACTAATATACAAAGACCTCAAATGTTTCATCACATCAAGCTTAGGTGGCTAGAGCACCACTTTTTCACCATTACAAGTTTTCACCACTTGTATTAATTTTTTAACCTCCTCTCTTGACTGGCTTACTTCTGTCACCATCACAATAGGCTTTGACAAATCTTCTACATCACCTTCCAACTGTTCCAACTACCCAAGTTTGCCTCAAATCTCTTAGGCAAAGCCAAGATCATGTTGCTCTCAGTGTTTGGAGGTAAACACCCAAACTTGATTGCAACCAACTTCTTACCAAAGTCCCCAAAACTTTCAGACTTTGCATCCTTCTTGTTGTTGATAGGAGTTTTCTCAACACTACACCTCCATCAACCATTATCTCATCCTCTCCACTCTCCTTATCATAAAGGAGAGCCTTAGAAATCTCCTCTAACTGCCTCCTAAGAAGAACCTTCTTAGGTGTCTTACCCACTATCTTTTCTTGTTTCACTAACCTCTTTTTTCTCTTTTTCCCTTTTCCAAATTAGATTGTCCTGATCATCTCTTTTTGGATTATCACCTTTTTTTGTTGAGAACATGGCATGATACCTTATTTGCTCTCTTTTAACCTAAGTCCTGGTTGGACCCATAGGTTTCTAACCTGACAAAGGAAACTGGGATGTAACACTCTTTGCCAACCAACATGTGTAGAAATTGGTTGCTTCACCATTCTTGGTTGATCTGGTGGATAGGTTTGTGAAAACCGTACTCCTTGGCCATGAAACTGACTTGGCCTAAATTGAATCACCCCAACCATAAACCTCTGGCTCTAGCCAATATATGGCATCTACAACTGCCTTGACATAAAAACTGGCCTCTGAGCATGATTATGGCCACTATATGGCCTCTGCTTCTTTAATTGCTTTACACTGATTCTAACCTCCTCTACACCATGAAGACAAGGATAAACAAGTTCCCTTTTAAATAAAAATGGATCATCCTTGTCACCATATGACCTGTTAATACGCCCAAAAATTCTAGGATCATGCCCATCATACAATAACTTGTCTTCATTAAATATTTGAAGATTACCTTTTCTTAGAGTATTAAACCTCAAACCATGGTCTTTCACACTTTCCTTCAGTTTATTAGCAAGAATTGCGTGCAACCTCTCTTTCTCAGTCCTACACCTTGAACATACAAACTTGTCTTCATCTATTATGTTCTTTTCGTTCTCTTGCTTCTCCTTATGAATCCTCTCCAAGTCAGATAATGACACACTTGGATTTGGAGCCTTTCTTTTGATGCTGGCTGTTACTATGTGAATTGGTGCCATTTCTAGAAAAGAATTACTATCCACAGCCATCACCCATTTCTCTTTCTCTGCATATTTTATCAACTCTTTTTATTAAATCCTGCACACAATTTTGAAAAGTCACACAATTATTAGTAGAATGTCTAAAAGTATTGTGCAATTTGCAGTACTCTTTTCCCACTCTATCCTGTTCTTTTGGTATTACATGTTTAGGAGACAATGTTAAAAACTTGTTAGCCAACAATTCATCAAAAATGGCACTAGCTTTAGACAAATCAAATGAATACTGACTAAATGTGGCATTTGCATTCCTCCTAGTTGGCTGAGTTGTTGGCATATTCACTAGTTTGTCCACTTTCGTCAAAGTCCCACAAACCACTAATGTTTTGCCAACAACTTGTGCCACATCCACATCAATCTCCGTCTCCAAATCTACTTCTTGGAAATAAGTTCTTTATAAACTTGCATTTCTATGCTTTTCTTCCCTAAGTATTGATTCATATTTAGTTGCCCTAGATGACAACTCAAATAAGTCTTTGAACTCCATTCTTTCAAACTTTTTCCCCAATTCAAACTCTAACCCATTTTGGGCCATTCTCACAATCTCAATTTTAAGCATATACATTCTACAACTATTCTTTGTTCTTTTAAACCTATCAATGAATTGCTCTGTATTTTCAGAGAACTTTAGTTTTAGTTCAAATAAATCAACTAAAGTTACTTCAGGTACAGTCCTATAAAATTGGGCATGAAACTAATTTTCCATTTCCATTCAAGTATGGACTGAATTAGCAGGAAGGTTTATAAACCAAGTAAAGGCAGTCCTAGATAAAGATTGTGGAAATAACCTCATTTTAAGAATATCATTGTTCCCAACTTCCCCACATTGCAAGGTAAACCTTCCTATGTGTTCAATTATTGACTGGCTTTCCTTACCATTAAATAAGGAAAACTCAGGAACTCTATGATTCCTAGAAAAAGGTTCCTCATCAACCTACTGAGGGTAAGACTTCCTAAACCTGGGCCTTTCAACCCTTCTCACCCTTGGATCATAGAGGTCCTGAACAATTTGTATAATTTGGTCTCTTTGAAAATTATCAGTGTGATTAAAAGCATTTTGCCCCCTATAACCATAATTATTCAAATTGTTTTCAAAATGTTCTTGTTTGTCAAAATTCAAGTCCCTCATAGGGGGTCTTGATCCTCTTGGCCAAGGACCATTTCCAAATGGGTCATAATATACTTCAGGCCTGCATTACATGATGTACTCCAACATTCTCAAAATTGTCCACCTTTTTATTTTCGTAACCCATATTTTGAACATCACCAAACCTAACATTTTGGTTTTCAAAACCTTGGTTATAATTTTCAAAAATCAAGTTATTCCTTGGCCTTATATTTTGATAATTATCAAATTCTATTTTAAACAAGTTTTTATTTTCCACCCCTCTTTGGCCATAAAAAGGGTTAGAAAAAACATGAGGCCTAAACTGCCTCTAAACCAAGTTTTTGAATTTTAAAATTTGGAGTCTGAAATACCTCTTGCATTCTTTCTTCAGCAGTTGGGTCCCTATAAAAGGACATCGGTTCACCAGAAGATTGTTGTGGCACTCCAATTGGTGGCACTGGGTGCACACCTCCTGCACTTGAATACATCTTTTGTGTCTTTACTTTACCCTAACTTGAATGTACCGTCAATGGAACTTTTAGCACACTTCTAACCTCTCCCAAAAAGATCTAATTTTCCTCAAGTGATTAGTTTTCCATAGCCTTACTTAACTGTGCCACCAAGACCCCTATAGAGATTTTTGCATGGCCACTTGTTTGGGGCTGTATTGTTTTGTAGATGATATGGGAATTAAGTTAGTTAGAGTTTGTTGTTGCATTGCCCAGCGAAAAGTTTGCTTTGTAATTTATTTATTTTTTTTTTTTTTGGCAGTGGGTTGCCTGCTTCCCATGAGCAAACCAAATGGATCCAAAAGGGTTGGTTTCATATTTTACTTATGGGAGGATTTGAATAGTTGAAGCTATTTGATTTTTATTTTTATTTTTATTTTTATTTTTATTTTTTTTTTTTGCTAGTCGTGGCATTTCAGTGCACCATGTTAACCTATTAAAGGTATCTTAATTCTTTAATAGGATGCTTGGCTTCCATTGGGAATTAAATTGTTTAGTTTGCGAAATTGTTTTAAATTTAATATTGTCATTTCTAGGCTATTGAAAATGATAAATGATAAAAACATATGTACTCATTTCTTATTGAAAAACATTTGTTTTGTCATATGGTTTCTTTGTAACGCCCCAAAATAAATACAATAAACCATCCACGACGATAAGTAAATAACAATATGAATTAGAGTATAATATCCTTTCATTACTTAAGACTCAGTTGTACAAAAGGGTGACACATGCGAATGTACATTCATAAGTCCTAACCCTAAATCTATAGCATGTGTCAACAACAAAGATATGAAATAGAAATTAAATAGATAATAGGAATGCCCTGAAGGCTACAACTTTCCAAGACTGTACTTATTTACATAAAAATGGATTTAAATTCAATACAGATAAAGCCCTAGGCTTGTACAAAATAATTACAACAAGTAAGCAAAATAAAGCTCAAGCTCCAATCCTCCCAAGCCCTTGTATAGACACCCCATTTTTGATCGACCTTAAGACTCAGACGTCACCGATTGAGCGCTCGGTGATGTTGCATACTGTGCTCGTTCAGAAGTCTCAGGGTCGCGGCCGTGCGCCCTGCCTCCGGACTTTCGAACCCTCTTCTGTGCCTTGCCTCGGTTTGCGAACCAGACTCGGTTTTCTCTGTTTTTCTCGAGGGAGAGAGGTCCCGTAGACCATCTCTCAGTGGCCGTGGGCTACATTTCGTGGCCGTAGGCCATTTTGCCCATTTCGGAGCCCGGTTCCCGGTTTTCGAAGCCGTCAGGCGGTGTGCCTCGGTTCGGGACCACCCAACCATCTCCGATTCCTCCGGTTTCTGGCATGCATCTCATTTACTCCCTTTCGAGGGACACTGGGGTCTTAGATACCCACTTCGTGGCCAAACACCACTTTCGGTGCTTAACGACCGGTTTTCGGGGCCCCGAACTGCGTGTTTTCGCCCCCGAGCATTCGTTTTGCAACGGTTTTTGTTCATTTTTGGCAGGTACCTCTGTTTTATCATAAGGAAGGTCACTGGAGGGTGGGAGGACAGCAATTGTCCTAGCAACCAGTTATGCTCCTCCGGCGCCCCACGGGGCCCGTTTTTCTCACTTCCGGGCTAATGTTGAACACCCTAGGGCCATTTTCTTCGAGCCAAAACCACATATTTGTGTTGTACACACATGGGAGGACCCTAAAAAATAGAGCTCGGCCAGTAATTCTTCTTTTCATTTTTGAACCTCTTCTAGAAGTGGATTGTTGTTTCTCCTGGTTCAGAGTTGCCAATTTCCAACCATAGGGTCTTGTTGTACACACATGGGAGGACACCAACCTTTGGTGGCCGGCCAGAAATTCTCACTTTCCATTTTTTCCCTTGGCCGGCCGGCCATGGGGGGTGGCCGGCCACCTCCAAGAAAGCACATGGCCGGCTGCATCCTCGCTTTGAGTTCATTACAATTTGTATAAATTTGTTTCTCCAAAATATCTTTGCATCCGGGGGATATTTTGGGAGGGAAAGCTTGGGTGCATTTCCCTCCTCTTTTACACCCCCTTCGTAGCCTTTATAAGTGGCTGGCCAGCTCCATCATTAGGGTCAGAAAAACTCCCCTTAAGAGCTCATATACATTGGCTCACATCTCCCTCTCCAAAAACCTCCAAAATCCTTAAGTTTTGGCCTCATTTGTTCATCAACACCAAGCACTACCTTCACCACTTCCATTCCAGCAGCAAGGGAAGGTTTTTCAGAGGCTAAGAAGCAACAAACTCAAGCCAAGAAGCAACCAAAGTGTAGTCTTCAAGGGTAAGTCACTATTTCCCCTTTTCTAGCATTTTTTTTGCATCATTTTTCTACCCTATTTTCTTGTGGTTTTGGGCTCCGACCCTAACTGAGTTTAGGCCTATTTTGAGCCCCTCTTCAACATTTAAGAAGGGCTCAACCTTTTTTGGCACTTCTATATACTACTTGTCTCAATATCCATCTTATATGCCATAATCTTGCATAGTAATTTTGGCTTATGTACATTTGTTTTTGGAGCATGCCTTAAACTGTTATTGAGCTTATTTTGAGCCCCTCTACAACATTGTAGAAGGGCTCGACCTTGTTTGGTGCTTCCATGCATGACCTATCATTATACCCCTATTCGGTCCACCATTTTGCATGATTTTTTAGGCCTATCTTGCTTCTGTTTTTGGCTATGATCAGAACTGAAAATAGTCTTAAAATGACCCACTCTTCATTTTTTGTTAAGGGTCTTAGGATTTTTGGTGAATTCTTGGTATACCTCTCTTTATAGCCCTCTTTTGGCTCATATTTTGCATGCTATGTTGAGCATATCTACATACTGTTTTGGGGGTTGTCATAAGCTGTAAATGATCATATTTTTGGTCCCTCTTCAGTGTTTTAGAACTGTATTTTTCAGTTTGAGCATTGCGTATACCATCTGCTTCATTGTTCCCTTTTTTTCCCCAATTTTTGCATGCTATTTTTGCCATACTTGTGATTGTTGTTTGGCCATGCTTTGTACTGGAAAAATGCTAGTTTAGGGACTTCCTAGCATCTGTCTTTACACTTCATGTCCATATTGTGCATGTTTGGCATGGCTGTAGGCCATTTCGGGCGCCTAATATCGCATTTCGGGAACGTTCCATACTTCGGGTGAATCTTTGCCATGTTTCGGGACTGTTTTCACCCACATTTCAGTGCTGAAATTTCATTGGTATGTTTGCATATCATTTTCTGCGTCATTTCATGCTTAAATACATCGCCTCGGTTTGCATGCCCGTGTGCACGCATTTCGAGGCGCCTCATTTTCATCTCACGGCCTCTTATGTGAGTGTAGTTGAGGCCCTCTCATGTTAGTATAAGTCCAATCTGCATGTGGAATGACATTTCATATTTTAGTACCATTGTCTCGGTTTGCGTGCCCGTGTGCACGCATTTCGAGGCGCCTCATTTTCATCTCACGGCCTCTTATGTGAGTGTGGCTGAGGCCCCCTCATGTTAGTGTAAGTCCAATTTGCATTGCGTATGCCATTTTATGCCTTAGGATCATTTTCTCGGTTTGCGTACCCGCGTGCACGCATTTCGAGGCATCTCATCTTCATAGCATTGCGCATGCTAGGATTGTATTTTAGTTGCATTCATGCATATCATGCATATTGCATTGTGTTCGGGATAGGAGTTAGCCCAGGCACGGGAAACGAGGCACGTTCCGTACTCCGAGTGACGGAACGGGTCTCAATTCCCAAGTCACCGACATTCCGGATTATCCATGATGGAGTTAGGTTTTGTTTAGTTGTCATGTGCATTCATCCTATATTGAGTTGTGCAATTCGGCTCCTCGGCCATCATGCATCGATATGCGTGATTGGTGGCACGAGTATCGAGGCATGCATATATTTGTGAAATACATTGTTATGCCCCTTTCCTGCTCTCTGTTGCAGCAAAATGAAGAATCAGCAACTTTCCGGGACTTGGCACGCATTTCGAGAAACATTGCAAACAGAGGCTAATCGGGGCATCCCAGTGGATCTCCGCAGAGCAAATTCAAACATGCATCATATCATTATCCGAGTGAGTCAAGGCATTCGGCTTGCACGCCAATTTTACAGATTTCTTATTTAATCTGTTAATTAATTAGGAATTTGTATTATTCGGACTGTATATTATTCGGACTGTATTATTCTTTTATTTGGGACTGTATTATTTATTCGGACCCTCTGCGCGAGGGCATAATTGTAATAAGTGTAGGTGAGTGTGATGTATGTCTTCCAACCCCACGTCTTTCTTCCCTTTTATTTACCCGCTTATGATGGTTAGATACAGGGCATATTTCAATTAGCATACAGTATGATAGCATGTTTGCATCATTCATCTGTTTTGCACGCACCGGGCTCGGCGCATCATACAAACTGCATTTGTATTTCAATTCCAAATTGAATACGTGTTAGTTGTAGCATTCCACATGCCATGTTTAGAATAGCCGAGCCTGCTATAGTTGCATTTTTGCATGTGTTGCATTAGGCATTGCTGTATACTTAGGACCATGCATGATTTCTAACCTAGCTTCTGTTTTGGCTTGGAGTACTCGGTGAGTTTTATGCTTTAGCATCCTTGCATGCGTGTGAGTGTTGTCATGACAGCATGCTTACCATGAGGCTAAATGCTTATGTGATATAACTGCCTTAAATGCCTGTGGGTGGAGGTTGAGTTACTTGGATTGGACAATTCATCAAATGCTTGTTTTAAGCCCACTAGATAGTGGCAAAATCATGCTTTTTCTAAGCCTACCCGAGGGTGGCAAATTCACGTCTTAGCCTACCTGCGGGTAGCACCATCAAACCATTTTCAAACAAACAGACATGAAATGTTTTGTTCCAATTCAGGCGATTCAGTCTATACTTGTTTGCTGTGCGCATCACATAGTAACCTAGGCTAATAACCGGAATAAGAACTCACAATGTTTTCAAAATCAGATATCATGGTTAGTAGAGGTCGGTCTTTGACCGGGCGAGCGGGGGTGCTCACGAAGTGACCTTCCCTAATCGTACCCAAGTTCCCGAGCCGAGGCAACTTTGGTGATGACGGACACGTGGCCTTTGGCACCGAGTCAAGGTTTCCTAAATTTCCCATTTTAAAATATTTAGGTGGCGACTCTGTATCTGGCGAAGCAGTCCATGTTTGGCACTTCTTTCAAAAATCTGTTTTCAAAACGATTTGCCGGATTTGGACTCTTCGGTTCAAGATTGAGAACCGTGACATTGGAGTCCTTCGAATGTAGTAACCCAATATCGAACGAACGGGGACTCGCACTCCTTCCCGGGATGCGTCGGGACGCCTGATTTCTGGCGACTCTTGGGATTTAGAGAACTTGACTCGAACTCGTGATATCCGGTTTTGACTACACTTGTGTGTTTCTTTGCATTGCATTTGCATTGTGCGCCTAGGACACCGTGTTTGCCATCCGCTATTCTCGAGCGGTTTGCGGAGGCTTGTCTTGTCAAGGATGTCCGTAAAGGTGACGATTACGGCTCTGCCAAGATATAGAACACAAACCCCGGTTTTACCGGGGCACCCTTTTTGACCATTCGACCTAGTACATATTCGGATCAATAGTGACCATTCCAAACTAAGACAGGTTGCTTACCCGTTTATAGGTTGTTTTAAGCCGCTGCGTGCGTAATGAAACCCTAGCTCCTGACAAAATAGGACAGGGAAACCCTACCCCAACATAGGGGTGTTTTCGGCTCTCATTTATCTGCTATGTGCTTGTTAGAGTGTGTCTCTACAGGGAATGCATGTATCAGTTGAGTTTGGGCATCAGGCCTGTGGGCATCAGTCAGTATCTGAGAATCAGTTGTCTGCAGATATCCGATTCAATTTTAGAGAACAGCGATACAGGAACAGTGATCAGTTATTGAGGACAGTGTATTTTCAGCTTATCAAACTGCGTGTTGTATGCCTGACTATGTGTTGTGTGTATTTAAATTAAGCTGTTATGCTGCCCGTTTTTCTGGTCATTTATTTCCTTTTTGCTTTATTATCTTTTTGCTAGGGCAGTTTTTAGCACGATTGCTTCCGAACCAATAGATACTCCCCAAGCACTTTGGACACGAGGTCGCTGACTCAACCGATCCGAGGATCTCGTTGACGGACATCCAGGGTTCCACTCTCTACCCCCAATTATCAGAAGAAGGCCGAGGAGGCGCAGTGTCGAACGAGGATTCTGGACAGAGTCGCTGACGATAAAACAATCAGGTTGAAATTTCTGTGTCTGCTATAGAGGTACATTTACCGGCCATTCAGATGGAACAGTAGAATACATCAGGGATAGAGGCAATGATGCGCCAGATGCACGAGAGCATGAAACAGATGCAAGATGATGCCACCCGCCAAGCGAAATTTTCTAAACAACAAGCCGCAGTCATGGCCCAGCAGGCCGAGCTGATTACTAGGCTGCAACAGCAGAATGCAGCATCTGCTTCACATCAGGTTCCTCCTCCACCAGCGGCTCCACTACCTGAGCAGGCATCTACTGGTCAGAATACCCTGCCAAATCCTCAGAATATCCTCCCGAACACCCAGAATACCATACCCAATGTCCAGAACACTCAAGAGGACACAGGTCTTCCAACGAGGTTGGCTCCGCCCCCACTTCTGCCGCAACTGTCCAAGAATCTTACACCCAACCACCCGGACTCTCCATTTGAGTTCGAGGTAGATCATACAGCTCTGAAACTGAGTAAGCTGGAAAAGCTTTTAAAGAAATCGCAGGGGGTGAAGGCCATCCCAGACATCGAAGATGGGTACACTGATGTGGCCGTAACATTGCCCGACAGATTCAAGATGCCACAGATTGACCGTTTTGATGGGTCCGGAGATCCTATGGTCCATCTTCGGCTATTTTCAGACATCCTGCGGCCAATGGGCCTAACCAGACTACAAAAAATCTCGCTGTTTGGCCGAACCCTGTCAGGAGTGGCCGCCAACTGGTATGCAAAGTTGGATAATGATGTGAAGAGAAACTGGGATGAGATGGCTGAGGCCTTCGTTGCACAGTACTCATATAATACACAGATCGAGATTATAACACGTGATCTCGAAACAACGAGACAGGAATCCAAGGAGTCTTTCTCTGATTTTGTAACTCGGTGGAGAGCAAAGGCATCGATGATGACCTTGAGGCCAACAGATAAAGATCAAATTCGGATGATTGTGCGCAATCTCCAACCGAGACTTATGCAAAAAATTATTGTAGTTCCCTTCCCCACCTTCGCAGATCTACATGATATGGGAGTACAAATCAAGGACGCGATGAAGCAAGGTCTGATCGACCAGGACCGAGAGCAGCCCCGAAGGACATTCAACCGCAATAATAACGCAGGCCCGAGTGGCGCTGCAAACACAAGGACTTCAGAGGTCGGTATGGTCACCACCACTCCCCCCTCCCAACCAAGGCCCGCAGCGGCCACACCTTTTTCTAGTACCTCCGGGAGCAGTAACCAAGGCCCGAGATACCAATCCAGAGGCTAGAGAACCTTCACTCCACTATACATGCCTTTGTCCAAGGCTCTCGGCGTTCTAATCAAAAAGGGGCATCTGAAACCCCTAGAGCCGAGGCCATTACCAAATCCACTCCCCCCTTCCCACAACCCAGCCAATCTTGTCGCGTACCACAGAAGATGGCCATGATACAGATCAATGTTTCCGGCTGCGTCACGAGATTCAAGACCTCGTTGACAAGAATATCATTCTACCCCCCGAAAGACCCAATGTCACAACTAACCCACTCCCTGCACATAACCAAGATCCACCACCCAAAAGAGTTAACCTCATCCAAACTGGGGTCGTTTCCTACGATCCTAGTATCTATATTACCCCCTCTCACCTACCAAAGCCGGAGGTGATCCTTCCTGATTGCACTGACTTATGCATGTTGGACACCTTCACAACCCAATCTGAGCCAGAGGTGGTGACCTCCAAAGACGGAACGGGGCAGGCTTCAGAGGAGAGCAGAATTGGTGAGTCTAAGATGGGACAGTCCGGGAATCTAGCTGGGAGAACCTATGATCCGAGCGGATACATCGTACCAGTGGGCCGGTCTGAGCCAAGTGTGGGACTGCCGGAAAAGGTTGAACTGTGCATGATTCAGGGGGACAAACTTGAACAAGGGGCAGATGATCTGACAACGGTAGAAGAAGATTTTGCTAACCTCCAGTTCTTCAACGACCAAGAAGCAGGGGATGCAACAATCAATTGGTTTGAATATGGAGAGTCAGCAGAGATTGCCGGATGGTTAGATGATCAGCCAGATGTTGTGGAAATTCAGCCAGAGCAAGGCCCGGCAGGGGCGGGGGTATCGATGATGGCTGGAAGGGCCGAGAGTCAGAATGAATTGCCGGAGAGCGCCGATACAAAGAATTTCGCTCGGGATCAAGATATTGTGAAAACCGAACAACAAACCCTACTAACACAGGAGGAGCAAGCGAAGAGATGGGATTCTGAGAGAATCCGGAAAGCCAAGAACCATGAGGAGGTTGAAAGTGCTGCGAGCACAAGAGCAGGACATGCTGTGAGTATATGGAATGAAGGTACCAAGAATACGAACTTGCCGGAACCGGATAGGTGTTTGTTGAATGTCAGTGGGATGTGGTGGGAAGACGATGACTTATGTCTTGCCCACACAGACGAAGATTGGGCAGGTGCTCAACCAGATGATACTTGGTACCTCGATGAGGTGGACCACATGACCAGGAGCGGGCGGTACTTCAAGCCCCCACACCTCGACCAACCTGAAGCATCTGGGAAAGATAAAGAGGCAGAGAAACAGAGAGAGAAGCAAATTGAAGAAGAAGCTGTACTGAGACAGTTAAAGAAAATACAGGCAGACATCTCCATCTGGGGACTGCTTATGGCTTCAAGGGTGCACAGACAGGCTGTCCTATCTGCTATGGACAAGGCCAAACTCCCTATCGAAACTACGCCAGAGCAGCTGGTTGGGCTAGTTTTTCCGGGAGGAGGTTCCCCGGCATTAACCTTTTCAGACAAGGAATTGCCGCCTGAGGGCGTGAATCATAACAAACCCCTCTACATCTCCGTGGAGTGTAGAGATAAGTGGATACCGGTGGTACTTGTTGATACCGGGTCTGCTATCAATGTCTGCCCAGTCAGAACGGCATATGCAATCGGGTTAAAACCCACAGACTTCATACCAACCACTCAGGTGATCAGAGCTTATGATAATACCAGTAGGGAAGTGATGGGGACTGTCAAGGTTCAGACCCAGGTGGGTCCAGGACAACACAACATTGAATTTCATGTCTTGGACGTTCCCGCAACCTTCAACTTGCTCTTGGGGCGGCCGTGATTGCACCAAGTGAAAGTAGTCTCTTCCACTCTGCACCAGATGTTGAAATACCCTCACGGGAAGGGGGTTGCAATTGTTTTCAAAAATTCATCCATCCATCCACCGCCAGAAGTGTCTACGCTAGTTTTGGAGATCGAGCACGGCACCGAGGATGTATTCTTATCGGGGTTCACTTTGGCGGAGGCCCAGGTAGTACAGAATATTATGGCTGTGAATGAAGGTGTGTACGTTAGTGCTCAATCCGTTTACCTCATGAACAAGCTACAACATATTCCCGAGATGGGATTAGGAAGAAGCGACAGGAAAGGAGTCGCAGCATTGGCCGAAGTGCCACACAACCCGCATACCTTTGGGCTAGGTTATCTGCCCACCAAAGAAGACTGTGTGAGGAAAGGAAAGGAAATGGTCGGCAGAGCCAGAGCGAAGCAGGCTGGGAAGCCTTTTGACTTAATGCACAGGCCCATCTAGGGTATCCTGAACGGACGCTTTGTCCGGGAGGGGGAGGACTTTCCATTTTGCAGCTTCCCAGAGCCATGGTTAAACGCGGAGAAGAAGCGCGTACCAGGTTTCGAAATCTTCTTCGACCTGCAACTATCCGGGGATGACGTTGCTACAGAAAGCGAGACCCAACAACCGAGGTTGAAGCGAATAAGGCGAGATCCCGAGGGCATAGAATTGGAAATGGGGTAGCAGCATGTCTCTCTGATCCACCGACCGACCAAGAGTGCTTGGGGGATAACTTCGCGGTTTCCATGATTGGGGATGAAACGGCTGCGAGCCGACCAACAGCTATCTTGGATGCATCAATCGCACCCTCTCTCACTTAGCAGTACGAGGAGGGATTTACGCCCAAAGATTGGTCAGTAGTGAGCGGAATCGATTCCACCGAGTCTGTGAGTCGAATCAGGTTCCAGCTCGAAGTCTGAAGTCTGGTACTCTAGGGATGTTAACGGATGCCTGATGCCTGTGTCGTCTTTTTTTTTCATTTGAGTCTGTTGTAACCAATGAATCGGACGATTTGGATGAACTTAATGAGAATGAGGTGAATGTGGTTTTAGTACTTTTCTCGGCCCCTAATTTATTGCATTAATCTGACTTTCAAAATTTTGATCAAAACGACGAGGACGAAGTTCCTCCGGTTTTACAACGCTTAATTGAGCAAGAGCAAGAGAGATTTGTTAAACCATTAATGGACGACATCATTACGGAACATTGGTACTTGAGGAGGACCCGCTCGGTCCAGATCGGGTCCACGTTGTCTTCGAGGAACGCGAGCGCTTAGTCGCTTTATTAAAAGATTTCAAAGATGTTTTCGCGTGGTCCTACAAAGACATGCCCGAATCGATCCCGAGATTGTACAAAGATCGATCCCCTTGACCCCGAGGCCCGACTCGCAAGCGTAAACTTCGTAGGATTCGCGGATTGGGCTCTTAAGATTAAGGAAGAGGTCACTACAAATCGACGCAGTTTCGCCGGTATCTGAATATCCGACTTGGTTGGCCAACATTGTTCCGTCAAGAAAGACGGCAGATCCGGTGTGTAGACTTCGTGATTTGAACAGAGCTAGTCCGGCGACTTTTCCTTACCACACATCGATGAGTTGGTAGATTTCACGCCAGGCATGCATTGCTCTCATTCATGGATGGCTTCTCGATACAACCAGATAGTGATGGCACGGAAGACAGAGAAAAGACTACATTCACCACCCTGGGGAACATATCGCTACGGGTAATGCCGCTTTGGGTTGAAGAACGCCGAGCTACTTATCAACGCGCCGCGACCACAATACTACAAGATATGATCCACAAAGAGGTTGAGGTGTATGAGGTCGACATGAATGTCAAGTCCAAGGAAAGAGAGGGCTACTACACCGCCTTTGCACAAGTTTTTCCAAAGGATCGTGGAATTCGCCATGCTAAACCCTCAGAAATGTACATGTGGTGTTACAAAGAAGGAAAATGCCGGATTTCGACACACAAAGAGGCATCGAGGTCGATCCTTCCAAAATCAAGGCCATCCTAGAAATGCCACCACCAAGGACTGAAAAGGAGGTGCGAGGCTTTCTGGGTAAAGTACAATTCATAAGACAGTTTATTTCGAAACTAACCTTGACTTGTGAACCACTTTTTGGCCTCCTCAAGAAAGGAAAGAAGTTCCAATGGGACGGCCGATGTCAAGCTGCATTTGAACAAATCAAGGAATATCTACAGAACCCACCCGTTTTATCGCCACCAGAACCGGGGAAACCGTTGATTTTGTATCTGTCAGTGACTGAAACTACAATGGGCTGCATGCTTGCACAAGAATCAGAAGATAAGGTGGAAAAAGCCATCTATTATTTGAGCAAAAAGATGCTGGAGTATGAGACCCGATATACACCGCTGGAAAAGGCTTGCTTAGCTCTGGTATGGGCTACCAGGAAGCTGCGGCACTACCTGTTAGCTCACTCTGTAATGTTGGTTTCACGACTTGATCCCATCAAATATCTCTTCGAGAAACCAGCGCTTATGGGTAGGCTAGCTCGTTGGTTGCTGTTGCTCTCCGAATTTGATCTAACGTACGTGACACGCAAGTCAGTGAAAGGAAGAGCAGTGGCAGAGTTCCTTGCCGACCACCCGGTTGAGGGAGATGAAGCAGTTGAATATTTGTTCCCGGATGAATCAATTTTGCATATCGACGATGAAACTTGGACGATGTACTTTGACGGAGCGTCAAATCAACATGGGTATGGGATAGGAGTGTTGCTGATAGCATCCGACAATTCCCGTATCCCTCTAGCCTTCAAGCTCCAGTTCAAAGTCTCGAACAATGAAGCAGAATATGAGGCGTGTATCGCTGGTCTAGAAGCAGCCCTGGAACTAGCAGCAAGACGACTGGACGTTGTTGGGGATTCGAACCTTGTTGTGTCTCAAGCTAAAGGAGACTGGAAAGTGAAAGAGGAAAAGATGATGATGTATCACCAAACCTTGGATTTGCTGATTCCTCGGTTTGAGAAGCTAAGTTTTACTCATCTACTAAGGGAGAACAACAGGTTCGCAGATTCATTAGCAACTCTATCATCTATGATAGACATCCCGTGTGGAGTCCGAATGCGTCCAGTTATTATCGACCAGAAATTTGCACCTGCCTATGAGTCGATTGCAGCCATAGAGGAAGTTCAGGACGAACACCCCTGGTATTACGACATCTGGAACTTCTTAGAGAAAGAAATATACCCGCCAGGGGTAAATGCCAAAGACAAGAGGGCAATCAGAAGAATGGCAGTTCAGTTCATCATCTGCGGGGGTAAACTGTATAAACGGGGTCATCTGGGAATGCATAAACTGTGCGTTGATGCTGAAGAGTCAAAGCGTCTGATGGAAGCCATCCCCGGGGGAGAATGCGGTGCACACATGAATGGGGTAATGTTGGCACGGAAGATCCTTAGACAAGGTTATTACTGGTCCACCATGGAGGAGGATTGTATTGGCTTCGTCCAGCGATGTCACAAGTGTCAAATTCATGCAAATCGCATGAACATCCCGCCGTCAAAGCTGTATAACATGACTTCGCCATGGCCGTTTTCTGTCTGGGGAATTGATGTAATCGGAGCTGTTACGCCAAAGGGGTCGAATGGGCATGAGTTCATCTTGGTAGCGATAGATTATTTCACAAAGTGGGTTGAGGCCCAATCTTATGCAGTGTTGAAGGCTTCGCATGTAGCAAAATTTATCAGAAACAACATTATCTGTCGCTACGGAGTCCCAGATGAAATCATTTCAGACAATGGTTCCCACTTCAAGAAGGAGGTGATCGATTTGTTGGAGAAATACAATGTGGCTTTTCATAAGTCGTCTACTTACCGGCCGCAAACCAACGGAGCAGTTGAGGCCGCCAACAAGAACATCAAGCGCATACTACTGAAGATGGTGGAAACCTATCGGATCGCCAAATAAGTCGCCGCTCTGGGGGCTACCGGACTTCAATCAGAACTTCTACCGGGGCGACTCCGTACTCATTGGTTTATGGGATGGAGGCCGTTCTGCCTATTGAGATTGAGGTCTCGTCATTACGAGTATTGGCCGAGTGCTAAATGGCCGAAGCGGATTGGCAACAAAACAGATTTGAGGAACTCATGCTTTTCAATGAAAGAAGGCTGAAAGCACTGTACCACATCCAAGGTTATCAACGCAGAATCGCCCGGGCTTTTAACAAGAAGGTTAAGTCCAGGAATTTGAAAGAAGGAGATTTGGTACTCAAAGACAACCGAGCTCCCATCCACGACCCAAGGGGCAAGTTCAGACCCAATTGGACTGGTCCCTATATTATCAAGTCAATCTGGTCTGGTGGAGCTGTGGTTCTGATGGACCTAGACGGCTTAGAGTTTTCCCAACCGATCAACATGGACAAGTTGAAGAAATACTACCCCTGAGAGGCTCGCTAGGCCGAAAACCCGAAAGGGCGACCTAGGCAAAATTCAGAGCATAGAAAATTTGAAATCCTAAAAACTGAGCTCGCAAGGTTGAAAACCCGCAAAGGGCGGCCTTGGAAAAAGTTAGAGCGCAAAAGGAGAGTGAAAAATACCCGAGCGAACCCAAGCCTGAACTACTTAAGGCTTGATTCCCATCTATGGGATACGTAAGCAGCTTCATCCCGAAGTTCAACCCTAATCTTTTCCCCGATCAACTTTGTCCATTTGATCATCTCAGTCATCTCTATTCATCAGCATTTATCGTGATCTCCGGTACAGTGTTATTCAGACTAGGAGCAACTTTCCGTCGCAATGAAGTGTTGCGGCACCATCCAGACTAGGGGCAACTTTCCGTTGCTATGAATTGCCGAGGCACTTTTCAAACTAGGGGCAACTTCCCAGTTGCTAAGATCCGGGGTTGTGCATCTTCAGTGACAGATCTCAGACGTGTCCAGTTCTGATCCATATCGAAAATAGTTTTGAAAAGTTTTAATAAAAGTTGACTTTGCTCAAAATTAATCTTTTCACAACTAAGACCATTTTTGGACCAAAAACGGAGAATTTTCAGTACCACAACCTTCAATTTCATTGATTTCAAAACAGAGTTCTCTTGCTCTTGCATACAATTGAAGTTTCTTTTTATTACACTCATAACGAAAACTTGAAAGTACTAATAAAGCAATAAATCTGGGGCATAGTCAAGTCAGGTGTTCCTGCGCCCCCTCCCAAAGCTGGTTGAAGCCTCCGATGCCAACCTAGGCCCAACTTGTGCTTCTTCGTTGAGCCAATCCCAGCACTCGTCAGATAAAGTGCAACTGAAAACAGGGGCGGGGGGCAGGAGTTCTCTAGTCCTCCAGGCCGTAGTATGTCGAGCAAGGTGTGTACCTCGAACTGGGAAAGTGACCGGGTATTCAATCCCCTCCGGAGGGCAAGTCTGATCATGACCAAATTGGCGCAGGATACGGAATGGGAAATAGAATACACAATAGGTCAAGCCAATCAAACGGATCCCAGTATCCTGAAACATGCTATAGCTCATCGCCGGAAGGTTAAGCCAAGGACAGCACCAAGCAATGCGTTCAGCTGACAAGTTGCACATCCATTCAAACCACCATCCCTCATCAAGGGCGTCGACCAGGCGTTGTCGAAAGAAGTAATCGCGGGTTGAGTAAGCAGGGCAAGAGTCCACTACTTGCAATTTATCCATCAACCATATCTGGGGAGGGATGAAAAACGAGAGAATAAAGAATAGAGAGATGTGCGATGAGAGAAAAGTAAGATAAGGGTTTTGTGAGAAAAAAACCGAGCCTGAGGGCCGAGTGATGTGAGCAAACACATATGTAAGCTTGGGTGGGAAACATTACCTGCAGCAGTAGTGGACTCCCCGCAAACCTGGTTGTCTCTTGGCGGTAGAAGGCATCCAAACCTAGCAGCGTCTCGGCCAATGTCATGGCGATACAGCTCTTTCCTTCCCTCAAGCCTTGAGCGACTTCAATCAAATGGATGCTAGCCCCTCCGGAACCCGAGACAAACAGAAAATGAGATAGCACGCACAAGCAGAGGGCATGTTGTCGGAAACCTTGCCAATGATGGTTGCTGCAGTCACCGGCATCAGAGAATCGGTAAATCAGGCTCGGGATATCCAACATCCCATTACCAATTAGAGATCGAGCATCATGCGCGTTGAGACCGCACATCCGCCCCAAAGCTTGGGCATGGCCAAAACGAGACTGAGGCAAGATCTCTTCCGAGCGTTTAGACTCCATCAAAGCTTGAAAATCTTCAAAAGTAGGACATACCTCTTGCCCCCCGAAGTTGAAGACGTGCGTCGCTGGGTTCCAAAATCTCATCGCGGCATGGAGGAAAGGAAGATGTAGCGGAGTCCGGCCCAACGTGAATAGTGTATTCAGGCCGAAACCCCGGAAGTTCAACTTTTTCGAGCCATCTAAAGAAGAGATCCAAGATGTGAGATTTTCTGCGAGAAATGCCTCCATTTTTGTGCAAAACGGTAATGAAATGAATAAGTTCCAAGGTTGGGGCTTTTATAGGGGGGTAAAACACTATTCAAATGACACGTGTCAAAATTCTGGGGGTTGCGGGAGAGGTGGCCGGCCGGCCATCTATTCTAGTAGGCCGGCCACCCTCTAGTCTCCAGATGCAAAATGTGTTCGGCCACGCATTGGTCCTGTTTTGCCCTCCGAAATGGAAGTTTGAGGCATTTCTAAGCATCGGGAACGTCGAAGGCCTCCATTTCTCTCAGTTTCGAATACGTTCCATCATCCAGATCGTCCATCCGAAGTACGCTCAGTTGTATTTTTGCTTATCAAGTTGTTGTTTTGCTTGTCGAGTTGTTGCTTTGTTTATCAAGTTGTAAGTTTTGTCGAGCTGTTGCATTTTGTGTTTTGAGTGGTTACCTTTTGTTTACACAATTTTGTTAAGTCTTGTTTATTGAGTCGGTAACATTGTTGTACTTTGCTTATCGAGTTGTAAACTTGCTAAGATTCTGTTATTTCTTAGTGAGTCGAGTTTTTGATTTGTTGCGTCGGTTCATTACCTGACCCGGTAAATACATAAGGCATATTTTTCATTCAATTCCATTTTTGTGCGAAATGATGCGTTGCGATGCCAAAATTTTCAAATACAAACATCTTTTCAAAAGCTGTTTCGTTCCATCATGTTTTACAGCAAAATAAAGGTACAAGTTTTACAAAAAATAAAACTGCCTAACACTATGCAAGGTGCTACAAACTACTAGCAAAAAGTAAAATAAAGCAGGAAATAACATCAATATCCTCGAGAACGGGAATGAGGAGGCCCTCTCATCCCCTTCTGCGGGATAACCTCTGCACCATCATCACCATCTGGATCAGAGCTATCATCCTCCGGATCCTCACCTCCTCCACTCCTCCGGAACCAAGACCGAGCCTCCTCCGGCGGATGTCTCTGACTCACGGTCTGCGACCTCCTCCTCCTCCTCAATAATGGGTACCCTGCGTCTGCAAGACGACCCTGCTCCTCGAGCTCCTCGACAAGGCCTAGATGGCCCAGCTCCCTGAGAAGGCCTGGATGGCCCAGCTCCTCGAAAAGGCCCGGATGGCCTAGTACCTCGAACAGGTCCAGTACCTCGATCTCCCTGAGAAGGCCCAGGTGGCCCGGCCCGCGGCGGAGCATACACGGGAGGCATCTGAAAGTGAAAAGTTCAAATACATCAGTTCAAATATGAAAAGCAGATGCAAGTACAATATGCGAGTGGGGTGTGTGCCAGATGTGCTCTACACAGCCTATCAATACAGCAAGATGCTCAAAACTAGCGTGTCATCAGAAATATGCTAAATACAAGGAAGATGGATAATACCTGCACGCCCATGATGGCCATCTGTGCCTCCCTCTGTAGAATCATGCCCTCGAATGTGGCCAACATCCCGAGCAGCTCTTCTGTGTACTCAACTGGGGGCTGCAAATACAAATGCAAAACTATCAGTGAGGGAATGAATGTCCAAGTAATTTGATTGATGAATCAAAGCTGTAAAACATACCGGGGGTGAATCAGGATCCCAGACATATCTGTGGTCAGGAAGAGGAGGCTCTAGCGGGACCTGGTAAGGGGTCCCGAACCGCCAACTCGTCAACTCGGTCGGCATGTCTGGCCACCCAGGATGATGATGAAGAGACGGAGGGATCGGAGGAATCGAACTACCTCTACCCCTAGATGCACCAGCCCTACTAGAGGAGGGGATATCCGTAGCACCGGCACGACTCGAAGATGGTACATCAATAGATCTCTGTGACGGAGCACGCACTCCCGTCAAGGGGGGCATCAGATATATACGATGATAGGTGGCGTAGTCCCCCTCCATGAGATGTAACAAAGCATCGGTGCCCTGCATAGGGCTAGTGACCTCCTGGGAAGACAGTCTATCGGCAGTCCACATAGTGGCTGGAGGTACAGCAGGAGGGTCCTGAGAATCGTACCTCCATACCTGACGCAGGAAGCGTTCCCCCAGGAACTATGCCCTACCAGCAGGTCCTTCGAGCAAGAACCTATACTGGGAAGTGCCCGATCCTCCGGGATACTGATGTCGGAGATCGTCACCAAAGACCGCCTGTCGCCAAGTAATCATGGAAAACCAAGGCATCAATCAATCGAAATCGAACATACAGATGATCAAAGATGAAAATGAAAGGAACTGAGAGTTCTGAAATACCTCTGTCGTCCGCACAGTATCCAAATACTGTCGCAGGTAGAAGAGAGTCTCTCGAGGTCTCGCTCGGTGCTCGCCCTCGAACACTAACGAAAACGGAGTCATAAGGAGTCCTGTTACCTCCATCTCCGGGGCTAATGTGGGAAAGTATACGTACACCCATAGCTGAGAAGAACAGTGCAGAATATGAATACAAAGTGCTAAAGGCAGAATACAGAATGCAAAGTGCGCCGTGTGTGCAATGAACAAGTAATGAGGAGCAGAAATGTAAATGAAGAGGACAGAACGTACCTCCCAGGCTCTCCAATAGCCGCCGAGTAAGTCTCCCCGCCCGCGAGAGGCTGCACTCATGTAACAATAAAGGGTAGCCAGGCCAGCGCCACCCCAGTCATACCGGCTGACCTGTGATAGGTCCACTAGGGCACTCAGAAGGTACAACCCGACAGTGTTCCCCCTATCGGCAAACAGAGTGGTGCCAAAGAGGAACATAAGGAAGCCACGAGCGTACTGCTCAGCCTCCTCGGGAGACTCAGGCTCCATCTCCGGCCTCCTAAAACGGGAAGAGAACCAGGTGTACCGGACTCTCCCGGAAGCTCTGTCTACAAGTGGGCGAGCTCCCAATAGATGTGTCCAAGCGGCCTCCCACTCTCCCATATCCTCATCATAAGGTATGGGCCAACCGCCTACGTCTAGGCCGGTGAGTACGGCAAAGTCCAGCGGAGTCATGGTCATATCCCCGGTGGCAGAAAAGTGGAAGGAATTGGTGGTGTCCCACCATCTCTCCACCAAAGCAGCTAACAAAGTCCTACTAGCAGAACAACGTGATAATCCCACGTAGAATGCTCCGAACCCTGCTAGATCGACCAGATCCCGGACAGCCTCTGGAAGCTCAGCGTACCAGTCCCTCGCGGCGGTAGAGCCGTATCCTCGCACGGTGCGAGAGCCACCCTGCATTTAGAATGAATACATGTGTTCAGTACACAATGAAATGAAATAGCTGTGTGCAAATGAAGTGAAGAAACTGTGTGCAAATGAAATGAATCAGTGGGCTGTGTGTTCACTTCAAATCTGGGCTGCGTGTTCAGTAAATTTGTGTTTTGGGCTGCGTGTTCAAATCTTAATCAGTGGGCTGCGTGTTCACTTCAAATCTGGGTCATGGTTCAAGAATCGTGTTTTGGACTGCGTGTTCAAATCTTAATCAAGGTCGTGTGTTCACTTCAAATCTGGGTCATGGTTCAAGAATTTGTGTTTTGGGCTGCGTGTTCAAATCTTAATCAGTGGGCTGTGTGTTCACTTCAAATCTGGGCTGCGTGTTCAGTAAATTTGTGTTTTGGGCTGCGTGTTCAAATCTTAATCAGTGGGCTGTGTGTTCACTTCAAATTTGGGCTGCGTGTTTAGTAAATCTGTGTTTTGGGCTGCGTGTTCAAATCTTAATCAGTGGGCTGTGTGTTCACTTCAAATCTGGGCTGCGTGTTCAGTAACTTTGTGTTTTGGGCTGCGTGTTCACTTCAAATATGGGCTGCGTATTCAGTAAATCTGTGTTTTGGACTGTGTGTTCAATCCTAATCAGTGGGCTGCGTGTTCACTTCAAAACCTGGGCTGCGTGTTCAAATTTCAGAAAAATTAGTGGGCTGCGTGTTCAAATTTCAGAAAAATTAGTGGGCTATGTGTTCGCTTTAATCTGGGCTACGTGTTCAGAAAGTTTGGTATTTGGGCTGCGTGTTCAAATTTCAGAAAAATTAGTGGGACTGTGTGTTCTACTCTCAATCAGTGTGGGCTGTGTGTTCACCATCAACTTGGACTGTGTGTTCAGAGAATCAGAGTTTGGGCTGCGTGTTCTACTCTTAGTTAGTGTGTGCCGTGTGTTCACCTTCAAATTCGGGCTGTGTGTTCGACAAATCAGTGTTTGAGCCGTGTGTTCAATTCAGAACTAATGTGTACCGTGCGTTCACAATCAATCAGTCAATGAGCCGTGTGTTCAACAATTCAAGTGTTTAAGTCACATGTTCAGAATGCAAACAAAGTACTACGTCATAAGCTAAAACTGCGTGTTCAAGCATGGCAAAGCTACAAAATGCACGAAAATGCAGGAAATAAAGTGAAATACCTCCCGTGCATCGTGAGAGAGGTGCTGCTCCGGCTCTCGCAAAAGTAAATCCCCAGGTGCCCGGTCGTTGAACCCAGTGAAACGACGAAAACGGCTCATGAAGCATATGTACCGGCATGATTCTCCCGGAATAAAAGGGCGGACTCTCGGGGGCAATGTCATGACATCAAAATCATCCCCTGCACCTGGAGGACCTCCACCATGAGGGTAATCACCCGCCATTTCAAGAAATCTGCAAAAAGGAGCAAAAATGAGCAAAATGAGCCAAAATTGGAAAAAGTCAACAAAAGTCAACTCCCGGGAAATGGAAAAGTCAACAAAAGTCAACTCCCGAGAAAATCTTCCAAATATTGAGACAAACTTACCTCAAGTGGTGAAAATGAGAAAAGAAGCCCCGAAATCGAAATTTAATCGGTCCAAAGTGCTTAAAACTGAAAGATTTCGCGAAAACAACTTGCGTGGAAGGCCGAAGAGCGCGTATAAAGTGCAGATCTGAAGGAAAAAATGGTTTGGGGAGCAAGGGAAGGAGTTTTTGCAGCTGTGGAAGTGATTTCGGAGGCATTGGATGAGGATATATATAGAAATGAGGAAAATGACAAAATTGCCCCTACTTTTTGGCCGGGCCACCTTTTTCCGGCCGGCCATCTGCTTTTTTGTCCCTAGCCGGTGGCCTCCCCTGGGGCAACCACCTGGCCGGTGGTGTTCCCCACACCCCCCTCTAGCTCTCTGCAAATTTTGAGGAAGATCGGAGTTCCCGGGACCCGAAAAAGTTCAAGAAAAGTGCACTTTCTGGCGTGAAATTGCTCACGAACTTCACCGCAATTCGACATGTGTCTCATCATCACTCATCAAAATCAAGGTGTATCCTTTTCAAACATGTTGTAACCTCTCCGGAGGTGAATCGAGGTCATGATCAAGTTGCCTTCGCGAAAAATGCGCTTCCATTTCGTTGTTTCGCAACAAGCAGGCATACGATTCGTGCTCATTTTGCATTGTTTTGCATATAACTTGTATTCTCATGAGCATTTTGCATTGTCATGCATGATTTCTTGTTGTACCATACCTCTGTGCTCGAACATGCGTTGTCACGCACGTTCCTTTCTCGCATTGCGATGCATTCACTCGCCGGCACTGCGTGTGTCAAACTTTCGAAACCACAGGAATCACATTGAATATATGTTGTTAGCATATTGTCCTTGTTGAATTTCTCTCTTTTGCAGGCACGATATTGTATGTACAGTTCATTTGAGGTCAGTGCGACTGCATTTAATCGCGCAGGTATCGTATCTTCTCCGTGTGAGACGCAACGAGAATTGAATGATTCTCCGCATTCCTAACTGAATGAAATATAGTTGTTGCTTTGCATTCTTGCTTAAAACTGTTGCATCTATTTGCGAATACTTGCCTCATTACAGCTTGCTGCATTTGCATAATCATTTGGCTCTACAATGTCGTTTTGCATTTTGCCCCCCCTGCCTGCGGGCACGCCTGCGGGCACATATCTCTGTTCATCTTGTATGATTGTTTAAGTCTTCGGCCTTGTCAAAAATGGGTCGTCTCTAGGCTTTGACATTCACTCCCGTCACTTCTTGACTTCCGAAGTTACAAAGAGGGCAATCAGAGACACCCCATTTTTGACCGACCTTAAGACTCGACGTCACCGATTGAGCGCCGGTGATGTTGCATACGTGCTCGTCGAAGTCTCGTGGTCGCACTGCGCGCGCCCTGCCTCCGGACTTTCGAACCCTCTTCTGTGCCTTGCCTCGATTTGCGAACCAGACTCGATTTTCTTTGTTTTCTTTCCTGAGGGGAGGGAGAGGTCCCGTAGACCATCTCTCAGTGGCCGTGGGCTACATTTCGTGGCCGTGGGCCATTTTACCCATTTCGGAGCCCGGTTCCCGGTTTTCGGAGCCGTCAAGCCGTGTGCCTCGGTTCGGGACCACCCAACCATCTCCGATTCCTCCGGTTTCTGGCATGCATCTCATTTACTCCCTTTCGAGGGACACTGGGGTCTTAGATACCCACTTCGTGGCCAAACACCACTTTCGGTGCTTAACGGCCAGTTTTCAGGGCCCCGAACTGCGTGTTTTGGCCCCCGAGCATTCGTTTTGCAACGGTTTTTGTTCATTTTTGGCAGGTACCTCTGTTTTATCATAAGGAAGATCACTGGAGGGTGGGAGGACAGCAATTGTCCCAGCAACCAGTTATGCTCCTCCGGCGCCCCCCGGGGCCCGTTTTTCTCACTTCCGGGCTAATGTTGAACACCCTAGGGCCATTTTCTTCGAGCCAAAACCACATATTTGTGTTGTACACACATGGGAGGACCCTAAAAAATAGAGCTCGGCCAGTAATTCTTCTTTTCATTTTTGAGCCTCTCCTAGAAGTGGATTGTTGTTTCTCCTGGTTCAGAGTTGCCAATTTTCAACCATAGGGTCTTGTTGTACACACATGGGAGGACACCAACCTTTGGTGGCCGGCCAGAAATTCTCACTTTCCATTTTTGCCCTTGGCCGGCTGGCCATGGGGGGTGGCCGGCCGGCCACCTCCAGTAAAAGCACATGGCCGGCCTACATCCTCAGTTTGAGTTCATTACAACCAGATAGTCAAGCTTTCTCCAAAATATCTTTGCATCCGGGGATATTTTGGGAGGAAAGCAGGTGCATTTCCCTCCTCTTTTACACCCCCTTCTTAGCCTTTATAAGTGGCTGGCCAGCTCCTTCATTAGGGTTAGAAAAACTCCCCATAAGAGCTCATATACATTGGCTTACATCTCCCTCTCCAAAAACCTCCAAAATCCTTAAGTTTTGGCCTCATTTGTTCATCAACACCAAGAACTACCTTCACCACTTCCATTCCAGCAGCAAGGGAAGATTTTTCAGAGGCTAAGAAGCAACAAACTCAAGCCAAGAAGCAACCAAAGTGTAGTCTTCAAGGGTAAGTCACTATTTCCCCTTTTCTAGCATTTTTTTTGCATCATTTTTCTACCCTATTTGCTTGTGGTTTTGGGCTCCGACCCTAACTGAGTTTAGGCCTATTTTGAGTCCCTCTTCAACATTTAAGAAGGGCTCAACCTTGTTTGGCACTTCTATATACTACTTGTCTCAATATCCATCTTATATGCCATAATCTTGCATAGTAATTTTGGCTTATGTACATTTGTTTTTGGAGCATGCCTTAAACTGTGATTGAGCTTATTTTGAGCCCCTCTACAACATTGTAGAAGGGCTCGACCTTGTTTGGTGCTTCCATGCATGACCTATCATTATACCCCTATTCGGTCCACCATTTTGCATGATTTTTTAGGCCTATCTTGCTTCTGTTTTTGGCTATGATCAGAACTGAAAATAGTCTTAAAATGACCCACTCTTCATTTTTTGTTAAGGGTCTTAGGATTTTTGGTGAATTCTTGGTATACCTCTCTTTATAGCCCTCTTTTGGCTCATATTTTGCATGCTATGTTGAGCATATCTACATACTGTTTTGGGGGTTGTCATAAGCTGTAAATGATCATATTTTTGGTCCCTCTTCAGTGTTTTAGAACTGTATTTTTCAGTTTGAGCATTGCGTATACCATCTGCTTCATTGTTCCCTTTTTTTCCCCAATTTTTGCATGCTATTTTTGCCATACTTGTGATTGTTGTTTGGCCATGCTTTGTACTGGAAAAATTCTAGTTTAGGGACTTCCTAGAATCTGTATTTACACTTCATGTCCATATTGTGCATGTTTGGCATGGCTGTAGGCCATTTCGGGCGCCTAATATCGCATTTCGGCAACGTTCCATACTTCGGGTGCATCTTTGCCATGCTTCGGGACTGTTTTCCCCCACATTTCAGTGCTGAAATTTCATTGGTATGTTTGCATATCATTTTCTGCGTCATTTCATGCTTAAATACATCGCCTCAGTTTGCGTGCCCGTGTGCACGCATTTCGAGGCGCCTCATTTTCATCTCACGGCATCTTATGTGAGTGTGGCTGAGGCCCTCTCATGTTAGTATAAGTCCAATCTGCATGTGTAATGACATTTCATATTTTAGTACCATTGCCTCGGTTTGCGTGCCCGTGTGCACGCATTTCGAGGCGCCTCATTTTCATCTCACGGCCTCTTATGTGAGTGTGGCTGAGGCCCCCTCATGTTAGTGTAAGTCCAATTTGCATTGCGTATGCCATTTTATGCCTTAGGATCATTTTCTCGGTTTGCGTGCCCGCGTGCACGCATTTCGAGGCATCTTATCTTCATAGCATTGCGCATGCTATGATTGTATTTTAGTTGCATTCATGCATATCATGCATATTGCATTGTGTTCGGGATAGGAGTTAGCCCAGGCACGGGAAACGAGGCACGTTCCGTACTCCGAGTGACGGAACGGGTCTCAATTCCCAAGTCACCGACATTCCGGATTATCCATGATGGAGTTAGGTTTTGTTGTAGCATTCATGTGCATTCATCCTATATTGAGTTGTGCAATTCGGATCCTCGACCATCATGCATCGATATGCGTGATTGGTGGCACGAGGATCGAGGCATGCATATATTTGTGAAATACATTGCTATGCCCCTTTCCTGCTCTCTGCAAAGAAATGAAGAATCAAGAACTTTCCGACTTGGCACGATTTCGAGAAACATTGCAAACAGAGGCTAATCGGGCATCGGTGGATCTCCGCAGCCCAAACATGCATCATATCATTATCCGGAGCGGAGTCAAGGCAGCCCCTGGCTTGCACGCCAATTTTACAGATTTCTTATTTAATCTGTTAATTAATTAGGAATTTGTATTATTCGGACTGTATATTATTCGGACTGTATTATTCTTTTATTTGGGACTGTATTATTTATTCGGACCCTCTGCGCGAGGGCATAATTGTAATAAGTGTAGGTGAGTGTGATGTATGTCTTCCAACCCCACGTCTTTCTTCCCTTTTATTTACCCGCTTATGATGGTTAGATACAGGGCATATTTCAATTAGCATACAGTATGATAGCATGTTTGCATCATTCATCTGTTTTGCACGCACCGGGCTCGGCGCATCATACAAACTGCATTTGTATTTCAATTCCAAATTGAATACGTGTTAGTTGTAGCATTCCACATGCCATGTTTAGAATAGCCGAGCCTGCTATAGTTGCATTTTTGCATGTGTTGCATTAGGCATTGCTGTATACTTAGGACCATGCATGATTTCTAACCTAGCTTCTGTTTTGGCTTGGAGTACTCGGTGAGATTTATGCTTTAGCATCCTTGCATGCGTGTGAGTGTTGTCATGACAGCATGCTTACCATGAGGCTAAATGCTTATGTGATATAACTGCCTTGAATGCCTGTGGGTGGAGGTTGAGTTACTTGGATTGGACAATTCATCAAATGCTTGTTTTAAGCCCACTAGATAGTGGCAAAATCATGCTTTTTCTAAGCCCACCCGAGGGTGGCAAATTCACGTCTTAGCCTACCTGCGGGTAGCACCATCAAACCATTTTCAAACAAACAGACATGAAATCTTTTGTTCCAATTCAGGCGATTCAGTCTATACTTGTTTGCTGTGCGCATCACATAGTAACCTAGGCTAATAACCGGAATAAGAACTCACAATGTTTTCAAAATCAGATATCATGGTTAGTAGAGGCCGGTCTTTGACCGGGCGAGCGGGGGTACTCACGAAGTGACCTTCCCTAATCGTACCCAAGTTCCCGAGCCGAGGCAACTTTGGTGATGACGGACACGTGGCCTTTGGCACCGAGTCAAGGTTTCCTAAATTTCCCATTTTAAAATATTTAGGTGGCGACTCTGTATCTGGCGAAGTAGTCCATGTTTGGCACTTCTTTCAAAAAAATCTGTTTTTAAAACGATTTGCCAGATTTGGACTCTTCGGTTCAAGATTGAGAACCGTGACATTTGAGTCCTTCGAACTGTAGTAACCCAATATCGAACCAGAACGGGGGGGACTCGCACTCCTTTCCCCGGGATGCGTTCGGGGACGTCTACACCTTGGCGGAGGCATCGCACCAACATCTGAAAATGGTTTTCCCATATAGGGTGAGCCAAAGCCCAATAGAAATAATCCAACACAATATATGAATCTTAACAAAGATATAAGGGTGAAATGCATATGTAATACCCATGCCAAAACGTTTTACATTTCTTTCCCAAAACCCATGCCATACTCAATTTATATCATAATTCTCAAATCATATCCTTTACAATAAAAAACAAGGGGGAATTCTTAAACCGGTAAAACCTTTCACGAATATTTCGTCCGCGGGAAACCATCAAACAGCACCTATGTAAACGTAGCCTATATAAGCGCTACTATTTTCCATTTTATGGATATTTTGTCCACAGGAATCGGCACCCGTGTATACGCGCGTTTTTTGGGACTTTCACCCTGCACACACAAGCCAACTTGATTTGGTAATATACACCTCTTTCCTACGTTCAACCATTTTTCTCAAAATCATATACATTTACAATGTATTAAATTGGCAACAATGTTCAATGCATATGGATGAGAAATTAGTTTCAATTCACCTAATCCTCATGCAATTTCTACAATAATCATAGATATCCTACACCGATAGCCCAAAACAATATTTCTAAACAGATATAAAATCTCCAATATAGATAAACTTTCCAAATTTCAAGGTGAGTGATAATATATATCCAACTCCACCATCCATATCAGTATCCATCCAATTTCACATTTTCAGCATCAATTCCATTTATTTATACAAAATAAATATTTGAGACATTTAGGGCAAAATTCCATTTTTCTTCCAAAATCCATTCCAAGTATCAAAATCAATAATTTTATCACAACTCAACCACATTTCTAATCCCACAACCATTTTCAATACATCCATTTGAAAACCCCTCTTTTGATTTTAAACCAAAACCCTGGTTTGTTCAAAATCCTTCAAAATCATAAACTAAATCAAATAGCTAAGTTAAAAATCAAAAAAGAGTGTAGAGAATCCCTACCTCGAAGCTAGAAGACCAATGAGGGAATGGAGAAACCTCAAAGAAGCCAAAATCCAACTTTGCACGGATGATAACGAAGCTCTAAGTGAGCTTTACCTTTTTCTCAAAGGAAGTAGGATAGAGAAATCAATGGATCCACGTGTTTTAGAAGAGAGAATGTGAGTTTTAGAGAGAGTCTCAACTTAGGATTTTTAGAAAGTTTGGAGAGAGAGAGAGATGAAAAAGTGATGTAAAAAGTGATTTTTAACAACTAATATACATGTAGTCTGCTCGAGCATGAGAAGTGACGCTCAAGCATAGAATACACACTTGTAGTAGTTTTACAAATAGAAGGGCAACGCTCGAGCGCAAAAAGGGATGCTTGAGCACAAGAAGCTTCACTCAAGTGAAGAATAACAAGTCCCAGTAGTTTTGCAGACCTACAAAAGTACTGAGAGTTCACAAATCCTACTCGAGCGCAAGAAGAGGCGCTCTCGAGTATAGAAGCAAAATCCTGGGCAACAAAGTTTTTTGAAAAACAAGGTACCAAACTGTTCTAAACACAACCAACACATCCCAATAGCCAAACTCAAGGAGGGAAAAGAAGAATAAGACATAAACAACAATACAAAACCATGAAACCTGAATCCAGAATATCAAATGGGTCGGGTCTTAAACTGGAATCACTATATGATTGGTCTAATTATTAGTTCTCTATTATTTGTCATACGTCATTTTAGCTACCATTTAAGCAGGTTTGTTTATGTAATGTTGATTGAATTTTTCTTCCTTGAGTTTCTTTATGGATAACTGAAAGAGGAGTGCAGAGAAGCTAGGCATAAATGTTTGTGTTTCTTTATGGTTTTGATTTCATCTATATGAACATGAAATGGGTTCGAAAAAATTATTTGACTTATGAAATAGGTTACTATGGGATGAGATAAGTCTTTTTCAATGAAATGAGTTTCTTTGAATGGGTGACTTCTATTTGTTTTTCTGCTCTGAGATGAAATAAGTCGTTTTCTATGACTGCATCTTTCATGATCAAAAATTGTCACTTAGTATGGAAGGTTGAAACAATGATTGTGCTTAGTTGCTATTTACTACTTTCAACTTGGTTTGTTTTTATATATGTTCATAGAAATTATTTTTCATGCTTTTTGGCACTCACATTTGTGAATTGAGATGTCACATTTGTTTGGTTACTAATTGATAGTTGTAAGAGCATGCATTTGTCTATTCTCTTTCTCAAATTGGCCCCTCTATGAAACATGTATTGGTGCCATTTCATCAACAAAAATATTTTTGCTTAGGTATGTAAGGTTGTGTTTGAATCATAATAACTTTATATTTCCCTCGTCTTTTTATTTTCCTTTTCAAATTCCTATCTAAATTTAAATTGATATTCTCAGACAGTTCATGTTCTTAGTTGTTGATTGGTAACTACCCTAGAGAATCAGTGGTTGAACCCATTTTGTTTATTTCATGTGCTCTAGGATGGTGCAGACTAATCTACATCTTTTGGTTACACCATTGCGAAAATTTACATAAAACATGTTACCATAAAATTTGGTAAGATATTGAGACAAAATTGTTATTCCATTGCTATTTTGGGTTTATCTAATTAAATAGAGACATTCACTTCTATATTAAAAAACAAACTTTTTGAAAAATAGGTGTTTTTTTATTTATATTTTTTAAATACACTTCTTTTCCCCTCTATAAGTTCCTTCTAATAAAATTTTATATTTTCTCCAAGTGACAAGTGCTTAAGACAATTTCAGTCTCATATCCACTTCTTCTCCTCTCATTACGAAAATCATTTAACACCAAGCTAAAAATCTCATCTCCCTATTTATGTACCTACTCTTCTCATCTTGATCGTAACCCTCTCTTTGAAATTAATTTTTATATTTTATTATCCGATTTGCTACTAAAATTGTTAAAAGTTCTTTAAAAAGAATAATATTTCTTTATATTTTTTCAGTGTCTTTATCAAAAATAAAAAAATGCTACAAGCTCTACAAATTTTAACATGATATGTATGAATTACAACTACATTTTGATTCTAACATAATTTACACCGTGCTTTTTGGTAGTTCAATTTCTCCATCTATGATATTCATGCACAAACGAACTTCTTAAAGTAGGTTGTTAACAAAAATATATTAGGAGGTGGTTAATTTTGTGTCGATTAATTTTTCTTTATGGCAATTATTAAATCTCATTTTGCCTTCTTACAGTTATCTTTGTCAAATTTACATAACAAACACTTTTAGGTTGAGAGACCATTGACCTTAAACCTCTAATTATGGACAACTTTATTATTTTTGGTCACGTAAGTTGTTTTCTTTTTTATTTATTTGAAGAAAAAAAAAATATACCTTTCTTATAAGCTGAAGTCAATTTTATTTTCTTTTCATTATTTTTTTTTTATATATAATTTCCTTATTGAAAAATGTTCTTTTCTTATAATTTATAAATGGATGGAGACCTACGTCGAACTATAATATCGATTCAGTTTACTCATTTTCTTAGATGCATACTTTTTATTTTTTATTTTTTATTTTTTTTACCTTTAATTTTTTTGTATTCATAGGTTTAATTTCTTCAAGAAAGAAATGCTAATGTTGTCATCCGTGATGAGCGTGACTTTAATGTCATCTAGGTTCGAGAGGTAGGCCCAATTTAACTATATAGATTTTTTTTTTCAAACCACCGTATATTCTTATTTACATTATTTTTTAAACAATCTAAATATATATATTATTTTTTGTAGACAAAGGAAAAGGAAATTGCCAAGGCATTGTTGAAGAAAAATGAAAAGACCACCGTTTCGAGCAAGGAAAGGAAAATGCATGTTCAGTAGTATGGCTATTCAACATTTTCATTTTCAGTTCTTTTTTTTTTAAATATTTATTTTGGAGCATGAACCTCGATCATTTTTTGTTTTTTTTAATGTAAAATTGACATACTACTTGCACAATATTATATACTATTTTTAGAGTAAATAGTTTCATGAAAATTTGTGAAATATTTTTTTGTAAAGTTTCCTATCGATGTGAATTTTATTACTTATAATAGTTTGTAAAGCCTTTTATCTATGTGAAATTTATAACTATGTTTAAATGTATGTTAAATAATATTCATTTCAATTATTATTGGCTTATGCTTTGAGTTTATTTTTGTAAATGTAATACACTAGGTGATACAGTATTTTTTTTGTTTTTTCTTCCTAATATGCTCTTGAATAAGGTTAAAGAAAACTAATCATATTTTTATTTGGTTAAATTTGAAATTTTGCTTCCATATATAATTTTAACACAAAAGGTGTTGCTTTTATATTAAGTTGATAATTTATTTTCATATAGAATTGGATTATATATGTATTAATCTATTTAAATAATTGTTCATTACACAATTTTTGTATTTTTTTTTTTTTTTTTTGTATTGCAAAGCACAGTTAGTGTGCTTTATTTATTTGTCATTTTTTCTATTGTGGAGTGCTAATTGGTGTGCTTAATTTGTTATTTGTCATTTTTTTTATTATAGAATATTAGTTGATGTGCTTAATTTGTTATTTTGCGTTTTCTTTATATTACAGAACATTGGCTGGTGTGCTTAATTTGTTATTTGGCAATTTCTTTGTATTGCAGAACACTAGCTGGTATGCTTAATTTGTTGGTTATTTTTTTCTAATGTAAAGCACTGGCTGGTGTGTTTAATTTGTTTATTTTTTTCAATTGCAAAGCCCTGGTTGGCGTATGATATTACAACGTGTTCTAGATGGAACGGGTCGGACTGATCCACGCTTCCCAAACCAGTGTCCGAGGTTCCAAGCCCACAGAGAAACCTGCACAAGAGTTCAACGGGGAACGGGGAGTCCCCCAATGAACCCTCCGACAAGCAAGTTAGAAAGAGAGATGGAATGTGGAGATAGTTTAGTGATAGAAAGCTTAACATTTTTCTTGTCTTCGATGCCTGCTTATATCCTTTGCTAATCACTTCGTTGTCCCTTCCGACCTGTCACCTTGGCCGAAAGTCTATGCTCTAGCTTGCCTTGTTCATAGTGAGGCTGTTTTGTCCCGACGGAAAGGGGTTATCGCAATAAATGCTGTAAGGAACCCCATTAATGGCTTATGTGTAGTGCAATAACTTTGCAGGATCTTTGTCTGCTTATGTTGCTTGTCTTTCTCTTGCCACGTGCTTAGATATCATTGGTTCTTAATGCCACGTTGAGCTACAGCAATGTTGGGCTTTAGTATTTGAACTATGTATTGGGCCCTAAGTGGTGGGCTATATCCTTTATGGGCTTACCCATGTCAGTAGTCCCCCATTCCCAAGTGCAACTTTAGTCCAACGAAAGGAATAATGAAGAAAATGAGGGTTGTGATAGACCGGGGGGACGAAGGCTGACCGAGAGGTGGGATGACGGTGAGGGGTGACCGAGCGGAGGAACCGACCGTGAGAAGGGCCGACTGTGGAGGGTGATCGAATGGAAGGACTGACTGTGAGGAGGGCCAACTGCAAAGGGTGACCGAGTGGAGGGACCAACGGTGAGGAGGGCCGACCGCGAAGGGTGACCGAATGGAAGGACCGACCGTGAGGAGGGCCGATCGCGACAGGTGACCGAGTGGAGGGACCGACCGTGAGGGGGGCCAATTGTGAAGGGTGACCGAGTGAAAGGACCGACCGTGAAGGGGGCCGACCGCGAAGGGTGACCGAGTGGAGGGACCGACCGTGAGGAGGGCCGACCTCGAAAGGTGAACGAGTGGAGAGAGAAGTGGCGGTGCGCGAGGCTCGAGGAGTGGCAGGGCACGTGGTGATTTGAAGTGGAAAAAACAGAGTAGAGGAAGGGGGCAGCAGATCGTGGTCGTATACGTGGCAGAATCCCGTAATGGGGGAGGGTAGGCGTTGGGCAAGAAATGAAGGGGGAGGTTAACATAGGGTGTTGAAAAGGCGGTTTTGGCAAATTTTTGAAAATTTTCAAACTGGCGAAATTTAATCGTGACCCTTGGAATACAAGCAAGCCTTGGGCTTTTGGTATTATCCGCTTTACCTACCTTTTTGCAAAAAACCAAAACATTCCAAGAGTAAACTCCTTTGTGTCGAGTGATACACATTTGCAACATTTTGTGAACTACCTTGTACCAACATCTGAAGCTATACGCCGGCATACCAGAGAGATGGCTCGAGAGGAAGTGCCCGCCGTGAGACTAGATTCGTTGGGGGACGACGACGCGGTGGACCTGGTGGAGCAATACAGGATGGAGAAGCGAGCAGGGAGTGTGGGGGAGCCGGCAGGGTGACCCTGCTCGTCCACACTGATAGCGGCTGCGAAGCCAATCAATCAGGTTGAGCCAGATCACTAGCACACGAAGGCCGACAAGTCGACCTTTATCGCGGAGGAGTTGGAGGGTATGCGCGAGAAATACCAGATTCCCGCAAAAATAGAGTTAAAGCTGCCAACCACGAAGGAGGGCCCATCCGACGCCCGACCAGGGGATTTTGCCCTCTACAAGGAGGCGTTGAAGGGGAGGTTGAGGTTGCCGCTTCCGCAGGTGGTAGTGGATGTGCTAAACCGGTTGGAGGTGGCGCCGGGTCAACTAATGCCCAATGCGTGAAAGATTTTATTGGCCTGTGCAAACGCATGGCCGCAGGCGAACGAGGGGGCTGCAATGACGGTGGACGAGTTTTTTGCATGCTACAAGGCTCCGGGCTAGCAAGAGACTTGGGTCACCCTACAAGCGGTGGCAGGGAAGGGTCTGGTGGTGGAGTTGCCGTCATCAATTAAGGGGTGGAGGCCGCGATGGTTTTATGTGTCCACCAATGGGGGAGTAGGAGTGCGCACAGTGTGGAGAGTGCCAACCAAGTCGGTGGAGCCAAGGTTGGGGGCAGCGGCAGAGGAGAAGGTGAAGAAAGTGAAGGTATGGAGGGAGAAGGAGGGCGCCAAGTGGGATGACCTCGTTCAACCCTCAGCCTTATTTGCCTCAAGGCTAGGCCCTCAACCGACCGGTGGAGATCTTGCGCTAGCAGAAGTAGAGACGAGGAGGAAGGCGCAAGAGGCGGAGGATAGGACAATCTTTGCCAAAGCCAATAAATACAAAGAGGCATAATTAGGTCGTCCGCCGAAACCAATCGCGAGGGAAAGAATCCGACTGCGCCCCAAGCCGCTGGGGAAAAAGGACTTGGGCGGTTTTGAGCCACGACCGCCCTTAATTGATCCGTTGAAGGAAAGAGACAACAAGGAGGTGGAGGTTGCGTTGAACGGGAAGAAGAAGAAGAGGGGCCAGCATTGAAGAAGATAAAGGAGGGGGTGGTGGAGGTCGCCCTAGAGGTGGAGCTGGAAGAGACAAGGGGGGGTGGGGGATGCCATGGGCCCTGAAACACAAGTAGAAGGTGGGGCGATTGGCCCTGAGCAGGGGGTAGAGCAACAACCCAAGGGGGGTCCTATGCCCCAAGGAGAATGAGAGAGGGCCAGGTTGAAGACCGCCATTTACCATGCTCCAGCAGTGTCTGGGCGGCTGGAGGGAGAAGGAGGCGAAGCCAGGACTGCTATCGATTGGCTCTTGGGAGTGGTGGAGGACGCGGCCATGCGTTCGCTGCGAGTTTCACCAAGGCCGAACTGCTAAGGGGGTTGTGCTCGGCCCAGATGGAAACGACAGCCTTAGCAGGAGCCTTACTGAAGAAAGTGACGTTCGCAAAAGGCGAAGTTAAGCCACTGAAGGTAAAGCTGGAGGAGGTGAAGGTTCAGCTTGAAAATTTAAGGAGAGAGGCCGGGGGATAGAGGAAAGCCACGCGGAACGCGTGTGTTAGGGGGCTGGAAGAGGCCCATAAAGCCAAGAAGATGGAGGTGCTGGCAATGGGGCAGGGCTATTCAGCCTACTGTGCTAATTTTGAGCTACTCACGACCAAGTTAGAGCTGGAGGCGGAACGCCGCAAGGTGGTGTCGCTCGAGTTCCAGTTGGGTGGCGAGCAGAAGATGCTGGAAGAGGCCCAGAAAGCCTGCACCGTCGCCAACGAAAGGTGGGACAAGGCCATGGTCTACAATGAAGATCTACGTGCTCAATCGATCAAAGAAAAGAAAGAAGCAGATAGGAAAATCACTAAGTTGGAGAGAGCGCTAGCGAACGAGCGGGCAGAGAAGGCAGTGTTAGAGAAAGCCTTGGAAGAGAAGAGGACCAAGTTAGCATCTGAGAGGGCGGCATACCCCGACCTATGTGTTGCACCGGTAGAGCAATACAAGGGGTCCGCTGACTTCCAGATGGCTATTGATGCTGCGATCACCAGCAGCTTGGCGAGAGAGGGGGATAGAGGGGTTGGCCCGTCGGGAGCGACCGCTAGAAGTATGAGTGAAAAGGAAGTGATCCAGAGCTTCCAGCAGTCGGACTTCTATAAGCATGAGATGGCTGAGTTCTGGGACAGTGGCTGGAAGACGTTTAAACATAAAGCAGAAAAGCTGTTCCCAGACTTAGACTTCAACAGTGTGAGAATCGATGAAGACGATGTGGCCTAGACCCCCTTAGATGAGGGGGTTGACGAAGAAGACTTGGCCTCAAGCGAGGATGAGTGACTGATGTAATTTCTTTATGAGTTGGGGGTTTTTTTTTTTTTTTTTTTTGGTGTAATTTTTGTAGTGAACTTATGTGTAAGTTTGTAAATGAATAAAATTATGACTTGTGTTTTTTCATACTGTTGTCTTTATTTCCTGTAGATCTGAAAAGAATGAGAATGGTCATTCAAATAAGGCTTGTGTATAAATCGTAGTAAAGGTTAAGAAATAGGAAGCCACTCTAAGTTGTGAGAAAACCACGACGCAAAGTGAAGTTTAAAATGTGAAGTTTTAAATCATGACCCAATAGGGAGCCAGTCTAACTTGTAAAACGTTGAAATGTAAAGGTCTTAAAATGTGAAGTTTTAAATCATGTTGTAAGAGTGTTGAGAAATGCAAGATTGGGTTGGGAAATGAAAGTTAAAAAATGTAAAGAATGTTAAGAGGCGTAAAAGCATGGACCTGGAATTTGACTTAGTATGGCCACAATCATGAAGTTGCAAGAATGGCCTTGGTTGAGCTCTTCATTCGTGCTCAGTTTGGCTTGAACCATAATTAACTCAGTTTGGCTGAGGCTTCAAGTAATTCAGTCTAGCTGAGCTCTTCGTGCTCAGTCTAGCTGAGGCTTTAAGAAACTCAGTCTGGCTGAGCTCTTCGTGCTCAGTCTGGCTGAGGCTTTAAGTAACTCTGTCTGGCTGAGCTCTTCATGTTCAGTTTGGCTGAAGCTTTAAGTAACTCAGTCTGGCTGAGGTTGCAAGCAGGGTGTTATTGAAATACCACATAGATAACTGAGATATAAGATTGTTGTCATTTAAAGTGTAGCCCATTGATCACAAATGTACACCATGTGAGAAAAGAACAAGAACATCCAAGTGTGTAGATTGTCAAAAAGAACATACAGCAATTGATCAATACAAAAATAGGGCTTTATTGAAAATAACGCTTCAAGTGCTCAGCGTTCCACGGATGGGGGAGATCTCGACCTTCCATGTCTTAAAGTCGGTAAGTGCCCAGACGAGGTCTGGCCTTAACAATGTAAGGTCCCTCCCACTTGGCTGCCAACTTGCCCTCAGCTGGATTTTTGGTGGCAAGAGTTGCTTCACACTAAACAAGGTCCCCCACGGCGAACTCCCTCGGTCAGACTTTGCGGTTGTAGTGTGTTCTCATTTTCTGTTGATATGAGGCCCACCTGACAGCAGTGGTCTCTCGGAGTTCTTCAATTAGGTCCAAGTCTGCCCAACGCAATTCTTCAGTTAGTTCTGGATTCGGGTGTAGAACCCTCAGGGTAGGCAGACCAATTTCCACTGGAATGACTACCTCAGCGCCGTATGTTAAGCAAAAGGAGGTCTCCCTAGTGGGGGTTCGGGCGATAGTGTGGTAGGCCCAGAGTACGTTTGGTAATTTCTTAGCCCAGAGTCCCTTAGCAGCTTCCAGCTTGGTTTTGATGATCTTCAAAAGAGAACAGTTGGTAACCTCAACTTGGCCATTGGCTTGGGGATGACTTGGGGAAGAGAAACATGGCTGGATTTGAAGTTCTGCACATAATTTCCTGAACTTGGCATTGTCGAATTGTTTGCTGTTGTCGAAGACGATGGCTTGAGAGATGCCAAATCGGTACATGATCGACTACCAGATGAATCTGGTTGTGTTCCGCTCGGTAATTATGGCAAGGGGTTCTGCCTCCACCCATTTAGTGAAGTAATCAATGGCGATGATTACGAATTTGGTTTGGCCTCGGTCCGTGGGCAATGGGCCAACTAAGTCGATCCCTCATTTGGCGAATGGGTAAGGACTACAAAGTGTGATCAATTCTATAGGAGGAGTATGAGGGATGTTGGCAAAGCGTTGGCACTTATCACATTTAAGCACAAATTCAGTGGCATCTTGGTTGAGAGTAGGCCAGAAGTAACCAGTGCGAAGTATTTTGTGGGCTAGTGACCTGGCACTCGAATGATTACCACATACACCCTCGTGGACTTCTCTCATCATGTAGGTCGCTTGAGCAGGATTGAGGCATCTCAGGTATGGGCGTGAAAAGCCACATTTGTACAAGAGGCCGCTGATAAAAATGTAGTTGGACGACCGGGCCCTGAACTTGGCAGCCTGGTGTTTGTTGGCGAGCAATTCCCCATTTGTCAAAAATAGCAGGATATCTGCTGCATATGAAATAGGTTCATTTTAGAGGAAGTGGACTTGTTGCGGTTGTGGGGAAATGGTCGGGTGGGCTAGGTATTCAAGGCAAACGCCATGGCTGAGGTCTGACTGGTCGGCAGAAGCTAACTGAGCCATTTCATCTGCCTTGAAGTTTTTCGTCCGAGGGATGTACTTGATGTGGAAATTATTGAAGAGGCGAGCAAGGGGGAGTGCAATATCCCTGTACGCCCGCATTGTGTCTTCCTTGGCATCGAATTCCCCCGTGATTTGTCCGACAATGAGTTGGGAATCGCTGAACACTTGGATATGGCTGACACCAATGTCTCTGGCGAGGCGGAGACCTACGATCGATACCTCATATTCAGCCTCATTATTGTTTGCGTCGAACAAGAAGCGGAGAGCACACTTGAAATAACCACCCTTAAGGGCGATGAGGATGAGACCAACCCCACTGCCTTCTTTGCGGGATGATCCGTCGACGTTGAGGGTCCAAGAGTGGGGGTCTTCTGCCTCAGTGTGGGATTACGGGGGCGGGGGAGCCATGATTGGAGTGGGATTAGTGAATTCCAGGTTAAAATTGGCAACAGCCTGCCCTTTGATCACCGTTCGAGGTCGGTAGGAGATGTCAAATTGGCTGAGCTCAATCGACCATTGCATAAGTCTGCCGGACAGTTTTGGTTGTTGCATTATCTTCTTCAAAGGCTGGTTAGTGAGGACCACTATGGAGTGGGCTTGGAAGTAAGGACGGAGTCATCTTGAGGTGGTGACCAAGGCCAAGGACATTTTTTCTAGCAATGGGTAGCTCTGTTCTGCGCATCTAAGAGCCCGGCTAATGTAATCAACGAGCCTGCATCTTGATCGAACTCCTCCCTGATGAGGGTCAGATCGATCATGTGCTCGATACGGCTAAATAGAGAAAAAGAGGCTCACCCGTGAACACCTGGGAGAGTAAAGGGAGTTGGCTATGCACTGCTTCAATTGTTAGAAAGCCTCTTCGGATTCGGTCGTCCACTCGAAAGTCTGCCGAAGAACTTTGAAGAAGGGGAGGCACTTGTCCGTTGCACGGGAAATGAAACTGTTGAGGGCGGTGACTCTGCCAGTAAGCCTCTGGACCTCCTTAACCATTTCGGGTGACTGCATTTCTATCAACGCCTTGATCTTTTTGGGGTTAGCTTCGATGCCCCACTGACTGACCATGAAACCCAAGAACTTCCAAGATCCTACGCCGAAGGCGCATTTCTACGGATTGAGCTTCATTTGATACTTTCGTAGGGTGCCGAAGGTCTCTCGCAGCTGGGCCAGATGATCAGTGGAGAGTTTGCTCTTGACTAGCATGTCACCGACGTATACTTCCATGTTCCGGCCTATCTGATGATGAAAGACGACGTTGACCAACCGTTGGTAAGTGGCTCCGACATTTTTCAACCCAAATGGCATGACACAATAATAGTAGGTTCACCGATTGGTGATGAAGGAGATGTGTTCCTGGTCAGACGAGTGCATCAGAATTTGGTTGTACCCAGAGAAGGTATCCATGAAGCTGAACATTTGATGACCGGCTGTTGCGTCAACAAGCAGATCTATGTGAAGAAGGGGATAACTGTCTTTGGGGCAAGCTCGATTGAGGTCAGAGTAATCGACGCAGAGCCGCCATTTACCGTTGTTTTTACGGACCAAGACCACATTCGATAGCCACCTGGGGTAGTCTACGTTTTTGATAAACTGTGCCTCAAGGAGCTTATCTACTTCAGAAGCAATAAGAGTATTGCATTCCGGGTGAAAAATGCGCTGCTTCTAGCGGAAGGGTCGGAAATAGGGCTCAATGCTGAGACGATGGGTGATAAAGAAGGGGTCAATACCCGGCATGTCGGAGTGGGTCCAAGCAAATATGTCGTGCTCAATAAGGAGGGCCGTAAGTTCTGCCTTGGCCTGGGAGGATAGTTGGCTGCCGATCTTGACAGTTTTTGTCAGGTTGGTGGGATTGATAAGGACCTCGACAAGCTCTTCCACTGGTTCCCCTCTGACCAGCTCGTTCTCGTCTCTGACGTCAAGTCCTTCAATGATCATAGACTCCTTTAGGTTGACCTCTTTAAGTGAAGTGACGTAAAATTCTCTAGCCACGGTCTGCTCTCCCCTCACCGTGCTGACCCCAAGGTCGGTGGGGAATTTGACGGCAAGATGGAAAATGGATGTGATAGCTTGGAAAGCATTTAGGGCGGTGCCGCTAAGGATAATGTTGTAAGCAGAAGGACAGTCGACGACGAGGAAGGCGAGTAACTTTGTGGTCTGCCGTGGGTATTCTCCGATTGTGATGGGAAGATCGATGCAGCCGATAGAGGTCACCCGATCTCCAGTAAAACCGACCAATGGGGTTTGGAGAGGGGAGAGACTTTCTTCCCCAATCTTAAGTTGGCGAAAGGCATTTAGGAAGATGATGTTTGAAGAACTGCCGTCATCAACGAGAACCCATCTGACTTTGTAATTGGAGAGGAGGGCAGAGATGACGAGAGGGTCATCATAGGGGTAATGGATGCCTGTGTAGTCGGCCTTCGTAAAGGTGATGGGCTCCATCCACTGCTTGGGCTATTTGGAGGGTTGGTCCAATGTGGCAACTTCTTTGTCTGAGCCCTACCTTCTTTTTTTGAGTTTTGCCCGCTGAGCCAAGTGGGATGGTCCTCCACAAGCAAGCCCGCCAGTAATAACTCTAATCTCTCCAACAGGGCCCGGGGTTGCTGTGAAGGGCGATCATGACCTTGGTTAGGTTGTGCAAGTTGTCGAGGAGGGGTGCGCCAGCGGTTGTTTCTGATAGGTTCAGTCCTTTGCCTTTGCTGAGGACAAGCCTCCGTGAATTGAATGAGACGTCCCTGATGTATCAAGCCCTTGATCTGATCTTTGAGGTTAACATACTCCTCGGTATTATGGTCGTAGTCCTGATGAAAATGGCAGTATTTGGATTGGTCTTGCCAGTTGGAAGGAGACCGTGACGGTTGGGGCCATTTTAGGGGATAGTCTCGTTGAATCTGGTTCACGACTTGTTCCGTGGGGGAGTTGAGGGGTGTGTATCGTTCAAACCTGCCGGACGGTCGGGTTGGCGCCGACCGGTCGGCTCGAGCTGGTCGGTTGATATACTAAGGTGTTTGGTAAGTGTACTGGATGTTTCTGGTTTCTGAGTCCTTTCTCTTCTCTCGGGGGGTTGAGTTTTTGGCTGTAGGATCTTGTCGAGCGGCCAGAGAATCTTCTGCGTTCATGTATTTTTGGCCTTTGGAGCGTAGGGTTGCCATGGAGGTCAGGAGGTTTTTGGAGAGGGAAAAAAGGAAATCGGATGATCATAGACCGGCCATGAAAGCCATGAAAGCCGTAAATTGGATCATCATTTTCCGCCACCTACAAGGCCTCGATGTTGAAGCGAGTGACGAAGCTACGCAGTGACTCTCCCTCTATTTGACGGATGTTGAGGAGTTAAATTGCCGGACGCCGTTGGCACTAGGCACCAATAAAGTGGCTGAGAAAAGAGTCACTCAGGTGCTGAAAAGTAGAGACAGAGTCCGTCGGTAGTTGACTAAACCACAGTCGGGCCGACCCCTTAAGCGTTACGAGGAAAGACCGACACATGATTTCATCAGGGAATGCATGGAGGATCATGAGGGTCCTGTAGGTTTCCAAGTGATCGACTGGGTCTGTTGTACCATCAAAAGAGTCAATCGAGGGCATTTTAAACTTAAGAGGTAGAGGTTTGTCCTTGATAGAAGCAATGAATGGTGAGTTGGCTGTGGTAGATGGTTTATGCTGTATGTTCTGCATGACTCCTTGGAGCTGGAGCTTCATGGCTCTGAGTTCCGCGTCCCAGAGAGGAACGTTGTCACTACCGAAATGCAGCGGAGGCTGGACACTACTGGCCTCTCCCTCCGGGATGGGTGCCTGGACCAATGGAGGTGAAACCCGGGGTAGCGGGTTCATATCTAGGGGAAGGGGTCGCAAGCCTTCCAAGTTTAGTGGATGGGGCTACTGGATAGTATGGCTCGGGGCTCGTTCTTGGTTGGGTGGCATATCTGGAGGTGGTGGAGGAGACATAGGAAGGTTCCTTTGGAGTAAAGCATTAATCAGGGCTTGGTTTTGCTCGACCAGGCAGTTAATGCTGTTGGTGAGCTCGGTGAAATACTGCAGCGGGTTGTTTGGATTGAGAGGGTCGGCTTGGTGGTCGGCAACATTATGGTGAGAAACCATGGATCTAGTTGTGACCATCCACCTTGGTGGGTGGCAGGAAGGGGTTATTGGGAAAGAGTCTCCGGCAACAATGAGCAAACCTGGCGCGCGGAGCAAAAGGATTCCTACAAACGGCGCCAACTGATATTACAATGTGTTCCAGATGGAACGGGTCGGACTGATCCACGCTTCCCAAACTAGTGTCCGAGGATCCAAGCCCACAGAGAAACCTACACAAGAGTTCAACGGGGAACGAGGAGTCTCCCAGCGAACCCTCTGACGAGCAAGTTAGAAAGAGAGATGGAATGTGGAGATAGTTTAGTGATAGAAAGCTTAACATTTTTCTTGTCTTCGATGCCTACTTATATCATTTGCTAATCATTTCGTTGTCCCTTCCGACCTGTCACCTTGGCCGAAAGTCTATGCTCTAGCTTGCCTTGTTCATAGTGAGGCTGTTTTGTCCCGACGGGGAGGGGTTATCGCAATAAATGCTATAAGGAACCCCATTAATGGCTGATGTGCAGTGCAATAACTTTGCAGGATCTTTGTCTGCTTATGTGGCTTGTCCTTCTCTTGCCACGTGTTTAGATGTCATTGATTCTTAATGCCACGTTGAGCTCCAGTAACGTTGGGTTTTAATATTTGAATTATGTATTGGGCCCTAAGTGGTGGGCTATATCCTTTATGGGCTTACCTATGTCAGCGTATTTCGTTTGATTTTTATTATATGTTTCTGTCGTAGGACTTACATTTTGTTGTTTATTTAAAATCTTATACTTTTGTTGTGCTTGAATTTTACGTAGCATTTATGTGTTTAATTTTCACTATTTTCACTTGCCTATAATTTTATATTCAATTACATTTTCATTTCAAATATTTTAAGCGCGCCTTCAAACACAAACACATACTAGTGTCTCGATAAAAAGAGAGATAAAAGCATGCAGTATGCAAACAGAATTAGCCTTCGTTTGGGAAGAATTAAAATAGACTGGCCTTTTAACTTTTTGATTATTTTAGCTTGACTTTTTTAGCCTCGTTTGGTTTTTAATTTTGACTTTTTTTATCTTTATAAGAGAAAAAGTATAATAATTATGATTTGAATGTGACATTTTATTTTATTAATTTATGTAATTAATTTTGTCTTTTATATTTTTTTTTATTTTTTTTTTTGACCAAAAAACCAAAACGAAACGTAGCTTTAGGGCTCTTTTGGCAAGTTGGTAATAATTTGATTTTCAGATTATTACCAACTTCCTCTCTCACAAAAAAGCTGATTATAATCTGCTTATAATCAATTTTTTACTAAAAAGTTGATTATAACAATCTTTCCAAAATAGGCCTAAGGCTGATTAGTCAAGTATGCATCACTGGAGTGGAGTCCCACGAGTACCACGAGGAGTCGTCCCAACCTACTCTAGTTCTTATGTAAATACAAGGAAAAATATAGAAATGCTCTTGGCCAACAAGCTTCCCCAAAACACCTCTATTACTAACGAATCAAATCTCGATATCAAATTCATTAAAAAGATACGGCTATCTTTGTGGATTGCACGTCTCATTAAGTACTTGAAAAAACCCCTATTAGTTTCATTATTTTAAATAATTTTTTTTAACTATGCTTCAAGAGAAAGATGCAATAAGGTCTCGTTTGAAAATAGATTATATTAGTAATTTTGTTATTTTTATGAAAATATATATAAAAAAATAAAAATAATGATGTGACAACTTATAATAACTTAAAGTTGACAAAAAATGCCTAAATCATACCGTGAACTATTGCAGACTCATGTTCTGTTTGATAACTTTCAATTTTGATTAAAAAAAAAAAAAAAAGAGGTCAAAATATCATTATAAATTATTATATCATTCTTTCTACTTTTTTCTATATTTATTTTTTTTATAAAAATTCAAAAAATTATTAAAATAGTATGTTTTCAAACGAGATGAATTAATTCAATGTCTTTAATTTATATGATTTGCATGGCATGGATTGCAAATTTTATTTATCACCAAAACTCAACTAGAGTTTGTTAACACAGTTCTATGTTTCCTTTCAAATTCAGAATTAACTTTTAATTTTTTTTCCCCTGAAAATATAGAAATTAATTTAACAAAAATAAATATCAAAACAAAATTTTTTTAAATTATTTTCACCCTTAAAAAATGAAAAACTATATGAAAGTGATGAGTATTTTTTTGTTATTATCTTTTTTCACTGAATTAGTTTTTAATTATTTTTTTTCAAAAAAATTCACAGAACAAATTTTAAAAATCAAACTAAACGAATATAATTAAATTTCTTTGCACATCATCGACATTGAAGCTCTTGTAGCTTAGTGAGAAATTATTGTGCCATTAGCTGTTGAAAAATTATTGTGCCCCCGTTTGGGGAGTGGCTAAATTAGTTAATTAGCTAAAAAGTTACCTTTTTAGTCAAAAAGTCAATAATGCATACCAAAAAGTCAAAGATTCTCTTTTCTCTCTACTTTTTGCACAACTTTTCGTAATTAGTCAAAAAATCATTCCAAACATATAAGTTTTTTTTACCTATCTTTTTAGTCAATTAGCCAAAAAATTACTAAAGTAGTCTGCTCCCAAACGAGGGTCAAAGGGAGAAGGGGCTTTTAAAAAAGAAAAAATGAGGCTACAAAGTCAACAAGGTTGAGCCCAAGTGCGTCACCCCATGTTAATTTTTCTGGAATATGTGTTGGAATAATTCTATTTATATAATGCTTTTAATTTAAATTTTAGAGTTTTAATTCTAACAAATTAAATGTTGGAGTTTCATCTGTATTTTAAAATAAATTTTCTGTCTATATCCTTTTGATTGAACTAACAGAATCTTGATAAAATTTTTAGATTCAATCACACATGTTCAAGTACTTGTATCTCCCTCTTCGCAACTCCATTTCGCCTTATTTTTGCTTCGTTGGATTCACTTCATGACTTAGTTTTCATTTCATCCCTCATATGTGCCTTGTTTCACCTCTCTTTGCGTGTCGTTGGAGTTTCGAAAATTGGCCAAAAATTAAGATTTTTCTCTCTTTGGGCACAATTTTTAAATTCAAGCTCATATGTTCAAACCCTAGTATATCCCTCATCGTAACTCCGTTTAGCTTCATTTTTGTATCGTTGGATTCACCTCATAGCCTAATTTTTATTTCGTCCCTCATATGCCTTGTTCCACCAATAGCGATCTAGGCTTAGACTCTACCCATTTACTGCCTTTGAATTTGGGAAACCATATCCGTAGCGGTCGTCCTTCCTTATTTTCTTATTGAGTTTTGGCTTCGAGGGTCGACACCCTGCTTGGTGGTGTCAACACTTCCTCATTTTGCTTGTTTTGTTTTGCTCCTGGGGTTGATACCACCTTCTTGCTATGCTCCTAGTGTGGCTACTGAAAATTGGGATTGACACAAGCCTTGTTGGTGTCGACACTTGTCCTGTTATTGGCCCCTAGGGGTCAACACCAGTGTGGGAAGTGTCGACGACCCTTCCTTCCTACTCAATCTTGGCAATTGCTACTGAAATATAAGGTCGACCCCACGGGTTCGTACGGTCAACCCTCTCCTGGCTATTTTGTTCTGAGTTGCATTCTGAAAAAATAAGGTCGACACCACTATCTCCTAAGGTCGACCCTTGTCTACTGCAAAATATTACTGTCTCAGCTTTTCTTTCTAAGGGTCGACCCCACTGTCTCGAGGGTCGACTCCTGTGAGTTATTTTTTCAGATTTTGGTTCGGTTTTGGGTTCTACTTTTTGGGGATTTGATTTATTCTTTTCTTTGACTTTAGGGCTATTATTCTACCACTATAAATAGACCCCAAACACACCTTTCTCATTCACTTTTACTTCCCTTTCTCTCTCTCTCTCTTCTCTCTTTGAACCATGACTCTCTCTTTTTCTCTCAAGACTCACTTTTTCTCACTTAGATCTTTAGATCTACTCACTTGGAGGTATCTTCTCATCTTGGTCCTTTGAAATAGATTTTAGATCGTCTCAAGGGCTTCCTTTTGATCCGAGAGGCTCGTGGTTTTGTTGACGTGGAGTTCTTCCAAGTTTTCTCTTCCACCTTCTAAGCTTGATGGATTCTCCACACTTCCTTATTAAGGAAATGAAGTGGGGTGATGTGTATATAAAGACCCGAGGCAAAATGTCCATTCTGCCCTGTGTATGTATTACCACTCACATTTTGGGATTTGGAAAGTTTATCTTTATGATAACTCTTTATTGTCTAGAGATACCTGCTTTGGGCTATCGGTGGAGGATAGCTATGATTGTTGTAGAAATTACATGGGAACTAAGTGAATTGGAACTATTTTCTCATCCATTTGCATAAGGCATTATTGCATATGATCACATTGAAAATGTACATTATTTTGAGAAAAATAAATGATGAATACTTGGTAAATCTGGGTATGAGGTCTAGTTACAATGTTAAGTTGGCATGTGCATCCTTGGTGAAAGACCATAAACCACGCGAATAAGTGTTGAATCTTCCAGTTAATACCGATAAAAATGACAAATTGGTAGTACTTGTATAGTCTACTTGCAGACACGTACCTAGAGATTCACAGAGTTATATTCACAGTTCGGTTTTCTATTAAAACGGAAATGTTTCATGAATGGTGATATAAACTTGGCATTGCATGATTTGAAAGAGATATAAAATGTTTTGCCACTAGCATTGCATATGCATTTCACTCTTATATCTTTGTTAAGATTTATATACTATAATGGACTATTTCTACTAGGCTTTGGCGCACCCTATATAGGAAAACCATTTTCAGGTGCTGATAATATGCCTCCGCTAAGGCAATAGCTTGGGAGGACTGGGAAGCAAGAGCTTCATTTTGTTTATTTTTGTTGTAATTATTTGTACAAGCCTAAGGCTTTAATTGTGTTGGATTTTCCATCCATTTTGTTGTAACCAAGCACTGTCTTTGAAAACTATAAGTCTTTAGGGCATTTCTTTGCTTAATGCTCATTCTATTATGTAACATATGTTATAGATTCAGGGATAGGCATATGAATATATATCTGCATATGTTACTCTGTTGTAAGCTTAATTGGGAATTAATGTAAGATAATCACTTTATCATTATTGTTATTTATTAATGTTGTAGATGGGTTATTGTATATATTTCGGGGCGTTACAACTTAGTATCAGAGCTTACCGGGTTTGAATACTTTGGGTACGTGGGGAGTGTTCTTACCACAATGAGTTTATCTCGCTTGATAGAGATAGTTATACGTGTTTTGTGCTATGTGATAACATTCTTATGTGACTAAGTGGGTATAGAATTTAATTTCTAAAATGTTGATTGGGTCTATGGGTTTTTATAAGTCCTATTAGAAAAACACTTGATCATTGCTATTTCTAATTGAAACTCTGGCAGCACTGCAGAACAATCATTATCTAGAAAGGAAGTTCGTATGTGTTTATGTGATTCAGTGTTTATGTGGAGTGAATTATATATTGTCCATCGCATTAAGAAATGAGTGAGTTAGCTTCGGTACATTTGTAAATGTGCTAATCTCTAGTATTACCTTTATTAGGATGTTAGGATGTGGGCATAGTGGTAGCAGACGTGGTAGGCCTAGACGGTAAGAGGTGCTGTTACTAGATGATATTTCGGTGCAGGAAGAAGGAGTTGGTTAGGCCAATATGGCTAAACTAGTTGGTTAGCAAGCCATAGGCGCTTTGGCCTGAGAAATGGCTGGAGCTTTACAGGAATCCATAGACATTCTCAAGGCTGAGAATCAAGTTCAGGCCCATGTTGCTAAGACAGGACCGCTCTTCTTGAAGAGGGAGTTCTTTTGGTCTAATCCGGACGAGTTTATAGGAGATCCGAAAGAACCCTTAAAAGTGGATGAATGGCTCAAGAAGCTGGTGAAGACGTTTGAGATACTTGGCATCTAGGATGATGGGTTGAGAGTGACCTTGGCATCTTTTCAACTGAAGAAAGATGGAGAACAGTAGTGAAAGTTTGTGCGGGGCACATTGGAAGGACTTGGGAGGCCTTTGCTAATCTCTTATAGGACAAGTTTTTGCCACCCATTGTTAAGGAGAAGTTAAGAGAGCAGTTCTTGAAGGTCAAATAGTTGAACACACCAGTGACCGAGTTTGAGGCTACTTTCACTAGTTTGTCGAGATTTGCACCGAAGTTAGTAGCAATGGAGGAACGCCTTCGCTTGGAGTTTGAGAAGAGGCTGAGGACCAAACTCCTTTTCAATATGGTTGCATCCATGATTAGGGATTACAGTCACCTTGTGAAGGTGGCAACTCACTTAGAGACCATGATTCAAACTGAGGAGCAGAGGATGAGGGGCTCCAAGAAGAGGAGTTGGGAGGTTTACGGAGAGACTTGGGATAGTAAGAGACAGAGGGGTTCCAATCCACAACAGTCCCAGGGAGCACAGTCTAGGTCCACTTTTCCTATACCGGGTTCTAGGTCAGGGAAAGGTGGTCAGGGAGAGATCACATGTTTCAAGTGTGGTCAGCTGGGTCACAAGTTTATTGTTTGCCCGAAAAAGGGAGGAGAGCAACAATCTGCGCCATCAACAGCTCGTTCTTAGAGCCAGAGTCAAAGGAAATAGCTGCCTACCTGTTATCAGTGTGGGCAGTCGAGACACGTGAGGAGGTTTTGCCCTCAGTCGGGTGGCACATCTAGTGTGTCTAGTCAGAGACAGACACAGAGCCTTTAGCCTACACAGTTAACTCAGGCCTAAAAGGCCAATCAGGGAGCCTCTTCGGCTTAATCTGTGCATCAAACTTATGCTCCAAGGGGTGAGCAGGTAGAGTAAAGACCTACAAGGTGTGTGTATGTTGTTACCGCGCCAGATTTAGTACCAACACCTTCGGTAGTGAGAGGTAACTTCTTGATATGTAATTCTATTACTAATGTGTTGATTGATACAGGTGCATCCTATTCTTTTATCGTGTCTACATTTGCATCGGTATTGGGGTTAGAAATGGCTTAGTTAGCATCTCCACTCATGGTAGAGTCACCAGTAGGTTGTGAGGTTGTGTTGGACTAGGGGTGTCGGGATTTTGAGATAGAGGTTGTCGGTCGCCGACTTTCTTTTGTATTTATGTTGATTGATATGTTGAGCTTCAATGTCATATTGGGTATGGATTAATTGTCATCTTATTGAGCGGTTATAGAATATTACCATCATGAGGTTACTGTATGTACCTTAAGTGGTGATTGTTTTTATTTCTTGGAGGACAGAATTGATAGAGCCTTGTTGTTGGTGTGTGATCCGCGTGGTCGAGGCGAGCTTAGCCTCCTACTTGCTACATTCTTGGGTATTGAGAGTGATACGGTCCTAGTTAAGTTGCCGATGGTAGTTTGTGAATACCCGGACGTCTTTCCTAAAGATCTCACTAGTTTACTACCTTACCGTGAGATTGAGTTCTCTATTAACTTAGTGCCTGGCACAACACCTATTTCCATGGCACTGTACAGATTTGCACCCACTAAGCTAAGTGAGTTGAAGGTTCAACTCCAGGAATTGTTAGATAAGGGCTTTATTCACCCTAGTACATCACCTCAGGGTGCACCGGCTCTCTTTCCCAAGAAGAATGATAACGCATTGCGACTTTGTATTGACTATCGAAAGTTAAATCAAGTAATTGTTAAGAACAAGTACCCATTACTGCGTATAGATGACTTGTTTGACCAGTTGAAGGGGTATTATTGCTTCTTTAAAATAAACTTAAGATCGGGCTATCATCAGTTAAGGGTAAGACAGGAGGATATCCAAAAAATGGCTTTTCGTACACGATTTGGCCATTATGAGTTCCTAGTGATGCCTTTTGGGTTAACCAACACACCGGCCTTGTTTATGGATTTGATGAATAGGATCTTTCAAGAGTTCCTAGACCGTTTTGTGGTTGTCTTCATTGATGACATCCTGATTTACTCACCCTCTAAAAGGAGCACGAGGAATACTTGCGAGTTGTACTTGAGTTTCTTAGAGCCCACAAGTTGTATGCTAAGTTCAGGAAGTGTGAATTCTGGTTGAAAGAAGTGAAATTCTTAGGCCATGTGGTATCCATAGAAAGAGTGACAGTAGACTCTTCTAAGATAGAAGTAGTGCAAGATTGGAAACAACCTAATAATGCCTTTGAAATTCATAGTTTCTTAGGATTGGCCAAGTATTACCATCAGTTTGTGAAGGATTTCTCAAAATTAGCCTCACCATTGACTAGGCTTACGAGGAAGGGAATCAAATTTGTGTGGAATGAGACTTGTGAGAAGTCATTCCAAGAGCTTAAGGTTAGACTTACCACTACTCTAGTGTTGATCATCTTGGAGAGGGATTTGGGTTCTTCAGTATATTGTGATGCATTGCAAGAAGGTTTTGGTTGTGTCTTGATGCAAGATGGGAAAGTAGTAGCTTATGGCTCACGTCAATTGAAAACACACAAGAAAAACTGCCCTACACATGACCTAGAGCTAGCAGCTGTGATCTTTGCCTTGAAGATTTGGAGACATTACTTGTATAGTGAGAAGTTTGAAGTGTTCTCCGTTCACAAGAGTTTGAAGTATCTATTTTTACAAAAAGATCTGAATCTGAGGCAGAGAATGTGGATGGAGTTTATGGAGGATTATGACTTTAAATTGCACTATCATCCAGAGAAGGCCAATGTAGTAGCAGATCTTGAGTAGAAAGTCTGTTAACAATGTAGTGAGTATTGTCATCCAGGAGTGGGAGATATTGGTTGCTATTCGCAAGTTTGACTTGAATGTTGGCGAGTCCCTTGAGTTGGTAGCTTTGTTTATGGTGGTTGCACAACCTACACTAATGAGTCGAGTTATAGAAGCACAGAGGGTGATCTTGAGGTAGAAACCCTCCGAGAGAAGATATCTAGCGAGAAGGTAGAGAAGGGCTTAAACGTGTATTCTAACTCGAGTGCTAGATACCTCGACCATCTTTTGGTGCTGGAGTCTAGTCGAGAGGAGGTACTCCGAGAGTTCCACAATTCATGCCTTGCGGTGCATCTGGGAGGCACAAAGATGTATCACAACCTTAGTCGCCAATTTTGGTGGAAGGGGCTGAAGAAAGATGTAGCTGTGTTTGTATCGAGGTGCCTCACTTGTCAACAAGTGAAGGCCAAACATTAGCGACTAGCGGGGTTTGTTACAACCCTTGCCTATAGCAAAGTGGAAGTGGGAGCATATTACGATGGATTTTGTTATGGGTCTTTTGAGAACTCAATGGGGTAATGATGCCATTTGGGTAATGGTTGATCAGTTGACTAAGTCAGCGCACTTTAAACCTATGTACACGAGTAACTCGGTAGATTATCTCACTAACCTTTATATTAGGGACATTGTTCGACTTCATGAAATCCCTGCGACTATTGTTTCGGATAGAGATCCGCGTTTCATGGCTCCGTTGTGGCAGAGTCTACGGAATGCCTTGGGCACTAAGTTGACTTAGTACCGCTTATCATCCTCAGACTGGTAGGCAATCAAAGCGCAGCGTCCAAATTTTAGAGGATATGTTTCGGGGTTGTATTCTTGACTTTAAGGGGTCATGGGAGAGGCACCTGCCTTTAGTGGAGTTTGCCTATAACAATAGCTTCCAGACGAGTATTGGTATAGCACCATTTGAAACCTTGCGTGGCCGACCATGTAGATCTCTTGTGTGTTGGATTGAAGTGGGTGATGCACCTATATTAGGTCCTGAGTTAGTCTGGGAAACGACAGAGAAAGTTGCACTGATCCGTAAGAGGTTGGTTATGGGTCATGGTCATTAGAAGAACTATGTCGACTGTTGAAGGAGACCGTTATCCTTTGAGGTAGAAGATCATGTCTTCTTGAAGATATCACCTAGACGAGGTTTGATGAGGTTTGGGAAGAGTGGAAAGTTGTCTCCTAGGTATATTGGACCTTTTAAGATCCTAGAGTGGATTGAAGAGGTAGCTTATCGTTTGACCTTGCCGCCACAACATTTTTGAGTTCATGACGTGTTTCACATTTGTATGCTCCGGAAGTATAAGCCAAATCTATCACATGTGTTGGACTGGACCGAGCTAGAGGTAGATGAAGATGCCTCATATGAGGAGAGACTGGTTAGAGTTTTAGATACTCGAGACCAAGTCTTGCATAGCAAGACAATTCCTTTGGTAAAAGTGTTATGGAAATATCACGGGATTGAGGAAGCAATATGGGAACGTGAGGCGAAAGTCCATGAGAAGTATACAAACCTATTTGTCAATGTTTAAATTTGTATTGAAAATCTTGTCATGTTGATGTAATGTAAACATTATATATGTTTTCGAAATGTGAATTGTATATTCAGTGATGGAAACGTGTTTATCGTAGAGATGAAAATGAATGACTGTTGAATGGGTCATGGTGATGAAATAGAATTGCTATCATTGTTGTAATTGGTTTAATTATGATTTGGTTGATTTATTTAAAATTTCGGAGATAAAATTCCTTAAAATGGGAGGTTATAGCGATCCAGGCTTAGACTCAACCCATTTATTGCCTTTGAATTCGAGAAAACATATCTGTAGCGGTCGTCCTTTACTCTTTTCTTGTTGTATTCTTGGCTTCAAGGGTCAACAAATTTTAGTGGATATGTTTCGGGGTTGTATTCTTGGCTTCAAGGGTCAACACCCGGCTTGTTAGTGTCAACATTGCCACATTTTGCTAGGTTTGTTCTGCTCCTGGGGTTGACACCAGTTTGGGAAGTGTCGACCCTATCTTGCTGCTTAATACTGGCAATTGCTACTGAAATATATGGTCAACACCACGAGGTTCGTAGGGTCGACCCTTTCTTGGCTGTTTTGTTCTGGGTTGTATTTTGAAAAATAGGATCGACACCACTGCCTCCTAGGGCCAACCCTTGTCTACAGCAAAACATTAGTGTCTCAGCTTTTCTTCTTAAGGGTCAACCCCACTATCTGGAGGGTCAACCCCTATGAGCTATTTTTCCAGATTTTGGTTCAATTTTGGGCTCTACTTTATGGGGGTTTGACTTATTCTTTTCTTTGACTTTAGGGCTATTATCCTACCACTATAAATAGACCCCAAACACACCTTTCTCATTCACTTTTACTTCTTTTTCTCTCTCTCTTCTCTCTTTTTCTCTTAAGACTCACTTTTTCTCACTTAGATCTTTTGATCTACTCACTTGGAGGTATCTTCTCATCTTGGTCCTTTGAAATAAATTGTAGATCATCTAAATGGCTTCATTTTGATCCAAGAGGCTCGTGGTTTCATTGACGTGGAATTTTCTAAGTTTTCTCTCCCACCGTCTAAGCTTGAGGTAGGGATTCTCCATACTTCCTTATGGGTTTTAACTTAGTTATTTGTTTTTATAAAACCACATTGTGAAAGAAATTAATTTTTGAACAAATCTTGAGTTTTTGTTCGAAATAAAAAAATGAGGGGTTTTCAAATGGTTTATTGGGAATGATTGTGGATAGATGTGTATAAATGAGATACGATGAATGATGGGTTTTCATCTTGAAAAATGGTTTATAAAGAAAATAGGATTTTACCTTAGAAATCTCAAATGTTGATTTTGTGTTGACAAATGGAATCGATGTTTAGATTGTGAAATTGGATTGATGTTGATAAGGATGGTGGAGTTAAGTATGTATTACCACTCACATCTTGGGATTTGGAAAGTTTATCTTTATGAAAATTCTTTATTGTTTAGAGATACATGCTTTGGACTATTAGTGGAGGATAGCTATGATTGTTATAGAAATTGCATGAGAACTAAGTGAATTGGAACTATTTTCTCATTCATTTGCATTGGGCATTTTTGTATATTATCATATTGAAAATGTATATTGTTTTGAGAAAAATGAATGGTGAATACTTGGTGAATCAGGGTAGGGGTGTGATTACAATGTTAAGTTGGCCTGTGTGTCCTTGGTGAAAGACCAGAAACCTGTGCGGATAGGTGTCGATCCTTCCGGTTAATACCACTAAAAATGACAAATTGGTAGTACTTATATAGTCTACTTGTAGACACGTTCCTAGAGATTCACAGAGTTGTATTCACAATTCGGTTTTCTATTAAAAGAGAAATGTTTCATGAATGGTGATATAAACCTGGCATTGCATGATTTAAAAGAGATATAAAATATTTTGTCGCTAGCATTGCATATGCATTTCACCCTTATATCTTTGTTAAAATTCATAGACTGTGTTGGACTATTTCTACTAGGCTTTAGCTCACCTTATGTGGGAAAACCATTTTCAAGTACTGATGATATGTTTCTACCAAGGCAATAGCTTGGGAGGATTGGAAAGCAAGAGCTTCATTTTGTTTATTTTTGTTGAAATTATTTGTACAAGATTAGGGCTTTAACTGTGTTGGATTTTCCATTTATTTTGTTCCAACTAAGCACTGTCTTGGAAAACTACAAGCCTTTAGGGCATTTCTTTGCTTGATGCTCATTCTATTTTGTAACCTATGCTATAGATTCAGGGATAGGCTTATGAATGTATATTTGCATATGTTACTCTGTTGCTAGCTTAATTGGGAATTAATGGAAGATAATCACTTTATCATTATTGTTATTTATTAATATTGTAGATGGGTTATTGTATTTACTTCGGGGCGCTATACCACCTCTTTTTGCATGTCGTCGGGGCTCTGAAAGTTGGCCAAAAATAAGATCTCTCTCTCTCTCTCTCTCTCTCTCTCTCTCTCTCTTATTTCCATGATTCTTCCTTTCTTCTTCCTTTATTTTCTTTTTTCATCTTCCTTCATGGCCATTTCCCCACTCTTATGTTTCTTTCCCTTCTTGTAAGTCATATAATTTCATACTTGACAACATCGCCACCGTCTGAGGTTCGGTGACCACCACTAGCTCGATGGAAGGGCCACGAAGAAAAAGGAAAAAAGAAAATCATTTGTGGAAATGAAGGAGGAAGGAAGAAGTATGGAAATAGAGAAAGAAGAAGAAGAAAAAAAAAAAAAAGGCGAACAAATTTATTTTTGGCCAATATTTGAAGTTTTGACGGCATGCAAAAAGATGTGGAATAAGACACATGAGGAGTGAAATGAAAAATAGGCCATAAGGTGAATCCAACAACTTAAAAATGAGGTGAAACGAAGTTACAATGAGGAAGATACAATGGCTTGGACATATGGGTTTGAATATGAAAATTTTGCCTAAAGAGAGAAAAATCTTATTTTTAGCCAAATTTCGGAGCTCCGACAACATGCAAAAAGAGGCAAAACAACGCATATGAGAAGTGGAGTGAAAACTAGGCCATAAGGTGAATCTAACGAAGCAAAAATGAAACTAAACGGATCTACGACGAACGAGATATAAGAGGTTCAACATGTGGGTTTGAATATGAAAATTTTGCCCAAAGAGAGAAAAATCTTATTTTTGGCCAAATTTTGGAGCTCCAACGGCATGCAAAAAGAGGTTGAACAAGACATTGAGGCATGGAATGAAAACTAAGTCATGAGGTGAATCCAACGGCGCAAAAATGAAGCGAAACAAAGTTACGACAAGGAAGATATAAGTGTTTGAACATGTGTGTTGATGAGATCATTGGACTCCGATAAGCTTCCATACGTAGCACACACGGAGAAGATCAAGGTCAATCACTAGAACAATGTGAAGGTTCAGGTTCGGTGGTACTATAGACCTGAGGAGTCCCAATCCAAACCCAACCCGATATAATTAATAATATATAAAAATAAATAATATATATGTATTTATATAATATAATTAGATATAATCTGTGGTTCTATTTAAATATAAATAAATAATAATCTTAAAAGTCTCACTATTTATATATATGGAAATAAGAGAAATTATTTAGTGTGTTAAGAATTTAAACGGTTCTCAATTTTTTTGGTTATTTGAAATGTGATCGGGCATCCTTGGATATCGGGTATCTGCGAGTATCTACGGGGGCGGGGAATGACAAACTTGTCCCATGGCCATCCCTACGAGTTAGTGAAGAGGGTATATGATAGGATATATATGTACGTCGGTTATTTGACAAAATCATGTCCTTATTGACATAATAATTTAGTGCTTGGGAGTTTTGGATAAAAGAAATTCAAAATTGGACTTTTGGACAAAACGCCCAGAAAAAATATGCGATGCCCTTATTGGCCCTATGGTAGTACTAGAACAATGCTAAAGACTTCAAGAATTTTATTAAATTTTTTATCAAACATTTATATGGGTATGAGATCCATACTTATGTAAATCTCACACCCATATAACTATTTGATAAAAAAAATTGATAGAACTCATAAGTCTCTAGCATTTTTCGATAGTGCCACCTACTTGCTGTCTAATCCTCCTTCCAAGTCACATATTAAACAAGGAGTACGAGATGGATTAGAAAAAAAAAAAAAAAATTCAAAGATAAACTTGTTTTTAAAAAGTAGACGTGTGGGAATGATTAAAATTTTGCTTTTTGTTGTTATTGGGAGAGTTTATTGAAATTCGATTTTTTGTTTTTTGTTTTAATCTTTTTAAATCATTCTAGATTACAAATATTTGAAGAATAGATTTTTTTTTATTAAAGACAAAAAGTTTAAAAAAACAAAAGAGAGACCTTTTTTAGTAATTGCGGTGATTCTTATTAAAATAGATTTTTTAAACCAATTGTCAACTAAACGAAGTTGAAATCAAACTGTCAAAATATTTTTTTTACTTAAATAACGAAAAAAATATTTTTTTTTTTTTTTTTTATTTAAAATCATAAAAAGCCTAAATGTAAACACACAATCCATCACAACCACCATTCAAGTTTCCCATTGGCTTGGCTGGTATCTAAATTGCCTCATTTGGACCTAGTTTAAAATCTAGTTTTTAGGCTTTAAAAAGCCGAGAGAGATATTTATTATTAAAAAATCTAAACAGAGTGTCCAACCACCTTAATTATTATTAGGTAATATTATATGTGTTAATAAATTCTATTAGAAAAAATTACATAATGATACGATACTCATAATATTATTATAGTGAATATCATTTCAAATATCAAAATTGCATTATTGAATGGCATAACCAATAGATATGTAAACATTATCTAATTTATATATGTAAGAACTGTGATTAAGAGGCTAATCTATTAATTGAGGATGTTTGATAACACACACAGACTGTGAAAGCTCTCTCCATTTTTTTTAGGTTCCTCTTAAATGCACCTCAAAAAATTTGTTGGAACCCCCTCTCATATCTTTAGACACCCCACCCACAAATTTGAATTTTTTTTTTTTTTTTTTTAAATTTCAAACACCCCATTTAATCCCAACCCTAACCCTAACCCTAACCCTAACCTTACCCACTCCAACCACCCTTCCAACAATCTCTACCGCCGCCTCCCCTTTCCCTCCTTGATGGCCACTACCCCCCTTATCTTCCCTTTCATCGGTTATCGCCCCCTCCTTTTCCCTGAAATGGCCTCTACCTAGTTGTCCCTTCTCCTTCCTTTTCATCACCCGCCAACCCCTTCTCTACCTTTCCCACCGCCACAACCCAACCCTTTCAAACGCTACCTCCTCTTATTTTTCTTCTTCTTCTTCTTGTTTTCTTGCGTCTCATCATTCTCTTCCTCCTTTTTCTTCTTCCTTAAACCCTAGATTTGAAATGCTCAAATCTCTCTCTCTCTCTCTCTCTCTCTCTCAAGAATTGGGTGAGGTAGGAGGTTTACAAAAAGGAAAGGGCTAGGAAAAGGGCACTCAATAAAGAAGAGGATTGGGGTAGGGATTCACATCAAAGGATAAGGTTGGGTTAGGGGTTAGCAATGGGGGAGAGGGACTAACTGTAGATTTCACAATGAAGAAAGGGGCCTGGGTTAGGACTTCAAGGTTGGTAAGCATGGACAGAATCAAAATTTCATCACTAGAAGAGCAAAAAAATGAATAAATATTCTTCACCATATACACAAGTACACTATGAGGAAGTTGTCTCAACTTCTCCATTAAGAAATAAGAAGAAAAAGAGACGAATGATTTCTCTTCTTTGAAAAAGACTTGAAGGATCAAGATGGAAGCTCCTAGATGATCCAGAAGCACTTGAAGAAAACCATCTTGAATTGAAGCTCCTAAAGGTCAACAATGGAGAAGTATTGAAGTTTCCCAAATGCGTCTGAAACGCGGTGTTTTGGCGTCACTGCTTGCACATCTCATCCTCGAAGGAAACCTATAAATAGATAGGTAATGAATTGTATTTGGTATACAAACATGAATTGAAGAAGAAGAGAGTGGTGAGGAAACAAGAGTGAATTGTAATCTCTTCAAGTATATAGAATTCCGCTGCCTATAGACGTAGGCAATTGCCAAACCACGTAAACTTTGTGTGTTTCTTTATTGTGTGTGTTTGTTTGCATTAATCTATGGCTCCCTAGCCCAACAAGTGGTATCACACGCGCTGAAGGAAGAAGGCGAGTAACGCCCACTTGCCACACGTGGGGTACTGAAGCCGCGAAGTCAAGCCACTGTGCTACTGCACCACATTTCCAAGCCAAGCCGAAGCCGAAGCCAATATGCGTCCCACGTGTTGACTGTGATGTCATTATTACATCAACGCTGACCGCCACGTCAGCGTTGTCCAAGCCACCTCAGCTGCTACGTCATCTACCACCGCAACTTTGACTACCACGTCAGCAAGCCTAATCAACAAATAGAATATTCTCTACATAACAAAATATGCTAACAGAATATTCTCTTGAATAATAGAATATTTGTCAGAAAGAAGGTATAGGACATCATATTACTGAAAGATGAACTCCACAACAAAATGGAATGATAGAACGGATGAACAGTACTCCGTTGGAAAAGGTGCACTGTATGCTTGCTCAACTGGGTTTAGGCAAGCAATTTTGGAATGAAGCTGTGACATATCCAAGCCACCTTATCAACAAGTGAAGGAAGAACATCTTTGGAGGTATAGTTTAATACTTATCCCAACGACTATGATCACTTGCATATATTTGGTAGTCCAGCTTACGATATGTATAGAAAAGTAAGCTTGATCCTAAAGGAGTATTCTTGGGCTTTAGTCTTGATGTAAAAGGATACAAGTTTTGGTGCCCTGAATCAAAGAAGGTCATAATTAGCCGAGATGTCACATTTAGTGAGTCTAAAATGCTTAAGTAACTCAAGCTTGAAGACTCTAATGATCTGAACAAAGCCATTGGAACGCATCAAATGGAGTTTGATGCACCAGTAGACTCAGAAGAACGAATTGAAGAAGGTGCAATAGAAGAAGAACCAATCACAACAATACCGCAGCAATCAGAGTCTATTGTGACGAGGACATCGAATAGAGAGACCAAAAAACCAGCAAGATATGCGAATATCATATCTTATGCATTTCCAGCAATTGGGAATGATATGTCAACAACTAAAGCAGCCAAGAAGAACCCTGAACAAGAAAAGCTAGCTGAAAAAGAAGAAGTACAGAATCTGCACAAGAATAAGACTTAGGATTTGGTACGACTACTAAACAAAAAGAAGGAAATTGGTTGCAAATGAAAATTCACCATGAAGAATGGTGATTTGAAAGAAGTAAGTTTCTTATCTCAACCTGGAAGGTTTCGAGTAACTGGAAAGAAAATTTCATTTTGAATAAGAAATCTCTCTACAGAATTAAGCAATCACCACGGCAGTGGTATGATTGGTCTGATCATTTTACGATTGAACAAAAGAAGACTCTTGAGATAGAGAATCCCCAAGATAGGGTTAGGGTCAGAAACATAGTGCATCTCTCCCAAAAAAAAAAAAAACCCAACAGAAGAAGAACATAAATGGAGTTAAGTTCAAATAGAGTTTGGACTTAATTCACTTGGAGCAAATGTAAGCACCTTCAGGTGCATGGCAGTGCTGATTGCTCACTATATAGTTTAGATGGAGAACTTTCGCCAAGGTAGAGAATTGTGAGGAAGTTGTCTCAACTTCTCCATTAAGAATGAAGAAGAAAGAGAGAATAATGATTTCTCTTCTCTGAAGAAGACTCGAAGAATCAAGATGGAAGCTCCTGGATGATCCAAAAGCAACTAAAGAAAACCATCTTAAATTGAAGCTCCTAAAGGTCAACAATGGAGGCGCCTTGAAGCTTCTCGAACACATCCGAAACGTGGTGTTTTGGCATCATCACTTGCGCATCTCATCCTCGAAGGAAACCTGTAAATAGATAGGTAATGAATTGTATTTGGTATACAAACATGAATTGAAGAAGAAGAGAGTGGCGAGGAAACATGAGTGAATTGTAATATCTCCAAGTATATAGAATTTCGTTGCCTGTGGATGTAGGCAATTACTGAACCACATAAGCTCAGTGTGTTTCTCTCTTGTGTGTGTTTGTTTACATCAATCCGTGGCTCCTTGACCCAATATACACACACACACACACACACATATATATATATATATATATACAATATGATATATAAATTTATACACTGACAAAAAAAAAATCAAAGAAAAATGAGGTGGCAACAATAATAAAGGAAGGAGGTAGTGACAAAAGGGAAGGGGCTAAAAAGAGCTGGCAAAAGCTTGGGTCACTACAGGAAATTTGTTTTTTAGTGGCGTTTTTAAAACGCCACGAAAAGCCTGAAAAACGCCGTAATATCTTATAGTGACGTGTAAAACTTTCGCCGCTGATAGGGCCGCCGCAATAGCTACCCAACGTTTAAAAAACGTCGCTAAAAATATTAGACGGCGTTTTTTAAAACGCCATAAAATCTTTGACGGCTGTCTCATCCTCCGTTCCAAATTAACGTGTGACGTCACAATGACGTCATTTAGTGGCGTTTTTTCAAAAAAACGCCACTGTTTTTTTATTTTTTTAATTTGTGCTACTCCCTACAATGACGTCATTTTGTGGTGTTTTTTGAAAAAACGCCACTTTTTTCTTTTTTTTCTTTTTTTTTTTTGTTTGAGGGGAGGGGGGGTTCCCTGCTGCTGATGCAAGAATATGAAATAAAATACCATTTTGAATGATAAAATAAATCCATTCAAAATATATATAAAAAAGAGTAAATATAATGTGATGGTCATTGTGATTCAATCATTGATCATAAATTTTGTTGAAAATTAATAGTACAGAGTTATGTGATTACTAAGACCAAGCAATCTACAGGTATTGTTATTATTCCCTCTTTTTCTTCTGTTTGGTTCTTCATTTAAGAAAAATAAATAAACAAAAATAGAAGTCACAAAGTGAAAATAAAACCACCAATTTCCAATCAAAACATAGCTGTCACTTTTGGTACTTCAAAGAACATCAAAACATCTTGCTCTTCTCAAACCATTCTTTAGCGGGAGCCTCGTTCATTGAACCTACTTTAGCATCGGCCTCCCACTGACAATAAGAACTCTACAAAAAAATATTTGAAGAGACCTAACTTACTGAGAATACTAAGAGATAGTTCTGTCACCATATCTTCAACCAGCAGGCAAAATTCCCCAAAACCTGTTCAAAAGTTCAATGATGCAAACATAGAAGATGCTCCGGCTTTTTCTCTGTTCTACACTCTGCATCTTCTCACCAAAGAGCTCCTCAAAGATCAAACCACCCTCATTAACACATCATTGTTCATTCTTCGTCACTGTCACCTCTGTTTTCAGCCACATTCACCCTCTCCATAGCATTGATATCTGGTTCATCTCCTAAATAGCAAGTAGATGTATCCGAGGATGATCCAACAAATCCCATTTCATGCGGTGTCAGACCATGGGATGATGGGTGAGGAATTGATTGTAAGAAGTTGAAGTAAGCATATTTTACATCGAACTGCATATCATACCCTGCAAGATAACATGTGCGTTAGATTCTTATACTCCTTTTTTTAAGTCAAAGCAAGAAAAAGAAAGAAGTGTCAAATTCATAATTACAATAGTTCATTACGATAGTGCGTCCTCTGCTGTCTGGACTTTGTCTAACATGATGAAACCACATACTTGGCCTGCATAAACTCCAGTAATTCAGCATCATCTTAACTAATTATCATAAACTCCAAGCACAAGGGGAAAAAAATTCCTCAACACAAATATTTCATGATATACTTGCTAATCCAAGTAATGAAGTAGAGCAGGGAACTTCGTTATGGTTAAAAAATGATATATACATGGTTACAGAGCCGATCGAAGCAACAAGCAATGCTGATATGAAGTTATACAGTTGCATTAGCCTATGGATGATTTGAACCGTTATTTCTCTACTTCTTTATCAATGCTCTTTCCAGGAAACTAAAAAAGAATCTCAAACAAAACTATTTGGGAAAATTGGCCTCATTTCGTAAGCTAATCTAGTTGCATAATATTTTTATCTCAACAGTTAAATCTTAGACAATGCAAGCAACATTCATACTTCAAATTATTTTTGTCTTCAGTTAATTCAATTCAGCCAATTACTAAGGCTCATGAAACCCTGCTGCTACTTTATGCGGAAGGCTGAAACATAGAAATTATTTATTTAATAAATTATTTTTTGAAGGAAATTCCAAGTATCTTCTGAGGTAGTAAATTTGTAACAACCTTCCCCGAAGTTTCTGAAATGACAGAAAACTGTGGGCTGCAACTAGGGTAGATGCAACCAACCCCTACTCCCACTCTCATTTCAGGATACATATCATTATTCTCAAAACTGTTTGGAAAGAGGAAGTCAAATGGTCCCATGTGCGTAAAACATGTCTACCAGTACATTCATCATGTTAAATTGGTGGTTAACATTCCACACCATCATCAAAATGATTTTGAGTGGTGCATGTCCTCTGCACCAACAACCATGAAAAAAGGGGAGCAACATGTCACAGTTGTCAATCATTCTAGCAAATTATCAACAACCTTCATTAAAGGTAAGTGGTTGGGCAACCCCCACAACCACAAAAAAGACAGCAAGACCCCACCCTACCCAATAATGAACAGAAACAGTGGGCACCTGAATCTAAAACCTAGCCAAAGTCTTAAGCAAGCAAAGTCTCTTTTTAGTACTTACATGAGATTTAAACCATCTTGGAAACTCATCATTGTGATGGCGATCCACATCAAAATCTTTGAGACGATGATGTGACCACTTAATAAAATCACGATGTTCCCTATACATTTAAAGTACTTATAAAATGCAAGATACTTATTAATGTTATCAATAAAATTTTGGAACAAAGATTGTATCTTACTCTCGATATGGGACAACCGCAGCAGTGTTAAATAACACATACCAATGAGCTTGTACCCATGATGTGTTATCAAGCGCAAACCCTTTTCCTTTTCCTAAAGCATGACCTAGTAATATCCTAGGATTGTCGCTAACATCGTAATTCCTTATTGGTCGATTCAATTTTGACTCGACATCATCCAAGTACCTTGAGCAAAAGGTCATACACTCTTCAACTAAGTATCCCTCTGCAATTGAACCTTCTAGATGACTTCGATTACGCATATATGACTTAAGTGTCATAAGATACCTATAAACAAACAAATGCATACGACTTTCAATTATAAACAAACAAATGAATACAACTGTAAATTGGAGTAGAATTGCACACCTTTCTATAAAGTACATCCAGCGATATTGCACTGGACCGGCAATCTTGGCCTCCTCTGCTAGGTGAATAGGCAAGTGCTCCATTATATCGAAAAATGATGGAGGAAAAATTCTCTCAAGATGGCAAAGTGTAAGAGCAATTTGGGATTGAAGACGATCTAACCCATCTGGCTCTAGAGTTTTGGAGCACAACTGCCTGAAGAAACTGCTTAACTCAATCAATGGTTCAACAACTTTCTTCGGTAACAAATTTCTCACTGCTATTGGAAGTATTTGTTGCATCAATATATGGTTGTCATGACTTTTCAGTCCAGATATGCTATATTGTTTGAGGTTAACACGACGAGAAATATTGGATGCATACCCATCTGGAACTTTGATATTCTTCAGGAGTGTACAAAACAAACCTCTCTCTATTGTTCATAGCAAAACATGCAGGCAGCAAATAATACATGTTCCCAACCTCTTTTTTTAGGATGTAATGCCTTTCGAATTCCCATATCTTGCAAGTCTCGACGAGCATTTAAATTATCCTTTCCTTTCCCATCAACATTTAATATCGTCCACAATACATTATCACACACGTTCTTCTCAATGTGCATTACATCAAGATTGTGGCGAATCAAATTATGCTCCCAATATGGAAGCTCAAAGAAAATACTCCTCTTCCTCCAATTAGGATCCTCCTCGTTGTCCTCTTTTTCCTTTCCTTTCCTAGTTCTTTTTGTCTGTTAGTTGGTTGATGCTTAGGCCCTAGCTGTCGTAACACATTAGCCCCCGATAACCGAGTTGGACATGGTTCAAATTCAAAAGTTCCATCAAAAGACGCACCATCTTTTCGAAATTTGTGACTCGCATTCAACCAGCGGCGATGCCCCATGTAACAAATTTTCCTTCCATTCTTCAAATACCGATGTCGAGTACGTATGTTACAACAAGGACAAGCTAAAGCACCTTTCGTGCTCCATCCAAACAAATTTGCATATGCAGGAAAATCATTTATTGTCCACAATAAGACCGCGTGCAATTGGAACATTTGATTAGTTTCTGCATCGTACGTCTGAACACCATTTCCCCACAATTCATTCAGTTCATCCACTAATAAGCGCAAGTAGACATCAATGTTATTGCCAGGTGAAGAAGGACCATCAATGAGCAATATTATCATCATATGAGGTTGTTTCATGCACAACCACGGTGGCAAATTATAAGACATCACAATAACTGGCCAACTGCTATGAGCAACATTCATTGCCTTGAATGGATTAAATCCATCCGCTGCTAAACCTAGTCTGACGTTGCGAGGCTCACTCGCAAACTTGGGATACAAAGTATCAAAATTTTTCCAGACAAGAGAGTCAGCAGGATGTCTCATTTTGCCGTCATCAATTCGGCCCTCTGCATGCCATCTCATTAATGAAGCAGTTTTGGATTACATGAACAATCTTTGAAGCCTTGGAATCAAAGGAAAGTATCTCACAATCTTTTGGGGAATTCTTTGTTGCTTCTTTTTATAATCATTCTTCTCACCCTCAAACTGTTTGTATCTAGGCGTCTGACACACTATGTAATCATCCCTACTAGCGGTCTCCTTCCAATACAATGAGCAATCTCTTGGGCATGCATGTACCTTGTGATAATCGAGGCCTAATTCCCTAAGGAGTGCCCTCGTTGCATAGAATGACTTTGGCAAAGTTTCACCTTTTGGGAATGCATCCTTCAAAAGTTTAAGCAACATCGTGAAAAACTTGTCGCTCCATCCACTAAGGCACTTGATATGCAATAATCGAACAACAAATGAGAGCGTTGAAAACTTGTGACACTCTGGATACAACTCTCTTTCGGCCTCCTTCAATAAACTGAAAAATCTTTCAGTTTTCTTATCCGGGCCTAGTTCGATATTAGAACTTCCTGTCTCATTACTAGCAAGATGAACCAAGCTTGGTGGAGGAAGTCCGAACCCCTCATATATCATTTCATTGACTTCATCGCCATCATTCGAATCACTGACATTCTCATTCAATGGCACAGACGCCGATAAATCTTCCCCGTGAAAAATCCATCTGGTGTAGCTTGGAAGAAACCCATTGACCATTAAATGTTCCCCCAAAAGGTCTTTCTTTACTAGTTTGACATTCCAACACCGTTTACATGGACATGTGACTTCATTTGATAGAGGATTATTTTCGCATGCAAGTTTAACAAATTCCTTAACCCCTTCTATATATTCTGGATGCAACCTATACTGATTTATCCAACTTTTATCCATCTGACTTCGTCTTACACAACAAATGTCACTGCCAAATCAACAAGGTTCAAAATTATCATTTCATTTTAATTATTCTTAACCTCAATTAAGTACCTTATAATGCATGCGACATGACACCATTCACCTCTAACTCTTTTCTAATAGGTTGGTTCATCCTACTTTCCCATTCAAGAATGCACAGTTTATATTGTAAAAAGTAGCTCATACCGCTCTATCCATCTCTAACAAAATTTCGGCAGCATCTCTCCATGGTTCTCCAAGTACACGACATAGACTGGGTGTACTGCTACACCTTGTCTAGTATGCACTCAGAGAACATGAGGAGCTACTACACGAAATCTTTACGAGATGGACTACATTTAAGCGGTAGAACTAGTAATTACAACATAGACTTGTGCTCCTGAACTGTCCCAATTGGACAATCCAAGAAGAGCTTCATCAAAGATGACTAGGTATCTCTAATGAAGATTCTTGGACGGGTCTAAGGCTATTTATGTATGCATGGATATTTAATGGCTAAATTAACAACTGTCATGATTATTGCATCCCGGTGGTGCAACCTGAATCAAAAATATCAAGCATACTAGAAGCATTTCTAGTATGAAGTATATTAATGAAGAAACTAAAAGTTTCTACAATGCTCTTGATAGATTATGATATAGAGATTCATAAAAAATGACTAGGTATCTCTCATGAAGATTCTACGAGAACAACCAGATTATCCTAATTGATCACAAGGTAAAAAATTCCATGATTGTAGTTGATAGCACATTACAATGGCAAGTACTAGATATTAGGTATGCTTCATTTAGTTTGTTCTTGTACTCACAAGTAAGCAACAAGTTCTCACTACTACATGAACACCCACACATACCAATATATCTTAGTAGTGTTCTATTTCATTTCTATAACACCATTTTTGTGTAGACGAGAGTAGATTTCTAATTACTTAACAAAAAATTATGATAAACATTAGAAATTCAAAATCATAATGTTACACATGCTTGGCATCAATCAATAATGTTGACTACTGTTATGTCACCCTATCGTGATCTATTATAAATTGTATATCTACAAACACAAAACTATGTATGTATGTAAAATTTATACATAGTTCAATGGATTTATACATAGTTCAATGGATTTTATTAACTTTCATAGTAAAATTTCATAACACTAATTATGATAAACATTAGAAATTCAAATAGGGTGACATAACACTAATTTAAGTTTAAAGAACCACTAATTTGATATAATTTATACATAGTTCAATGGATTTTATTAACTTTCATAGTAAATTTCATAACTTCCTAGTAATATTTCTCATGTATTAATGATTGTAGATATATCATATCGGATAATAAATAACATACGATCAAAAACATTTTATCATCTTAACATTATTATATATTATTTTACCACACATCTGCAAATTGTAAAACATGACCTGGTTATTCAGAAATTTAAATTAAACTAGTACTCACATACATAGGTAACCAAAATTAGGGCTCAGGGTATTCAATCCTGAGTAGCTTGATATTCGATTGAGCCAATATTTTGGGAAATATAAAATGAATGATGCTATAGTAAATGAGTTTCTTGCTACATTTTATTTATTTATTAATTTTTACCACTACACAAAGATAATAAGATCCACATTAATGAATGCACGTGAAACTCAAACCTTTATGTCTACTAATAAGAAATTTAGTATGAGTTTTAAAATAAATTTTTAAACCCCTGGTTACAATTTCATACTAAGTCGCAAACTCATACCTTGAGCTCTAACTCAAACTAAATTTAGTTATAAACTTGTACCTTCATCTGCTTTAAACCCCTGTTTACAATTTCATATTTCGGTTGCGTTTGAACTTTGGGTTTATAAAATAAAATAAAGAAAAATGAAGTACAAGTTTTTTTTTTTCACAAATTCAAAATTCGAGGTCCAAATAGGGCCTTAAAAAATTTCCTAAGCCATAAACCATGCCTTCTGCTGCCATTTAAGGTGGCCATAGTCTTGATGAATCTTCCTAGTCTAAGGACTCATGGTTATATCTTGATGAATCTTTCTAGTCTATGGACTCATGGCTATATCTTTTGCTAGTGACATCAACACAAACCAGCTCTAAACACCTACTTCTTCACAGCAATTAAGATTATGGAACCAGTTCATCAGCTAGAACCTCAAGCATAGTATTCCAAAATACTAAATTTAATCATGAAAAAGAGTCCAGAATTGGTAACAATTCAACTGGCGAACTAACCAAGTTACTGTAAGAGCAGTTTCCCATCCAGAATCCCTTTATCTAGTTGTTGCATTATAAATAGCAGCTACCTTGTATTCAAAATTGTTAGAATTGGCTTATACAACTGATTGCCATGCTCCATTCATGGCTTCCCCCTACAATAAAATCTTCAACAAATGTAGAAAATTGCGCTCTCCGTGGTGGAGAGAGAGAGAGAGAGAGAGACTTAGCTGATTAAGGGAAATATTTCTTCTTTCATTCGGTAGAGCTTAAACTTCTGAATTTCAATGTATAACATATGTACTGGCTGACCTTCACACACCTTGTCCAGTCTAAATTCTGAGTTCCAAATTCAATCCTAAGTAGCTTGATAAAATTTATACATAGTTCAATGGATTTTGTTAACTTTCATAGTAAAATTGTGATAAACATTAGAAATTCAAAATCATAATTTTACACATGCTTGGCATCAATCAATAATGTTGATTACTGTTATGTCACCCTATTTGATATTATAAATTATATCAAATTAGTGGTTCTTTAAACTTAAAACTATGTATGTATCACTATTAAAAGGAGTATTGATTTAATGATGAAATAATTAACATACCTATTTAGAGTACACCGGCTAGTAACATCAAACATAAACAAAATTGCTACTGCATCTTTGCAAGCAATAGGAATTTGATCGAGTGACCTATTGTCTCCTACATCCAAATTAAAATTACAAACAAACAAACATTTTAAGTAAATAGAATCCACTAAGACTTTGGCAATTACAAACATTTTAAGTAAATAGAATCCAAATTTTTTAAACTAAAGAACGAAAAAATTAAAGAGAAACTATAACAGATCAGGCGATTTGACAATGAGAAAGTAGAGAATGAAAGATGTACCTGATATAAGAGCAAGAGAGATTAGCTAGAACAAATCGATTTTGGATTTTGGATCTGCGATTTGATGAAGAACAGATCGATTTGATGAAGAACAGAATGGATTGATTTGATGAAGAACAGATCGAGTTCGAGTTCGATGAAGAACAACTAGAGCAAAGCCCTCGAGCGGCAGAGATCAATGAAGAATAGCTAGAGAGTTCGATTGCGAGCGACAGAGATCGATGAAGCGCAAACCATCGAGGGTTTTAGATCTGCAATCGAGCAAATCGAGGGTTGAGAATGAGAAATTGAGCGAGCGAGCGAGAGAGTGTGTGTTTGAAACTGAGCGAGAGAGAGTGAGAGCTTCAAATCGAGGGTTTTGGAAGAGAGGGAAACTGAGTTGTGGTAGAGACTGAGAAAGAGAGACTGAGTTCAAAGAGACAGAGGTTTTGACGGTTGACGGTCAATACATTGACCCAATACGACGCCGTTTCACTGAGATCAGACACAACGTTTTTTGAAAACGTTGTGTTTTGTTAATTTATAGTGGCGTTTCCCTAAACGCCACAAAAAAAAATGTTGCTGTAGACCATTTTTCCTGTAGTGGGTAGTTTGTCCGGAGTTGGAAAGCACTGGCCGATGCTAAAGTTATGGTTTGTCCCTTTTTTTGTAATTTTTTTAGAAGTAAAAAGGTATTAAATTTTGTTTTTGTTTTCTTTTTATTTTATTTTATTTTTAAATGAGGTGTCTGAATAAATTTCTGAGATGTATTTACACACTCCTAGTTTTTTTGGGTTTTTAATTAAAAAACGATTATCTTACCCTTCCCATAAATATATTTTGTACTTGTGACGTAGTGAAAAAAACAAGAAACTCAGCCCATTTTCTAAGGTGCCAAATAAGGTTGCAATTAGATCTATATGATAATATGAGTAAGATGTTAAAAATAAGGAGATTGAGAGATATTGCAATTAATATATGTTATATAATGCATACCTATCACTTCATATGAAAAACGAAAAAGAGGCAGACCCCACTGGGGTGACCCGCAGGCCCAGTGGGGTGTGATTGGTGGATAAATATATGAAAAATGCTTGGGACCTCTAATTAGAGGTACTACTAGTGATGTGGCAGTGGGTCCCATCCATTGCCACATCAGTGCTGTGTCTTGATTTTTTTTTTTTTTTTTTGCCTTTTGCCTTTTCCACTTCATTAGAGGTGTGTTTAGAGCTTCTAAATTAGAGATCTCTAGCATTGTTGTAAATATATATATATATATATATATATATTTTTTTTTTTTTCCCCTTGGTCCACAACCTCCCACGTGGAGGTGGGGATGCTGGGGTCACCCCCCACTAGAGGTCCAGCGCGATTGTATGAAAAATGTCTAAAATTTTAATTAAAAACAAAAATTGAATTATCACTGAAATGTTGAATACATACAGTGATAGGTAATCTTTTTTTGTTCTCTATTTATAATATAAATTATAGCATAAGATTGAGATTATTAATTTATGAACTCCCATTTTATTATTTGGTTGCAATTTTTGTTATTCGAATTAAATTTCGATGGACATTTTATCTAACAAAATTGATAAAAAAAAAAAACAAATTTTAACTCTACAACTAATAATACAGAGCAAGCATATAATTAGAATTATATATTTCCATACCACTGCAAAACAAACTTGTACAGGAGAGAATTATGTATCTCATTAATTCAACTGATAGCCAATTCTACACTAATTTTATAGATTATTAATCCCGTCCCTATTACACCTGCTTATCAAACATGCCTTTAAAACTTAAAATTACTAAATGTTTTTGAAACTTAATTTTCAATATATAACCCAAACATGCAAATACAAACATACCATCACCAAGCTAGGATTCTCAAGGCTGCTATAAAACATGCAGCAAAATAAGCAACCAAACCTACAATAATAGTAAAATATGTTTTTTTTTAAATAAAAAATAAAAATAAAAATAAAACAAAGCTACAATAGTGAGTGGGCTGGATATTACAAGTAATTTGGGGTCTAAAGGCCCAAATAACAAAGCAGGAGCCCAAGAAACACTGTAAGAGAGAGTCCATTGAGATGAGTTGATGCAGATGCGGGCCCATCTGCAGCCACTGCGGATGATGCTGAGCCGTCCGATGTAGTAACAACTGTGTGGTTCACGTGTTTTGCGTGAGGCTGGACCTCCACGTGTAGCTTCAAGCCGTTCTTGCAACTCTCAGCCTTCCCGCTCGCGAAGTAGCGAATCCCCTCCTCGTCCAAAGTGACTCTATCTAAGCCGTCCGTGTACATTTTAATGGGGTTGCTCACATCGCACGCTTCGTATTCCTCCTTGCTTTTGACTTCCACAATTTTATCCTGTGCTGCGGAGTAGGTGAACCCTGCCCAAGTACACAACCAACCCGATTTAGTAGTTAGTTGACGCACTCGTGACTGCTGCCTAACGTCTACTTTTTGCAGGAGAGAGAGAGAGAGAGAGAGAGAGAGAGAGAGAAACCCGTTTGGCAGCTGAGAAAATGCGGGAAAGGGGTTTTATTGAACTCAAAGTATTTTTTACTTGTTAAAATATAAAAAAATAATTCTTTATTTTATTTAATTCTTTTTTTATTTATATATTTCAACGCTACTATTTATTTATATACATAAATTATTTTAAAAACTTTTTAATCATCTTCAAATGTAATTAGCCTCAAAAAATTTTGTTAAAATAATTATTGTAATAATTAATTCATTAACATGACTAAAATATGATAATAATATTACTTATAATAACTAATAAATGTCATTTAAAAAAGGCTTAGAGATGCTCTAATGTGGTGTTTGAGTAGGAGATTTGGAAAAATATTTAGGAGTTGTTTGAAAAGTGATAAATTAATATATTTTTAAATTTATTACAAAAAGAACGTCAAATATAAATTAAATTTAAAATGATGCGATAAAAAAGTGATATGACTTAAATAAGATAATTATGACTTAAATAATACAATATGTTAAAATAACATAGACTATTTAACACATGCCAAACAATCACTTAAAAATAAAAAAATAAAATATATTTATATTTTATTTAATTTTACATATCTTTTCTTCTTTAAATTCCTTCACAAATTTTTCAACCCAACAGAAGCTGTGGGTAGTTTTACTTTTTTTCAAAGCCAGAGGATAAATGCCGTAATTTTAGGTTTCTCAGCAACCAAACATGGAAATTTGAGTTTTACTTTAAACCAGTTAATAATTAAAATCTAGCTCGGGGTATGGAACATGGAATTAGTTCTCATCGTTACAAATTGAGAGAGGTCCCAAAACAGCTTTAGCATCAAATAAAAGCAAAATTACTAAGCGTATTTAAATGGGTGGTTACTTTTTGCCAAACTAGAAAAGAATATATACTCCCCATAATTTTCCATTGCTCAGTTTTCTCGGCAACCAAACACGGAAACAAACTGAAACAAAAAAGTATAAACCTACTTTCTAAACTTAATAATATGTAAAAATATGATTCGCTGATGATTATAAATAATATAAAAAGAGAATTACTTAGATATTTTAAATATTCTAATAAATTAACACAACACTAAATCAAAAAATAGATCTAACATAGAGAGTACGGAGAAGACAGAGATTTACAGATTTTGTCGCCGACAGTGAAGATTCGGCCGGAGGACCAAGCGGCGAGGTCGGAAGAAGGGTCCCAGCCGCGATCGCCTCCGACGACATGATGGGTTTGGGCTACAACCGATTTTCCTGCAATAGCCACTGAGAACACTACTACTACCAGACCTATCATCATATACAACCTCCCTCCTGCCATTCCCACACTGTTCTCAGGCCCCTCTTCTTGATATTTCTCTCCCTATAAATAACACTAGTAGTGAAAGTGAAAGAGAGAAAAAAAAAGAATAGTAGATAGTGGGCCCAGGACTTATTTAAGATAATCCCTGTGAGACCGTGAAAATATGTTCAAAAATTTGTCCATTATTAATAATTATTCATTAATATTATGTTTGATTGAAAAATTTAGGGACGGATTTAAAAAGAAAAAAAATATGTGAAATTAGATGAAATATAAATATATTTTTTTTTTATTTTACTTAATTTTTTCTTTTTTAAATTTCCCCTCAAAAGGAAGTGTCTCCACCTAACTTAGATGAAATGTAAGTGTCTCCACATTTGTCAATCATTTAATGTAAAATTATATTATTTTATTTTTTTTACTAATTGTAATATCATAAAATAATATGTAATCATAGTTCAGAAATACCCAGTACTCACGTGTTTAAAAATATAAAGTTTTACAATTTTAGATTTTTTTTAATATGATATACAATAAGGTCTTGTTTGAAGTTAAGTTATTTTAATAATTTTTTAATATTTTATAAAAAGATATGTAAAATAAATAAATAAATAAAGAGAGTGATATTATATTTTATAATAATTTTTTAACTTTTTAATTAAAATATATAATTATCAAAACAAGACTTAGTAGTTGTTTGACATGTGTTAAAAGAACACATACTATTTTAACACATTATCCTATCGGTAATGTTACGTCGCTCGAAAAAAGTCCCCCTGAATCCCTCTAATCCCAGAAACGACGTCGTTTTTGCATTTCTTTTTTTTCTAGTTCAATCAGAAACGAGAGAGAATAAGAAGGAAGAAGGAGAAGAGAAGAGAAGGAAGGAGGAAGAGGAGGAAGGAGGAGGACTGGAGGGGGCCATAACCATGGGGAGGAAGAGGCGGAGGCGGGGCCGGAGGCGAGGCAGAGACGAAGGCTGCCAGACACGACGATTGGGCAGAAGCGGGGCTGCCGGACACGACGATCGGGCAGAAGACGACGATCGAGCTCCTCACCTTCCCTCTCTTCTCTTCTCTCTCTCTCTCTCTCTCTCTCTCTCTCTCTCTCTTCTGAAATTAGGGGGATTCGGGAAGAGGAAATTAGGGAGACAAATCATTATTCTTATCCTATTTATATCACAATTATCTTATTTAAGTCACATCATTTATTTATCACATCACTTCAAATTCAACTCATATTTTATGTTTTTTTATAAAAAATCAAAAAATATATTAACTTAGAACTTTCCAAATAACGTCTTAATTTTCAAATTTTTGGAGTGACTCTCCCCATCCGCTACCTAGGTCCATTCTTGAGCCCAGTAAGCGGGTGATTATTTAATATTTTCAAAATATTAATATGTAGTGTTTTATAAAATTTTAATTGGTAGCAAATGATATAAACCTATAATTTATGTTGAGAATAGAAAAATAATATAAAACTAAAAAATTAATAATTGACTTAAAATATAATTACGTAAGGTTCCAAAATTATTAAATAATTTCTGGCAGCAAGCATGGAGAAAAGGTGTGCTGCTGTCGTGAGGGATTGTTCCAAAAAAAAGTGGTGAGGAGGTATCGGATTATCCAGACAAAAGATACCAACTTTCCACGTAATTTCGTTGAAATAAATTCAAACAGAGACTGGTTGGTGGGTGCGAGGCCTTTCGAGATCTGTGTGGCCTCTATTCTATTTCTATTTTAGTTTAGCTTGTATCAACAAAAAATAAAAAAAAAGGTTCGGAATTCAAAATTTGGAAAGCTAAAATTAACGGTTCACATAAATTGATAAATTGTGAATCTATAAATAAAAGAAATTTAAATTATTAATTTTTATTTTTAAATAAATAGTTTTGAATTTGTAGTGTATTAGGTCTTGTTTGGAAATATACTATTTTCATTTTTTTTTAATTTTTTAATTAAAATATGAGGTAAAATAAATTAATATGTTTAGAAAAAAAAAATTATAAAAAATATACAAAAAGTAATAAAGAATTTTTTTAAAAACTTTGTTGTATAATTTATTAATTTTTTAACGATTTTTTTATATTTTAAAGTAAGATAGTATGTTGCAAAAAGGAGGCCTAATTTTATGTAAGTTTACTGGGGTTGGATGGTGGTGGATTGGATTCGTGGTGGATTGGATTTGTTCCCTGCACCCACGTGCAACTGGTGCCACCTCTCTAATATATGAGAGATGTGGCCACGTGGTGGGTACGCTAATCAATGTTATGTTTGGTTAGAGTAAAATAAAAAGATAAAGAAATAGTTGGTTTGTCAAAAAAAAATTAAACAAAATAAATTAAAAATTAAAAATTTGCTGTAGGATTTTATTTTTGTTGTACTCTTAGGTCAAATTTGGCATACTCAAAATAATACAAAAAGTCAAAAAGTCACTATCCTATTTAAAGTCTTGTTTGGCATCTACTATATAATCCATCTTTTTATCTTTTTATCTTTTTTCCATCACATCACCTTTCTACTTTTCTGCACATCTTTTCGTAAAAAGACAAAAAGTACACTTTTTTAGGGCACCCCAAACCAACCCAAGTCACATCATCTTATTTAAATCACATCACCTCTCTAACACATCACATCAAACCCAATCTAAACTCAACCCATATAAGCCAATAAGTCAAAAAGTGTACTTTTTTAGAACATCCCAAACCAACCCTTAATTTCTGCTACCCGAAGGTGAAAAAATTTAATATAATTGTAATACCATATTATCATATATATGTGGTATTATTAATTAATAAATTCTTATTATTTGCTCTATAGATCCCAACCCTACCATAATGATATGAAAGCTACATGAAAATTATAAGAATGAATGGGATAAGTAGTTACATTTAAAAGGTGGCGTTCACTCAACATGTGTTAGGTTATATTTAGTTAAGAGTTTGGCTTCTTTCAAATTATCATCTCAATTTGAGAGAGTATTTAGATTTGATAGATCCATTTTAAAATTGATTTTAGGATCTAAACTGTTTACTTTTTTTGAGTTGTTAAGTAGAATATTCATGCAAAAAATAAAGATAATTGGACAATGATAGTTATATGTTTGAATCATATTTGTTTTTAAAAAATAGACGACAAATATAATTTTAAAAATAGCCATCCATTTTTTGTAATACGAATTTGATTCAAATATATAGCAATTAATGTTCGATTATCTTGATTTTTTTACATGAATATTCTATTCAACGAGTCATAAAAGATGAACGGCTGATATCATCGAAACTAGACTTATACTGGGCTATTAGGAGTTGGCATTCTTCGCTCAAGCGGTCATTCTTACCCTCGAGCGGTGTTGACTCAAGCGGTCTTTCTTGAGCTCGAGCGATGGTTGTTTGTTTGTAAAATTTCTGAGAGTTTGTATTCTTCGCTCGAGCAGTCACACTTATTATGTCTGGTCACTCAAACAACACTTCTTGCGCTCGAGCGGTCTGCGCGTATATTAGTTCATAAAAGTCACTTTTTAGATCACTTTTTCATATATATATATATATAAACATTCTAAAAACCCTAGATCTATACCCTCTCTCTCTCTTTCTCTAAAACTCTACTTCTCTTTACAAATACACCTAGATCCATCGAGTTCTTCATCCATGTCCCTTTGTTAAAAAGGTAGAGCACACTGTGGGCTTCCTTGGGCATTGTTGACGTTCCTCCACTCTTTCTCTCTTCTTCTAAGCTTGAAATAGGAATTCTCTGCAATTTCTTATGATTTTTAACTTAGATATTGATCTTTATAAAACAACATTGTGATTTAGAGGAATTTTGAACAAACATAGGATTTGGCTTGATTTTAAAAAAAGGATTTTCTAATCCTTTGTTGGAAATGATTAAGAGAATGTATTTATTGTTGAGTCATGGTGAATTAGTAGATTTTTACCTTTGAAATTGGTTTATAAAGAAATTGGGGTTTTACACTAAATATATCAAATGTTGATTTTGAAAGGATAAATGAATTTGATGTTGGAAATGTAGAATTGGGTAGTAGGATATGTATCATCACTCACATCTTGAAATTTGGAAGATTAATCTTTATTGAAAATTGTTTATCTTTTTAGAAATATCAATTTTTATCACTTTTGTACGTAATTTTAAAGAATTTAATTTATAATTATTTTTTTAATTTTACACTGTTTTAAAATTCGGTGGTATTACATGCATCAATTAATGTACTAACTAGTGTACCAACACTAGTTATGATATTATTATTAACCTCACTCATTAATCACATTATAAATGCCAAAAACTTTTTAAATCAGGCCACATCATTAATTGATACACTAATTAATACACTAATTAATGCATATAGCATTATTCTTTGAAATTTTTTCCATTAAAAATGCTATAACACTGCTTTAACAAAGCTTTTAATACGTCCCGTAGAGCAATTTTTCTAAAAATTACTTGTCAAACTGCAAAAGTTATCTGACCCAAACAATACCATAATGAAGTGGGTTATTTTTTTCACTTTTTAATTCTTTGGTTATTTTAGTTTGGGAGTTAAAAAGACTCGTTTGAGAAGAGTTTTTTTTATTTTTATAAGAAAAAAAATGTAATAATTATAGATTGAATATGATATTTTGTCTTATTAAATTAAAATTTTTTTTTTTTATGACTATTTTAATCAAAAAAATCCCAAACCTAACTTCCAAACGAGCTCAATGTGTTGTTTGGTTGCACCGCAAGGCACTGGACACAAGGGGGCCGAAATTATGGGCTCGTTTGGTTTGTGTTTTCCAAAAATTTTTGAGAAAAATTCTCTACAAATAAGTTTTCAAAAGTAATCAAATCAAACAAATTTTTTCAAAATTTTTTTCCAAAACTTGTTTGGTTTACAAGTTTTTCTAACAAATCTCTCTCTCATACACATCAAATCAATCACTTTTTCCAAAACTCTCTCTCAAAATAATTTTCCAAAACAACTTTTAAAAAAAACCAAACTAAACAACTTTTCGTACTTTTTATCTCTAAAACTCATCTCCCAAACTCAAACCAATATCTCCCATCGAATATAAAATTGTCTTTCATTTAATGGTACAAATAATCACTCTTATTCTTGGTTTTTTTTTTTTTTTTTTTTAAATGGATTAGATAAACAGAGATTGTAATGCAATGAATTATTAATTACTCTCAGACAAATAATTTTTTTGATTATTTAACTGAAAATGATATGTATTTTATAATTAGTCCAACTTTTATCTTTTTAATCAAACAGTAGACTAATAAATTTGTTAGACATAGAGTCTAATCACATACCTCAATCTCATAAAACGAATGCACCCAAAATATACTCACTATATATAATCTCAACCCTTATTCTGAATATTACAAATTCCAGTTTTCATGGTGGATCAAGATCACTTGTTCCCTTTTATGTCCTCTTTTCAATCCATTTATATATTATTTGTTCGTATGATTGTTCATGTCGGCAAAAGTGATCCTATAAATTGTTTTAGAAAGTTACTATTTTAATTAATTTTAAAAAATGTGTAAAGAAGTTAAAAAAAAAGAATTAAGTCTTTTGTAATGCATTTTATTTTATTTTTTAGATTGTTGCCAAAAACAACCATTCAACAAAGAAGGATGCTTGAAATGGGACAAACGATTTAGATTCGTATAGCACTTGATTTTACATATTTGGTCAAATCTTGTATCTCCAGTCTAGTTTGATAAGCGTATTGGAGATGCTCTAAGTAGATTCTTCAGACGTCATATAAATATTTAGAAAATTATGAAATAATTGAAGAGAATTATGTAATATTGTCTATGTAATAATCTCAATAAATAAAAAATCGCAACATACACAAAATGAATAATTCTTTATTTGTCAATTACCTAACCAATGTGAGTCAAAATATTCCACTCATAAAAATTTTTACTATGTGATTGGTTTAGAATACCTCTTAAACAATGAAATTGTTGGGTGCAGCTTATCTAAGCTGCTTATATATTTTTTTAAAAATATTTTTTCTAAGATTCTGGTAGATAATTTAGTGTAGTTTCTATTTATAATTTATTATGTACTAATAACTTAAAAGTAACTTTAAAAAAAAAATGATTATCTAAAAGTTAAGAGTATTCTTCTATTTTTTATTATTAATTTTTAATCTAAAATAAGTTACACTAAATAAGTCCAATATCACATAATGTTCTGAGAAAAAGATTAAGATTGTATTTGAATCATGAATTTAGACAAAAATTAAAAAAGAAAATCAAAAAATGTAAGTGAAATCTACATAAAATAGTGATATTTCACCACCATTTTATTTATTTATTTTTTCCTTTTCAAATCATATATATATATATATTATTAAAAGTAGTATTTTTCTCATACTTAGGTGGCATATTATAAGGCCTTACTTTTTTCTTTTTTTCTTTTTTTTCTAAGAACCACATCACCATACTTTTTCTATTTACATATAAAATTCTACACAAATTCAATTTCAATTATAATAATCAATTTTATATGGATTCTATTTGGGAAATACATATTTTTCATATATATAATTTAAACTACACTTTCTAATAAATAGTTTAAAAATAGATATTAAAGAAAATTAATACTCAACATAATTATCTATCTATTTTTTCTTAATCTAACCGCTACATACTTTTATTTTATTTTTTAAAAAATATTTTTTTATAGCTTCCATTCCTTTTTTTTTTTTTTTTTAAATTTCCAACTGCATAAAATAAAGAAATAATTATAATCACTTTTAATTGTATGTAACTATTTTTTTTCCAATTTAACTATTATTATTAACGTCAAATTGAGTGTTTATTTTACTATGTCATAATTTAATATCATATAAAATTATTATATATTTATTTTAGTTATATATTTATAACACGATAGGGTTTAAATTATTAAAATATACATAAATAATTGAAATAAAATTATTATATATATTTGTTTAAATAATACTTTTACATAACAATAAGGTTAAGATTATTAAAATAAATAATTAGAATCATTCTTTAATTTTAAATGACTTTTTTTTCTCCAATTTAATCATTATTTCTAATATTAAAATTAAGTACAAAAATATCATAGGGCAAACTTCACTTTACCTCCTTGTGGTTTGAGCTGGGTGCAGATTATCTCCCTAGCATTCGGAAATCACTACATAACCCTCACGTGATTTGTGGACCAAAGTGCACGTCTAGCTTCTGTTAACAACAATGGTAAATTGACCTTTATACCCTTGTCTTCTTCATCATTTCATCTAATGTATGTTCTTCTTGCATCTTCTCTCTCTTATAGCAGCAACCATGGCATCAATCATCGCTGCCGATCACCACCTCCATTCCTTTTTATTCTCATTCTCTTCTATTCCCCCTCCTTGCTTGTTGATTCACTAAACCCTTGTTGATTCACCAAGAGTCAATCAGAGCTTTCTCCACAAATGCTAAATTTATTTCAACAACCAAAGATGTAATCAGATGATCACCCTCTCCAAAATCGTCCCTCAAGGCCCCAACTTTGAAATCCTAGTATCTAACCCCTTAACCCATTTGCATTTTTTTAGTGCAACCCTATCAATGATATCATTTAGGCCAAGCCGTAACTACTAGCTTGATTTTTTTATGTTGTTTTATATACAAGGTGGACATTCTTTTTCTTCATCATATATAAACCCAATTCACATATACAAATCCAAACCCAATTCACTTGGCTGGTTTATTCAAACCCAATTTTGAATCTGAAACTTAAAATTATGTTATTTGATTCACTGTGGATATATATATATATATTCCTCATTGTGTATATACATACATACATACATATACATATATATATATATATATATCTGATTGGGAAACATTATAAAGAGAGAGAGAGAGAGAGAGAGAAAGAGAGAGAAGAAGAAGAAGATGATGATGATGAGGGTAAAGGAAGAGAGAGTTCACTGTGTATATATGTACATATATATATATATATATCTTTGATTGGGAAACATTATAAATAAAAGAGAGAGAGAAAGAGAGAGAGAGAGAGAAAGAGAAAGAAAGAGAAGAAGATAAAGATGCGGATGAAGAAAGAGAGAGTTCACTGTGTATATACATACATATATACATACATACATACATACATCTTTTATTGAGAAACATTATTTAAAATAAAAAAAAGTAGAGGAAAAAATAATGGCCTTTTTTGGTAAATTTGAAGATGTATAAAGGGCATTTTCATCCTAAAAGTAGACATATTCTCTATATAGGCGTATGACTCCCACAACCCGTTATCTTAGACAAAAAAACTAACTGTGCATTTTGGTCCATAAACTATGTAGGGGTTATGTGGTAATTTTCGAATGTTAGGGAGTACTCCGCACCAGGCCCAAACCACAAGGGAGTAACATGAAGTTTTATAGCGATCCCGATTTTTTCTCATCATTTATCATGTTCCGGATTCGGGTTTCGTGGTTGTATGTCATTGTCTATACCTTGTTTCTATCTTTTATTCTTTGTATTTGAGTTTTGGGACGTGTTGGGTAAGTTTGAAACTGGTTGGTTGTGAGTTGGTTCAAATGGTTGCTGCCAAGGTTTTGGCCTCTCCCTCGAGCGAGACTTTTTGCGCTCGGGCGAGCTTTGTGTGGTGTGCCTTTTCGCTCGAGCGAGAACTCTTGCGCTCGAGCGTGCGTCTGCGTCTCTGTAAGACCTGAAAGTTGGTATTCTTCACTCGAGCGAGCTTTCTTATGCTCAAGCGAGCTTTGTGTTATTTATTCCTTCGCTCGAGCGAGCACTCTTGCGGTCGAGCGTGTATCTGCATGAGTGGCAGACCTGAAGCTTCGTATTTTTCGCTCGAGCAACGCTTCTTGCGCTCGAGCAAGGTCCTTTGTTATGTCTGGTCGCTCAAGCGACAAGTTCTTCGCTCGAGCGAGCCTCGCATATAGTAGTTCACAGCAAAGATGAAATATACCATTTTTAAACCTCTTTTTCTTCCAAAACCCTAAATCGACAGCCTCTCTCTCTAAAATACCTCTTCTCTCTACAAATACTCTTGATCTAGGGTTATTCTACCCTACTCCCTTTGTTAAAAAGCTAGAGCATCGCGTGGGCTATCTTTTGATCTGAAAAAGTTTGGATTTGGAGCATCTTGGGTTTCACTCTTCTTCTCATTTGAGCTTCTCCATTTGAGGTAGGGATAATCTACTCATTACTATGAGCTTTAACATAAATATTGGTTATTTTGTATAAATGGTTGCTTTGGGTAAAGTTAGGATTTTGAGTTTGAAATAGTGAAAAAGGGGTTTTCTATTTTGGGTTACCTACGGGTATGAGAGGTCTTGAATATGCTATTACTTGGGTATCATTGATGAAATTTGGCCTTGGCTGCAACATTTAAGAAAATAGGGAAAATGCCCTAATTTGAATTAAATAACTATTTTGTATAAATAATGAAATAAATGTGAAATTATGAAATTAGTTTGAGAATCATGAAATTGAAGGAAATTGTGATTAGATGGTGTAGTTGGATCAATGAATCACTTACCTATGGAAAACGTGATAAATTATCTATTAAGAAATTTATTTATCTGTTTAGAAATATCTGTTTTGGGTTATCGGTGGAGGATAGTCATGATTGTTGTAAAAAATGCATGATGATTAGGTGAATTGAAACTAATTAATTGGATTATGTCATTGAATATAACGGTTGGATATAAACATTGAATATGGGATTGAATTGGTCATTGTATACGACAACGTGTTTAAATGCATTGTATATGTATCTTTGTTGAGATAGAGGATATACTCCATTGTTTGTGAGGAGATAAGGGATGAACTCCCTTGATAATTAAGTTGGCCAGAGTGTCTAAGGTGAAAGTCCCGAAATCTTATATATATATTTGGGTGCTGTAGACACCCCATTTTTGACCGACCTTAAGATTTAGATGTCATCGATTGAGCGCTCGGTGATTGCGCATGTTGTGTTCGTTCTGAGGTTTCGGAGTCTCGACCGAGAGTCTTGCCTCCGAACTTCAGGACTCTTTTGTGCTTTGCCTCGGTTTGCGAACCAAGTTCTGTTTTCTCTTCCCGAAGGGAGAGAGAGGTCTCATAGACCATCTCTCAGTAGCCGTAGGCTACTTTCGTGGTCATAGACCACTGTTCCCGTTTGGAGACCAATTTCCAGTTTTCGGAGCCGTCAGTCGTGCGCCTCGGTTCGGGACCACTTAACTTTCTCCGTTTGCTCCGGTTTTTGGCACACACCTTGTTTCCTCTCTCTAGAGGGACACTGTGGCTCGAGAGATCACCTTTATGGTCACATGCCACTTTCGATGCTTAATAGTCAGTTTTCGGGGCACCCGGCTATGCGTTTTGGCCCCCGAACCCTCGTTTTGCATTCGTCTTAGTTCATTTTTGGCATGGACCCTATTTTCATTATTTGGAAGGTGGTACTAGGGTGGGAGACCACCTTTTCTTCTTGGAAACCACTTTTCTCTTCGTCGGCCAGTTTTCTTGATAGGAAGTTGGTCTCCTTGGTTTTTGAGCCACATTTACTGGTCTCCCACCATACCACTAGCTTGTATTCAGTTAGGAGACCACTAAATGGGCTGGCCAACCACCTTTCTTTGATTTGACCCTTTTGAACTGGCTGGCCGACCACTTGAACTGGTCAGCCTACCTTCCCCAATCTTGTCTCAGTAAGTTGATTCCAGCTGTGCCAGTTAGGAGGCACAGACTAGATCCTCCATACACGTGCATGGAGGATCTTCCACCTTGGTTTGAAGCTTCTTGGAGAAGCTTTAGTCCCTCTTGTCTATAAAGGAAGGCCTCTTCTTCCTTTGCAAGGGTTCTGAATTTGGCTGAAGCATACACATATACATCTCCCCCATTGTCTCTATATTTTGTGTTCAAAAGTGCTAAGTTCTTGCCCCTTTGCACACTACCTCTTAGCCTAACACCTCCAACAGTAACCCAAGATTCTTGGAGGGTCTTGAGAGGTCCTAAGGAGCTGCATTTTTGGTCCATAAGCTGCTGGAGTTGCTGAGCTACAAGGGTAACACCATATTCCCTTTTTTGGGCTTTATTTTGCTTCATCTTTTAGCTATACTTGCAAGCATATTTGAGCTTCAGTGTAAACTAAAAAAAGTCTTATTTTGAGGCCCTTAACATGTTTGTTTAAGATCATTTTTCTGTTGGGGTCATCTACCCCCTTGCATGCTTCATTTTACCTTGTTTTGGGGTCTTTAAAATTTTCTCCATTAAAAATGCTATAACACTGCTTTAACAAAGCTTTTAATACGTTCAGTAGAGCAAATTTTCTAAAAATTACTTGTCAAACTGCAAAAGTATTTGACCCAAACAATACCATAATGAAGTGAGTTATTTTTTTGACTTTTTAATTCTTTATTATTTTAATTTGGGGTTAAAAAGACTCGTTTGAGATGAATTTTTTTTATTTTTATGAGAGAAAGAATGTAATGATTATGGATTGAATGTGATATTTTGTTTTATTAGATTAAAAAATTTATTTTATTTTTTTCATGACTATTTTAATCAAAAAAATCGCAAACCTAACTTCCAAACGAGCTCAATGTGTTGTTTGGTTGCACCGCAAGGCACCAGACACAAGGGGGCCGAAATTAAATTGTCTTTCATTTAATGGTACAAATAAAATTGTCTCCCATCGAATATGAAATTGTCTTTCATTTAATGGTACAAATAATCACTCTTATTCTTGGTTTTTTTTTTTTTTTTTTTTTTTTAATGAATTAGATAAACAGAGATTGTAATGCAATGAATTATTAATTACTCTGAGACAAATAATTTTTTGATTATTTAACTGAAAATGATGTGTATTTTATAATTAGTCCGACTTTTATCTTTTTAATCAAACAGTAGACTAATAAATCTGTTAGACATAGAATCTAATCACATACCTCAATCTCATAAAACGAATGCACCCAAAATATACTCACTATACATAATCTCAACCCTTATTCTGAATATTACAAATTCCAGTTTTCATTGTGGATCAAGATCACTGGTTCCCTTTTATGTCCTCTTTTCAATCTATTTATATATTATTGGTTCGTACGATTGTTGATGTCGGCAAAAGTGATCCTATAAATTGTTTTAGGAAGTTGCTATTTTAATTAATTTTAAAAGATGTGTAAAGAAGTAAAAAAAAAAAAATTAAGTCTTTCCTATAGCACTTGATTTTACATTTTATTTTTTTTTAGCTCCTTGCTAAAAACAACCTATCAACAAAGAAGGAGGCTTAAAATGGGACAAATGATTAGATTCCTATAGCACTTGATTTTACATATTTGGTCAAATTTTGTATCTCCTGTCTAGTGTGATAAGCGTATTAGAGATGCTCTAAGTGGATTCATCGGACGTCATATAAATATTTAGAAAATTATGAAATAGTTGAAGAGAATTATGTGACACTGTCTACATAATAATCTCAATAAATAAAAAATTACAACATACACAAAATGAATTATTCTTTATTTGTCAACTACCTAACCAATGTGAGTCAAAATATTCCACTCATAAAAATTTTTACTATGTGATTGATTTAGGCTTGGTTTGACATCTTTAAAAAAGTCAAAAAGTTAAAAAGCCACTATCTTATCACCTCTCTACCACATCACTTCAAACTCAATTCATATTTCATAAAAAGTCAAAAAGTATACTTATTTAGGACATCCCAAATAACCCCTTAGAATACCACTTAAATAATGAAATTGTTGGGTGCAGGTTATCTGAGCTACTTATATATATATATTTTTTAAAATATTTTTTCTAAGAATCTAGTAGATAATTTAGTGTAGTTTCTGTTTATAATTTATTATGTACTAATAACTTAAGTAACTTTAAAAAAAAAAAATGATTATCTAAAAGTTGAGAGTATTCTTCTATTTTTTATTATTAATTTTTAATCTAAAATAAGTTACACTTAATAAGTCCAATATCACATAATGCTTTGAGAAAAAGATTAAGATTGTATTTGAATCATGGATTTAGACAAAAATTAAAAAGAAAATCAAAAAATGTAAGTGAAATCTACATAAAATAGTGATATTTCACCTCCATTTTATTTATTTATTTATTCCTTTTCAAATCATATATATATATATATATATATATTATTAAAAGTAGTATTTTTCTCATACTTAGGTGACACATTATAAAGCCTTACTTTTTTCTTTTTCTTTTTTTTTTTTTCTTAGAACCACATCACCATACTTTTTCTATTTACATATAAAATTCTACACAAATTTAATTTCAATTATAATAATCAATTTTATATGGATTCTATTTGAGAAATACATATTTTTCATATATATAATTTAAACTACACTTTCTAATAAATAGTTTTAAAATAGATATTAAAGAAAATTAATACTCAACATGATTATCTATCTATTTTTTCTTAATCTAACCGCCACATACTGTTAGTTAATTTTTTAAAATATATTTTGTTTATAGCTTCCATTCCTAGTTTTTTTTTTTTTTTTTTTAATTTCCAACTGAATAAAATAAAGAAATAATTAGAATCACTTTTAATTGTATGTAACTATTTTTTTTCCAATTTAACTATTATTATTAACGTCAAATTAAGTGTTTATTTTACTATGTCATAATTTAATATCATATGAAATTATTATATATTTATTTTAGTTATATATTTATAACACAATAGGGTTAAAATTATTAAAATACACATAAATAATTGAAATAAAATTATTATATATTTGTTTAAATAATACTTTTACATAACAACAAGGTTAAGATTATTAAAATAAATAATTAGAATCATTCTTTAATTTTAAATGACTTTTTTTTCTTCAATTTAATCATTATTTCTAATATTAAAATGAATATTTATTTTATTATATTGAAATTAAGTACAAAAATATCATAGGGCAAACTTCACTTTACCTTCTTGTGGTTTGGGCTGGGTGCAGATTATCTCCCTGACACTCGGAAATCACTACATTACCCTCACGTAGTTTATGGACCAAAGTGCACGTCTAGCTTCTGTTAACAACAATGGTAAATTGACCTTTATACCCTTGTCTTCTTCATCCTTTCATCTAATGTATGTTCTTCTTGCATCTTCTCTCTCTTATGGCAGCAACCATGGCATCAATCATCGCTGCCAATCACCACCTCCATTCCTCTTTATTCTCATTCTCTTTTATTACCCCTCCTTGCTTGTTGATTCACTAAATCCTTGTTGATTCACCAAGAGTCAATCAGAGCTTCCTCCACAAATGCTAAATTTATTTCAACAACGAAAGATGTAATCAGATGATCACCCTCTCTAAAATCATCCTTCAAGGCCCCAACTTTGAAATCGTAGTATCCAACCTCCTAACCCATTTGCATTTTTTCAATGCAGCCCTATCAATGATATCATCTAGGCCAAGCTGTAAGTACTAGCTTGATTTTTTTATGTTGTTTTATATACAAGGTGGACATTCTTTTCCTTCATCATATATAAACCCAATTCACATATACAAATCCAAACCCAATTCACTTGGCTGGTTTATTCAAACCCAATTTTGAATTTGAAACTTAAAATTATATTATTTGATTCACTGTGGATATATATATATATATATATATCTTATTGGGAAACATTATAAAGAGAGAGAGAGAGAGAGAAGAAGAAGAAGAAGAAGATGATGATGATGATGATGAGGGTAAAGGAAGAGAGAGTTCACTGTGTATATATGTACATATATATATATATTTGATTGGGAAACATTATAAAGAGAGAGAGAGAGAGAAGAAGAAGAAGGAGAAGAAGAAGAAGAAGAAGAAGATGATGATGAGGGTAAAGGAAGAGAGAGTTCACTGTGTATATATGTACATACATATATATATATATATATATATTTGATTGGGAAACATTATAAATAAGAGAGAGAGAGAGAGAGAGAAAGAGAAGAAGAAGAATATGAAGATACGGGTGAAGAAAGAGAGAGTTCACTGTGTATATACATACATACATACATACATACATACATACATCTTTTATTGAGAAACATTATTTTAAAAAAAAAAAGTAGAGGAAAAAATAATGGCATTCTTTGGTAAATTTGAAGATGTATAAAGGGCATTTTCGTCCTAAAAGTAGACAAATTCTCTATATAGGCGTATGACTCCCACAAACCGTTATCTTAGACAGAAAAACTAACGGTGCATTTTGGTCCATAAACTATGTGGGGGTTATGTGGTAATTTTTGAATGTCAGGGGGTACTTCGCACCAGCCCCAAACCACAAGGGAGTAAAGTGAAGTTTTATAGTGATCCCGGTTTTTCCCCGTCATTTATCGTGTTCTGGACTTGGGTTCCGTGGTTATTTGTCATTGTCTATACCTTATTTCCATCATTTATTCTTTGTATTTGAGTTTTGGGATGTGTTGAGCGAGTTTGAAACAGGTTGGTTGGGAGTTGGTTCAAATGGTTGTTGCCAAGGTTTTGGCCTCTCCGCTCGAGCGAGACTTTTAGCGCTCAAGCGAGCTTTGTGTGGTGTGTCTTTTCGCTCGAGCGAGAACTCTTGTGCTCGAGCATGCGTCTGCATCTCTGTAAGACCTGAAAGTTGGTATTCTTACTCGAGCGAGCTTTCTTGTGCTCGAGCGAGCTTTGTGTTATTTGTTCCTTCGCTCGAGCAAGCACTCTTGCGCTTGAGCGTGCGTCTGCGTGAGTGGCAGACTTGAAGCTTCGCATTTTTCGCTCGAGTGACGCTTCTTACGCTCGAGCGAGGTCCTTTGTTGTGTCTGGTCGCTCGAACAACAAGTCCTTCGCTCGAGCGAGCCTCGCATATATTAGTTCCCAACAGAGATGAAATACACTATGTTTTAACCTCTTTTTCTTCCAAAACCCTAAATCGACAGCCTCTCTCTCTAAAATACCCTTTCTCTCTACAAATACTCTTGATCTAGGGTCATTCTACCCTACTCCCTTTGTTAAAAAGCTACAGCATCGCGTGGGCTATCTTTTGAACTGAAAAAAATTGGATTTGAAACATCTTGGGTTTCACTCTTCTTCTCATTTGAGCTTCTCCATTTGAAGTAGGGATAATCTACTCATTACTATGAGCTTTAACATAAATATTGGTCATTTTGTATAAATGGTTGCTTTGGGTGAAGTTAGGGTTTTGAGTTTGAAATAGTAAAAGAAGAGTTTTCTATTTTGGGTTACCTATGGGTATGAGAGGTCTTGAATATGCTATTACTTGGGTATCATTGATGAAATTTGGCCTTGGGTCCAACATTTGAAAAAATAGGGAAAATGCTCTCATTTGAATTAAATAACTATTTTGTATAAATAGTGAAATAAATGTGGAAATATGAAATTGGTTTGAGAATCATGAAATTGGAGAAAATTGTGATTAAATGGTGTAGTTGGATCAATGAATCACTCACCTATGGAAAACGTGATAAATTATCTATTGAAAAATTTATTTATCTATTTAGAAATATCTGTTTTGGGCTATCAGTGGAGGATAGCCATGATTGTTGTAAAAACTACATGATGATTAGGTGAATTGAAACTAATCAATTAGAATATGTCATTGAATATGACGGTTGGATATAAACATTGAATATGGGATTGAATTGGTCATTGTCTATGACAACGTATTTAAATACATTGTATATGTATCTTTGTTTGGGAGGAAATATGGGATGTACTCCATTGTTTGTGAGGAAATAGGGGATGAACTCCCTTGATAATTAAGTTGGCCGGAGTGTCTAGGGTGAAAGTCCCGAAATCTTATATATATATTTGGGTGCCTGTTTGGGAGGAGATATGGGATGTACTCCATTGTTTATGAGGAGATAGGGGATGAACTCCCTTGATAATTAAGTTGGCCGGAGTGTCTAGGGTGAAAGTCCCGAAATCTTATATATATATTTGGGTGCCGGTTCCCTCGGACGTACTTCCGTAAAATAGCAAGTGAATGGAAGTGTATAAATGATGTTTATGATTGAAGTATTGATAATGTGAGTTGTAGTCTCATTTTGAAATGTTTAGATATCAGTGAACTATGTCAATGAATTGTTTTGGATAAATAATTGGAAGTGGATTGAAACATGGATGTAAATATTGATTGGTAATGGAAAGGATATAAATGGGTTTACAAGTGTTAAACATTTATCAGATGCTAATATTTTAGTTAATTCTCATATACTGTTTAGCATATCTCTAGTAGGCATTGGCTCACCCTACTTGGGACACCATTTTTGAGGTATAGGTGATATGCTGCCTCCAAGATCTTAGTTTGGGAGGTTTTGGAGTTAAAAACTCCGTTTTGTTATTTGTATTTTGTGTTAAATGTATATGTATAGAGTTAGAATTTTCTTTTGTTGTAACCAAGTTATTACTCGGAAAAATGTAAGCCCGTAAGGCATTTATTTTGTTGCTAACATGTATTATCATCTATGAAGAAGACTCTGATAAATGAAATGTAACTTTTCTATTATGTTTATGGATCTTATGCATGATTGTCATATGTCTTATTTTGAGGGTGTTATAAGTTTTCCAAATATCACACACACACACACATACACACACACACACACATATATTTAAACTACACTTTTATAGTTTAACAGAACGAAAATTGCACTATATATTTCGTAATCAGTTGTGATTCGGACCTCGAATTCGGAGGCCCCGAATCCCCCGAAACCATGAAACGACGTCGTTTCATGGTTTTAATTTTTTTTTTTTTTCAGCAGAAGACGAAGACGAAGACGGAGGAGGGGGAGGAGAGAAGGAGGAGGGGAGGAGGAGGAGGGGCCCATAAACTCGGGGATGAGGCAGGCGGCGAAGCGATCGGGCGGCTGCGATGAGCGTCGGCGGGCGACGATCAGACGGTGAGACGACGCCTCTCTCTCTCTCTCTCTCTCTCTCTCCATCTTCTTCCTCTGCGTCGAAAATGGCAGAAAAAAAGGGGAAAAAAAAAAAAAAAAAGCCTAAGCCCAAAATGACGTCGTTTTGGGCTTAGGGGGATTCGGGGGATCCCAGATTCGAGGTCCAAAACATTTTTCTTTCGTAATATATATTTTGAATAATTCTATAGATAGATATACACAAATATATATTATTTTGTAATGTATACATTGTAATATATTTTTAAAAATAATTTATATATAAATAATTTTATTTTATTTTATTTTATAAAATATTATTTAAAAAAAAAGAAAGAGGTTAACTACTAGGGTATATTTGAGCAGTTTGGAAAGAAGCTAAAAAAGTTAGCTTTTTAGCTCTTTAATTTTTTTACACAAAAAATATTAAAAGTCCTAAAAAATCAAAAAAATTAATTTTTTACCAATTTCTCAAAATACCACATTATAATTCATAGTTCAAAACAATCTAAACCAGCAATATTTTGGAGGAAAAAATTTTAAAGCTCTAATTATAGAGTTCTAATAAGCTGATAGAAAACCCCACCTATTAATGATGTGATATATGTATCTTGATTTTTTTTATATTTTATTTTATTTATTACTTCTTGTTACGTGGATGAAACTCAGGGCGAGTCCGGGGTATCCTCAAAATAGATTCAAAAAAAGAGCCTCCTCCTTTTATAATTTAGTGTAATATATTAGGTATGTTTTAAGTCTAAAAAAATTAAAAAGGATCTAAATTAACTTAAAATAAATTGACTCATTAAAAAATTGAAAGGTCATTCAAAAAAATTAACATTGTTATCCGTTAAAATAAGCCCAAAAAAAAGGTCTCCCTTAGTATAGTTTAGTCTAATATATTAAGTATATTTTAGTCTAACATATTAAGTATATTTTAGGTCTAAAAAAAATTAAGGAAGATCCAAATTAACTTAAAATAAATTAATTCATTAAAAAATTGAAAGACCCATTTAAAATAATTAGTATTATTATTCATTGAAAATGATGTTGCAAAAAAATTAGATTATACAAGTATAATTGATTTATTTGTTTCTAAAAATACAAAAAGATTGAGAATCAAACAATACTTTTTAGTTATTGTAATGTAAAGATAAGTATTTTTTATAATTTTGACACAAATTTTTTATCTTTTACTTTTAAATTTTTTTTTTATTTAATAAAAAAAAATATAAAGACCTCAAAATTTTTTTAATTGATTATCGACTATAAACCTATAAATGTCAAGACCGGGCATGGTGCAACATTGATTAGAATTCCATCATTGGTGCTCTGATTAGAATTCATACGTTTTCCTCGTGGATTCCTAGGGAATCTGTTTCTTAGAAAAACGAAGCCACGTGAAACTCGAGGTTGTTTTATCATAATTTCACTGAGAAGATCCTTCAAGAATCTTTGCAGAATCTTGTTACTTTGCAATTTGTTAGCATGTACAGATCATGATATAATTCAGGGGAGGGTAATGGTTATTTGTTGATTTTGTTTTGGTTTTCCTATTTTAAAAAAATAATTAAAAATCACATTTTAATTTATAATTTATTTTGAGTCATATAATCTCTCATAATTTTTCATATTCTTATGAAAAAAAAATTTTAAATAATTTTTAATCTTCTTTTCAAAACAATCATTTGCCATACATAATTCAATTTTTAGTATTTATATTAAACAAATCATTTTACTTGGACAAATAAGCTTAATCCTGATTACTGCACTCAGACAAGTACTTGTAAATATATTATTATATTGATGGAATGATAAATATAATAAGGAGTTTTCTTAAGTGTGCAAGTGCACACCATGTGCCACTTACACAAAAGGTGTAAGTGTAAGGTGTAAGTATAAGTATAAGGTGTAAGTGTAAGGTGTAAGTGTAAGGTGTAAGGTGTAAGTGGGTTGCATATGGTGTGCAACCTCAAAAAAGGTGTAAGTGTAAGGTTTAATTTTTCACAAAAGGTGTAAGTGTAAGGTGTAAGTGTAAAGTATAAGGTGTAAGGTGTAAGTTGCACACCATAACCAAACCCATATAATAATATGTATATTTACCATGTTAATGAATAATTTTTAGGTATTCAAATTACTAATTGAGAAAGACTTGGTACCGGCTCTATCTCATAGTAGATAAACTATGTACGGGCCCAACTTAGAATTGTGGCTTCCGCTTAACGAAAATCTGAAAAATAATGGAGAAATTACTGGGAGGTCCCATGTGAAACATGTGGTGACCATTTAATTCCAAAACTTTTTGAGTGCCCCAAAAAGTCATTTCCTTTATCTCTCTGGTTTTTGCCTCTCTTGTTACGTGTTCATCATCAACAATGGGTTTATCAACATCAACAAAAAAAAATCTTCAAATCTGGAAATTTTCTGCAGATTTTTCATCATCATCAACAATGCGTTTTTCATCAACAATGCGTTCTTCAGATCAATTTCGCATCCCAAAATTCGATGCTCTGTTTCTTCTTCTTCATCATCGACACCATCATCGTCGATTAAGGCGAAATTCGATCTTGAACCTATTGGATGACTCGATAGAAGAAATCAACCAGAAGCTAGATGAGGCCGTGCTGTAAAGTACCCACAATGAGATCTCTGAAGCTTCTTTGTATTTGTTGTAAGAATCTGCCATGAATATGGTTTTGTCAATTTCTCTCTCTTTCTCTCTCTATTTACAGATTTTTTTTGGGGATAGTTTTTGATCTATGGTTGTTGTTGTTGATGATAAAATAGATCTATAATATCATTGAAATAGATCTGTAATAACTTAGATTTGTACAGCTATCACACAGATTTGTAATGAGAAAATTTTCGAATTCTGAACAAGTAATTTTCGAGTTTTAGTTACAGGCGGTGAAAACTGTAAAATTTTGCAGTTTGAATTTTTTTTTTTGGTGCTGGAATGAATCATGGTTTAAAACTGTAAAATTTTGCAGTTTTATAACATGCAAAATTTTTTTTTTTTTACAGTTTCATAACATGTTTTAAACATTCCGACGACTTTCCGGCGATGTTGAACATTCCGACGAGTCTCCGGCGACCGTTTGACGGAAGTCCGACGATAGTAAGATGTGAACAGTGTCTGTAAATTAAAAAAAAAAAAAAAAAAGGATTTTTTGGTAACAATTAAAAATGTGTTGGACTAATTGGTGCAAGTATTTTGTTTTGGGATTAGCTGGATCTTGAACTTAGTACATGAGACTTATCAGTAAGTTCCCCTAAAATAATTAATTAAAAATTATTAAAACAAATTTATTAGAACTTTTCAAGTAGTTTCACCTAAAAGAAACATAGATAAAATACAAATGGAAGGCTGCGTTTGGTTGCATTTTCTAAATATATTTCTATCTATTTGTTTGCGTTTGATGTTTGTTTAAGGTTTTTAAAAGTTAATTCCACATTCAATTTTGAAAACTCTGTCTAATATAAAAAAATTTGAGCTAACCGGTCATCCCACTGGACATCTTACCAGACGTCCCACCAGTCGTCCGGCCAGTTGACCGGAACAGTACATTTTTTATAACGGTGGCGTTCCAGTTCCAGGGTAGAAGGTAGTCACTACTGCGTGGTGGTCTTGCATCGAATCTTAGTCTTGGCTGTGGCGACATACTTCATTGAAGATCGGAGATGTTGAAATGAAGAGGAGAGAGAGAGAGAGAGAGAGAGAGAGAGAGAGAGAGAACGAACGGGAGGGGTTTGGGAATTCCCAAACTATGTATACAATAGCCATTTTGAAAAGTGGGTTAAAATTGGTTTTAATTTATTTTAGATTACATTATTTTTTATATATTTTTTCAAAAAAATGTAAAAAAAAAAGGGTCAAAAAAATGAATTTTTAACAATCTTTCCAAAACATCTCAATATATATATATATACACACATGGTCATTTCGCCTACGCATGTCTTTATGAATAAAGTATTTTAGCGTGTGAACTTTTATTCGAATAAAATTCAAATTTGAATTTTATGTACTAAGTACCCTATTTTCAATGGCTAAATAGATTTAAATTAAATATTTTAGAAATTAATAGATTCAATTAATCATTCAAGAACTAAGTAGATTTTGATTTATATATTTTAAAATTTTACTAGATTTAATCAATAAATGTAAAATGCACCCTTAAAAAAAATCCATACAATTTCTTTATGGTCCTCCATGCTTGGAGTATCAATCGACAAAAATGCCCAATAAAATTTACTAATAAGATCACAATAGAAAAAAAAAAAAAAAATACTAACAAGATTATTAAGGTGGTGTTTGATAAAATTAAAGGTTGAAAAGTTAAAAATTAAATACAAAAAATTAAACATTAAGGGCGTGTTTGGTAACGTTTACGTTTTCAGTTTATATTTACAAAAATTTTATAAATTGGTTTTTGTTTATTTTTTGTTTATTTTTAGAAAAACATAAATTACAAACGCGTTTGGTAATTGACAAAATGTTTTAAAAAATTTAAAAATATAAAAAAAAAAAGTGAGAAATGGCAAGTGGTGGCAAGTGGTGGCGGAAGACGGTGGTGGAAAGTGGTGATGGTGGGTGGTGGGTAGCTAGTGGTAGTGGGTGGGTGACGGTGGCGGGTGGTGGGTGGTAGCGAGCGGGTGGTGGTGGCAGTGGCGGTGACGGGTGGTTGTGGCAGGTGGTTGTGGTGGGTGGGTGGGTGACGGTGGGCGGTGATGGGTGGTAGCGAGTGGGTGGTAGATGGCTGGTGGTGGTGGGTGGTGTGGTGGTGGTGGTGGGTGGGTAGATGGTGGTGGTGGCAGTGGGTGGTGATGGCGGGTAGGTGGCGGACGGTGGTGGTGGGTGGGTGGGTGGCGGTGTGGTGGTGTGGTGGTGAGTGGTAGCGAGTGAGTGGTGGTGGTAATGGTGGCCGGTGGTGGGTGGTGGTGGCAGGTGGTGGTTGGTGGGGGTGGGAGGTGGGGGCGGATGGGTGATGATGGTGGGTGGGTGACGGTGGCGGGTGGGTGGTGGTAGTAAGTGAGTGGTGGTGGTGGTGGTAAGTGGGTGGTAGCGAGTGGGCGATGGTGGTGGTGGTGGTGGTGGTGGTGGTGGCAGTTGGGTGACGGGTGGTGGTGGGTGGTGATGGTGGGTGGGTGACGGTGGCGAGTGGTGGGTGGTGTTGGTGGTGGTGGTGGTGGTGGGTAGTGGTGGCAGGTGGGTGGCGGATGGCTGGTGGTGATGGGTGGTGGTGACGGTAGGTGGGTGGGTGACGGTGGCGGATGGTAGGTGATAGCGAGTGGTTGGTGGTGGGTGGTGGTGGCAGGTAGGTGGGTGGTGGGTGATGGTGGTGGTGGTGGTGGTAAGTGATGGGTGGTGGTGGCGGGTGGTGGGTGGTGGCAGGTGGTGGATAGTGGTGGCAAGTGGGCGGTAAGTGGTGGTGGCAAGTAGGTGGTGGTGGCGGGTGGTGGATAGTAGTGGGTGCATGGCAGGTGGGTGGTGAGTGGTAGTGGTGATGGTGGTGGCGAGGGATGGGTGGTGGTGGCAGGTGGGTGGTGAGTGGTGGTGGTAAGTGGTAGGTGGTGAGTGGTGGTGGGTAGTGGTGGCGGAAGACGGTGATGGAAAATGGTGACAGGTGGTGGCTAGTGTTGGGTGGTAAAAAAAATAAAAATAAAAACTGAAAACTCAAAATGGAAACACATTTTTTGTGTTTTCATTTTTTGGCCAAATTTATAAACTGAGACCACTGATTTATAAATCAAAAATTTTACCAAACAAGTTTTTATTTGAGTTTTTAAAATTTTTGTAAATATAAACTGAAAACTGAAAACGTAAGTGTTACCAAACGACACCTAAAATTTTAAATCGAAAAAATGTTTGATAAAAAATTAAGTAAAACAAGTTATTTGATACGTACAAGATCAAATTTAAAATTTATTATTTACAAATTGAATATTTCAATTTTTATATTATGATAGTGATAGTGGCCGTGGTGGTGATAGAGGTGGTGGTGTTTATAGTGCCAATGGCAACGGTGATGAAAGTAGAGAGATAACAATTGTAGTAATGGTGGACAGATATATAATGTACTAAAGAGGATAACGTACTAAAGATAAAAAGAAGGTAGCAGTGATGGTGTAATGATTGTGGTAATTGTGGCAATTGTGATGGTGGTGATGGAATGATGGTGGTTCCAATGGCAACGATGATAATAGTGGTCATGGTGGAGGGTTTGTGGTGGTAGCAATAGCAGCAGCTGTAGTGATAGTAGTGGCAATGACCATGGTGGTAGTGGTTGTAATGGTGATGACAGTGGTTGTAGGGATGTAACGGTGTATATTGACATTTATGTATAAATATTATAAATTCAATCAAAATTAAGTAGTTTCTTATCACTTTAACTTTTTTCTGTTTCTTTTTTTAACCTTTAACCTACATTTTAATAGTTACATAAAATTTTAAATGATACTAATTATTATTATCAAACGGGTTTAATTGATTTTTACTTAATTCATTCAATTTTAAGTGCTGAATTAAGGTAGTGTTTGATAAAAAGTGAAAATTGAAAGCTAAAAATTAAGTATTGAAAACTGAATGTTGAATTTTTTAAATTAAAATAATGTTTGATAAAAATTAAATGCTGAACTAAAATATATTGATCAAATTTAAAATTTATTATTTTTAATTTGTAACTTCCAATTTTTATATAGTAATGGCAGTGGTGGCGCTAATAACATTAGCCGTGGAGGTAAAGATACCAAACACCACCTAAATTAGGAAGCCAACAATCTTTTCTCCCTAAATTTCTTAATTTTTATGGTTTTAAACCTTAATGTGTTTTCAATTATTAAAGGGTAAACTATATTGACATCTCTTGACGTTTGAAAAAAATACAATAAGTTCAAAAGGTTAGAGAAATCAAATTTAATGTAGATAGTATGCAAACACAAGAATGAACAAGGAAGAATTTATATTTCAACCTCAAAGTGATGGTAATATAATTTTTTCATCTAAATAACTAATAAACTGTTTATTAAAAATGGATTAAGAATTATGTAGATTAAACTAAGAAAACTTAATAAGATTATGTCAAAACTGTGCAGCTTAAATTTTCTACGGAAGCCGACTGCCAATTTTTAATTTATTCATTATTAAATTATATGAACGTTTCCAGACACATAATCTTAATAGAGAATATTATAAATACAAAAAAATCTATACCAAATATCGGTCACCCTTTACTTACGAGCTGAAATTATGAGCTACTAAGAACTACAAAACAATCATCCTAGATTTCGCATATCCACTACCTCATCATTTGTATTTGAGATTGTGTACGAGGATTGTTATATGTGGTAAATGTGGGGATGTATTTTTGAGGTCATGCCATGTATACTAGATTTCGCATATCCACTATCTCATCATTTGTATTTGAGATTGTGTACGAGGATTGTTATATGTGGTAAATGTGAGGATGTATTTTTGAGGTCGTGCCATGTAGCCAAGATATGGTCGAGGTATTGGTCGAGGTGTCACATGAACGAACTAGATTGCCGAAGTAATTGCGGTATTGCCAAGATATGGTGCGATAATACCGAAATTTGAGATATTGGGATAGAGAACAAGAGTCCTAAATAAGTGATGCACTTAATTTAGATAAAGATGAGACTCTTGTGGAGTTTATCCATATCTAACTAAGAGTTCGACATAAGTATTGTGCTTGAGTCCTATGAAATGAGACTTCTAGAGGACGAGGGCACTGCTAGTTATAAAAGTAAGGCACCCCATGGGTCTAAGGTATGCCCTGAACTAGTATTATTTTATGCCAATATCTATGAGAGATAAGTTTATTGACTTGATCGTCAGAGTGCCCCCGGGTGGACGAGCCACTGTGGTATTCTTGTCTTCTTGTTGGCAAGTGCTTGGTTTAATCTATTTTGTCGCGTGCTCTCCAGCTAATTTGACACCGTCTGTGGGAACTTAGTAGGAATAGATGGCCAACGCCAGACAAGAGGTGAGAGTCGGGGACAATATGCACAGTGAGAAAGAGGAGTATGTAGATCCCAATGCTAGAGTGAGAAAAGATGACAAAGAAGTGCATGAAATAAACCCTAAGGCCAACAACGCTGCAAGGGGTCATAACGGCCTGAGAAGAGGCAACCGGGAATAATACTACAACGAAAGCGACTGCCAAGTATGTATAGAAAGATGCTTCAAGAGAGATAATGAGCTGAAGGACTTGGCGAACAAGTTGACAGATTTACAGACCGTGGTGAACTTTATGATGTAGAGCAAGGTGATGCAGCCAACGTTGCCTTTACCGGAAACGCCTACCCCTGTAGGAAATGCCAATGCTCAGAAGGAAGGACTGGCTACAGTGCCAACAATCCCCTAGCATGAGAAAAGACCAAGGACTTCACATCAGCGATCCTAGAATGTCAGGCAAACAGAGTCCAGGCGGGAGGAGTCCCAAAGACCCCCGAGGGCCAAGAGAACCCAGATCAAGGGATCTTGGCAGGTCCACGGGCAGGGCCTCTAATTTGATGACGTGGCAGACATGGAGAGGTCAAAAAGAACTCTAATTTGATGACGTGGCAGACGTGGAGAGGTCAAAAAGAACACCCCCCAATACGGGAAGCAACGCACCAAAGAGGCTGAAGTCGACTGATAGCCGAGCTCCTAGGCGATCGAAGAAAGACTTGTGAGATTACCTCCAGAGGAAAAGACAAGACGCCGAGATCATATCCATAGCCCAGCCGAAGACATCATTCTTGATAAAGTTGGATGCGTTTGAGGTGCCGAAGAGATTCAGCATATTGAGATTCCAAATCTACGATAGTAAGTCCGACCTAAACTTCCATGTTGGTTTATATCTGAATGCGATAGCTTTGTAGAGTGGGAATGAACAGTTACTATGCAAGATGTTCCCATCGACATTTGGGAAATAGCGTCGAACTGGTTCCACAAATTGCCGAAGGGATGTGTGAAGAGTTGAGAAGGCCTGGCCAAGATATTTGTGGCTAGGTTTGTTACAAACAGACTACAACTACTGAGGGTAGACTCTCTACTAGCTTTAAAGATAAACGATGCGAAAGCCTTAGGGCTTATGCCAAAAGGTACTACAAGGTCTACAACCGGATCCCGACTTGTAACTAGGAACTTGCGGTGCTTTACTGCACTCGTCTTTTTCGCTTTCCTGTCTTTCTCTACCCTTGCATACTTTTTAATCCTTGCCATGAGATCCTCTATGTACGTTTCAGTGAGCACGGTTTTCAAGATCCCTATTTATAAGGTCTTAGAAAGGATAAGTAGTTAGCTATACTTTAGGCCACCGCAAAAGACCCTGGGGAAGTATGTAGGTAGGAACCCTAAGAAGAGTTGTTCTTACCATGATGAAAATGAGCACATGACTCAAGGGTGCAGGGCCCTGAAACAACACTTAAAGGATTTGGTCAGACAGGAACACCTAAGAGACTTGATAGACGAAGCGAAGACATAAGAAGAATAGGTGAAGATGGCCTAGGTACCTGGAGCAGCACCTCCAACCCCGCCACCACAGACAGATGGACCACGGGTTATTAATGTGATCCACACGAAGGTCAATGAGAACGAGATCTGAGGTGAGATGTAAAGGGTAAGACATCTGCAACATATTTACCAAGTCCAGCAGAAGAAACCCGGGTAGAAAGACTTCGGTGCCGATGATCTCATTCACAGAAGAAGACCTAGATATGGTACAACATCCACACAATGATGCTCTTGTAGTGTTACTGAATGTTAGAGAGTGCCAGGTAAGGCGCATATTAATAGATCAAGGTAGCTCCTATGACAACATGTATGTTAGATGTTACAAGGAACTAGGCCTTCACAAAGATGATTTGGAGCAGTCTGATAACCCTATGGTTGGATTTAATGAAACCCCGACATTGCCACGGGGGACCACGAACCTGGAGGTTTAGGTAAAGACTAAGATGGTAACCACAGAATTTATCATGATAGACACCCCTCCCTATACAACATTATTTTGGGAAGACCATGGTTACACGCTATGAGGGTTGTTCCCTTAACACTACACCAACTATTACGGTTTCCAATAGAGTTTGGGGTTGAGGAGGTGAGAGGAAGAATTGCTCTATGGCAACAATAAAGTACACATGCGCTGTTAAAGAAGTGAAGATGACAGAAGTAGAAGACGAAGACCAATAGGTCTTTGACGATGTCTGCAAAGAGTCCGCCGATAAGAGCTAAGGTCCTAGTATAAGAAGGTGATGAAGAATGGTTCTTTCTCTTCGGATCAGGCTTGGCTGAGTAAGAAAAAAGAAAACTAGAAGCTTTTTTAAGAAAGAACATAGAGGTGTTCACTTGGACACCCTATGAGATGTCGGGGATTAGCCTCGAGGTCACCTGCCATAAGCTCAACGTGGACAGGTCGGCCAAACCTGTGGTCCAAAGAGCAAGGCAACTAACCATGGTCCACGTACAAGTAGTTGAAAAAGAAGTAGAGAAGCTGCTGGAGGCCCAGGAAATCCGAGAAGTAAACTACCTAACGTAGTTGTCTACACAGTGGTGGTAAAGAAGAAGAATTACAAGTGGAGGGTTTGCGTGGACTTCACAACCCTGAATAAGACTTGTCCGAAGGACTGTTTCCCTTTGCCAAAGATAGGCCAGCTTGTGGATGCCACATCTGGTCATGGAAGGATGATCAAGGCTATTATCAGATAGCCATGTACGCTCCAGACGAAGAGAAGACATCATTCATTACTCCAAATGAACTATACTGCCATAAAATGATGTCGTTTAGACTGAGGAATGTAAGGGCAACATACCAGAGGCTAGTAACAAACACTATAACATATGAGAGTTTTAGAGATCAAAATTTTTGGCCTCTAAAAGTGAAAATTTTGTTGCAAAAGACGTTTAGGGACCAATTTCTATCGTCGTGAGGATAGTCGCTAAAAGGTCGTCCCGAAAAGTCAAAAATAAGGCTTTTAGCGACAAAATTTTGAAAATGTCACTAATAAATACACTTTTAAGGACAATAATTTGGTCTCAAAATGATTTATTTTTTGAGACAAAAAATTTGGTCCCAAAAAGATAATAATTTATCACTAATGTCTAATTTTCGTTGCTAAAAATATAATGATAGCACTTTTCGCAACAAAAATATTTGGTCCCTAAAAAATAATTTTGTCCCTAAATTTTGGTCTCTAAAACCTTAATTTTTTTGTAGTGAAAGATGTTTAAACATCTAATCAGGAAAACCGTGGAAGTCTACATTGATGACATGGTTGTGAAGAGCAAGGAACCTTCAGATCATCTAGCCAATTTGAAAGATGTTTTTGATATCTTGAAGGCGTATCGGCTTCGTTTGAATGCCTCTAAATGCGCTTTCGGAATGGGATCTAGCAAATTCCTAGGATATCTAGTGACCAGGAGGGGAATTGAAGCGAGCCCTGATCAGATCAAGGCCATCCTTGATCTAAAGAGCCCAACGATAGCAAAAGAAGTCCAATTTCTAACCGGCAAGGCAGCTGCGCTAAACAGATTCATCAACCAGAGTTCGAACAAGTGCAAGCCATTCCTCTACCTGCTGAAGAAGGCCACAGACTTTCTATGGACAGATGAATACGAAGTCACCCTGGCCGACTTGAAGAGATATTTGACAACCCCACCGGTATTGTCAAATCCAATTCTAAGAGAAGATCTATTCCTAGATTTGGTAGTCTCGGACCACGCCATTAGTGTCGTGGTCGTCTGAGAAAAAAGAAAGAAAGTAGAAGGCAGTGTATCATATAAGCAAGACCCTGCAAGTGTAGAAATGAGGTACTTACCTCTAGAAAAACTAACACTCACCCTAGTAATGGAATTAAAGAAACTGAACCATTACTTTCAAGCTCACAAGATGGTGTTGGTCACGGAGCACCCATTGAAGTCCCTACTCCAACATGGGGACTTGACAAGAAGAGTAGCACGATAGGCTGTGGTTCTAGGTCAATATGACATAGAATATAGACCAAGAACAACAATCAAAGGTCAAGTTCTAACTGACTTTGTTGTTGAGTTCACACCGAACGCAAACCCGAAGCAAAGACCAATAAACCTCAGCCTAGGGTGTGTAGAAAAACCAAAAGAAGCACAGTTGGCGCCACAGAACTCCACGTCAACAAGACAGAAAAATGACCAAGAAAAATCGAAGCCTTGTGACATTTACAACAGTGAATCCTTCCGTCTCTTTGTCGATGGCAGTTCAAACCAACAAGAAGTGGGGGTAGGAGTAGTGTTGGTGTCACCAGACAAACAAATGATAGAGTAGTCAATTCGATTGGGATTTAGGGCCTTAAATAATGAAGTTAAATACGAGGCACTAATTGTCGCATTGAAATTAGCAGCAATTGTCGATGCCGAGGAGGTGGTAGTTTATTGTGACTTCCAACTCATCATGAACCAAGCAACAAGAGAATACGCAACCCGAGATCAGAGGGTTATGGCCTATCTCAGAGAGGTCATCAAATTATTAGCACAATTCTAAAGTTGTTAGCTGCAGTAAGTCTGCGAAGAAGACAACAACCATGAGGATGCCTTGGCTAACCTTGCTAGTGCCATAAAGTCGAATATGCCAAGAACGATAATGGTAGACTATCTATCAGGACCTAGCGTAGAACCTCTAATAACAGAATATAAGGCATTATACATAGAACTGGGCCCAAGCTGGATGGATGCCTTGGTCAAGTTTATTAGAGATGCCCAGCTACCAAAAGATAAAAAACTAAAGTCGGCCAGATTCTGCTGGTCGACAAAAGGCCATTTGTATAGAAGGTCCTTCACTAAATCCTTACTGCGATATGTGCACCCTTTTTAAGTGGAGGACTTCTTATACGAGATCCACAAAGGAGTTTGTGGAAGTCATGATGGAGGCAGATCCCTTGCCTACAAAGCCATATCACAAGGGTGTTGGTGGCCTACATGCAAAAGAATATCGAAGCCTATGTTAGGAACTACGATAAGTGTCAACAATTTGCACCCTTGATACATCAACCAGCTGGAGACTTTAATCTAGTATCTAGTCCTTGGCCATGGGGCATAGATCTGATTGGGCAATTGCCTAAGGCGACCGGGCAAAGAAAGTTCTTATTGGTGGCCACAGACTACTTTAGAAAGTGGGTAGAGACTAAACCCCTGGCCAAAATCCAAGACGTAGATGTTAGGAATTTCATCAGGAAGAATATTATTACTAGATTCAGGATCCCAAAAGCCATTGTGACAGATAACGACACCTAGTTTGACAGCAAGTTGATCAAGAACTTCTGCGTAAAGTACAAGATCAAGAATTACTACTCAACTCCCAGCTTCCATCAAAGCAATGGCCAAATCGAGGCCTCTAACAAGACCATCCTGGATGGAATAAAGAATAGATTGGAAGTTTCCAAGGGTAAGTGGGTGGAGGAGTTGCCTAATATTTTATGGGCATATCGCACTACACCGAGAAGATCTACTAGAGAATCTCCCTTTACCATGACTTATGGCACCGAGGTTGTCATACTTCTAGAGATCGGCATTTCTAGAGTCAGAAGTCAAGGAGTAGAAAATGGGACAAATAAGGCATTCCTTGCCCGAGATCTAGACTTAATTGAAGAAATGAGAGAAAGAGTAGCAATTCTGCTGGGGGCATACCAGAAGAGACTTGCAAGGGCATATAACAAGAAAGTGAATCCTAGAGAGTTCCAAATTGGGCACTCATCCTAAGAAAGGTTGTCGGCAACAAAAAAGATCCCAGAGAGGGTAAGCTTGACCCAAACTGAGAAGGACTGTATAGAATCATCTCAGTCGCCGGCAACGACGCTTACCGGTTAGAAGACAATGATGGCAAGGAATTGCCAAGATCATGGAATACCAACAATTTAAAATTCTTTTATCATTAAGTTTTCAAGTTTTTGATATGTAATCTGAAAGATTTAGCCGAAGTATTAATAAAATACTAGTTCAATTTTGTTCTTTACAAAATGTTGTTGAAATTTATAACTATTAGATAAGACTGAAAAGTCTTAAGCCGATGTTCCAAGGTGAACAAGACGAATGACTTAGACTTGCAATGATGGCAAAGATAAAACTAAGTTAAAGAGATGTTTCAATGAGAAACCAGACGAAACCAGCCACAATCTGGCTAGTTTGTACACAAAGCCAAGGTATATAGTAGTCTCGGTGCACTAAGGTTATGCCTTAATTGTTTTGTTTAGATGAGCTAAACGCGATGACATCGATCATTGATGTCTAAGTTAGACTTAGGCAAGATTCCGGTGATGCATCCTCAATGTAAACCTAAGTAATACTTAGATTCACATTAGGGGGCAGAGAGCATGAATAAGTTAAGTATGACATTTGTAAAAAAAAATTCAAAGCATTTTGCAAGTTGAAGTTAACCGAGATAATTGATCCGAGATGATAGATAGTAGTTCTATCCAAGATACATTAGCCCGAGATATTAAGTCCAGAAGACATTACACTTAGAAGAATTCACAAGATTATACAAGGCAATAAAAGCAACAAGAAGAAACAGATCATACAAGACTTATAACACTTAGTGAAAAAAGGGCAAACTTGCATTCAAAGAAAGTAGTTTTTCTATTATATCATAAGGTACTTCAGCCTTCGAAGAAAAAGAAAAGTAAGAAAAGAAAAGTACAAATGGAAAGAAAGGGAAAAAAAAATCCTAAGTACTAGGTTCTAGAGCATCGTCCTCGGCTTGCTCTGCCACCTTCCCAGCTTTGGTCGCTATCTCTTCGTCAATTTCCTTCAAAGTCTCATCAAGACTCTTCTTAATAGCTGCGACCTTAGCATTCTTGGGGGAAGTGCTCTTGGATACCTCATCCACATTGTCCTCAGTCAAGTCTAGAACCTAATCATTCAAAGTTGGGGACTTGGCCCCAGCAGCACAAGTAGTGGCGTCGGCAACAGCCTCTTTATCTTGTTATTCCTTTTCCTCGGATTGGAGTGAAGAGAGGGGGAAGGGCACATCCAATTGACTGATGTCACACAGAGAAGAGTCCTCGGGAACATATAGTTTTTTCAATACAGCAACATAGTCGAGGTAGTAACATTTGTTGCAGGCTAGATTGACTTATTTCTTGTACTAATCCTGAACGTTGGCTTGCCCCTCCGTGTACGCCTTCTCATCAGCTATTTTGATCTCGGCCTCCTTGGTTTCCATGGCCTCCTTCAACGTGATCTTGGCCTCGGCAGCTCTATCCTCAGCAACCTTGGCAGCTGCCCTAGTAGCTTCGGCAGCAGTTTCAACCTTGTTTTCGGCTACCTTAGCTGCGTTGGCAACATTCCTCAGGCTTTTAATTTTAGCCTCGGCCTTATTGAGTTGGGAAAGGAAGCTTAGCTTCCTTTGTCTTCTTGGTGATCTCCTTCTTTACCAACTTGGCCTTGATGATGTGGGAGTACACATGATAGATGGCCTGCAAAAAGAGAAGCGAATTTATAAAAAAAATTCACCAAGTATAAGAAAAACAAAAATTGAAAAGAGCATGATTAAAGGAACATTACCAGGATAGAGTACCTCATCATCAAGGTGAAATTCTCGTACTGGTCATAGTCACTAATTTCGCTGATGTTGATAGGCAGGAGTAGGCCCATGATCAGTGCGGCCCCAACCTTAACGTCCTTGATAGCGTTGTCACTAACCCTCAGTAGTCGGTCGCCTACCATGATCTTGGAGAGCTAAACGTCCTCAGAGAGGACGTCCCGTTTGCCACTAGGGCCGACGTACCTCTGCTTCTTGGGAGAGGGGGGACTTGGTGGAGCAGCTCGCTGTTAGCCTCTTCTTAGCTTGGCACTGAGTCTTCAGCGTCTCTCTATACATCCGAGGGAACAACTGTGACCTTGGTCTTAGCCTTGGCCTTCTTTACCATATTTGGCTTTTGGACAGATTAAGGGGAATGAGTGGATTAAACGGTCACTGTGTCAGGCAGCCCGATGAGCAGATCCTTCGCTACAGCTAGTTTGTGATCCATCTCAACAAAGGTGGCGGTGACAGTAACTCCGATGTCGAGTCTAAATGCAGAGAGTGTGAGAGGAGGGTTGGTAGGATCATACGCCAGAGCATTTGCACCTTGGCACTTCTTGTTACGCATCCTCCCAGCCAGAGCGTTTAAAGGCTGGCGACGATGCTAGCATTGGGCTGGTGGAATGTGTTATGATGGAGTCGATGTTGATAGTCGGGAAACTGGATCAGAGATAGAAGCTTGGTTTATGCGGAAGGAAGAGGACCGATATGTTGGGACGTAATTTAAAAGGATAGGGGCCTTGCAGTCCTGAACAAGTAAGTCCAGAAGCTGTGTTAGGTTAGGGCTCTGGACGTATGACTTTCGGAAAGATTTGCTCGGCTGAGGAAGCACTGCAAAAAGGAGTAAAATGAGAAAAATATTAGAAAATGACTATGTATGCAAAGCGATGTTAAAAATGCATGGTTTGGGGTGACTAAGTTCTTACCCTTATCTTTCCTAAAAACTCCTCGGTGCAAGGGGAAGAGATGGAGATCATCATCTGGTACAAACTCCCAGTTGCCCAAGACAATGAAATAGTCTTCTCCCGTGCCTTTGTTGGAGTTTGGAAAGTTGACTATCAATTTGTATGCGGTAGACTGGGGTTTGAGGTAGTAAGTGTAGCCACTGGTGGATTTGAGGCTACATATGGTATAACAATACTAGATGTCGGCTAGGGTGATCCTAGCATTGTGACGATGTCATAGCTCGGTATACCATTGATAACCTTAAAGGTGTTAACAGCCAATTACATGGGATTAAGTCTATAGAAGTGCAACACTTCTCGAAAAAAAGATGTCATGGGGGAATCTGATTCCACCCTTGATAATTGATACCACGGGGAAGGGCATGTAATTCTCTTCGATTATAATGGAGTCGTTCTCTCTAGCAAGCCTAAGATGGACATCGGTTAGAATGTTGAATTCTTGGCTAAATTACTCGAGTTTACTAGGAGAATCTACCCTCCATTTGAACATACCCATGATCTTGGCCGAGAGAGTTTTATATGGTTTTCAATACGAGAGTGTTTTCCTAATGATAAAGGGACCTCAGCGTAACCCTAAGGGACACTGAAACAGGGATTCTGGTAATCTAATAAAGGTTTTGGGTACAGTCAATTTCAATTTTTCTAAAGTGCATATTGATCTAACAAATCCTAAGCCTAAACTATGCAAAAATAACTGAAATAAACAAGAATTGAAGGAAAGAATCTAAAAACAGAGAAAGAAAATGAGAAGACAAATTCAAAATCCAAAACAGAGGGCAAGAACACATTCTAGGTACGAAAAAATATAAGAAACACAAGGGATGGTGGTGACTCATGGTGCTAGTGTGCAAGAATGAAGAAAGGTGTAAAGCATATAGATATGAAATCATGAAGGCATGCTTGAGAATATGGAGATTATAGAAAAATTAAATCAAAAAAGGGGAAGATTCAAGGACTTACAAAGGAAATGGATGCCAGAATCGCATTCACCGAAGTCAGATGATGCTCTTAATTGGAATAGAGTGGGTGAATGCTTGCCGGAGGTAATGAACGAAAGTAGTTGCAAAAAACTTCAAAGGATATCAATGGCAGTTTGAGAGAATTCCAGAGAGAGAGGGGCTCTGGTAGAAGAGACAGAGTTGTGATTCCAAAAGTGAAGAGACAAAAAGAGAGAGAGAGAGAGAGAGAGAGAGAGAGCGCGCTTTTGTTGAAAAGAGAAAAGGACGGCAAAACCCTGATTGAATCGCCTACGTAAATGTGCCCACGCTGACGTCAGACGGCATGGGATAAAGACGAAGCGATGCATCTGACGCATGACGAGTACGAACCAGTAAGGCAATGCCACATGGATAAAACGATTGGGGAAATTATGCGTGACAGCTCGTGCGCATTTGAGATTCTTGGACTTTTTGAACTAGTGCGCCATGATGTCGGCTAGTAGTACGATCTCAGTTGAGATATTGGTCTTGGTTAAAAGAACATGTTGGTTCTTAGTCTTTGATTATTGGTTCTTGATTTTTGATGAATGGACATTTGGTTTTTGATGAGTCGACATTTGAGTCCCTGTTCCTTGACGTCGATGAGTCATGATCTCGGTCAAAGAAGTATCTCTAGCATGTTGTTTAGTCGACATGTTGGAAGATCAAACGTTATAGTTCTACCACCTCAGGTTGCCGAGGTAATAGCACCTAGGGGCAGTTGTTTTTTTATGTATTTTTTAGGTCGCGCTATGTGGCCGAGATATAGCCGAGGTGTTGGCCAAGGTGCCATGTAGACGAACCAGATTGCCAAGGTAATTACAGTATTACCGAGATATGGTGCGGTAATACCGAAATTCGAGATATTTGGATAGAGGACAAGAGACTTAGATAAGTGATGCACTTAATTCAGATAAAGATGAGGCTCCTATGGAGTTCATTCATATCTAACTAATAGTTTGAGCTAAACATTGTGCTTAAGTCCTATGAAGTGATACTTCTAGGGAACGAGGGCACTGCTAGTTATAAAAGTAAGGCACCACCATGGGTCTAAGGTATGTTCTGAACTAGTATTATTTTGAGCCGATATCTATGTGTGATAAATTGACTGACTTGATCATCGGAGTACCCCCGAGTGGACGAGTAACCATGATATTCTTGTCTTCTTATTGGCAGGTGCTTGGTTTAATCTATTCTGCCATGTGCTCTCCAACTAAGTTCCCTGTTTGGTTGTAAGGTTGGAAATTAACACCCATAGTAAAATATCATTTGTATTTATTAATAGTACCAACAAATTCATGTATTACACATGTGTTTGCTAAATTCATAAATATGATTTACTTATTTATTTATTATTTTATAAAGAAACGATAAGTAGATCTATATCTCTATTTACAACGCTAACCAACGTTAATCTAGGCCTACCCGGTCCCCTAACACTTCCATCTATCGTCACTGTATCGCATCTCTTGACTACTGCCTCTGTTGATCTCCGTTGAATATGACCAAACCATCTCAATCGATTCCCTCTCAACTTATCTTTTATCGGTGTTACTCCTACCCATTCCCGAATACACTTATTCCTAATTATGTCTTGTCTAGTCAAGCCACACATCCACCCTTAGCATCCTCATGTCAACAACACTCTACATGTTGTTTTTTGGTTGCCCAACACTTCATCTCATACAACATCGCTGGTGTAATAACCGTTCTATTAAACTTACTTTTTAGTCTAATAGATATTCATTTATCGCATAGTACCCCAAATGCACTTCTCCACTTAAGCCATCCCGCCTTAATCCTATGGGCCACATCCGCATCAATCTCCCTCACCGTAGTGATAATCGACCCTAAAAAATGAAAATGTTCACTCTTAGGCAATTCTTGGTTCTCAATCTTCACTTCTCCTCTGCTTTCGTTGTTATTGTTACTAAATTTACACTCTATGTACTCTGTCTTAGCTCTACTTATCCGGAATCCTCTAGATTCAAGTGTTTTTTTCCAAATCTCCAACTTTGTGTTAACTCCTTCTCTAGTCTCATCCACTAACACAATATCATCTGCAACAAGCATACACCAGAGCACGTCGTCTTGAATATTTCTCGTTAACTCATCCATAACTAAAGCAAAAAGATAAGGACTTAGGGTAGATTCTTGGTGTAACCCTATAGTGATATGAAATTCATTTGTCTTTCCAACAGACGATCTAATAATGGTCACTACCCCTTCATATATGTCCCGAATCGCATCAATGTAACCTTGTGTTACCCCTTTCTTTTCTAACATCCACTGTATTATATCCCGAGGCACTCTATCAAATGCTTTCTCAAGGTCGTTTATAAAGAAACGATAACTAATATAATTTAATTTGGCTACAGAAAAAGAGAAGAAAATGATAGCTAAGTCATAATATTTTCAAACTCAAATACATTTTTTGTTTTTTTATTTTTTATGTTTTTTTCATCTTTAGTAAAAACAAAATCATAGTTAAATAATTTTTAATTTTTTTTTTTTTTACATACACTTAATCTAAAGGGTTATTTAAACAAAGACCTGCTAAATTATTAAGAAGTATCACTTTAACTCCCTAAATTATAAAAGTGTACGAATTAATCCCGTAAACTATTAAGAAGTACTATTTTGCCCCTTAGACTATAAAATCATACAAACGAACCCTCTAAACAATTGGCGTGTTTCACTTTGACCCCTTCCATTAGGGGGTCCAACTGATACGCTTTTATAGTTTAGGGGTCATTTGTAGAGTTTATAGTTTAGGAGGAAAAATAATACTTCTCAATAGTTTATGGGTCAATTTCTACATTTTTATAGTTCAAGGGCTCAAAATGATACTTCTCAATAGTTTAGAGAGTCTTTATGTAAATAATCCTAATTGTAAATGCATAAAAGTAAAATTTTGAAGACAACTAAAAAAAAGTACAAAAAATGAAAAGGTTGAAAATAAAATTTAAAAAATGATACATTTTTCATAATGTTTTGTTTTCAGTAATTTTTTTTTTTCAAAACAAATCATAAATATCTTAGTTTGACATATTTGAAGAAAATATGAAAAACTAAAAAGAGTTTATTGACGATTTAAAAAAAAAAAACAAAAACTCAAAAATAATTTTAAAAAATTAAACCAAATAAATATGATAAGTGTATTTTTAATAAAAATAATTAATTAATTATTAATAATTTTTCTTACGTATGTACTTTCTATGTAAGAATTTAAAAGGGTGAAACACTAATAAATTCTAAAATGTGATCTTATAACGTAACACTCCAATGTAATACACTAAAAAATTCGTTGATGTACTTTTTCCAAACGTAACAATGGAACAATTCAAAAAAAAAAAATATTTAGTGTACTTTTTTTAAATGTAACATTCTAATGTAACACACAAAAAAAATCCCTTAATGTACTTTTCTCAAACGTAACACTCCAATCAATGTAATCCCAAATGTAACACTGTAATGTAACACATACAAAAACACTAAAAAATTCTTTAGTGTACTTTTTCCAAACGTAATACTTAAAATTTGAAATTATATATTTGTCCAAAGGTTACTAAGGAATTTCCATACTCCTTTGCGAATGGTTTGAAGAATCTCACATCCTTTTTTTGAAGTGTTACTTGGAGTGTTATGTTTGGAAAAAGTATACTAAGAATTTTTTATGTGTGTTACATTAGAGTGTTACACTAAAAAGTTTTTTTAGAGTGTTACATTTGAGAAAAGTACACTAAGAATTGTTTTGGAGTGTTACATTGGAGTATTATATTTGAGTGTTACATTGTAGTGTTATAGTTTGAAATTAGGACGAATTACAGTAACGGTCTCTATAGTTTGAATCTTGTGTCACTTTGTTCCCTAACTTTTCAATTGTAACACATTTGACCTTGAATTTTAAATCTTGTTTCAAATAAGGACAATTGAAGATACCATTACTCAATTTCAATGGCAAAGTCGTTAATTTGATAAAATATAAACTAATTTGATAAAAATAAATATCAAAAAAATATTTTTGAATTTTTTAAAATTATTTCTACCCACTAAAGATAAAATTACATAAAATTGATAAATTTTTTAGGCATTTATTTTTTTTATTTACCAAATTAATTTTTATTATATGTTTGGATGATGATCATGCAATGGGTGGTTATTTTTATTTTCATTAAATTAATTTTTATTTTTTCAAAAGTCCAATATGGCAACAACTTTGATATCATTATTAAACCAATTCATTAAATCAAAAAATTCAAAACTAAAAACATTTCATATATTAAATATATCGATTATATATTAAAAGCCTAACAACCACTTATTACATGATCATCATCCAAACACATAATAAAAATTAGGCTAACTTACAAATACACCCCCTGAGGTTTGTTTAAAGTATAGATTGCCTCTTGTGGTTTGGAAAATTACAAATACCTCATTGTTAGTATTTTTTATTTAACAAAATGAAATTCATTATTGCTCTCGTATACAATAATAAAATTACCTAAATTATTAATTGAAACATATTTCTAACATCATTAAAAACTATTAATTGACTTGATGATTTATTAATAAAAAGGGTGATTAGTTATTAAATTAGAAATCTCAGAGGATGAAATGTAATTTCCAAAACTACATGGGGCAATTCATATTTTAATCAAACCTCAGGAGGTGTATACATAATTTACCCTAAAAATTAATTTGGTAAAATAAATAAATAATTAGATGTCTAAAAGATTTATCAATTTTACATAATTTTATACAAATTATTTTTAAAAATTCAAAAATATTTTTTTGACATTTATTTTTATCAAATTAGTTTATATTTTATCAAATTTAAGACTTTACCAATGAAATTGAGCAACAATATCTTCAATTGTCTTTATTTGGATCAAGATTCAAAATCCAGGGTCAAATATGTCATAATTGAAAAATTAGAGACCAAAGTGACACTAACCCCAAACTATAGGGACTATTAGTGTAATTCGCCCTTGAAATTATACATTTGTCCAAAGCTTACTAAAGAGTTTTTGTACACTTTTTAAAATATTTGAAGAATCTCATATTTCAAGTTATTTTTAGGCTCCTTTTGAAATGTTTCCCAAATAAAAAAAATTCTTATAAAAATTCATCCTAAATTTGATTCTCACAGATTTTATACCTTACCTTTCTAGTACAAAAGAAAAAAGAAGAAGAAGAAGGAAACATAACAGAAATAAGGATATAACTGTAAATTTAATTTTCAAATAATATATTAAATCTATCTTTCCAAAATCAATAGACTAATTGGTCTATAAGAAAATCCTTAAGACTAAATAGATCATCATTCTTCAAGATGGCATTTATAAGTAAATTTTTCAATTTAAAATATAAAAACCTAGCTAAAAAAGAGAAGGAAAATGGAATTTTAATCAATCACTTTGAATTTTGTGTAGGAGATAATAGGTTTAGACAAAATAGGAAAGAGTTTCTTTTAACTTTCCTTTTGAAAAACATAAATCATGGAATAGTTAGTATTTTTATAATTATTACATTAATGTGTTAGCAAATAACATTTCTTTAAATTATTTTTTAATTAAAAATTTTAGTTGGGAGTTTTGGAGCTCCTACAAGGCTCTTCACAAAAAGTCCCTTTGCTATAATATATAGTATAGATAGATTGTGTATCATTAGGCATCTCATCCTAGATTCCGCATATCCACTATCTCATGATTGTATTTTAATTCACTTAACACTTATGTCCATTTTCATTAGTAATTCGTGAGTCGTATGAATGAAAATATGATGCTATCCTATCATTTCTACTCAAATGTATATTTACCATTATTTATCTTATCTTCTATCGACTATCAATAATGATACTATAACGATTCTAGTTTTGACCCGACCCTTGTTGTATCCCGGACTCAGGTTTCATGGTTTTATATTATTGTTGACATCTTGCTTTCCTTGCATGTCCTTAAATTTGGCCATTGGGTTGTTGTGGTTGCGTTTGGAACAGGTTGGTTGCTTAGTTTCCAAACTCTTGTTACCCAGAATTTTGCTCCTCTACTCGAGCGACATTTCTTGCGCTCGAGCGGGCTTTGCAAACTCTCAGTACTTTTGTAGGTCTGCAAAACTACTAGGAGAGTGTATTCTACGCTCGAGCGGTTCTTTCTAGGCTCGAGTGGCCCTTCTCGCGCTCGAGCAGCCCTTCTCGCGCTCGAGCGTTGGTTTGTTGTCTGCAAAACTACTGAGAGTGTGCATTCGGCACTCAGGTGCCATTTCTTACGCTCGAGTAGAACAACTTATTATGTCTGACACTCGAGTGTCACTTTTTGCGCTCGAGTAGACTATGCGTATATCAGTTCGCAGCAGCCTCCTTTTACATCACTTTTTCATCTCTTTTCCTTCCAAAACCCTAGATCTAGAGCCTCTCTCTTTCTAAAACTCACATTCTCTTTACATTTTCACCTAGATCCATTAGTTTCTCTACCCTAGTGTCTTTGGAAAAAAGGTAGAGCATCTCAAGAGCTCCATTTTGATCCAAACGACAGTCAATTTTGGCGTCTTTGAAGTTTTCTCCTTGCTTTGCTCATCTTGTAACTTTGAGGTACGGACTGTCTACACTCTTCTATGAATCTTAACTTAGTTATTCGTTGATTGTGTAAATAATGTTGGGATATGGAGGATTGTAAACAAACCTAGGGTTTGGGTTTGAAATCAAAAGAGGGATTTTCAAATGAAGGTATTAAGAATGGTTGTGTGTGTAGCTATGAGGATGTGTTGTGTTAAATTTGTTGATTTTAACACAAGGATTGGATTTGGAAGGAAATTGGAGTTTTGCCCTAAAATGTCTCAATTAATTATTTTGTATAAATAATTGTAATTAGAATTAGTATTGGAAATGTGACATTGGATAGATGTTTATATAAATGGTGGAGTTGGATGCTTGTTATCTCACACCTTTAGAAATTTGGATAGTTTATCTGTTTTGGAGATTGTATATCTGTTTAGAAATATCTATTTTGGGTTATTGGTGGAGGATAGCTATGATTGTTGTAGAAATTGTATGAGAATTAGGTGAATTGAAACTAATCTCTTATCGGTTGTCATTGAATGTGATTGTGCTTTAATACATTGTATATGTATGATGTTTGAGGATTAGATGAATTGAAACTGATCTCTTATCGGTTGTCATTGAACATGACTGTGTTTTAATACATTATATATGTATGATGTTTGGGAAGAGAAAGAGGATATACTCCATGTTTGGGAGAAGAAGGGGGATGGACTTCGTTCAATTAAGTTGGCATGCGTGTCCAGAGTGAAAGTCTCGAAAACCGCACGTGTATACATGGGTGCCAATTCCCACGGACAAAATTTCGGTAAAATGGAAAATTTGAAGTGTTTGTGTGATGATTGTATTGGCTAGATAACTACTGAGTTGTAGCCCCAGTTAGGTTGTCTGGATAACAATGGACTTGACTCATGGATTAAGGTGAAATGAATTATCATGAAATGAATTAAGATAAAATAGCTTGAGATACGAAACTTGGCATATGATGATCTTGTGACAATACGATGATTTTATCATGGGCGTTGTATATGCATATTATACTTATATATTTGTTAAGATTCATATATTGTGCTAGATTGTCTCTACTGGGCTTTGGCTCACCTTACTTTTAAAAAACATTTTCAGGTGCTAGTGATATGCCTCCGCTAAGGACTTAGCTTGGAAGGACTGTGGAGATGAAGGCTCAATTCCTGCTTATTTTGTATTTACTTTTCTCAAACCTAAGGCTTTATATGTATTGAGCTTATGACTCATTTTGTTGTAACCAAGCATGGTCTTGGAAAGATGTAAGCCATTATGGTATACGAATATCTGTTTAGCTTTCATTTCTTATTACCTCTTGTAACACATGCTGTAGATTTAGGATGAACAATTTATGAATGTATATCACATGTGTCACTTTTTGTATATTAACTCCGAGTAATGAAAGCTTCTTATTTTATTTATATCACATTGTACTAGTGTTTGGAGTGGGTTTATTGTAATTATTTTGGGGGCATTACAGATACTCTCTTTCCCTAAAAACTCTCTCTCTCTCTCTCTCTCTCTCTCTCTCTAAAAACTCTCTTTCTAAACCTTCCAACCCTGGCCTCACCATTGGCCGACCACCATCAATGACCATGGTAGTCGGCTGGCTCAGCTTTTTTTTTTTTTTTTTTTTTGTGCATATATGTGTTATTTTTTCTTTTCAAATAAACTTGAATCCCTATAGGCTCTCACACCATCTACACACCAAATTTACTTTTTTGGATTTGATTAGCGTATTGTTTTGACCTTTGGGTTGGGTGTTCCATGGGTGGTTGATCTTTCACTTTGGGTGTTTCCATTGGTGATTCTAGGGATATCATGTCCGGTGACTTCAAATCCTTTTGGTTTCCATTCGGCAGTGTTGGTGTTCGATAAGTGTTGTGGGTGTTCAATGGGCAGTTTTTGGCAGGTTATAGCAATAGGTGCTATTCATTTAGGTGTTGTGTGGGTGTTCGACGACTTGAGAGTATTTCAGGGGGAAAGTTAGAGCTGCTTCACCACGGCAGAGTTGGATCTTCATTGGGGTGCTATACCCGCAAAAAACATAGTATAAATACATCCATCAAACACAGTTAATTCTAAAAGATCCTCTTCCTCATTAAACTAAAATTTTTCCTTTACAGTTCCATGTTTAACATAATCATTACACTTTCATATATATATCATAACTCAATCAGCTAGAGGACAAAGTAAATTGCCTTCAAGGCTTACAACAATTCAAGGCAATGCCTTGTTACAACAAACATAGACTCACGGTTCTAACAAATAAGCTTGGAGCTTCCATGTTTACACATCCTGTTATGACCCGAACCTGCCCCCAAGGGTTAAGGACATAACCGGCCAGTAATCATGAGATTACCTGTGGCCTCAAACCAAACCGGACATAACTCTTCAGAGTGGAGGGGCCAAACGGAAGCAAAATTTAAAACTTTGTCCATAGAGCCGTGCTTATATGCACATCATAACATTCCATTCATATACATGTTAATAACTCACAACATAAAGTATAGCAGCATAAAGTTCTGTACAGACAAGATCATTCACATCTAGGCCAGCCAATCAAAACTATGTACAAACGTAAACCAAAGTCTTTGCCAACATAACAAAATAACGTAATAACAAAAGGGCGAAGACGTGTCTCGTGCGTGAGACGTAAGGGCTGACTCTTTAAAACTCTGGTTGTTCCACACAAACTTCACTGAGGCTGGGTTAGGACCTCCATTGGCTCACCTACAAACACATGAATGAGTGTGAGCGAAAGCCCATTTATTCATTCATTTATGTCAAACTGGCCTTTGGCCCATTCATACTTTCATGTCAAACTGGCCTTTGGCCCATTCATACTTTCAAGTCAAACTAGCCTTTGGCCCATTCATTTGGCATAGCAAACATTGTCCACCAACCAAATTAACAAACTTATAAACTTACATAGAAGTAAGCAATTGGACAACAGCATATTTCAGATATCTTTGTTAAGATATTACTCACTGGGCTTTCGCTCACACTCATTCATGTGTTTGTAGGTGAGCCAAGGGAGGTCCTAACCCAGCCTCAGTAAAGTTTGTGTGGAAGAACCAGAGTTTTGAAAAGTCAGCCCTTGCGTCTCACGCGCGAGACACGTCTTCGCCCTTTTGTTATTACGTTATTTTGTCATGTTGGCGAAGACTTTGGTTTACGTTTGTACATAGTTTTGATTGGCTGGCCTAGATGTGAATGATCATGTTCTTACAGAACTTTATGTTGCTATACTTTCTATTGTGAGTTATTAACATGTGTATGAATGGAATGTTATGATGTGCATATAAGCACGGCTCTATGGATAAAGTTTTAAATTTTGCTTCCGTTTGGCCCCTCCACTCTGACGAGTTATGTCCGGTTTGGTTTGAGGCCGTAGGTAATCTTATGATTACTAGCCGGTTATGTCCTTAACCCTTGAGGGCGGGTTCGGGTCATGACAGAGTGGTATCAGAGCACGAGTTAATAACTCACACACTTGTCCAAAAGAGCAATAAGCGTCTAGAAAAGATCTAGGATGCATTCATGCGATAAGTACGAATTTGGAAGCATCGAGAATATGCTTAAATATTTTGATATGAAAAATTATGTGCTATAAGTTGTGATTTGCTCGCTTTGCAAATTAACTGAATATGTATGCTCTTTAATATATGCATACCTATGAATCTTTTGTGCAAAGAATAATGTAAATCTAATCAGATGGTGAGAACAAGAGGTGATGAGATAGAAGAGTCCTCTACTGCCAGAATAGATAGAATGGAAAGGTTGATTCAGGAAATGGCAAAAGCATTGAGGCAACAATAGGAATGGCAACAACAGTGGCAGCAACCACATCCTCCACCTCCACCTCCACCTCCGGCACCACCCGTGCCAGATAATCAAAATGATGATCGGATAATAGCTCTCACCAAAGAATTCAAGAAAATGAAACCACCACAGTTCCATGGTGGATTAGATCCGTTGAAGGCCGAAGCATGGGTTCTCGGTATCGAAAAATTATTTGAAGTGTTCCCGTGTTCGGAGACACAGAAAGTGCTTCTAGCCACTTTTATGCTAGAGGATGGGGCAAGAAGATGGTGGATGTTAATGCGAGAAAATCACAAAGATGTTGACCGGGTGGAATTTCTGGAAATTTTCTATGACAAGTACTTCCCACAATGTGTTCGGGACGAGAAGGTGTCAGAGTTCATGGAACTTAGGCAAGGCAGTATGACTATAGCCGAGTACGAGGCCAAATTCACTAAATTGGCCAGGTTTGCACCACACGTGATTGACACTGATTATAAGAAGGCGAGACATTTTGAAGGTGGGCTTCTAAGTGACATTTTAGAAAGGGTAAATGTCTTGAAGCTGGAAACCTACATTGGGGTGCTAGACAGGGCCATAATATCAGAAACTAACATAGTTAGACAGACTAAGTCCACAACTGACTGGAAAGGCAATAAAAGGCAAGGCTTCTTCTCAAAGAAGAAATTTTCGAAAAAACAAAACACGGGCTCCTCAAATACTTCGAATTCTTCCCAAGACACATCTCCCATGTGTAACATTTGTAGCAAAATGCACCGTGGGGTTTGTTACCCTGTGTCAGGAGCCTGTTTCAAATGTGGTAAACAAGGGCACATAGCCCGAGATTGCAATTAGAACAGTGGAAAGATAGCTGCTAGTTCCACTGCATCGATCCCGAAGCTGAGAAATACCATGAGATCTACTACCGCCGGGGATACCGTGAGACAAGGGAGAGTTTTTGCGCTTGTTCTAGGCGATACGCGGAATGTCAACACAGTTGTCTCAGGTACTATTTCTATATGTAATCAGGATGCCTTTGTGTTAATTGACTCCGGATCAACACACTCTTTTGTGACATGTGCATTTGCATCTAGACTAAGTTGACCTCTAGAATTATTGCCATATCTGCTATGTGTATCTGCTCCATCCGAGGAATCTGTGTTATGTGAATCTATATATTGTTTTTGTGACATGCGTGTTGGGAATGCCACCCTATATGTGGATTTACCACCCTTGAACCTTAGGCACTTTGATATAATTCTGGGCATGGATTGGTTAACTAAATATTGTGCCACTATTGACTATGTGACAAAACGGGTTGTGTTTAGACCACCAGAACAGGAAGAAATTGTGTTTGTAGGTAACGGGGTAGTGCCTCCACCTTATTTAATATCTGCAATGAAGGCATGCAAACTGATCAGGAAAGGGTGCCAGGGTTATTTGTGTTATGTGTTGTCTGAACAATCTGTAAATGTTGAATTAAATGATATCTCTATTGTTAGAGAATTTCCAGATGTATTTCCAAATGAACTACCAGGGGAATTGGTGGACAGGAAGATAGAGTTTACAATTGAGACTATGCCAAGCACCCAACCTATTTCTAAAACTCCCTACAAAATGGCTACTACTGAAATGAAAGAATTGAAAGAACATTTGCAAGACCTGCTTAACAAAGGGTTTATCCGACCCAGCACTTCGCCATGGGCTGCACCTGTATTGTTTGTGAAAAAGAAGGATGGGACCCTACGTTTGTGTATTGACTATCAAGAACTAAACAAGGTAACAATAAAGAATAAATATCCCTTACCCCATATTGATGACCTATTTGACCAGTTGCAAGGCTCGCAAGTGTTTTCTAAGATTGATTTGAGATCCGGGTATCATCAGCTGAAAGTAAAGGCAGAAGATGTTGAGAAAACCGCATTCAGAACGAGGTATGGTTATTTTGAATTTCTTGTCATGCCATTTGGAGTGACTAATGCTCCGTCAGCATTTATGGACTTAATGAACCGAATTTTTGAAACCTACCTAGACGAATTTGTTGTGGTTTTTATTGATGACATTTTGATATATTCTAAAGATAGATTTGAACATGAACATCATTTGAGAACTGTCTTGCAAATACTTCGGGAAATGAAATTATTTGCTAAACTAAAGAAATGTGAGTTTTGATTGGATGAAGTTGTTTTCTTAGGGCATGTGATCAACAAGGAAGGAATTTCAGTGGACCCACAGAAAATAGAGGCAATTGTGAATTGGCCTACACCGACTAATGTAACAGAAGTCCGCAGCTTCATGGGCTTAGCTGGGTACTACAGGAGATTTGTGAAGGATTTCTCAAAAATAGCTGTACCTCTTACCCAACTGACACGCAAGGGGCAATCATTTGAATGGAATGACGAAGGAGGATCTGCCTTTCACGAACTGAAAACGAGACTGACCACTGCACCAGTACTAACATTGCCCATAGATATGGAAAATTTTGTAATTTTCAGTGATGCGTCTTATAAAGGTTTGGGTTGTGTAGTAATGTAGAATGGAAAGGTTATTGCTTACGCCTCCCGACAGTTGAGACCACACGAGAAAAACTACCTAACACACGATTTGGAATTGGCCGCAGTAGTGTTTGCTTTGAAAATCTGGCGGCATTATTTGTATGGGGCAAAGTGTGAAGTCTACACGGATCACAAAAGTCTGAAATACTTCTTTACACAAAAAGAGTTGAACATGCGACAGAAGAGGTGGCTCGAATTGATAAAAGACTATGATCTTGAGATTCAGTATCACCCCGGGAAAGCTAATACAGTTGCTGATGCCTTGAGCAGAAAATCAACGGGGAGTATGGCTTATCTGCTTACTAAACAGAAAGAAATCTTGCAAGATTTTGAGAAGTCTGAAATTGAAGTGGTGTTATGTGAACAGGGTGGATTGATAACCGCTATTTCAGCTAAACCAACAATTATTGATGAGATTAAACAAAAACAAAAAGATGATGAATTCCTCAAGAAAGTGATTGATGAATTTGAGACAAGTCCGAAAGCAGAGTTCAGCATTGAAGGCGAAATATTGAGATTCCGAAACCGAATGTGTGTCCCAGATATTCCGTAACTAAAGAAGAGGGTTTTAGATAAAGCCCATAAATCAATGTTTGCTATGCATCCGGGTAACAATAAAATGTATCGGGATTTGAAACAAAGCTATTGGTGGCCTAAAATGAAGAAAGAAATTGCAGAATATATGTCCAAGTGTCTTCAATGTCAGCAAGTTAAAGCTGAACATCAGAAACCAAGCGGTCTACTTCAACCTCTCCCTATTCCTGAATGGAAGTGGGAGCATGTGACTATGGATTTCGTTGTTGGCCTACTTCGGACTTCTCGAGGTATGGATTCTATTTGGGTTGTAGTTGATAGACTGACTAAGTCTGCACATTTTCTACCAGTTAAAACTACATTTAATGCTTATAGACTAGCTGCCATATATGTTGATGAGATTGTCCGTTTACACGGAGTTCCAGTATCTATTGTGTCGGATAGAGATCTGAAATTTGTATCTAGATTGTGGAAGAGTTTGTAGGAAGCTATGTGAACATATCTAAGGTTCAATACTACATTTCACCCACAGACAGATGGGCAATCAGAGCGAACAATACAGACTTTGGAAGATATGCTTCGAATGTGTACTTTGGATTTTCAGGGGAGTTGGGAAGACTATCTGTCACTTGTAGAATTTGCATACAATAACAGCTTCCACCCCAGCATCGGTATGGCACCATACGAGGCTTTGTATGGCAGAAGGTGTAGATCACCGATTTGTTGGATAGAAGTTGGGGATAGAGCTTTACTTGGGCCTGAAATTGTACAAGATACTTCTGAGAAGATCAAAACTATTCGGCAAAGGCTCAAAACAGCACAAGACCGACAAAAGAATTATGCAAATGTTCGAAGAAGACCTCTTGAGTATGAGGTCGATGACCATGTGTTTATTCGTGTGTCCCCAATGAAAGGCCAAGTCAGGTTTGGAAAGAAGGGTAAGCTGTCGCCCCGTTACATTGGGCCGTTTCAGATTCTGGAAAGGCTTGGCCCAGTTGCTTATAGAGTTGCTTTGCCACCGGGATTTGAACAAATCCATAATGTGTTTCATGTGTCAATGTTGAGGGGTTACCTCCGAGACCCGTTTCATGTGATTGATTATCACCGGGTAGCTATTGATAAAAATATGGAATACACCAAATGGCCAGAACGAATCGTTGACCGGCAAGTGAAACAATTGAGAAGCAAGTCCATCCCAATGGTGAAATTGGAATGGAAAGAACACTATGAGACGGATGCCACATAGGAAAAAGATGATGAAATGCAACTACACTATCCACATTTGTTTCCCGACGAAGGTAAATTAAGTTTGGAGGACCAAACTTCCTAAAGAGAGGAAGACTGTGATAACCCTGTTTCTTATTATGCTAATTGGCCCTTAATATGAATATGATTTTGTATGCCATTATGTGAAAATATGTGATTTTGAATTTCTATCTGTACACCGTAGGAATATCTGTTTGATTATCTGCTTTAGAAATTAAATTGAAAGCCTTATTGGCCACGAAACCCAAAATCAATTAAGCCATTATGATTAGCATAATTTTTAGAGCCTACGGTGAAATTTAATTGGAAATTGATTTGGATCAGATTAAATTGATTTAATTAATCAATTAAGTGCTCAAATATCTAATATTAAATTAATGTGACTTAGTGGGGTTATATAAGGGAGAGAGAGAGAGGGTTGGCTAGAGAGGGAACAAGAGGGAAAATTATGTGTTTGGCTCAAGTTTGAGAAATTGGAAGGTTGAACTCAAGAATTAAGCATACATTGGGGAGATTGAGCTTCTAGGTGAGTAATTAACCCTTTGATTCATGAATTGAGTTGTAATTTTGTGGATTGAAGATTAATTAGTGAGTTAGACTATGAATTGAGTTGATCATGTTGAATTGAAGGTCAATGTATGCATGCATGTATATAATTGCTTTGAATTCGCATGTTGAGCTTGAAATACATGATCCATGTAGAATTTTGGTTAAAGCTCATGTTTGGAATCACCATTTGCACCCTGTAAGTTGAGAATAAGAGTAAGATGTTACATGCATGTACAATTCATAGGGGTGTAAGTGTTGAATGCATGAATTTGCCATGTTGGAAATGAGTTTGTGTAAAATGGGACATGCATGTGATTAATTTGTGAAATTGAGCTTCAAAATGATGTAATTTGGTATTTATACCATGTTAGTTATATATATGCGAAGATTGAGCAAAAAGCATATAGTTAGAGCCTTTGAATATCAAGTTGAAGCTCAAGAACATGTTCTGGATTTCCCAGAAAATTTGATGTCCGCTCGAGCGGGAGAACCTCCGCTCAAGCTTGAAATTCGTGCTCCCTGTATATTTTTGTAGACAAGCTGTCCGCTCGAGCGAGGAAGTTCACGCTCGAGCAAGGAGCTATGTGGTCAGACCTTCAACTCGAGCGCCCGACTTCACGCTCGAGCATAAATTTGATGTAACCAGCACTTTTGTAGACCTCATAGGTCCGCTCAAGCGGGGACCCTGTTTCTGAAAATTTTAAAAAGGCATTCTGTGTTTCGTTTTCTGTTCTCTTTCACTTCTAAGTACTCTTAGGCATACATTGAGCATTGTAATTGAGTTAAAGAGATAAAAATGAAACCTAAAGAGGAATATGTGAATTAAGGAATGGATTGAACCATTTGTGACCCATATGTGTTATGTGATGTGTAGGGTCAAGCTCCAGGGCGAATCAACCAACCGATCACTGTGAGTAATATCTTGACAAAGATATCTGAAATATGTTGTTGTCCAATTGTTTACTTCTATGTAAGTTCATAAGTTTGTTAATTTGGTTGGTGGACAATGTTTGCTATGCCAAATGAATGGGCCAAAGGCCAGTTTGACTTGAAAGTATGAATGGGCCAAAGGCCAGTTTGACAAAAAAGTATGACTGGGCCAAAGGCTAGTTTGACATGAATGAATGGGCCGAAGGCCAGTCTAACATAAATGAATGAATGGGCCAGAGGCCAGTTTGACATGAATAAAAGACGATTGGGCCAAAGGCCAGTTTGACATGAATGGATTGGGCCCGAGGCCGTCCGATGTGTTTGGAACCGTAGTCACTTGATCTATATCTATTTATATATCAGATAGAAATATGAATTGGGCCTAAGGCCGTCCGATGTATATTGTTCCAATGTATCTCCTTTATTGATATTATTCACTGGGCTTTCGCTTACACTCATTCATGTGTTTGTAGGTGAGCCAAGGGAGGTCCTAACCCAGCCTCAGTGAAGTTTGTGTGGAACAACCAGAGTTTTGAAGAGTCAGCCCTTGCGTCTCACGTACGAGACACGTCTTCGCTTTTTTGTTCTTACGTTATTTTATCATGTTGGCGAAGACTTTGGTTTACGTTTGTACATAGTTTTGATTGGCTGGCCTCGATGTGAATGATCCTGTCTGTACAGAACTTTATGTTGCTATACTTTCTGTTGTGAGTTATTAACATGTGTATGAATAAAATGTTCTGATGTGCATATAAGCACGACTCTATGGACAAAGTTTCAAATTTTGCTTCCGTTTGGCCCCTCCACTCTAACGAGTTATGTCCGGTTTGGTTTGAGGCCGTAGATAATCTCATGATTACTAACCGGTTATGTCCTTAACCCTTGGGGGCGGGTTCGGGTCATGACACATCCCTGAGCATCGGTGCTCCAATCCAGAATAAAAGAGTATACTTCAACATACTGGGATGGTGGTACATCACCAATTCCTGAAATGTTAGATAGGGATGTGCACTATGCCCGGTAGAGATACATTTAACAAAACATCTAATCATTTGAACATCCGAGTGGTATCATCATAACTCAAATAAAATTTTAAAGTTCATGTCCACAAATTACACAGTTAAAAAAAAAATTAAAATTTTCATTCCATAGCAATAGAAAACCTTTCTCAATGCAAGAGGTAAATATGCCATGAATCCCTCGAAGGAGCCCCGTACTACATATGTATATAGGTTTATAACCAAAATTATTCCCCACATTTGCCGACTAATGATACGGGAAGTGGTGGGTACCCAAAACCATCTGTTTTTCCACTTTTGCCGATTATTATACGGCAGGACTAGTGCACACTCAAAAATATTTTCCCACATTCGTCCGACGATAAGCTCAAGACAGAGCAATTAGGTACCTTAACTCCCCGTGCAAGTACTAACACGACACATTGTTCCCAAAAACCGACTCTACTTGGACTCATACTTTATTTACCTTTTTTTACCACATTCCAAGTAATCAAGTGTTCAATAAACATGAGATGAATAGTGAAAATAGAATACATGGGTTCTCAATTTCCAAGTCCACAATCTCAACTCAAAACACATCAATAATGCATTCCAAATTCTAATTATCCACACAATCCAAGATTTGAAATTCAATTCCATTCAAGCATCATTTTTCCCCAAATCAAAATTAGGGTTTTAACAAATTTGGGGTTTTTACCCCCTCTTCATATATGTGAGAGTTCTCAACACCAACACTCCTAATTCAAAAGGATTTATTTGAAAATTTTAATAAATGTTAGTTAAAATCCTTTTGTGTTAAACATAAAACTTGATTTTGGCTCAATCATCAGATAAAGTATTATAATCACAACAATACCACATAATCATCCTCAAAATAAAGAGATACTAAGTTAAAAGTAAGAGCAAGAAGATTAAACTATTTGGACAAATCCTTCGTAGAATCTAATTCCAATCGGTAGAAAGGAAGATCCTTAGGTAGTCTCCACCTCTAGCAAATGATTTTGGCTTGAAACATAGTGAAATGAAAGATATGTAGAGAGGGACTTAGACAGAGAGGAAGGAAGAGAGAAAAGAAACGTAAAATGAATGATCTAAAAAGTGTCTTTTTAAAATGCTGAATTTGCGCAGACCGCTAGAGCGGTCTTTTCGTCGCTCGAGCGGTGAACGATACCTCTCAATATCTCTATTTGCAAAATGAGATACTAGGAGCTCGTGGTCTTCGCTCGAGCGACCACTTATTCGCTCGAGCAGTTCCTAGGCTTGCAAAACAAACTATTGTGAGCACTTGATCTCTGCTCGAGCAGTCTTTTCACCGCTCGAGCGGTCACCTGAAACAAACTGTTATAATCTCCCCCTTTTAGGGATTTCGCCCCTAAAATAACATAAATCCACAACACAGCATCAATAAAATGATAACAATGGACGAATCATCAGTTTTCAACGATTCCTAACTAAACAACAAACCATTTCTAGAAGCAAAAGAAGAAAGAAAGAATAAGAAAAATATGGTTTAAACTTGGTTTGCCTCATATCAAAAAAAAAAAAAAAAAAACAATACGAGTGAATACATCACATATTTTGGAATAAATTTGGATATTTCTCGTGGACCTCAATTTTACACTCCAAGTTGCTTCCTCAACACCATGATGACACCACAACACCTTGACTAATGGAATGGTCTTACCCTCAATACCTGCTCCCGGGTGTCTAGGACTTAAATAGGTCTTTTCTCGTATGACACATCTTCCTTAACTTCAATATCCGTCCAATCTAAGATGTGAAAAGGATTGAGTTTATACTTACAGAGCATTCACACGTGAAACATATTGTGCACTCCTGAGAGTTATGGTGGTAAGGAAAGATGATACGTAACTTCTCCGACCTGCTCTATGATGCCAAAAGGGCTAATAAATCAGGGAGATAATTTTCTACTTCTACCAAACCTCATCAACCTCCTTTTAGGCAAAATCTCCAGAAACACGTGGTCTCCTACTTCAAAGAACAATGGCATTCATCTTCCAATCGGCATAGCTTTTCTGATGGCTTTGACTTGTGACTAATCTCTTCCGAATTAGAGCTACTTTCTCGATGGTCTTACGGGCCAACTTGGCCCAAGCATAGATAAATCTCCTATTTCAACCCAACAAATAGGTGATCTACAAGGACATCCATAAAGAGCCTCAAAAGGCGCCATCTCAGTGCTAGCTTGGTGACTATTGTTGTAAGTAAGCTCAACTAATGGCAAGTGTTTCTCCCAAGATCCTTTGAAGTCTAACACGCACGCTCTTAACATGTCTTCTAGAATTTTTATGGTGCACTCGGATTATCCATCAGTTTGAGGGTGGTAAGCAATACTAAAATTCAGTTGGGTACCCAAGGCACTCTGAAGACTCTGCCACAACCTGGTGGTAAAAAGAAGATCTCTATTAGACACTATGCTCACCAGAACCTCATGGAGTCAAATAATTTCAAGGATGTAAAGTTCAGCTAAAAATTCAATAAAATCTCCCACACTCATGGCAAGAAAATGGGCTGATTTGGTTGGTCGATCTACAATTATCCATATTGCATCATTACCCTTTTGCATTACCCATATTGCATCATTACCCATTTGCATTCTTGGAAGACCCATAACAAAGTCCATGTTAACATGTTCCCACTTCCACTCGGCAATTGGTAGGGTTGTAATAATCCCGCGGGTTTTTGATGTTCGGCTTTGATTTGTTGACAGGTTAGACACTTAGACACAAACGATGCCACATCATTCTTCATACCCCTCCACTAAAACTGACAGCTAAGGTCACTGTACATCTTGGTTCCTTCGGAATGCACCGCAAGGTGAAAGTGGTGGAATTCCCAAAGAACTTTATCTCTAATAAATTCGGGCACAAATAATTGGTCAAAATAACGAACACTCGTATCAGCATAAACATTCAAACCCTTCTCTTCTTTTTCCTTGGAGATTCTCTCCCGAATAGTCTTTACTTCCGGAAACCTTATTGTGCATCCACTACTCGTGTTACAAAGGTAAATTGTGCAACAACAATGAACAAAGTGGCCTGCTCAAAGGACTCGTGAAATCGTAAGTCAAATTTGTTAATATCCCCCATCATCTTTCATTCCCTCACTGCTAAACTAGCTATGGCACTTATAAATTTTCTACTCAAAACATCAGCCACAACGTTGCCCTTTCCGGGATGATAGTGTAATTTAAAGTCGTAATCCTCCATAAATTCCATCCATCTCCGCTAACGCAAGTTCAAATCTTTTTGAGAAAATAAGTACTCAAGACTCTTATGGTTGGAGAATACTTCAAATTTTTCTCCATATAAATAATGCCTCCATAATTTCAAGGCAAATATGACAGCGGCAAGCTTTAGGTCATGGGTTGGGTAATTTCTCTCATGATTTTTTAATTGCTGTGAACCATATATTGCCACCCTGCCCTCCTACATTAACACACACCCCAACCCTTCCCTTGAAGCATCATAATACACCGCATACCCCAAGCCACGTTCCAGTATAATGAGAATAAGAGTGGTGGTCAACCTAAGCTTTGGTTCCTAGAAGGACTTCTCACAAGCTTCGCTCCATACAAATTTCACTCCCTTACGAGTCAATCTAGTCAAAGGTGATGCTATAGAAGAGAAATTCCTTACAAAGTGGCGGTGGTAGCCAACTAAACCCAGGAAACTACGGATTTCAAAGGCATTTTTAGGTTGGTCCCAATTCTGATTTTTGAATAATCCACTATAACCCCATCCCTGAATACTACATGGCCCAAAAACTTCAATTCTGATAACCAAAACTCACACTTTTCAAACTTCGCATACAAACGATGTTTCCTAAGGAGTTGTAGGACAAGGCGAAGGTGCCCCTCATGCTCCTCCTCGGACGGCAAGTAAATAAGAATGTCGTCTACAAAAAAACTATAAATTTATCAAGAAATTCTCAAAAGATTTAGTTCATCAAGTCCATGAATGTAGCAAGTGCATTGGTCAAACTAAATGGCATAACTAGGAACTCATAATGACCGTATCTCGTATGAAAGGTTGTCTTAGGTATATCCTCATCCCTGACTCGTAATTGATGATAACCTTATCCCAAATCTATTTTTGAAAAACAACACGAACCCTTGAGTTAATCAAAAAGGTCATATATTCTAGGAAATGGATACTTATTCTTAATCGTAACTCGATTCAGTTTGCAATAATCTATACATAATTTCAACAAACCGTCTTTCTTTTTAGTGAATAGGGTTGATGCTCCCTAAGGTGAAGTTCTAGAGCCTATGAAGCCCTTATCCAGTAACTTTTGTAATTGTTTTATCAGGACAACTAACTCAGCTGGAGCAAATCTATACAGGGACATGGAAATAGGTGTCGTTCCCGGCACTAAGTCTATGGAAAACTCAACCTCCCGGTGAAGCGGTAATTTAATGAGATCTTCAAGAAAGACCTCTGAATATTCAAAAACCACTCTAGAAAATGCATCTCAAACCCCACCACTTCCATTATCTAAGAAGGTTGTCAAAAGAGAGTTAAGTTCGCCTCAACCACGTGGGTTATATAATGGTGGCAACGATCCGTCAGTTTTATCCCCCATAAAAGAGAAGCAATCTCCACCCGATGTACACACAGTAACTCTCCTACGGTAGCAGTCGATGATGGCACGGTAAGAGGACAACCAATCCATGTCGATAATGATATCAAAACCGGACATTTCTAGCTAAAGGAAAGTCGACGACCGGCAACCTCAATTACACACCCGCGACATCCCCGATTCAAAATAGTCTTATCCCTAACGGGTGACTTTACCACAAGCGTTGACCTTAATGGCTCACTTTCTAACCCCAATAAGGATGCAAATGCAGATGCTATGAATGAGTGGGATGCCCCGGTATCGATCAACACACTGGCCTAAGTATTAAAAATAAGATAAGTACCTCTCACAACGGATGGTCCTGAAAACTGCTCTGATGCGGTGATGACATACACCCTTTCCTGGAACCTCTGCTCCCCTAGATCATCTCTTGGAACATAGGTCTGTTGTACCGATTATGCAGATGTAGCCCCATGTACTACCCTAGGTACTTGACTCGGCTAGGTCGGTTGATGAGATGGTCTTTGCCCATGTCTTGTCTTTAAAACCTCTTTACTGACAAGACCCCAACACACTGGTCGTCCCTGCTCTCTACGGACAAAATTTCTTCAAATGTCCTAGCTAACCATACTGGTAAGATAATGGAGCCTAACTTCTATTCTGAGACTAGCCCTGAAAACGAGTAGACTGAGACTGTGGCCCACTCTTCTGTCCACACTTCGAAGCTTTATGGCCCAACTAGCCACATCAGTAATATACACCACAGATTTGACCCATGTTCCTAGAATTTCCACCTATCACAAAACTAGAAGACTTAGTTTGCTGTGGTGGTGACTGAAATGATGATAATGAACCCTTAGACTTCTTAGAAGATCTCAAATCATCCCAGGATTCTGAGTAGCCCGTCATCTTCAACTTCTACCTTGCCTCTTCTGCCCCTACCATAATTTCTACATGTGCCGCGGCCTTTACTAATCGATCATAATCACGAATCATATATCCAACTACCTTTATCAAGGATTTTGGTTTTAATTGCTTCTCAAATTCTAAACATTGGTGCTCTTCCGTTGCCACAAGTTCTAGTGCACAGTGAGAAAGACAAGTAAATGTAGCTTCAAATTCGGCCATGAGGGTGTCGAGCTGCAATAGTTCTTTAAACTGCTTCCTCAACCATTCCCTAGTAGTGGGAGAGAGGAACTTTTCCTGGAAGACGCATGTAAATGCCTCTCAGTGTGCTCAACACGGTTCTTGGCATATTTCCACCATTGCCCCGTTTCTCCCTTCAGTTGGTAGGTTGCTAAAGTTACCTATAACTCATCCTCACGAATGTCTAAAATCTCAAAATATTTAACAATTTTCTCTAACCACTCATCCGCTTTCATAGGGTCAGGCTTGCCACTGAACTCACCAGGGTTTGAATGAAAGAATTCCTTTTTCAGGAAGGAAGTTCTAGTCTCCCCTTCGACGATCCTAGTTGCTTGTTTGACTCTCAATATGTCTATGGACTCTTTAAGAACCCCTACCATCTCTCGAGCCAAAGCCCCTATTGCGTCTTGGGCTAGTGGAGCGGTCATATTGTTCTAACCCACTCATTTTTCTTATGGATAGATCTCCAGTTGAGATGGAATATTCCTACTATCCCGGCGAGGTCTACCACGGCCTCTACCATATCCTAACATCCTATAAGAATCATAAAGAAGATTAAATTCGTGACTTGCCTTTCTACACTTGGCCCCACTTGTCCCACATGCACTAGTATGAGAACATACATGTATTCAATTCACATTTGGCAATCCATATAAGCACCTTGTCACATAGAGCACATACGAACCACCCTTCTAAGATATCAATATGTCCCACAGTGCTCAAAGACTTCCAAGTGGAAAAGGGTTGATCAGGTGCCTTTCCAAAAGGACTTCAATGAGTGCAATGGATCCTAGTTGTATCCTAAAAGTTTGATCCCATACCCATATCATCACGTAAACACATATAACATACAAGGTAACCTAACGTCTCTTCCTACCATAATAAACCCATGGTGGCATGGCCACATCCCATGAGCTTAAGGTATTCAAACATGTTTAGCTCTAATACCAATTTGTAACGCCCCCCAAAAGACATAGTATAAATACATCCATCAAGCATAGTTAACTCCAAAAGGCTCTTTTCCTCATTGAACTAAGATTTTTCCTTTACAGTTCCATGTTCAACATAATCATTACACTTCCATATATATATATATATATATCATAGTTCAATCAGCTAGAGGACAAAGTAAATTTCCTTCAAGGCTTACAACAATTCAAGGCAGTGCCTTGTTACAACAAAAATGGACTCACGGTCCTAATAAATAAGCTTGGAGCTTCCATGTTTACATATCTAGAACAAAAGAGTATGCTTCAACTTACTGGGATGGTGGTACATCACCAATTCCTGAAATGTTAGATAGGGATGAGCACTATGCCCAGTAGAGATACATTTAACAAAATATCTAATTATTTGAACATCTGAGTGGTATCATCATAACTCAAATAAAATTTTAAAGTTCATGTCCACAAATTACACGGTTAAAAAATAATAATAATTACAATTGTCATTCCATAGCAATAGAAAACCTTTCTCAATACAGGAAGTAAATATGCCATGAATCCCTCGTAGAAGCCCCATATTACATATGTATATAGGTTTATAAACAAAACTATTCCCCATATTTGCCGACTATTGATACGATAGGTGGTGGGTACCCAAAACCATCCATTTTTCTACTTTTACCGACTATTATATGGTAGGACCAGTGGACACCCAAAAACATTTTCCCACAATTGTCTGGCAATAAACTCAAGACAGGGCAATTGGGCACCTTAACTCCCCGCGCGGGTATCAACACGACACATTGTTCCCAAAACTCTCTACCCGGACTCATGCTCTATTTACCTCCCATTTTTTTACCACATTCCAAGTAATCAAGTGTTTAATAAAACATAAGATGAATAATGAAAATAGAATACATGGGTTCTCAATTTCCAAGTCCACAATCTCAACTCAAAACACATCAATAATGTATTCTAAACTCTAATCATCCACACAATCCAAGATTTGAAATTCAATTCCATTTAAGCATCATTTTCCCCCAAATCAAAATTAGGGTTTTAACAAATTTGGTATTTTTACCCCCTCTTCATATATGTGATAGTTCTCAACACCAATACTCCTAATTCAAAAGGATTTATTTGAAAATTTTAATATATATTGGTTAAAATCCCTTTTGTGTTAAACATAAAATTTTGGCTCAATCATCAAATAAAGTATTATAATCACAACAATACTACATAATCTTCCTCAAAATAAAGAGATACTAAAAATAACCCTACCTCAATGACGAGCAAGAAGAAGACTATTTGGAAAAATCTTTCATAGAATCCAATTCCCATCGGTAGAAAGGAAGATCCTTAGGTAGTCTCCACCTCTAGCAAGTGATTTTGGCTTGGAACTTAGTGAAATGAGAGATATGTGGAGAGGGAAAACTAGGGTGTCTTAGAGAAAGAGAAAGGAAGAGAGAAAAGAAAAGTAAAACGAATGATCTAAAAAGTGTCTTTTTAAAATGCTAAATTTATGCAGACTGCTTGAGCAATCTTTTCATCACTCGAGCAGTGAACGATACCTCTTAGTATCTTTGTCTTTGCTCGAGCGACCACTTGTTCGCTCGAGTTCTCCCTAGGCTTGCAAAACAAACTATTGGGAGCACATGATCTCCGCTTATGTAGTCTTTTCGCTCGAACAGCCACTTGAAACAAACTGTCACTGGTACTTGGAATTTGGGTGTTCCATTGGTGGATTCAGAGATTGTCGGTGGGTTTTGTTTGAAGGCGGTGGGTCTTTTTCAATGGATGGTGGTTGGTGGATGAAGGGTTCGATATATAGTGGGTGCTCACAGTGATGTTCACAAAGGCGATTGGGTACGACAACAGCAATGTGGAAGCACGGCGAAGGTAGAGATCGGCATGGGAGTGTTTTAGGAAAGGAGTTGGAGTTGCTTCAATGGCGAAGTTCGGTGTTCTATGGGCAGATTTACGTTGTGTTTAGTTAGGAAATTTGGGAATGGATTTGCAAAGGAAAAAATAAATGGTAAATTACACTAACCTCCCCTGAGGTTTACCTTAATTATTGGGACCTCCCCTATTGTTTCAAAAATAACACTTACCTCTCCTGCTTTTGAAAATAATATACAGATTCCCCCTTCCCGTTAAAGGGACATGAACGGCTTTAACTTGACAATCGAATTGACCATAATGCCCTTGAACCACATTGTGAAAAGATAATCCTTCTCTATCATCATCTTATCCATCTTCACAAACCCTTTTCCTAACATCTTAATGGCAGAAACCATCTCTACAATTTCACTCGTAAAAAACCCATTTCCATTCACAAACCTAGAATCAAGATTAGGGTAGAAATTCCTACCATCTCGGCAATTTCACCTGTAAAAAATCCATTTCCATTCACAAACCTAGAATCAAGATTAATTGAGGTACCAAATCCAGTAGGAATTGAATATCTGTCATTGAATTTCTTTGCCCTAAATCCAGGAGGTACCAAATCTTGATCAATTGGGGCTTTTATGTAAAACCTACCATTTGAATCAAAATTAAATCCAAAATTCCCATGAATCTTCTCAAATTTCTTGCTTCTAATTAGGCCTTGAAAATCAGTATATAATTATCAACACCCAAAAATAAAATAAAATAAAATAAATTATAAAACTGAAAATCCACACCAAAATCATCTGAGATGTGAGAGAAAGAGATTGAGATTGAGATTGAGATTGAGATTGAGATTGAGGTTGTTCGACACAGATGCTTGAGAGCTATGTTCTCTCTCTCTCTCTCTTTCTCTCTCTCTCTCTCTTTGTGTGCAGCTAATGGCCATGGCCCTTCTGCTTTGAAACTCACCTCAAATCGCATCATAGAGGGCTGCGACGATCCACACAACCCTACCGTCGCTAGCAGCTCAGTTGTCGCATCCCACGTGTTTCGCCTTTGCGTCGCTACCTTTGGGGACGTCTCCGGTGGGGATGTCGAAGGTGGCGGAGTTTATGATCTCGAAGGTGAACGATCTAATGAACTGGGTACGCTCCATCTGGCCTATGACCTTTGACCTCGCTTGCTGCGCCATGGATCGTTTCGGCATCATCTTCAAGCCTAGCCCTAGGTAATCCGATTGTATGACCGACGCTGGGTTTTGATAGATGTGTGTTGATATATATATATATATATATGGGTAAATTACACTTACCTCCCCTAAAGGGTAATATTGGAATTTGTAAAATAATTGTGGATGACATCAACAGAATTTATTGGAATTTGGACGAATGGATGACAGAATGGGGTCTTTGTATATTAGTTTTAAAAGTAAGAGAGGTATGTTTTATTTTTGAAACTGTAACACCCTATCCCACATCGGAAGTTTGCCTGGGTGATCTTGGGTATATAAAGCACCACTACCTTGCTACTAAATAACTTGGACTTAAGCTTTTGGGTATTGTTAGTCGACCCACAAATTACTTGGGCCAGCAAGTAGTGGGGCGTTGCAAATGGTATCAGAGCCGACCCATGCACACAACCCTGTGGGCCACTTATTCTAGGCTGGCCACGAGTTTGTCATGGTATTCTGATTGATTATAGACCATCACGAGGACGCAAGGATTTATAAGTGGAGGAGTTTGTAACACCCTATCCCACATTAGAAGTTTGCATGGGTGATCTTGAACATATAAAGCACCACTACCTTACTACTAAATAACTTGGACTTCAACTTTTGGGTATTGTTGGTTGACTCACAAATTACTTAGGCCAGCAAGTAGTGAGGTGTTACAGAAACAATAGGGGAGGTACCTATAATTAAGGCAAACCGCAGGGGAGGTTAGTGTAATTTACCCAAAAAGAAAAGGTAGGTGAAATATGAACAAAATATACTAATATTTCATCTAATTTCACACACCTTTTTCCTTTCCCTTTTCAAATCCATTCTCAAATTTTCCAACCAAACACAACGTTAGAGATATTATTCAGAGACTTTCGGTGGGTTTTTTTTTTTTTTTTTTGTAGGCGGTGGGTCTCTTTCATTAGATCGTGGTTAGTGGAGGAGGGTCTTGATATAGTGGGTGCTCGTGGTGGTGGTTGGGTGCGACGATGGCGATGTGGAGGAGGTGTGTTTAGAGGTAGAGCTCGACATGGTTTTTTTGGTTTCTTGGTGATATAGAACAACATTTTGGGCATTGTGTTTGGGGGACAAAATGTTGCTATCACAACTTTCTTGGGCAGTGTGTTTGACGTGGGAGAGAATAGTATGGGTTTCAATTTTTTTTGTGTTTTGTAGCTATTGTATTTTTTTTTTTTTTTCTTATTCTATTAAAATTTAAAATATTTGTGAGGTCGAGAGTTGGTTGCATGAATGCGAGCAGTAGTAGAAGAAGAGTTTTCACTCTTTGAATCTTTCTCAGTGCATTATATTTCCTTCTACCTTTAATTTTATATTTTTAATGAAATTTGTACTTTGCCGATTAAAAAAAATATATCAATTTTGATCACTTTAATCTTAATAAAAGAGAGGTCAGTGTAGTTATTCTAAAGTTGTAGGGTAACTATATTTTTCTCAAACGTTGAGAGGTGAGTGATATACCCATAAATTAAAGTCATTAGCTTAAAAATTGTGTAGCATCACAAAATTTTTGGTGAAATTTTGCGAGTTCAAATTTTATGAAGAGAAGTTTGTGTTGCTCCATTCTCTTACTAACAATTAACAACAACCAAACCCCTCCTAACAACTAACAACTATAATAGTTATAAATAATATTAAAAAAAAACTATTTATACATAATCATATTCTCATTCTATTGTCTTACATGCATATACAAAGCAATAAGACTCATATTAACAAATGCATTTAAAATCTACTCATTTGTATCGGAAGTGAAAAAATGAAATCAGAAATGAGATCATATATAGTAGTTTTGAAAAAGAAAAAATAATATTAGTATGATAGTGTATTTTTGAAAAAGAAAAAATATTAAAAATAATATTAGTATAATAGTGTTAGTGTATTTAACCTTTCTGATGGTTTGCTACGCTCCTTTCCGTTGCCAAGACCGTCAACGGCTTTCAGTCATATTTTACTAACGTCAAGTTTGGATTGTGGATTTGATTAAAAACTTAGAAATAAAACAGAAAAAAAAAAAATGAGGATTATCTTTGTAAAGTTTTATGCAAATTTATTATCCAAACACAACCTAAATAAGTACCACTGCTCTGGCCATTACTAGCTAGCTATAATGATAATTTCATCCCCTGCAGCCTTCTTGTGTCAATTGCTAATAAATAATTGGATTAATTATATCAAAATGCCTCAACTATGATCGAATATCATTTTACTCTTCTTATTCAAATCCATTATCCAAACACAACTTAAGGGAGTGTTGCGCTACTAAGGCCATCACTAGCTAACTACACTGATAATTTCATGGGAGATCATTGTACAGTGGGGCAAAAAAAAATTACACAAACACGAGAGGTATAACAGTGTTTGCATTGTACCCCATCACAAAATGAGTTGCACTCTTATCTTTATGATTTTTTTTTTTTTTTTTTTTCTGTCCCACAACATTGATTTCCCCTAATTTGATCGCCCGCCGCCTTCTTTTTTCAATTGCTACTAAATAATTACAAACTAATTTTAAATTAGATATTCGATTATGTTAACAAAAAAAATCTAATAACACATCAGCATAAACATACAACGAGCTCAATAATTACAACAACTGCATCGTCATTGATCTCACAAAGAGTCGAACTAAAGACCTCAACAGCTGACATTATAATATATACTACTAACCTTATGGGTTTCGGCCCCAGCAAGCAGCACCCTTCACTAGCCATGTCTCAAATTTCTTGTTCCTTATTTGGGATTTACTGTCTGTACCATTCTCCCTCAACTTCAATATATATCTTCCCCAAATATTTTTTATCCTTGATTGAGGAATTCCTAGAATCTTTTAGTTTATTCTTCCCCCAGTTCACAACTACACAGACTTTTACAATATTCATAATAAAAAGTGAAACATTTTTGTTTTTCTGTTTGTATAGCAGTACTCAAAGTTCGTGAAATTGAACAACATTAAAGCGAACGAACGGAGATTTTAAGGAGAGACTTAAATATCTTTCAAATCTCTTCCTTTTTGACGAGTAGAAACATGATATCAAGTCTTTTACTCTTCAAATGACTCCCCTGGTGAGTAATTTATGATAATATCAGTCTCTTCAAATGTCACTTTCTTTTTCAACTTCCCACTTCGGCACCCACTCATAGAAGAAGAATTTTTGACTGTTGATTCTTCATCGTCTTCGTCGTCTTGTTCATCAATCATGCCTAGTTTCCCGGCAGACAAACCACCGTCGTTGGGCGTAAAAAATTCTACGGGGAGTTCAGGAGAAGATATGATAAACTTTTTGACAGTGATTCGTTGGGAACTCATCTTGCCCGGTGAATTCACTAGACACTCTCTAAGAGTCAAACTACTACTTTCTACTACCGTTTTCATGTTCTTCTTTTCCTTCTCTTTCTCCTTATGATGATAAGAATATGGTGATGGTTCAATGAAGCCTACATTTGACGATACTGGAATCGAACTTACATGCTTATGAACCACAGAGGAGCTTAAATTTTTGGGCTGTGGCTTTGGCCTACTTGGTTGCCCAGCACAGCAAAGATTACCCATTTGATTTGATCATTCCACTGAAAAAAAAACATTGATGAACATATCAGAGAGAAAAAGCAACAACTAGAGTGGGAGAGTCAAAGTCGAGAAGAGGAAGAGGTATCGCTTCTTTCTCTCATTTATATAGAAAACAAGATGATAAATGGATTTTAACATGTATTGTTTGGGTGATTATAAAGAGGCCGGTCGACGTCGAATCCTAAGAAAAAGAAGAAAAAAAATGCATGTGCTGCATTGATAACTTAGTTGTCATCAAATCATATGTAAATCAGAAGATAAACTTGGTTTATGATTGCATTATTTATAATAACCATGATTTTTGTTTATTTGATAATGCTGATAAAAGACAAAGCAATCTTGGCTTAGCCCAACATGTTACTAATTAAGCCAAGGATATGGTAAGTTTAAGACCCAAAATTAGACAAAATTTGGGTGATAAAATCAAAGGGTACAATGTTAGTTGGACTTAAAAGAAATTGTTGGAAAAATAGTTTTATGATGACTTTAATATGAAATTAAAGTAGGTTTCAACCACCGGTTGAAGTAAGATCAAATGAGTTTAAATTCTTTGTAAAAATATTTTTACACCGCAAAAAGAATAACCAAAGAAATTGTCTCACAAAGTTAATTTCATGAATGAAATATTAGGAATTGTGTACAACTACTTATCCCATAATGATTGTAGAAAAAAGTATTGATGGGTATTTAAACCTCAAGATTTTGATAAAGGCATGAGCCCTTTGGGCCATTCAAATTTTTCAAATGAAATGAGTTATGGATGCTTTAAGGATAGGCTTAAGCCAAAATTATGATCCAAGTTGGTCATGCAAAAATTGCCACACCTGCGCGCGTGCTAATCACTCGGACCTGATCCGAGATTGGTGGCCCATTAACCTAATCTTTTTTTGGGCCAAGTCTATTAGGTGGCTGTAGATATACACGTGTATATAAAGTGTATAACTTATACACTAATTGTCCCATCAATTTTGTTGCATTAGTTAGGCAGTTTTGATTGCATTTGTTGGCAGCCTTCACGGCTGGAAGGCTCCCCCACTCTCTTCTTTTTGTGTATAAATAGAAATCAACTTCTTTGGTTTTCAACACAGAAAATTCTTTGATACTATATTATAGTCAATTTGCTCTTATAATATTCTTCTAGTGTGAGAGAGTGCAACTATTGTCGATTCGCCCGGAACTAAACAGAAGATGCTTCTACATTAGCGGATCAAAACCGTCATATGTTGGGAGACAAACACCGACATATCTCCAGCACTCACGGTGAGACGACGAATCTGTTTTAAAGAAACTGTGATATCACATAAGTTTCGGTTTGCTTTCTTTTTCTTATGTTTGTTATATGTATTTATGTTCATTAAGTTATATGATATAGTCTCATGATTTCTTATTCTGTAAATCAATTTAAATTATCAAATATTAATCTGTTTATTTTTTTATTTAATTACACAATTTATACAACAAAAATATGCAAAGAGTAGGGTAGGACAATAGTAATGTGGTAAAACCGTGTACGTTTGAAGGTCCTCTCTTGTTTGGTAGCGGGGATCAATACTGCATATTCCTTAGAAGCTCTTCAATTTTGGTTCAGAATTTGTGTCATTGTACTTGGTTGTTACGAGGATGAAATTGTCTAACCTCAAAAAAATACTCTTCTTATTTCAAAAATTTATTTGATACTATTGAAGCAAATTTATATAGTACTTTAACTTGACTTTTATTAATTCAATTTTTGTGAAGCCCAATATTTTTTTTTTCAGAATTTTAAAAAACAAACTTAAAAAGTGTCAAGTGATATATAGTATCCAAATAATCACTCCCCCTATTTCTCTTTAGCTCTCGGAAAAGGCACATGATCCTCTTTGTCTAAATTTTTGTGCCTTAACTAACTACGCCAACTCGTAACTTTGTGCCACGGTGATGGGTGCTGTCCAACTCTCATAGTGGAAGTTGCCAGAGGTTTGAACAAGATATAAAGCTTTTCAGGACAAAACATCTTCGTATCTAAATGTAAAAATTTTGTTATAAAAAATATTTAAGTGTTGTTTGGTAACACTTACGTTTTTAGTTTTTTATTTATATTTATAAAAATTTTAAAAACTCAAATAAAAATTTATTTGGTAAAATTTTTGATTTGTAAATCAGTGATTTCAGTTTATAAATTTGGCCAAAAAATAGAAACACAAAAAATGTGTTTTCATTTTGAGTTTTGAGTTTTTTTTTTTTTTTTCCACCCAACGCTAGCCACCACTCGCTACCATTTTTCACCACCGTCTTCCGCCACCCCCCACCACCACCTGCCACCACCACCAACCACCCGCCACCACCACTCACAGACCACCCACCACCCACCACCTACTCGCTACCACTGTCCACCCCTCGCCGCCACCGCCGCCACCACCACCACCACCACCACCATCCACTACCCACCACATCCACCGCTACTACCATCCACCGCCACCGCCACCACCACCGCCACCACCACTTACCACCCACCGCCACCACCGCATTACCATTAAATGCACTACCCACCGCTACCACCACCCACCACCCACAACCACCATCATCACCTACCCGCCACTTACCTGCCGCCACCACTACCCCCACCATCCACTCGCTACCACCTACCACCCGCTACCGTCACCCACCCACCCATCACCACCACCACCTACCTGCCACCACCCACCACCACCCGCCATCCGCCACCACCGCCATCCACCACCCACCTACCACCACCACCCGCCACCACCACCACCACCACCACCGCCATCCGCCACCCCACCACCACCCACCACCACCACCACCACCGCCATCCACCACCCACCACCACCACCGCCGCCACCACCCACCACCACCCACCGCCACCATCACCACCCACCACCACCGCCACCACCACCACCACCCACCACCCGCCACCACCCACCCACCACCCACCACCACCATCACCACCACCACCACCACCACCACCACTGCACTTGCCATTTCTCACTCTTTTTTATATTTTTAATTTTTTTTAAACATTTTGTCAATTACCAAACGCGTTTGTAGTTTATATTTTTCTAAAAATAAATAAAAACCAGTTTATAAAATTTTTATAAATATAAACTGAAAACGTAAACGTTACCAAATACATATTTAGAAACCAATTTCAATTATGATTCATCACTAACAGCTCATCTCGAAAAGTCACAAAAAAAGGGAACATTTAGCAACAAAATTTTAAAAATATTAATAATAGATGCAAGTGTAGGGAATCAATTTGGTGCGAAAAAGTTTATTTTTTTAGACAAAAATTTTTTATCCCAAAAAAATAATAATTCATTACTAAATATTCAGTTTTGTCGCTAAAAATCACTACAACAAAAAACAGTTTTGGCGACACTTTTTAGCAACCAAACAAAAATTTGGTTGCCAAAGATACATAATTGGCGACAGAATATTTGTGGTCACTAAAAAATAAACTTTTGGCGACGAATTTATAATTTTGGTCGCTATTGATTTTGGCGCCAAGTGAATTTCTTGCGCGGGAGCGCGAAAAACTCTTTAGCGACCAAATTAATTTATAGCGACGAAACATTTAGTCGCTAATTGTATTTATTTGGCGACAGACATTCCTTGGTCGCTAAAAATCTGAATAATATTTTTGGCAACCAAATTAATTTGGTTGCCAATAAATTATTTGTCTTTACAAATTTTTTATTGCCAACAATTGTTGACAAGTGAATAAACAATTTGGTAATGACAAATAATTTATAGAAATAATTTGTATTTTTTAAAGACAAATAATACAATTATTAAAGACAAATAATTTCTATAAAGACAATTATTTCTATAAACAAAGTTTGCCAAAAATATAGAAATAATTTGTTACAAATATTTGTCGATAAAAATAATTTATAGAAATAATTGTATAGAAATTTGTAGCAAATTAATAATTTCTATACAAATATTAATTGTTACAATACAAATATTAATTATTTCTATAAAGACAAATATTAATATGTTTTCTATACAAATATTAATTGTTACAATAATTTCTATACAATTATTTCTATATTTCTATACAAATATTAATTTATTAATTTGGACCAATCGATTAATTTGTCTATAAAAATATAGAAATAATTTGTATAGAAATTTGTAAAAATATAGAAATAATTAATTTGACAGTTATTTCTATAAAGACAAATAATTTATAGAAATAATTTGTATTTTTTAAAGACAAATAACACAATTATTAAAGACAAATAATTTCTATAAAGACAATTATTTCTATAAACAAAGTTTTTTATTTTTTACCAAATTATTAAAGACAAATAATTTAAAGATAAATTAATTTGTATTTTTTTTTACCAAATTTTTTATTGCCAAAAATTGTTGACAAGTGAATAAACCAAGACCAAGACCTAACTTCTTCTCATTTTCTCATCCATCTGAAACGGCACACAGCACAGAACGGCACAGCACACATCAGGTATGTTGTTCTTCTCTTCTTCTTCTCTTCTTCTTCTCTCCCTCTTCCTCTCCTTCTCCTTCTCCTTCTCCCTCTCCTTCTCCCTCTTACTCTTTCGCAGCGCTGAATGCGAAGGGCACAACCGTGCTCAGCGGCAGCAGATCGCGACCCTCTTTCTGGGTCGCTGCTCTGTTCTTCTCTCTGTCTCTAATATTCTGAATGTAGTCCCTCTCCCTCTCCCTCTTGCTTTCTCGCGCCGCCGAATGCCAACTAGATAGCAAATAGGCGAAGCAGATCGGCAGCAGATCTGCAGCAGATCGTGGCCCTCTTTTTGGGTCACTGCTCTGTTCTATTTTCTATCTGTGATATTCTGAATGTAGTCCATTTCCCTCTTCCTAGGCTTTCAATTGGGTTATATGATAGAGAGTAAGAGAATGTACCCATTGAGCAACCATATTAGAAGATTTATTTTCCCAGAAAGTTCACTAACTAATCACTTGATTATTATTGACAAGCATGTACACATGCATGCATATTCACACATTTAATACATGTTTTGATTGTAAACTAATGGCAGCATATATCATAAAATGAGGCCAAAATGAATGAGTTGGTTGAATGTTTCTCAGTTTGAGAATATAGAGCATTGAAAGGGAAGATGTTTTTCCACTGTGATGGTATTTTAGTACTGTATATAGTGAGAGATATAGATACCCTTCTGGGAGTAAAAAGTGCTAAAAGTGTATGTTAATACTGTCAAATGAGTATGTTCAATTGGGTATGTAGATACCCTCACTTGATTTTTCCATTGTGATGGTTTTTCCACTGTGAATGTTTCTCAGTTTGGCAAATGATACTATTAGTCCTGTAATTTAAGTGAAACAACACTTTAATTTTCCTTAAAATTATAAAAATTAGAATAATATTTCATTTAAACTATAGAATTAATGATATAATTTTTCTATAATTTATTTTGAATTTCATTCTAATCTTTGTAACTTAACTCCATCTGCTCAAAGTGTACCATCTACAAATGCTCGACGTATCCAGGCTGTACCATCTACAAATGTAACTACTACTCAGGTTGTACCATCTACAAATGCAGCTACTACACAGGTTGCACCATCTACAAATGAAGGTACTACCCAGGCTGCACCATCTACACTTACTTTGCGTACCCGTTCTACACAGGGAAGGGGTCAGACTCGAGGGAAGAGCATAGCGCATCTCATAGCTAAAAATGGTGGCAAAAAACTTCCTGTTTGGGTCCCTGCAGATGCCAAGGTACCAGTAGGGCCTTATGCCACTCCATTTGCAAATGAAGTTGGGTTACAAATAAGGATGGCTGCACCTATAATTGGCATGAGTAAGTGGGATAAGATTGACGAGATTCATAAAGCCCCAATCATTCAGGCAGTTCGGGTACTTGTATTTGTTGTTTTTAAAATAGTTAGATTATCACCATTACTTGCATTTTAATATTAATAAAACTATTCATATATTTGCAGGATAAATTTGAGATTATTGATTATAATGAGGATAAAGAGGTTCGGAAAGCAATCGACAAGAAGTGTAAAACCCTTTACAAAAGTTGGCGTAACAAGATGAAGACCCATTACTCAAAGTTGGTAGAAGCTGGTGTTGACCCTTACACTAAGCCATACAAAGGGGTTGACCATGAGGCTTGGGTATACATGATTAATCATGTATGGCTTAATAGCGATCATCAGGTAAAATTTCATAACTTAAAGAATCGTGTTTCAATTTCAGTTTAATTTTACTAATCATTTACTTTTGTAGGAATTGGCTGAAAAAGGGAGGAATAGTCGATCGAAATTACCATATAATCATACAATGGGCTCTAAGTCATTTCAAGCTGCAATGTATAGAGAGGTGATGCATTTAATATATTTGAAAGTGTGAATGAGTTAAAATTAATTATGTATACTTACTTTTAAATTGATGGAATTAGGGAAGCTGAAGGTTGACGTTGTAGACTTCTACAAAGATTCCCATTGGAGCAAGAGAAAGGCAGATTGGATAGCTCCAATATGTGGTGAATTACATGTAAGTATGCCAATTAATATGATTACATATTTATGTAATTGGTTATATTTGTTAAAGTTGTTTAAAAATTGATAGGAAGCTTTGAAAAACGACGTGATTTAGTCTTTGGAGCCTGGGGCAATACCTTTAACTCAGGAGCAGCTGTCAATTGAAGTTCTTGGAACGAGTAAATCAGGATACATAAAGGGCTTCGGAGTTGGTCGAAACCCATCCTCATCCAAATCTTCTATTACTACACAAGCACATGTTGAGGTGGTTTCGAGCCTACAAGAACAAATAGAGTCATTGAAGAATTTGGCTGAGGTCCAGCAAGAACAAATTGCAGCCCAGAACTTGGTAACACAAGAGCAAGCTAGAAAGATTGAAATGCAAAACAAAAGGTTTGAAGAGATTGAAAAGTTTATGAGGATGCACAAGGATAAGGCAGACATGCAGGTTGATGAAGAGGATTGTTCATCAGAGGAATTTTATTGACAGCTTGCTCTGTAAGTATACTTTTCAGAATTTAATTTTCAGATCACTAAAAACACTTCACTTAATATATTTGTTAAACAAGCTGCTGCTATGATGCTCTTTAGTTGGCTAGTTTGCTTTATTTGTTGATGTATTGTTCTTCTTGATTGTTATTGGTTGATCCCTCTTCTTGATTGTTGCTGGTTGATTAAGTTAGAGTAATATAAATTGAAAATAAGTTGGAAGAATATGCTAAAATGGTTGGTTGAGATGCAAGAAAAAGTTGAATGATGACCACAAATAAAAAATGTTAGCTTGATTGGTAACAACTCCACCTAAATGGTTAAATGAGTTCTTCAACAATTCTCTTTCTTTCTTGTAATATAGTGAATAATTTTCCTTTTGTTCTTGTTGTAGCAAAAATTGTCTCTTGCAATGAATCTATAAGATCATTTGTTTAGCATTTGAATTTTCATTACTCTTTAGTTCATTTTTTAAGTGACTCTGAGCTTTAAAAGGTAATTAGAGTGGAGCATGCATCCCCATTGAAATGGACACTAATAAAAATCTTCATTGGGCTAAGTTGCCCTTTCCACTTTGTCATGTCAATGTAGGACAACATTTTTGAAACTGCCTTGAACAGGATTTACGCGATTTAGGTGAACAAAATATTATTGGGCTATGTACTCATTTGTTGGAGAAAGTTTCTAGGGTTTGTAGACATTAAGATGAGAGATTTGGCTTGATGTTCAAATGGATATGTTGTTATTCTTCACCTTTATGATAAATCTTATTTGGTATCATAGCAATAAGTCGACCGTGATCGTCACATAGGGAGGATCTCATCATTGTTCTCGACCTAAATAAAGTACCACCATGGTCGACTAGGTGTGGGGTTGCTACTTCTAAATTCTCAAATTTTTTCAAGTTATTGGATCCATTTTCTATTTTTCTTTGATTTTTGAAAGAAAAAAAGGGGGCCTATATTATGAATTCTGGATTTCATTCCTTGTTTGGAGCATTTTTCTATTCTATAGGAAAGTGAAGGTGCCAACTAGCCTATTGGGGCTATTACCCAAGTTCTTTTTTTTGGTGCAATCGCATGTGCTAATTTTGTTTGTTTCTTTGTTCAAGAAGTGTTTAGAAATCAGTTTTTGTGTCATTTGAACCTTATTTTCCAATTTTGTAAAATGATTTGGTTATATTAAATTGTATTTCTGTTAGGTATTTGTTGGCTCTTTCCTTTTGGGTTGATCCAGTGTTATACCTTGGCTCTGATTGAGTAGAAACCAAATATTTGTGTTGGTTGTTCCCTATTCCTAGTTTGTGGATATATCAAAGACATTTTAAACCAAGACCAAGACCAAGACCTTTATTATTAACTCATGTTTTTAGACCAAGACCTTTATTATTAACATTTTAACATTATAATTTTTTTTTTCACATGTTTGATGATTGGCAATGGATCGAATATAGTTCGGGGAGCATCAAAGGATTACATTTTGAATTTTTGGATATATTTTGTCATAGGTTTTTGTTATGAATTTACAAGCTTTGAAGGTTTTTTGGATTAGCAATGGATGAATTATAGTTCGGGGAGCATCAAAGGATTACATTTTGAATTTTTGGATATATTTTGTCATAGGTTTTTGTTATGAATTTGCAAGCTTAGAAGGGCTTTGGGCATTACATGTTTGAAGTTTGGGATTGTAAAAGATTTGTACTTAAATTGGATGTTTTGGATTTGATATGTTGTTTATATTTAATATGGTACTACTTTTGAATTAAGTTTATATTTTGGATGCTTTGCACAAGTGTGTTAGTTTGAATTATATTTTGCTTATGTTTATAGGTTTATGAATGATGTATTAAACAGGGAAATTGTTAAAAAAAATTATTTATAGGTTTATGAATTATGTATTAAACAGGGAAATTGTTAAAAAAAATTATAAATAATGAATTTTTGGTGGCAGGTTTTTTTAGTTGTAAATTTACTTTTGGTGACATTTTATTTATGTTGCTGAAAGTATGTGCCTATAATTTTTTTAGCGACCCAAAACTTGATTGGTCGCCAAAAGTTTTAACATTCAACAACTAATTCTTTTAGTCTCTGAAAGATATTTTTAGCGACGCATTTATGTGTCGCTGAAACTTAACATGTCATCAGCTGAAGGGTACTTTTAGTGACTATATGTTACTTTATGGCGACGGAATTTCAGTCTTTTGGCGACGGAAGTATTTGGTCGCCAATTTATTTATAAAGGCGACCAAAATTGATTTGGTCGCCAAAGCACTTAGTGACAGGGCTTCAGTGACCAAGTTTGTTCATGTCGCGGATACTTTCAGCAACCAAAATTACACTTTTGGTGACTAAAAAATAGGTCGCTAAAAGTGTTTTTTTTTGTAGTGAATGTAACAACACTTAACTACTAAAATGTTTGATCCTTAAAAAGTGATTTTTACTCTAAGGCCCCGTTTGGGAACAGGCTAATTTAGTAACTTTTTGGCTATTTGACTAAAATATGAGCTAAAAAAAATTAGTATGTTTAGGATAACTTTTTGACTTTTTATGAAAAGATGTGCAAAATGTAGAGAGAAAAGAGAATCTTTGACTTTTTGGTATGGGTTGTTGGCTTTTTGACTAATTTAATAACTTTTTGACTTTTTAGCTAAAAGAGAAGGTTCCCAAACGAGGCCTAAATCTTAATTTGTTGTGGTAGGTTTTGGGGCTGATCACCTCTCCCTTTTCCCTTTAGATCTAGGATAGACTTGATCCTTTAAAAAATATATATAAAAAAATAAAATAAAATAAAATAATTCTTAATTACATCAAGATCTCATCAACTATTAGTGAATATCTCAGTAGCATCTTTATTTATGAATCTATACATATTAACTCCTTCAATCATAAAAATCGTTCAAATGCACCCTTTCTGGATAGGGTAAAAGTGAAATATTTTAATAGTTGAAGAGATCAAAATATATGAGTGCATAAATGAGAGGGTAAAGTGATATTTACTATTAATTGAGGGTTCTTCGTGCAATTAACCATTATTATAATGCATTTTTAGTTTTGAATTATGCATCAAAATTTACATGTTTCGAATTTTCACAAATAACGATTAAGAGTGCATTAGAACAAGAGACATGAATTTTGGGATAAAAAATCTTGGTCTTTGAAAAATCATACTCTCTCTATCTCATTTTATATGATAATTGTGGTTATTGTTGTGCATTATTGCACAACAACCTACTGTGAAACCTATGGACACTTGTCTCGAGTCTATTTCGATAATATGAACCGTTCATGTTATATGATTCGTTGTGTAGATCATTTATTTTTATTTTTTTTTTAAAAAAATCAAGTTAATTAGATATCTATAGCCCTTTTTTTTTTTTAAATTCTTAATCTCATTTCCTTTTATCTGTCCATCTTTTAATTTTGAGATATCCAAAAGGATTATTCATTTTGAAAAGTCAAAACATATAGTATGAATTTTTGTAGGTGATGCATTTATTTCTTTTGACATTATTTATATTTCGATATAGTTAATATAAATAGATATTGTTCTTATAAGTAATTTTACATATGAATAAAATTGAAATTTTAAAAAAAAAAAGGGCAAATTACAAAAAAAAATCACAGAGTTTCGGGTGTTTTTCAATTTAAATCCCAGGGTTTCAATTTCGATTTCCATGGATTCTCTTCCGCCACATTCTCTCTCTCTCTCTCTCTCTCTCTCTCTCTCTCTCTCATGTAATAGTCATCCACATCTCCACTGTCTCCGAGCTCGAATCCATCGCCGAAACCCTCACTCACAACTTCATCCTCCATCTCCGCCACCAATGCCTGCAATGCTCCGTTGTGCCATCACTCTTTGCCATCATATATCTCTCTTATAGTAGTGAAAAATCTTAAGCAATAAGCCACATCTCCAAATCTCTCTCGCAACTCTAGATCTTCAAATCTCCATCTCCAGATATCTCTCTCATTCAGGGGCGAAACTATGCTTTGAATAGTGGTGTCAATTGATACCATTGAACTTCAAATTTTTGATAGAATATATGTAAAAACTTGTGAGTGTTTACAAATTGAACCTAGTGGGCCTAAATAAAGTAAATTAATTTTTAAATTTTTACAAATTGATCCCAGTAGGTAAAAACAAAATCAAACTTTATTCAGAAATTTAGGTTTCTAGAAACAAACCAAACATTTGTTTATTCCTTTTGGAGACTGGACATTGACTTTTGGTTCTCGACATCAACTATTGCTTTGGATGTCTCTTACTCTCACATTACTTCTTCCTTCATTCTTCTTCTCTCCAATGTTCCATTCCAGTTGCAGAAACTTGTTCATTTGTTTGGGTCTTCACTCATTCGCTGCGGTAGTTGTGATGGCCGAGACTTTTGATCTAGTTTAGGCCCTTTGGTCTTTGATTGTGGCACCAAGGTTAGCTTTCTTTTACTCTAAAACCTTCTCTCTCTCTCTCTCTCTCTCTCTCTCTCTCTCTCTCTCTCTGTGATTTAATTGTGTTGATGGGTTGTCAATATTTGGGATTATACAACAACTATGCCTAGGGTTTTTTTGGGGCTTATTAAGTTTTGAGATTTTGGAGCTTATTGATGATTTTGAACAAGTATTCTGTTAACCTCTCTTGCATCAAATTCTAATTTTACTAGTTAAAATGATTTTGAATTCCATCTACATATGATAAATTTGTGTTTGTCTATTGTATTTTAAATTGGAAGTCTGTAGGATATACACACACACGCATATATATATGACATTGATGATGCTTTGTTAAATGACCCCGCTAAAGGAAATTCCTAGCTACACCACTGCTCTCATTCTATTCTTTATTTGTTCTTCTTTTAGTTAGTTGTTTTGGACATTCAAATTAACAAACCACAAACCTTAACCCTAACCCAAAGTCATCATCCAATTTGAACATATATGTGTTCAAAATGGCTCATATATATTAAAATTGATGATTATCTGTTTAATTTTTATTTTGATTTATTTTATTTTATTTTTGAGCTTGGTGATGGTTGTTGTTCTATTATATATTTCTTTAAATTTTTTTTTTTTTTTTTTTTTTTGGATATTGAACAGATCACAAACATAGATATGTTTGAAGTTAACAGATAATATGTTGTTGTCGTTGCTATTGTTGTTGTTGATGATGATAATGATAATGATGATAATGAAAGTGATTGCAACAAATAAGGAAGGAGACAGATAGGGAGAAGAAAGATTTAAACAAATAGGGGAAAAAAATTGAATAAATAAGGTTTGGTTTGGCTTTGTATTTCAACAGATAGATTTAAACAAATAAGTGAAAGAATTGAATAGATAATAAAATTTTTACATATTTTCGAACAAATAAGAGGCAAAAATTGAACAAATAGTCAAAAAATTTGAACAAATAGATATAAATTTGAATAGATAGAAGAAAATTTGAACAGATAGATATAAATTTGAACAGATAGCCAACAAAAAGTCAATAGATGAATTGAGGGGTAAAATTATAAATAAAATGTCCTTCAAAACAAACAAAATGACTTCTTACCAAACTATTTCACAAAGTGTGGACTTCTCGCCAACCAAAAATAACCACTAAACCCAATACCTTATATCCTTTTTAATCGGGACTTTTTAACAATTTACTCTTTTTTTCTTGGTCCCAATAATACGTTTTAATTGGTAAAAATGGATAGAATTGGTAGTACAAGTTAGCCATATCATCTCAACTAATACTAAAAATATTCATTTTTCTCATATGTCATATTATATCTTATCTTATTAAATATAGTATAATTATTCTCATTTTGCCCTTGGTGACTTATACTTTACTTTTCTCATTTTGCCCTTCTGCTTTGCATTATTTACTAATGATAGATTAATGTATTTTATAGTTCGCATCTTGCCTTTCTTTTTTGTAATATTTATCAATATTAGTGGTAATACTTTAGTTGAAGAATTTTTTGTAATTATGAAAAGATTTTTGTTAGTTATGAAACATGATTCTTTTATTTTTTTTAAAATTAAAAATACACCATGAAATTTGTTTAAAATATAAATTTTCCCTATAATATTGGAAATTATAACCGCCCTTTGTTTGAATTTTAAATTTAACAGAATAAACAAGAAAAACAATTCCAACTACTCTCGTATTCAACAATAAAATTATCAAAATTATTCATTGAAAAATAGTTCTCATATCATTCAAACTGTTAATTGACTTAATAATTTATTTAATAACATGAATAATCATTTGTTATGGATTCATAATTTATTTAATAACAAAAAAATAACTAAAATATGAAAAAGATCATTAAAAATAAATAAAAATTCGAACAAAATGCACACAGATTTTTATTCAAATTTTAGTAGTTTTTTTTTTTTCTTTTGGAATTTAACCACCTATTTGGCCTGTCATCTTACTTTTTTGTAATAAAAAAGAAAACCGCCACATACGATATAATAATCTATTAAATATTAATGAATTTGTAGAAAAAATTATTAAATATTCTTCAAAAATATTATGTAACACTATTTATATGGTACTCTCGATTAATAAGAATTGTAAAACGCACTAATTAAGTTATCTTCATCTCTTAATTACCTAATAAAAGTGAGTTTAGCGTATCTCACCCATAAAAAATTTGGTTACATATTTAGTTCGGAACACCATGTAATTTGTCACATTATGATTGTAAATGTATGCAAAATATATTAAATACGGTATAAAATGATCATGCATATTTGGCAAATGACTAAAATAACTAAAATAACTAAAAATTAAAAACACAAAACACCTTAAAAATCAAAAAAGTATGACAGAATTTTGAAAAAAAAAAATTAAAAAAATAACAATAAAGATAAAATTTTGGGGAAAATGTGATATTTTTAGCCAATTAATTAATTTTCCAACACCCATTTAATTTTGGGGAATTTTTTTTAACTTTCCTCATATTAAGATTTTATAGCATAAAGAACATAAAATATTTTCATAATAGTTGGGCTCCTCAAATTTTTACAGAGAAATTTTGAAGTAGAGAAATTTCGATATAGAGAAATTTCAAAACACAAAGAAATTTCTCTGTGTCTTGAAATTTTTCTAGTTTGAAATTTCTCTGGTTTGCTCAATTTCTCTGTGTTTTCAAATTTTCTTTGTATTTTTAAATTTCTCTAGTTTGTTTACAAATTTCTTTGTGTTTTGACCAATTTTGTCTAATTTACTCACAATTTTCTCTGTGTTTTGAACAAATCAGAGAAAATTGAGCTAATCAATTTTTCTATAATTTTTATCAGAAAATACCATGTTAAATTTATCAAAGAAATTAAAATATAAAATCTAATTACAGTTTAAAAAATAACAAATACTATATGTCACGACCCAAACCCGTCCCTATGGATTTAGCACCGTAACCGGCCAGTAATTCGAGATTATCGAAGGTCTGCTTAACAGTAGAACAGTAAAACAGAGTACAGGGGCATGGTGGAAGCCAATATAGTAAATAAACAATATCCAATGAGCTGTGACAGTCTGTATACGAAAGGATTTTTTATACATTCATAGATATATACACAGTACGGAACAGTATGCACAATATTTACAACCATTTAAAACAGGGACCTAATTCCTATTAAGCAGTACAGTAACAGTCTATACGGTCATTACAAAAACAGAACAGAAGAGGAAAACTAAAACACCACATAGCCTTTGCTAGACAGGCTCGGAACCTCGCTGTGAAGCACAGTAGTTGGCTTGACAAAACTGAAGTTTACCTTGATGCTTTCTGCTTTGATCCGGTGCCTGTACACCTACATATATATATGAGCAGTGAGCTAAAGCCCAGTGAATAACATAAAGCGTAAAGGGGTTTAGAATGAATGTCCTTACAGTAGTGAAAACAGTTCATTTCAATCAGTATTTCAGTTGTTCAGTACAATAAACAGTCATATGTGGTACATCTATTAGCATAACGGTAAACAGTAAGTCTGGAAAACCGAACAGTAAATGATGGCCATCAATCAGTAAACAGTAGTGGTTCCAACGAGGGAACCGACAGAGATCTCTATAACAAAGAATAACAAGATGAGTTGCTAAGGATGCCACTGTCTGATTCAGAATACAGGACATACATTCATTCAGTTAACAGTAACAGTTCAAAAAACAATACAGTTCAGTATTCAAAAGATAATCATTTGAACATATCTTTACACAATTGTTACTCACAGAGTTCTGGGCTATAGCAAGCTAGAGCGTCTCCTCGGAAGCCAACCCTACACAGTATACAGGACGAACACATACTAAGCCACACGGTTGGGAAAGGTAATAATTTAATCCCTAATTTGCCTCAGTGTGTTCTATATCTTTATCCTCTTTAAAATGCCTTGAATATGCCCTAAGAATGCCTAGGATGGAAAAAGGATGCAAAGATGCACTTTTGAACACTTTACAAAATTTTCAGAAATAGGGATCTCGCTCGAGCGTGGCTTTCTACACTCAAGCGGACATGCAGACAAAGGAGCTACGCTCGGGCGTAGACTTCCTCACTTGAGCGGACTGTATGTTACAGTAAAAATACTAGATGCTCAAAATTCACGCTCGATGGGCGCTCGACCCTCGCTCAAACGTGAGACACATGTCCTCGCTCGAGCGGACTGTGAACTCATGCAAAGTACTGGATGTACGCATTTCACGCTTGAGCGTAACTTTTCTCGCTCAAGCAGAAGGCACGATCACAGAGTGTACGCTCGAGCGTAGACTTCCTCGCTCAAGCGTGGGTCCAAAATCTGGAAATTCTAGGTTTGAACCTTAAGCTCAAAATCAAGTTCAAATGTATTAAAATCGATCCTCTTGGGCCAAAAACCTGGAAAACACTTATAAACACATAGGATAACATGATTCGAAGCTCAATTTATAAAATCAAAGCCCAAGAGTGGTTAATTCAAACTCAATTTTCAACCCAATTTTCATGAACATGCTATGAACATGACATACATGAATTTTAAACAATTTGCAAGTTTCAAAACATGCTCTAGTGAGCCAATTCTTTCAAATCAAGATGAAATCATGGTCTATGATCAAGAGATGGACATGCATGTACAAATTTCATGAAGTTACACTTAAAACTCTTCAATGTACACATGCATGCATGTATTAAGCTATAATACAACAACCTACAACCAATTCATGATCTAGAGCTCTTATCTACCATGAACATGCAACAATTAAAGGCTCAATTAGGATGAAATCCTTACCTAGTTTCCTCAATTTCAAGTCTAGAGGCCCAAATAGGCAATTCTCTAACAATTACTTTAAGATTCCAAGCAATCTACTCAAGAACAATTCAATTCTCACTCTCACTCTCTCAAGGTCGGTTGAGACAAGAAATGGCTGAGGAAATATTGGCTAAACAAGTGTTGTATCTAAGTGTAATAAGGCTTAACATATTAATAAACAAAGGCCCCACTAAATGGCAATATGGTAAATAAGTTCAATACTTGCAATCTATCAATATTTAATCTAATTTAATCATCCCTAATCACTTTTCAGATAATTACACCATAAAATCACATAAATTATGACGATCATGAGACACTAATCGATTTCCGGTTCGGCCGCCGATAAGGCCTTCAATTTGCAGTTTAAACACAGAAAACTGAACAGATAATTAAACAGTCAAATAGATAAACATGCAATTAAACAGACACAGTCAATCGATTCAATTTCAGATCTCAGTCAGTTAGTCCAGTATTTTAATCAGTCCAATTAATTCTCCTAATCAGTCTCAGTTTAACAGTAATCAGTAATTTATCGGTAAACAGTGACGAGAGTTGTTACACTACACATTCGAAAAGAGCAAAAATAAAATCAATCAAGGTAGAGAAAATCAATCAAGGCACTCATGGCAAAGAAATTGTAGAGAAATCCATCTCAACCAAACTACTAGCTTCAACAAGATCAATCAAAAACATAAAGTAAAGTGAATCCAATGTTTTAAGAGAAAATTGTAATGCCATAGAAAATTTATCTCAAGGGGAAAATTACACACAATGAGATAACTAACCACTAAAAATCAAACAAGCAACATAATTTAATAGGTCAGGAAAAATTCAGATACCAGAGAAAATCAATTAAGGCACATAAGTTAATGTGATTATAATTGGGGTCAAAGAAAATTCGGATTCCAGAGAAAATTCATCACATGAAGGAAACTAAATAGTGAAAATCAAACAAGCAATATAATTTGAAATGTTAAAGAAAAATCATCTCAACTAAACTAATGGCAAAAAAATTGCAGAGAAATTCATCTCAACAAAACTACTAGCTTTAACAAGATCAAGTAAGCACATAAAGTAAAGTCAATCTAATGTCATCAGAGAAAATTCATATGCAAGAGAAAATTATAGACAAAATCACATAACAAGTTTCAAGAAGATACAAAATGCAATTGAAATCCTAATTAATCTGGATATGATTACAAAATAGAAACCCTAATTAATTGAAGAATATTATAAAATGCCATGAATAGTTTACAAAGAAAAACTAGTTCTGGAATAGAAACACTCACCAGAGTGATGTGGTGATGATGAAACCCTAATTATGAACGGAGATAGACTCAATGATGAAAGTAAAATGCGTCAGAGAAATTTCCAAGAAGAAATCTCGAAGATTTTCGCAAAGATGAAACCCTAGCTTCGCTGAATATGATTAACAGAATTGCCATGGCTTTGAAGATGAAGGGACCCCAGTGGAAAGCTTAAAGAAAGAGAAAAAGGGATGTGAGATTTGAATTAGCAAATTGAATTCAGAGAGGAAAATCCTGAGATTAAAGAAGCCATTGTTGGTTGCTTTAATTTTGTTATCGTTCTCAATTTAGAAAGAGTCACGGTGGCGGAAGAGGCGGCAGTGAAGTGGGAGACAGAGGAAGAGGCAACAACGAGAGAAAGAGAGTAGGTGTGGGATCTTAGGCTACAAAAAAAAAAAATATTGTGAATTCCATTACTAAAAGTTGGAGAATGATGTTAGACCAATTTTTCTCTTAATTTATAGTATTTATATAATCTTTTCATTTTATTATTTGACCCTGCCTTGCACGGCCCTTGTCTACCTAATATATATATATATATATATTCATATTTCTATTATGTCTGATTAATTTCAATATTAATTCCATAGTAATCTTAAACCGTGTCCAAATAAAACAAAACAAAACAAAATTTCTAATTTGAATATGGCGAATGATCAAGGACTTCATCTAATTTATTAATAAAATATAATTTAAGTGGATATTTGGGATTGAATTTTTTAATGACTTTTTTATGTTTTATATTTTTTTTCTTTTTATTGAATCTTTTTTTTTTTTTTAATTTTTTAAAAATGCTTTAAACTTTTAGAATATAATATACTCAATTAAACAAATTAGAAAAGTAAATATATATATATATATATATATTAAATGAGATAAATTTTTGGAGAAATAACAGTACATTGTTAACAGGAAAAAAGATTACAACTCAATAATAAAATTAATACATTTTATCAAAATGTTATACTTTTTTATTATAATTTTTTTCCTCCCCTGCTATCACTATTGTTGTTTCTCCTAAATTTTTTTTACTTAACGCCAAACGAGTTCTAAAATTAACAAGTTGGGTGGCGAATGACCTCACAAGTAACTGTAACCCCCCAAAGTTGAAAGTCTTATGAGAAAAGCTAAGCCGAAAGGTACCCCAGTTTCAATTTATTATTAAATGATATATAAATGGATCACACAACTTGCGTTTCTTCGAAAGCGATATTCACTAAAAAAAATTCACAAATATTACCCCCTCTCTATGTTCGATGATTTGTCTCTTTCAAAATCATCACTATCAAGGACGGACACAGGATTCTAACTTAGGGGCGAAGATTCTGACTTAAGGGCGAAGGTAAACATATATTTAATAAATATATATATATATATATTTGTGCAATTTAATCATAATAATTTTCATTGTTGAAAATGTATATTTTATTGTCATCTTAATAATTTTCATCGTTGAAAATGTACATTTTATTGTCACTGTTTATATATATATATATTTTTTGTGCAGTTTAATCTCAATAATTTTCATCGTTGAAAATGTACATTTTATTGTCACCATAAAAACAAGTAAAGACAAAACAAGATGAATTAATTTATCAATAAAAGGATAAATTATCAACTTTCTTATCTCCACAAATACTTGACACAACCAAAAACAATTATTAACTTTTGAAAGAATGTTTAGGATGTCGATCTCATAGTTTTCCAACTAAAATTTCAAATGCAAATCTAATTTATTTGCAAGCTTTGTAAATATCTTCAATTTTTAAAAACCTATAATCATTCCTAAGATCCAAAGCATAGCTTGTAAGATTTCAATAGAAATCTAAACTCAAAGAAATGAACATGGTGCTGCACAACACAAGGACTAATCAAAAGATCAACATGGCACAACTAGTGAAAAACAAAAGTTATACCCTCATTCACTATATAGTATGAAACAATACAGCAAATTTGCATAGTTCAAACAGTTAATGTGTAGGCCTCAAAATATTTTCTTTATTTCCTCTTTCTAATTATTTTTAATCTTCTTCCTCTGTTTCCCTTGGAGGGAGGTTCTGTTTATGCCATTGTTGAAAGTTGGTTGAGTGAGTTTCCAAATGTGCAGCAGAGGAGCAGAGCAGATAGAATTCATTTCTCTCTCAACACAACATAGTTACTAGGTCCATTGGTTTTTTGTATTTTGGAAATTCTCCTCAGTATAGCTGCGAAAGCATCCTTATCCTGCATTAAAAGATCAAATGAACTCCATCAGTTTCCAATCTTCCTCTACCAAAAACAAAAATGACCCATACCAAAATCATTTCTTACCATAATTCTGTTTACCATATGATGTGACACATACACAACCATTAATACCTTTCAAATATTATTATTTGTGATGTTAAATTTAAATATAAAAAATAAGAAGATTGATTACATAAACCCCAATATTTGACCCTTGTAACAAATTAAACTTCACAGTTTTTATTCATTTATTTTTTCTATTTAAACCTTGAATTTTTAAAATATATATTTAGTTACACTCATCCAACTATCTCCGTTAAAAAGATTATAACAGAATAGAAACAATTTTTTCCATTCCCTCTCTCTTCACCTTCATCCTAAACATATATACACATATACAAACAATACATATAATACATATACGAACTCCATAACTGCCTTCTCCACTGCCTCACCCCAACCCTTACCAGGAAAAAAGAAGAGCTCCTTGTGCTGTCTGAGGGAACTGTGAATGTCTCAAATTAAATTCTCCCATCAGAAAAACCACGAACTCTTTTAAAAAGTCCCAGCCCATTGTTTCTTGAAGCCCTCTCTCTCTCTCTCTCTCTCTCTCTCTATATATATATATATATATGTATAGCCACTAGAACCAGTTGTGAAAATGGGCAATCATTGATCTTCATAAAATCATATTAAATCTGAATTTATATTTGACAAATCCAAATATTGGCAAAATCTAACATCAATCAAATAGTTTACATCCTATCCACTACAATCTGACAATTGAAATAAACAAATTATGATTCATAGTGCACTCTTTAAATAAACACTCTATATATGTATATGGATGTATATAGACCCATATAAAACGCTCCTCTGCTTTTGTATTTCAGCATTTGAAGAAACTGAAAAAAGAGGGATGGGCAACAGAGAGGGTGGAGGGAAAGGGAAAAAATGGGTGGTGAAGGGGGAAGGGAGGGGACGGAAAAGGGACTAATGGCGGTTGGGGAGGTGAGGGATCAGTGGCAGTGAAGGAGATAGAAGCAAAGGGAAGGTGAGGGATGGGTGGCCCAGCGACGGGGGAGGGGAAGGCGAGGAGGATCTGTCGCAGTCAGTGTGAAAGGGGAGGAGGAGAAGCAGTGGTAGGTCTGGAGATGGGGATGAAAGAAAGTGGTCCAGAGGGATATAATAGGTTTGATCCCAAGTGACGAAGATGATGATAGTCTGAATGATGAGTGGCTCAGATGTGGTTGATGATCCATAAAGGATCTAATGATAAAGTTAAATGTGGTGATCTGGTATGATAAAGTTTAAAGTTAAATTAACATCAACTTTAAAGATCTAATGACTTATTGTCACGTATGCTACAAAGGTTTTGCTCTTTTAGTCAAAGTAATGGAAGTGAATGGAGGGTTAGAATTATATCTAATTAAATGATTGGGATTAAATTTGAAAAAATTAAGAGCTTAGAATTTAATTAGCTACAATGATCAAACTTTTTTTTTTTTTAGGGGTAATTCTCCCCCCCCCCCCCCCCCCCCCCCCAAAAAAAAAAAAAAAAAAAAAAGAAAAGGAAAAAAGTGATGCTAATTTTTTCAATTATAGAAAATTAAATTCCAGGAAGAATTTGACAACAATCAACAAGCTGTTAAGGCAGATAGGAGGTATTTAATTATCTCTACCCAAAATGACCATGATTGTCCAGGCTATTATTGTTCTCATAAAAATAGACAGAGTTTGTAACATAAGCATGGATGAAGACCCAGATAAAACATGAAAGAAAGTGCATACCTCTTTGCATTTTAATCTGGATTTAAACTTAGCAACAAGATCTTGTGTGGTCACAGGAGTCTTTTGCATTAAAACAGCTCGGATTTCTTCTTCCGTGACAGGTCCAGCAGAAGCGGTTGATGTCGATGCTGCTTTTGAAGAAGATGGAGGTGGACCTTTTGTGGGTACACTACTTTTTGAACTAGTCACAATTTCCTCTTTCACAGATTTCACCTCCTGCTCCAAAACAATTACAAGTCAGAAAAAATTTCATCTAGAGTGAGCTCAGGAAGATCAAAGATACTATATGTACATTTTCTGTCTTCACTTTTTTTGGAGGTGCACCGTTACTAGCTTTTGCATCATCACCATTTATTTTTCTCTTTGCCTTTGTTGACTTGGAACTGGTTGGGGTTCCCCTAGCAGATCCCGAGGAAGCTGGTTTTAGAGGACTGTTATCAACAGGTTCTTCTTTTGGAGCATCCTTCTGCTTGGGAGCCAGCACAGGTGATGAGCCAATATCATCCTCTATCTGGAGGACAGACCCAAAAAACGTGCCTCTAGTTAATTGGCAAGGAAAAAAATGGATAAACACAAGAAATCTTGGGAAGGTCCCAAAATATGCAAAAAAGCATATCACATATTCTTCCCAACTAGCAGTGGGTTAAAGCGCGAAGCGTTTGCAATTTTAAATTTAAATTTTTAGCTGATAAAAAAAAAATGATGATGGAGGAAAACTGATTAGCAATTTTGAAAAGTTGATGAAGGAGAAATTATTCTAACAATCATTGAATGTGACAGTTTCTACTTTAGTAGCAAGGGCATCTTTGGAAAAGTGAAAAAATGTGACAGCATCCACACCAACTCAGGTATATGCTTTATACAATAGAATAAATATGCAGTAATTATTATGAGGAAAAGAACACAGCAGTGAACGTCTCTTGTTTTTTTATTCCTATTTTCACTTGCACGAGCATTTCATAAAAGCATATCAAATAAAATTCTTTGTTAATAGAGCATTCAAAAATAGTTAGGCATCAGAGATTCACAGAAACTTACATCATCATCGTCGTCGTCATCCTCCACATCTGAATCATTCAAACCACCAGTTCGCCCTAGCAGCTTCTTCAACTCTTTTCCCGATTTGCTCAGACCTCCCTCCTCTTCTTCATTAGTTTCATCCTCATCCTCTTCATCCTGCAAGCAAGTGTTCAGGACATCACATCACCATTATATCAAATTGCAGTATTCAAGTTGAAGGAAAGAAATCACAACTATAGTAATCCACGCAGTATACAAGCAAGAGAAACCACGAAATCTCATTTGAACTTGGTGTGGCTTGGCAAAAGCTAGCTAGTGTCTCCTTCCTGCTACAAGAATTAGAAAAGACTAAGAGGCAACAAGGGCCTCCCATCAAACCACATACTGCAGTAGAGTTTATCTTCTATTTGCATTTCACCAGCAGGTTTACATCACAGGAGTTAAAACAGATTTCAGCAAGTCACAGACATCTTCGAAAGGTGCCTATTGAGAGAGAGAGAGAGAGGGAGAAAGCGATCTTCTGAAATTTCACATTTTCTGAGCTAAAGCCCAACCATCTTGCATCATTTATATTTAGAAAAAAACAACCATAAACTATACACATGCTTAACAACCAATAAAGATAGAGACTGCAGGGTTCACGTAGCCACAGCCAAAAAACAAGTAACATGACCCATATGCAAAGCTCAAGAGCTTACTAATTGGAAACTCTTAAAATGCCAATTCGCTATTCACTGATTTAAAAACCCTAAACCCCAAACCCAAAATGCTATTATGTTATTTGGGTTGGGGAACACATTCAATATCAAGAGTATCATATACAATTATACATACATATATGTGTGTTATTATAGCATCCTTACAGCTGATGGGGCCAGCACAGCATCTATATGCCAAAGATTGAGAACTTCAATACTCCCTCCGTCCCAAAATATTAGTCTCTTATTCCATTTTTCATTGTCCCAAAATATTAGTCCCTTTTAAAAAATCAAGGACTAAAATAATATTAATTTCCTATTTTGCCCTTCTTTTAAATTCATTAGCAACACAAAAAGTACAATAATGACAATTGATATTCCTCAAAAAATGTACTATCAAAGGGTAATTTTGAAAAATCAATTTTTTTAAAGTGCAATAATTATACTACCAAAAAAAGTTGGATTTCCCAAAAGGTACTACTATTTTGGGACGGAGGGAGTACATAACATATGAGGCCAAAAAATGATTTTTTGAATGATAGTTGGGACCTCACATAATAGGATATAGGACTGGTGTTCAACAAGATTGGGGGGAAAATGTATACAAGATAAGAAAAAATCATATTTCCATACATGTGAATGAATATGTAGACATCTATTAAAAGTATCCATCTAATTGTTGAGTCCACAGAGAGATGCCCATAGAGCAAAAAGATTGATTACCACTACGCAAAACATACGAGGTATAGTAACCATTGATTGACCTCTAAGAAGCACGGATACGGACAGGGATAGGGACATGTGTCACAACACTAACACACGTTGACACAAAAATTGTCAAAAAATGTAAGACACGACACGCAGGGCATGTGTAAAACATATAATTTTATATATTTATAATATGTCATTAACAAGGACAAATAATTATTATATGTCATATATATGAATATTTTAGTCAAATATAATAATTTTTAACATATGAAGGAGGAGAGTCGATATATATTTGCATTGCTTTTGTTTTATCATTAGATTCCAAGTTATTTTATTCAATCTTATAATGTATTTCATGTGTGTCTGAGTATTGAGAAGTGTTCAACGATTGTTGTGTTGTGTTGTGTTGGTGTCAGACACAATACATTACATTCTTAGAAGTGTTTGAGCTTCTTAGATTGACCTTTAAAAAGTAGTGAAGGCCTCACAAAGGTTAAAAGTTCGGTGGCTATAAAAATTTAGCAGTCTACACATGATTTTTAACGTATGGAGGAGAATAGATATAAATTTGCATTGTTTTTGTTTTATCATTAGATTCCAAGTTATTTTATTCAATCTTATAATTTATTTCATGTGTGTCTAAGTGTTGAGAAGTGTTCGGCGATTGTTGTGTTGTGTTGTGTTGGTGTCAGACACAATACATTACATTCTTAGAAGTGTTTGTGCTTCTTAGATTGACCTTTAAAAAGTAGTGAAGGCCTCACAAAGGTTAAAGGTTTGAACGCTATAAAAATTTAGCAGTCTCCCTTGAGAGAGATCAAATAAAGCATAACAAGATCAATAAATTTGCCAAAGTATTTCTTAACAAAAAATAATTGCTCTAGAATAAAAGAAGCACATCATTATAGATGATATGCCTCACTAGTGGTTTATTTATGGTCTTTTCCTCCACTGTTATCTTTAATTATTCCTTAGAAGGGTTTTCATTCTCTAACCCTCTCACCTATAGATTGTACTCCTCTTGGTCTTCACAAAAATTACACCGAACAAAAAATCATATAGCCAATCTAAAAAAAATTAGTCAAGTATACAGCCACCATTAAGATAAGGAAGTATATCAAAACATGTCCACAAACTTCCACAACATTTACCACTGATATCTAAGCAGCATGGACAAGGCTATACAACATGACATTGATGTGTTGACACGATAATTTTCAAAAAATGTAGATTACAACAAGTGGAGAACAAGCACAAAATACATAGTTTTATATATTTATTATATGTCATATATACAAATATATCATTAAAAGACAATTAAAAAATGCAACATAGAACTAATTTCTATAATAATAATATGACACGTTTGGACGAGTGTCCGACATGCATCGGGAAGTGCCTGACAAGTGCTTGACATGTATCGCGAAGTGTCTAACAGTGTTCGTGTCCAACACAGACACAACACCTTCTTAGAAGTGTTTAAGCTTTAAGTTTGACAAAGCAATTGCAAGTGAGAACAGATTATGATGTAATGCGATAGTACAACTATCTACGAGCGAGTTACAAAATGCAAAAATATTACACCTGTTTAATTTCTGGAGGTGCCGGAATTTCAGGGGCTAAATCTTCTCGTTCCTCAGGATCATTACCCACAGCTTCATCATCATCAGTGAAGATTTCTTCATGCTCCCAATCATCACCTAGCAAAAACCAACAGCAAACCATCTCAACCGTCCAGCTCATCAGAAATGAAAGGGTCCCCACATTAATAAAGCAGTGCAAAGGAGAAATTTCAATGAATGCTGCAAATTCATGATATAGAAAAAGCATGATGGAAAATAGCCACATCAAATTAGCCAGTAAAAAAATGCAAAACAACTATGTTACTTGTATCTAAAAATCTCTTCTCTTCTTCATTCTTGCATTCCAATTTACTTTTTATTATCAAATGCCAGGAATTTGAAAACAAAGATTCACATCAGAAGAGAGCATATTGTAAATCATAAAGCAATTTCTATCCATCTACTATCTTTAAAAACATCTATTTATTTATTGTTCTAAGTATATCAGGAAACATAACATCAATATTATCTTCTATTAGTCTAAACAAGAACTTAATCCACTAAGAAGCACGGGCAATTCTAATAAGGTGCCGTGTCCATGTCAGAGATTCCCCAACAACATTTATCTATTTTTTTTTTTTTTTTTTTTAACAAGACAAGCTTCATACACTTGGGGGACACATGTGACCATGGCTTAAACACATGTGAAATACATTGGAAGTTTGAAGAAAACATTCATTGACCAAATAAAAATAATGCGAGTAAAAAATATATATTAATTTATTGCCATGTTCAGTGTCCATAACTACGTTTCTTAGTTAAATTAAAACAATATTGAGGAATCTTCTCTATTGGATATGCATTACAAGGTAGAAACACTAATGCTCACCCTTCTCAATATCATCATCATCCAAATCAAGGTCACCTCCTCTTGGACCTTCTTCGTCGTCGTCATCACCGCCTCTTTTGTTGAGTCCAAGTCTATTTTTCCTTGCACCCTCTTCGTCTTCATCTTCCTCTCCCTTGTCTGAAACATTAGCTTCGTCGTCATCACCGCTAGTTTTTCTACGTCCCTTTCCACCACCAGCTCCACTTTCCTTATCGTCAAACTTTTCAACTTCACCAAATGCAGCAGGTCCATTGTTTGCTGCTTTCATCATCCATCTTTGGTACCCATCTGCAGTTTTCCTTCTATTCTTCATTTTCTCTTCTGCTTCCTCCAATGTAAGTTGCTTATATTGTGCAACCTTGTTAAAGTTGTACCTAAAAATAGAAGGAATAAAAAAAAGTTCAAAATCAAGAATAAGATAGCATTGAGCTTGATATGTAATCAATATCTATTCCACATACTTGCAACATATGTTATTTGAACTTACGATTCACGATTTGATTCGCAAATCATACATAGATCGATATGAATCTATGGGTGAATCTATTTCAAGATAGAACTATGGTAAAAATCACACGATTTCATAATCCATTCATGATTCTCTCTGCGAAAATGACAAATACAACTTCTAAGAGTTTTTAGAACAAAAGTACTGAATATCTATGCATGATTTGTTGTTATTTTGATGATCCGAAAGTATTTAATAGGATCCAATCAGACCCAACATGCTCTTATTTTTTTCTTTAAAAAATTCATAATACATCTTCTAAGGACGCTTAAGGTTAAAGTAACTTGCAACCATAAATTATCTACAGCTATTTTAGGGAAATAAATATAGTTCCATATTACATGGGTTAAGCCAGGTAAACACAATAGTTCCACAACTATTTTTTTAGAACTTTTTTAAGCATACCTTTAAAAGTGTGTAAGGTTATAAAATAAAATATTCTACTTAATTCTTTCTTATTATTATACTCTATATAGGACTCCTAGATCCATTTTTTGAATGTCAAGAGAGATTATATTATGATTTATAAATAAATTTACGGTTGGTTGGATTTGGATCCACATCTCTTGCTATGAAGGCCATTTCCAATTACATGGTGTAATCATATCCTTATATAAGAAATATTTTATAACATGGCCGAAAATCAATATTTCATTTTTCTACATATAAGATTGTTCAACTCTTTTTATAATTTGTATGGAATCTTAACAATTCTCGATTTGATTCGGTTCATGATTCACTAAATTAGGAATTCACAACATGATTCTCCATTCGACAACCATGCTTGCAACACAAGATTAGCATCTAGCCAATTAGGACCCTCCAAAAAATTATATATATTTTTTCTTCTTCCTTCCTTTCTTTCTTTCTTTCGCACAAAAGGAGCAAACCTAGTTAGTTTGACAATTCACAAAAAAAAAAATGCTTATATTGCTCCCTCGCAGACAAGATGGCTATTGACCGGAGAGATGGTGACAATGTGATGTATCAGTACGTTACACAAACATATAGGCATACCAAGAACCTGCAGGAATAGCAGCAAACTCCTTCCCCTGCAGCATTAATAGGTAGTATGTTGCTGATTGTGCACCCTCAAGCTGACCCTGGTACTGAAATTGGCCCGTTTCATCCTCCAAAAGCCAAGGCTTATTCTTGTACTTTTCCTATAAAATGGAATTACACAATGATGGAGCTAGTAAATAGGGGTATCAATAATCGAATTAGAAAGGAATGCAAAATAGCTAATTAACAAAATTCAAAATAAATCAAGTTTATACTAAACCATAAACCAATGAAAGACTAGAAGAATAAAAACCTGTTAGCCAACCAATGAATGTTTTGCATATGCCAACTGAAACTAAAGTACAGCTAGCAATTAAATACATGGGTCAATATTAAACATTTCCTCAAAAATAAGTTCATTTGAAGAAACAATGTGATACAGAATTGAAAACATATCGGATCAACAGCCAAAAACTGTGATTTGTATTACATGCTGAATAAAAACATGCTTGAGAAAATAAAAAAAGGAACTCTTTAATTCAGAAGCTTGCTTGGTTAGGTTTTTCAAAAAACACTTTTCAGAAAATTCTACTTTCTTGTTTTCCGTGTTTTTTGTTTTTACTAAATTTTTTTAATATTTTAAGCAATTTTTTTTACTTTTTAGACATAGCTAACATAAATATACCTAAAAAGTAAAAAAATTGTGAAAAAAACCTTTTAAAAATTCACTAAATACCAAAAATACAAAAAAAAAAATACGGGAATTCAATATATTTTTTGTATTTTTATGTATTTTTTAATTTTTTTAAATATTTTTTCACAAAATTTTTACTTTTTAGATACATCTAAGTAAAGTGCATCTAAAAAAGTAAAAAAAATGTATAAAATTTTAAAACTATTCACTAAAAACAAAAAAATACGAAAACCAAAAAACTCAGTTTTCAAAAAACTTAATCCAAAAAACTCAAACCAAACACACTAAACTGTGAAATTACTAAACACCTATGGAATTGTGCTTATGGGGAAAGGATATGCCAACTTTAACAAATTAATGCCAAATTAACAAATTAATGCCAAATTGCCAAATTGCCAATTATGAAATTATCCAAGTGACTAATTGATATCATGCCAATTCAAAACACAATTAATTAACCAATCTATTAATTTTGCAATTAATCAATCTAAGCTATCAATCTCATCAAATTAAGAGCAATCAACAACGAGACAATAGATTTAACGTACAAACCCCATAGAAACCCCCTTCAATACTGAGAAAATCATGATCCCAACACGATGACACCCACAATCAATCAACTATTGAATCAAATAGTTACAAAGACACAATTGAAGGAATTCCAACTTCCTACCCAAGATTATCTACAATCTAAGAAGCACGGACACTTCTAAGAAGGTGACATATCCATGTCGTTTCCGTATCGAACACCGACACTCTCAGGACACATGTCCGACACTCTTCAAAACGTGTCCTATTTTTTAAGTTTTTTTAAATACCCAGACACTCTTTGGACACTAAGAGGACATACGTGTCAATCGTTTAAACACACGTGTCTATCGATTAAACACATGCAAAATTAATTATAAGTTTGAACAAAACAACTTAAAATACAATAATAAAACAAAAACCATATAAATTTACAGGAATTAGTGTCATATTACATTTTTTATTATCTCTTAATGATATATTCATATATATAACATATAATAAATATATAAAATTATATATTTCATGCGTGTTCCCCACATGTTGTGTCCTGCATTTTTTGAAAATTAATGTGTTGGCATATCCGTGTCATGTCACGTGTCCGTGTCCATGCTTCTTAGTCTATAATTGAATCCAACTGTCAAGTGGGAACCAAGAACTATGAAAAACTTTATAAAATTTTACCTAAAACTCAAATAAGCAAAGTCCTATAAGATGGGCTAGTCCCTAGATGTAAGTGAAATACAGAACTGTGATGTACAAAGGTCCAAATGGATCATATTATATGCATGTTAGCAACAGAACCAATGACGGCATCACTTGCCAACTATTTTTTATGTACTTTTTGTTAATTTTTTAGGTAAACTCAATCTCACTAAATCAGCTACCACCAACCCAAAGCCCCAAAATTACGAACTCAGATTTTGATCATCAAAAATAACAAACCTAACTAAATGTATCCTTACAAACTGATTTGTCGTTAATGATGATGGTCAATGCATTTGGTTTTCACTAGAATGAAATCTCATTTTGAGAAAATAGATTTGAAAACTTTTCATACCAGACACAATTGATGGGAAACATTTTGTACTTCAAACTCCTCGACGATGAGGAAGAATATAAGAATAATCTTATTAGTTAGTGTGGGTACTTGTATCAAGCCTAATACATGGCAAGCCCTACAGATGCCACATCACTAAAACCCCACCCACGTGGCAGACCAATAAGGCACCACGCGGGCATGTCGTATGTTTGATACATGGCGAGCCCTATGGGCGCCATGTACCAAGGCACTACGTAATACCAAGACTATATGCTTAGCCTAAGAGGGAGCATACATATAAGCCCAAATATATCCAAATATGAAGAGCCCTGCAACAGGCCTTCGTACCTCGCTCCAAGACCAAATCAACAATGCAATCAGCCCCCGGTTCACTTGGACTTGGATTGATAAACACTAGTTCTCCTAAATATTGAAATAGGCCTGCAGCTCATTCTCCTACTTGGTCGCTTAGAAGCGAGCCCCTCTCGTAAACATTGAGATATGCCCGCGGCCCATTCTCCTACTTGGTCACTTGGAAGCAAGCCCCTGGCTCTCCTAAACATTAAGGTGGGCCCTAGCCCATTCACCTACTTGGATGCCTGGGTTGGGAGCAAGACCCAGGAACTACTGCTCGGGATCATCAGAGGATACTAGACTGGCAGCTAAGGTCATGGGATCGTCGAGATGGTTGTCTTCTTGCTAAGACAACTCCATCTCGACCAGGCTTGGAGAAGAGGCAACAATGACCTTACGTTCGTGTCATCCGACGCATATACGAAATGTTACTTTCCGCCTGAAATGAAACGTTGCTCTCCATCTGCCGTCAAGCCACAAACGGCAGAAGGGCTTATATCACTTCTGGCAGAGTTGAGGAGAACGAGCCGCCTGTTCAACAGTTTGCTTGGGCTTCAATACTCCTGTTGCCTATATAACATATCGTATATGCAGCGAGACACAACAACAATACAACTAAGTCTCATGCTTAAACACCCCTCTCATACTCTATATCAGTGTTCAAGATCCATCACTGCCAACCTCTCCCTCTCCAAGCTTGCCTTGACCTCCTCCTCTCTACCTCCGATGATCTCAGGCCATTGAAGTGCCCGCCATCTTCCCGAACTACCTCTAACCACACCTCTCACCCACATTATACTCTACTGGGGAAGAGTGGTACTCACTTCACATGGCACCCAAAAAGAACAATGGAACTGGAGCAGCGACATCCCAAGGTGGCGGTAGGAAAACCCTGGCAGAGACCTCGGAACACAACTCCGACGGCTCTCTAGAAGAACAATCCTCTCAACCAGCCATAGCGGATCAGCTACGTGTATTAACTGAGAGCGTCACCTCTCTTCAACAGAACCAGCAACTCCTAATAGATGCCTTACTAGCCTTACAAAGGGCACCTACACTTCCATCATCATCTACCCCTCTTTCATCATCACAAAATGGCGCTTCGCCATTAGCCCAGAATGGCTCAGAAGCCAACCCTGCTCCACAAAACAACTTGCAAACCCAAGTGGGAGGACAAACAGTCACCCTGCTCCCTCTATTAGTTCCCAACCAAATACCTCCACCACAAGTTGGATCCATTAACGGAGCTCCCACCGCAGTGGCTTCGACTGGCTCTCCAGCTCTTCCGCCGGTTCAAACCCCTTCCCAGCCATTAACACTGGATGTAGTAAAAGAGCACATACACAGCCTACTCCAGACGAACAAAGGTCACATCCCTGCCTCTCCAGAAAATTCCCCTCTCCCTCGCCTTCCAGGTATATTTCTATCCCTCGCTAATTTTCTAACCCTTTCCACCTAAGTACCAAAAAAAAAAGCCCTCTTCCCCTTGCTAAGGCACTATTTTGAGTTAGGCCTCTTTCCCTCGCATGAAGTACAAACAAAAAAATAAAAAACCAAAATAAAAAAAAGCCCTCTTCCCTCACTAAGGCACTATTTTGAGTTAGGCCCCTCTCCCTCGCATGAAGTACCCCTTCCCTCTCAATTCCCCTCTCCCTCGCCTTCCAAGTATGTTTCTATCCCTCGCTAATTTTCTAACCCTTTCCGCCGAAGTACAAAAAAAAAAAAAAAAAAAGCCCTCTTCCTTCGCTAAGGCACTATTTTGAGTTAGGCCTCTTTCCCTCACATGAAGTACACCTTCTCTCGCAACTCCCCTCTCCCTCGCCTTCCAGGTATGTTTCTATCCCTCGCTAATTTTCTAACCCTTTCCACTGAAGTAAAAAAAAAAAAAAACCTCTTCCCCTTGCTAAGGCACTATTTTGACTTAGGCCTCTTTCCCTCGCAATTCCCCCTCTCCCTCGCCTTCTAGGTATGTTTCTATTCCTCACTAATTTTCTAACCCTTTCCACCAAAGTCCCCAAAAAAGAAAAAAAAGGCACTATTTTGAGTTAGACCTCTTTCCCTTGCATGAAGTAAACCCATCCCTCGCAACTCCTCTCACCCCTCGCACTAATCTTCACTTCCCTCACAACTTCCCCTCAACCCTCCCCTCGCACCAGTCCTCACTTTTCAAAAAAAAAAAAAAACATTGGTTCTAGCCCCTCGCCTCATTTTTTTTACATACTTCACGAAATCCTTTTGTGGGCTTCCGTCGCTTCAACTTTTTTGTTATATAACCTACAAAATTTTTCTTGAGCCTCCCTCGCCTCATTTTTTTTTATATAATTTATGAAATTCTTTTTTAGGCTTCCCTCGCTTCAATTTTTTTTTTTTTTTGGTAACCTACAAAAAAGTTTTTTTGAACCTCCCTCACCTCATTTTTTTTATTCACGAACATTTTTTGGTCCCTCACTTCAATGTTAAGTACAGGTCTCCAACTCCACAGCTCTCTAACACTTTATTCTAACAATTTATTATTATTTTCTAACCTTACACCTCTCCAATATTTGTTATTAATTTCACAACTTTCCAACCTTTTGACTCTTTACCAAAATAACATTTTATTATAGGACTTTTCTTAAGTGTGCAACTTACACCTTACACTTACACTTTTTGTGTTTATACCTTACACTTATGTTTATACCTTACACTTGCACCTTTTGTGTTGGTTGCATATGGTGTGCAACCTTAAAGGGTTGCACACCATAACAAAACCCTTTATTATATACCTCTCCAATTCTCCGAAACACAGCCCTCTATTATCGTATTACCTCATCAATTTTACAAAAAAAAAACCGTGGCTCATTTTTTTTTGGACTCTCCAACAATTTTTTTTTTTGTTTTTTTTTTAATTTTTATCACAAACCCATACCTTATCTATATATATATATATATATATCAATATATATAAATATATACAAATCAACTAAGAAGAACACATACCTTTACAACCTATGGAAGCCCCAACCGCAACAAGCTCCGAGAGTATCCGCACCTCTTCTTTCTTTCCCTTCCTGGTTCATTACTCCTCTCAAGCTTCACCCATGGCCATAGCACTTAGAAACCCAACTTCACTGAGTCAACAAGATCGAAACCCTAGCCCCTCTCTCATGATGGCTCACGCACCGATTCTTCAATCACGACCCTAGCGATCGGCAATAACCCAAATCCAGCAACCCAGAATCAAACCTCCAAGCAACTGTTTCGCAGCGACTCGCCAACACCCCTCTTCTCCCTTCGTGACTTTGGAGCTCGATTGTCGTGGCTCCTTCGCACCACACAACACCCTTCTTCTCCCTTTGTGATTTTGGAGCTCGACTGCCGTGGCTCCTTTGCACCACACTGCCCCTTGACAGCAACTTTTTCTTTCTTCTTCCTCCTTCGCAGCTACCAACCTTCCTCTCCCAACTGGATTCTGGATTTCTTAGTCTTTCCCTCTAAGTGAATTCTAGGTTTTTAGAAAGAGAAAAGAAAGGTCTACCCAAACACAACCTTGCCCAACACATCCCTTAATGGTACACTAATCTAAGAAACCCAGCTACAAGTAACCACGTCAATAAAACACCCTTCTGTACAATGGGTAAATGAAGCAAACAAAACAACCTACCGAAAAATACAGAGCTCTTATCTAATCAAATATATATATATATATAAATAATTTTTAAAAAAAAGGGTTCGAACAAGTTCAAAACTATACCCAGAATTTACACAAGTTTTTTTAAAATTCATACGGAATATAGATTCTGTGGCAAAAATGCAATGTTCAAGCAGAAGAGTAGTTCCAAAAAAAATAAATAATAATAATAATTATATATATATATATTTATAAATTATATACATACTGAGATTGTACCTTCCCAAGGAAAAATCCTTAAACCAATCAAAAATTCTCTTTGCTTATTACAAACACTAAAAACATATTGCAACAACCTTATTGCACGCTACCATGGCAACTCCAAATCAGCAGCTATTAATGGTTTGCTCTAAACCTATAACTCCAATTGATGAGTTGTCCTCACCATAGATCGCTCTTTTCCAACAAAAAGCTGCAAAAGTCAATAAACTCACCCCCTTTTCCCGATGCAATCCCGTCTTTATAAGAGAGCAAATACAGGACAACACCACAAAAAAAACGCAAGCAAATTCATATCCACTCGCTAACACTCTCCTCTCAACTTCAACAACCCATTCTCTCTAAATGGCTTCCGGAGGAGAGGGGCACTGAGATAACACCGTTTGGCGGCCGGTGAACAAGGCTCCAAACCAAAGAGGTTCAAAATATAGAGCTTCAAGCTCCAAGCTCCAACTCTAGAGCTTCAAGCTCCACTCCCACTCACCGCCGCCGCCGCCCGGTGTGTGAGTTCTTTCGAAAGATGCTCTCCATGCCTCCATGGCAATTCCAAGATCTGCTATTCGAATCCCCTTGGATCCAACACCCAATATCCACTTATACAGTCGTTGAGGTGCCGGAAGAATTCCAGAATAAAATAAGAGGATGGTACAAGGCACTAACCATTCTAGAACTCTACACAATACCACCGTCCCACACGTGGTTTTTGCTAAACCAAGAAATCAACCTCACTTTCTAGGGATCCACCTGCCAGGCAAATTAGATATTAATCCCACATTTCGAGAGGATCCGCATCAACATCCTCTCGCAAAGACCGACAGAGAGAGATCTAGACCACCACATCTCCATCATGTCAACATCGTTGGAAAATCCAAATGAAGATTTGAGACTTGGATGGGACATAGAGAACTTTGCAGATCTCAACATGGGAGGAGAGCGCTTCCCGCAACACTCAGCCAAGCATCCCCCACAACATTTCGCTCAACATCCTCTTCTTCAACACTGAGGGTGTTGCTCGCCCTAACTTCCTTCAACACTACATGCACCTACATTCTAGCGGACGCTTCCACCTCGTCATCATCACAAACACGAAAAAAATGGGAAGCGAGGCCCAATTCATGAGCCAAATCATAGGCTATCCTAACACCAAGACCATGGCCCCCCCTCCTAGCAGCATGGAAAGGGTGATGGGTGGAATTTGGTGTCTATGGAACGAAGCTGAAATCTCCTGTGAAGTGGTGGAGATTCCATGGAATCAAGTCATCGCCAACAAGCCCACATCTTCATTTGGCCGGCTCACACCAGATGAAACTTAAAATGTAAACTCACCATGTGCAATCCAAATCTCCCCATTGTATCAAAAGCCTAATTTTAGACGACTCTATCTGAATACTTGTCTACATGAGCTAATATTTTCAAAACTTTTAACACAGTCATGTACAAATACTCTCATTACCTATAAGAGCATCTGTACAGGAAGGCATTATTGTGGGTACTTGTATCAAGCCCAATACGTGGCAAGCTCTACAGGTGTCACATCACCAAAACCCCACCCACGTGGCAGACCAATGAGGCACCACGCGGGCATGTCGTATGTTTGATACATGGCGAGCCCTACAGGCGCCATGTGCCAAGGCACTATGTAAAACTAAGACTATATGCTTAGCTTAAGCGGAAGCATACATATAAGCCCAAATATATCCAAATATGAAGAACCCCGCAACAGGTAGCACCATGGCCCCGCAGGGCCCATGGTCCTTCATACCTCGCTCCAAGACCAAAACAACAATACAATCAGCCCCCGGTTCACTTGGACTTGGATTGATAAACACTGGCACTCCTAAATATTGAGATAGGCCTGTGGCCCATTCTCCTACTTGGTCGCTTAGAAGCGAGCCCCTCTCCTAAACATTGAGATATGCCCGCCCATTCTCCTACTTGGTCACTTGGAAGCGAGCCCCTAACTCTCTTAAACATTAAGGTGGGCCCTAGCCCATTCACCTACTTGGATGCCTGGGTTGGGAGCAAGACCCAAGAACAACTGCTCGGGATCATCAGAGGATACTAGACTGGCAGCTAAGGTCATGGGATCGTCAAGATGGTTGTCTTCTTGCTAAGACAACTCCATCTCGACCAGGCTTGGAGAAGAGGCAACAATGACCTTATGTTCGTGTCATCCGACGCATATACGAAATGTTACTTTCCGCCTGCAATGAAACGTTGCTCTCCATCTGCCGTCAAGCCACAGACGGCAGAAGGGCTTATATCACTTCTGGCAGAGTTGAGGAGGACGAACCGCCTGTTCAACAATTTGCTTGGGCTTCAATACTCCTGTGGCCTATATAACGTATCGTATATGCAGCGAGACACAACAACAATACAACTAAGTCTCACGCTTAAACACCCCTCTCATACTCTATATCAATGTTCAAGATCCATCACTACCAACCTCTCTCTCTCCAAGCTTGCCTTGACCTCCTCCTCTCTACCTCCGGTGATCTCAGGCCATTGAAGTGCCCGCCATCTTCCCGGACTACCTCGAACCACACCTCTCACCCACAGTTAGAAAACCACCTCAATGATGAATGACCTGTTGCAGTTAACAAGGCAGCACAAAGGTTGCCCAGTACATGGATACACAACATGCTAAGTACGGAAATACATCAATGTTGTATTCCATAACACAGACTGCTTGTGATGAAAAAAAATAAAAATAAAATATTTACCAGGGGGCATATGAATGGAGCGGAGGGAGGAACTCTTCAACAGTACATCAAAAGTAAGAAAGAAAGAAAGAACGTAATGATTTTGATAATTGAACACGAATCTTCTTTTTTTTACAAGCCTCAAGTAATTGTAGCATTATCTGCAAACCATCAGCACATGTATACAGATAGACAGAATCATTTTTTCCTTTTCCTTATATTTTACGACTCACCATTGGTTTTCACTTATAGTCAAGTTAAGGCACTAGAACATTCATCCAGTATTTCAGCAGCTATTAAAAATATTTAAAAAATTGAAGCAACAAGCAAACTGATAAACTGTAAAAATAAGTTACAAAATCACTACCCGCAAAGCGTCAGTTGGTTGGCGACCTTGTAATGCTTCTTTCTGGAGAGACCATTTATTCTCAGCATTTTGCTTCCTTGAAAAACTTGGTAAACCTGTCACAAACCTACCAATGAAGTAGTTCTTGTCGCTGCTAGAACATGGCCGGACATTATATTCCTGAGTTTGGCAGAAACAGAATGTACAATAGCACTTCAGCCTTCAGCATTTCACTAAGCACTTAGAATACTCGACACCCAGCATTTTATAACAGCGAACAACATGCATATGTTAATATCCCCAAATTCGAAAAGCTGAAAAATCAAATTAGTCTGACAAATAAATGACGGACAACAGCATGCATCGCTCTGCAGTTAGAACACCAAATCCCCGACCCCCAAGATATAATTAAAATAAAATTCAACACAGTTCTCAGATAGGAACTTGGCAGATTTCTTCTTCTAAAAAGAACCTTTAAAAAAATCTTGTAAGATGTAGTTGCATTTGATTAGAATTAGCAAGGGTTTTTTCTATGGGGAAAAAATACGTGTTAAGAAGGTTTTTTTTCTTTTTTTTGGATAAAAAAATTGATAAAAGGGGTACCGATGGGGTGCAAAACCCGTGTAACAAGAGCAAAACTACAACATTGAAGTTTCGATTTCTCACTTCAGTATCTGAGCTCATATTCCTCAACCTCCAATCAATTCAGCTCATACTTCCACTGCCTTATGTAAAATTCTGGAAGCTTGCAAATGAAGCTTGCAAATGTATGTAAAATTCTGGAAGCTTGCAAATGAAGCTTTTTGTTTATTCCAAATTTTCCAACTATAACAACCCAGGCAATAAAAACGACCACACAATGCAAGGAGACAATGAAGCATTTAAAATTATAAAACAGAGAAACAGACAAGCGCACACAGCCCCGCATAACATGGTGCCCACACACACGCACACAAACAATATGGTACCACAAAATTCATTTCATTTTCTCCTTCCCAGTTTTTCTCATCAACCAAACAGTGCATTCATTTCCTGCTATACATTTAATAGGAGTAACTAGAGAATTTTCTCAGATAATGATTTTTTTTTAAAAAAAAATTTAACCACCTTGTACTATAAAAAATAATAACTTGTGCATTCTTTTCTCTCCCAATCTCTTCCCTTTTGGAGAGATTCAAAGTGAAGACTATAGGAGAAATGGGTTACTCTCCACTTGTTCCCATTTCTCTCCTCTTTGCTAATCAAAACAGGTGATATGAATCAAGGTTTCCTTTATTTCTTCCCAAATCACCTAATCCAAAAACAGGCTGTTAATTTTGGTAGATGAATATAATTAAATCATAAAACTATAGCAGCAGCTCCACAAAGGGTATGTGAATCCCAATTTCAAACAGTAATAACTACTCAAAACAAAGTGATTACATACACAGAAAGTGAGAGGATGAAAGAAAACGAACCCGAATCAAGCGAGTGATGGGGGTGCCACACTCGTAGCATTTATTATGCTTCTCGGCCATGGATTTTCCACAGGACAAACAGAGAGTCAAGTGCTTGCAATTGCTTCCATAAAGATCCTTGGAAGTTCCACAGCCGCTACACGACGCCTTCAATATCAAATCAAAAGACATTTCTCTTCGTCTCTACAACACATATCACACACATAAGCAAGAAAAAAAACACCACAAATTATTAAGGCAGATACAGATAGCAAAAATTAGGGTTTGAATGATAAAATTCCCCAATAACCTTCAATTGGGGAAATTCAGCACCTTTTTGATCTTATCAGATTCAGACTGAGATCGATTCAAAGGTGTGTTTTTTTTAAAAGGATCGATTCGGAGTTTGAGCACTGCTTTGATTGATCGATTGTTTGGTTTCTATAGTTTCAATCTGTTTGAGGGGAAACAAAAAGCAGAGCCAAGAGACTCTGGGCGATGGCCATGGCGTGCGAAGGTTAGCGTAGGGTTATTTTGAGAAATGAAAATAAATAAATAAATAAATAAAAGTCACTATTTTCTGAATTTATTTTTTTTTTTTATTTTTATTTTTTTTTTTTTTTTTTTGAGAATTGAGTGTTTTTTTAAATGTATCTTCCTTATTTAAAAAGTAAATTATATATAAAAAAATTTTTAAAAAAATTAATATAAGAATATAAAAATATATTGAATTTTCGTATTTTTATATTTTGGTATGTAGTGAATTTTTTAAAAAAAAGTCACAACTATTATACTTTTAAATGTATTTATGTTAAGTGTATTTAAAAAAATTAAAAAATTACTTAAAATACTAAAAGGATTCAATGAAAACAAAAAAATAAAATTCAATTTTCTGAGAAGTGAATTGTGAGACCAAACAAGCTGATTGACTTTTTTACTTATTACAGAAGATCCGCTAAATACCCCAACCATTCTACTTTGGACACCTACTTCTTTGGTCTCCACCACCAAAATTGTTTCCTTCTTTATTTCTCTTTAGACCTCTACCATAATTCCAAATATACCTTTTGAATCCCACCCCTACACATTCCACATACAACTCCTCATTTCCTCCCCAGTAGTGTCCATCCCATGCTGACAACCCTCCTCCTCCGCGCCCTCTCTTGCCAACGACCCCCTACTCCTTCTTTCGATCTCTACCCTTACAATTCTAGGACCTCTCTCACATTCCGGTAGGCACACTAATCCCTATTTTTGCTTTGTGACCACCCTCGCCGCCATTCAAAAAACCAATTCCAAACAAAAGTCTGATATTCGGTGGTATATAGCCAAACAAAAGGCATATGTTCAATTGTGGAGCACTGGACATATTCAACACGTTCGGTTGTGTGTAACCAAATGAAAAGAAATTGGCCAAACTTCAAAGTAGAGAGAGAAATCGATGAAGGAAGAAAAAGAGAGTTGTACACAAAAGATTAAAAAGAGAGTCAATTTGCAATGGGAGATTGTCGATTTGGTTTCGTTAATATGGGTTGCTCATCAATCTGGTTTCAAATCTGGATTGTGGTGAGAATGAAGATTGTGATTGTCTGGGTCATAAGGGGTGGGCATCGTGATGGTGGAAAGTGGAAGTAGTGGTTCCGAAAGTTGTTGGCAGGAGTGGATGTAGTGGTGGGTTGGTCGCCGGAGGGTGGGTTGGTCACCAAAGAGTGTCGGCAGGAGCTGAAGTGGTGGTGGGATTAGGGTTAGGGTTAGACTTGAGAGGATAGTGATGGAGATAAAATTGGAATTTAGTATTAGGACAAGATTGTAATAAGATAAAATAAAAAATAGGGGGTCCCAAGTAAAAAAGTAGGGCATTTAGCAACCATCTTACGAAAAGATATGCAAAAAGTAGAGCGATGATATGATCTAAATAAGCTAAAAAATCAATAAACTAACTATTTTTATGCTTTCCAAAAGAGACCTTAGTTATGTGAACCAAATCAAATCAATCGGCATAGCTTGAAAATTAAGGTTGGGGATTTTTTTTGACCCTAGAATACTGCTTATCAAGCTTAGAGGAAAAAAATTTAATACCAAAAAAGACGTTCCGTGGGGTATCATAATATTCACGGGCCTTGCTCCCGAGGTGATTGGTTGCCGGTTAAATTTAACCCAATCCAAAGGAATGACCAACCATAGGGGCATCTAATAGACCTCATCTACTTGCCATAGCAGAAGGCTGGGCATCGATCGGAGTACAGTACACAAATTTGAAGATAAATTACGCCCCCAAAAATCGACCCCTACATGCCCCTGTGGAAAACACATGCATAATGCACTAGGCCACCACCCTTGATGGTTTAAGTTCAAACAAATTGGATTTGGAAAAACTTGAAAGGCCTAGGCTTCATTTGGCATAAGCTATTTTGGTTAAATTAGTCAATAAAGACAAAATAGTCTAATTTAGCGAATAAGACAAAATGTTATATCTAAATCATTATCATTTCACTTTTTCTCTCACAACTATCAAATCAATTGAAAAAAAGTCAAAATTTATCTCAAATATAACTTTTTTAGTCAGGCTAAAATAGTCAAAAAGTTAGGCTAAATTAGCTTATTTCAAATGACGGTTATGTATATGTTTGGTTTGAACTATTTATTTTAGGATAAATTACAAACAGGTCTCAATAGTTGGATTTAATTCCTATTAAGGCGGTGCTTGGGATAATGGTTTTGGACTAAAATAGCCAATAAAGACCAAAAATACTTAAAAAGCCAATAAGACAAAATCTTACATCCTACACATCAATTAATTACTTTTTTTTTCTCATAATCGTCTATTCCTATAAATAAATATATAAAAAAATCACAAATTATCCTAAACACAACTTTTTTTTTCATCTCATAAAATAGCCAAATTTTTTTTAAAAAAAACTAAAATAGTCAAGTTCCCAAATGAGGCATAAATCCTATTAATTCGTCGCTAAAACTAATAATTAGTTACTTTTTTATGACGTTTTTCTAAATCTGTCACTAAAAATTGACAATTAGCGATATTGTTCATTGACGAATTTTTCAAAATGTTGCTAAACATTAACAATTAGTCACGCTTTCTTATAAAAACACCGTTGGGCAATAAATCCATTTATTGGGACCTGTAAGTCCCTCTTTATATTTATTGTGTTTGATTTTAAAATTAAGCCAATTAGATAATTATAGGCTTTTCATTTTTTTGTGTTTGAGAGACCTGTTAAGTCCACTGATCTATTTCGATGATTTGAAATTTCATTTCATTGTGTTTGATTTTGAAATTAAGTTTAATTTGATAATCATAGGCTTTTCATTTGATTGTGTTTAAGAGACGTGTGGAGTCCATTACGAACATGTTTTAATGATTAAAACTGTTTATGTTATTGTGTTTGATTACACACTTCCATATGCCCTAGTAATGATTTTTGTGATTGGTTATGACCTATTTGTTGGGTATACCTCCTTAGTAGAGTATGTGACCTAATTAATTTATTAAAATATTTAATTTGGTTTGGTGTTAGTTTTAATATATTTTTTACTATATTATATCTAACTTTTGGAGCCCCAATGAGCATTTTAAAATCTATTTGATGATGGTTAGGATTTTGTGAAGCCCGTGAAATTCACTACAACAAAAAAGGTCTTTGGTGACAAACTCATTCTGTCTCTAAACATCAAATTTTCATCACCAAAGTGATCTGCAACGAAATAATTTTGTCACCATGTTCGTCGCCCATACGTTGTTGCTGAAAGTAGCTGGTGACGAAAAATCGTTTCGTTACCTATTTTTCATTTTTGGCGACGAAATTTTTCATCTCTAAATATTGCATTTTTCGTCCTCTGTAACATCAATTTCATCACTAGAATTAAATAATATTTTATTTTAATTATTTTCGCTACGAAATATTTCGTCACCAAATATGAAGATAGGTTTTAGTGATGAAATTTATCCTCACCAATGAGCACAAAACAATTCGTCACTAAAATGAGTACAATACAAAATTCTTCAATGACAAAAAAAAATTTGTCACCAAATATTTCAATTTAGCGACGAAATATTCAACAAATGTGATGAAATTATTTGTTTGGAACTATATATTATCATTAGTGACAATTATTCATTATGTTGTTTGAAAACTAATAGCGACGATTTTTTATTTTGTCGCTAATATTAATTAAAATTTTAAAAAATGAGGATAATATTTTCAATTTTGAATTATTCTTTTCATTAAAAATTCCCTATGCATTTTAATAACCTGTTCAATAAAATATCTATTATAGATCAATACAAAAATTTGTTCATTTTCATAAACACCACAATTGAAATGTTTCATAATATCTACAAAAATACAATATCAATTGCGGATTACCAAACACGTCTCCTAATATCCACAAAAAACATGTCTCATAATATCCACAAAAATATAATATCAAGTGCTAATTACCAAACATGTCCCCTAATACCCACAAAAATATAAAATTTACAATACAACCAAAATACATATAAAGTAATACTAACAAAAACACAAAATGAGCAAGCTTCTGCTCTCCAAATTACCAAACACGTCCATTTCGAATCTCTAATCTGCAACAAAACAAAACAAAATAAAAAGAAAAAAGAAGAAGGAGGAAGACAATTATTATCTTATCAATCAAATATACAATTTGATATTTTTCAAGCCTAAGTGCTAGAAAAATGTATTTTTTGACTTAATTTTCAAACCGGGAGTCCCTTGCTAGTTTCGTAAATTTTTACAACTTACATTGGTCTTTCCCGAGGTGTTCGAGGTGTTTGTTGGGCCTTCTCGTGGCTGTATCATGATTTTGGCTCCCGATAGCCTATTTTCAAGCCTAAGTGTTGGAAAAGTGCATTTTTTAAACCAGAAGTCTCGTGCTAGCTCCGTTAGTTTCCACTACTTACATTGGTCCCTCTCGAGGTGTTCAGGGTGTTCCCCGGGCCTTCTCATGGCTATTACATGATTTTAGCCCCCGATAGCCTATTTTTAAGCCTAAGTGTTGGAAAAGAGTATTTTTTGACTTAATTTTCAAACCAGGAGTCCAGTGCTAGTTCTGTAAGCTTTCACAAGTTACAATGGTCCCTTTTGAGGTGTTAGGGGTGTTCCTTAGGCCTTCTCTCACGATTTTGGCCATCAATGACCTATTTTCAAGCTTAAGTGTTTGAAAAATATATTTTTCGACTTAGTTTTCAAACCAGGAGTCCCGTGCTAGTTTTATAAGTTTTCAAAATTTACATTGGTACCTTCCGAGGTGTTCGGGGTGTTCCCTAGGCCTTCTCATTGCTGTATCACGATTTTGGCCCCCGATGACCTATTTTCAAGTCTATGTGTTGAAAAAGTACATTTTTTAAACCGGGAGTCCCGTGCTAATTCTGTAAGTTTCCACAACTTACATTGGTCCCTCTTGAGGTGTTTAAGATGTTTCCCGAGCCTTCTCGTAGCTATTACGTGATTTTGGCTCCCGATAGCCTATTTTCAAAGCCTAAGTGTTGAGTGCATTTTTTGACTTAGTTTTCAAACTAGGAGTCCCGAGTTAGTTTTGTAAGTTTTCACAAGTTACAATGGTCTCCTCCAAGGTGTTAGGGGTGTTCCCCAAGCCTTCTTGTGGTTGTTTCACGATTTTGGTCATCGATGGCCTATTTTCAAGCCTAAGTGTTGAAAAAATACATTTTTAGATTTAATTTTTAAATTGGGAGTCCCGTGCTAGCTCTATAAGTTTTCAAAACTTACATTGGTTCCTCTCGAGGTGTTCAGGATGTTCCCTGGGCCTTCTCGAGGTTGTTTCACGATTTTGGCCCTTGATGGCTTATTTTCAAGCCTAAGTATTGGAAAAGTGCATTTTTAAACTTAGTTTTTAAATCGGGAGTCCCGTGCTAATTCCGTAAGTTTTTAAAATTTACATTGGTCCCTCCCGATGTGTTCGAAGTGTTCCCTGAGCCTTCTCATGGCTGTTTCATATTTTGGCCCCCTAGTGGCCTATTTTCAAGCGTAAGTGTTAGAAAAGTGCATTTTTCAAGCCCAAAGTCCCGTGCTAGTTTCATAATTTTACAACTTACATTGGTCCCTCCTAAGGTGTTCAGAGTGTTCCCTGAGCCTTCTTGTGGCTATTATATGATTTTGGCCCCTCAAGGCCAATTTTTAAGCCTAAGTATTAGAAAAATGCATTTTTTGACTTAATTTTCAAACTGGGAGTCCCGTGCTAGTTCTGTAAATTTCCACAATTTACATTGGCCCCTCCCGAGGTGTTAGTGGTGTTCCCAGGCCTTCTTATGGCTTTTCACGATTTTAGCCCCTAATGGCCTATTTTCAAGCCTAAATATTGGAAAAATGCATTTTTGGACTTAGTTTGAAAAAGTATGGTAGCGTTTGGTAGAATTTTAAAAATATGATTTAAAAATAGAGTTGTATTTTAAGTTTGTGAGTTTTAGAATTATGATTTGAGTATAGAAAATTTGTTTAGTTATGAGTTTTAAAAAGAGTTTTAAAAAGAGTTTTGAGTTGAGTGTTGAATTGAGTTTTGAATATTTGATGTGACATGTGAAATAAAAAAATTTGTTTGGTTATAAGTTTTGAAAAAAGTTTTCAAAACTTAATTCAAAAAGTTATAACTCATAACCACATACACAACTCAAAACTCCATTAAAAATTTTATTCAAAACTCATAACCAAACTCTTTTTAAAATTCAATTCAAAAAAATAATTATTAAAAAAAAAACATAAAATTATTTTAATTGAAAACGTTACAAAAAAAATAAATTTTTTTTTCAAAATAAATATTCAATTACTGCTTTAAAATAACTTTGGATTGTATATTTGGTTGGAATTATTTTTTAAAAAATATTTTTGATTATAAATTGCAATTACTTTTTTTTTTAAATTTTGATTTAATCTTCTTTATTATACCTGCTCAAACTCTCTCTCTCTCTCTCTCTCTCTCTAATGGCCGTCGGAGTACTCTGGAATTTGTCGATTTTCTCATAAATCAAAGAGAACTTTATAGAAGAAAATGTGATTTCGATTCTTCTCTCGCTTTCAGCTTCTAGCATAAGCTTTACGCAAGAGAATTCAATTGGGTGTTTCTGTAATTTGGTATCGGACGATGATGATCAATTGAAGTTGTTCATTGCTAGAGAGTGTGGGATTGAGAGTCTGAAGAATTTCTAAGACCCTGCTCTGACTCCTCAAAGTCTTGAAGTCGCTGTTTGGGATGTTCTAAAAAAGTACACTTTTTGACTTATTGGCTTATATGGATTGGGTTTGAATTGGGTTTGATGTGATGTTTTAGAGAGGTGATGCGATTTAAATAAGATAATGTGACTTAAATAGGATAGTGACTTTTTAACTTTTTGTATTATTTAGGTTATGCCAAACTTGGCCTCATGTCCATTGATCTCTGAAGTTCTTGTTTCAGATGGCTTTATAAACCAAATCGTATCAGTGCTGAATTATGGGCTTTTGGAAGTGAGAATTTCAGTTGCTAATGATGTTTGCAAGCTTGGTTTCAACACGAAAACCCGAAAAGAATTGGGAGAAATTGCAAAAAAAAAAAAAAAATACACAATGTTTTGGTCAACTGGCCAGACATCTGAGAAGATGATCGGGTTGACCTAAATCGCGCTTTTCAAAATTCAAAATTCAAAAAAAAAAAAAATTTTGTTTCTCCAAACAGAAGCTGAAATGAGTTTTGAAATGTTGTATTAGAATTAATTTTTAAAATTTTAACCAAACAAAACATTGAAAACAGCTTTGGAATCATGTTTCCAGAGCTGTTCCAAACACAGCCTGTATTTTTCTACATAGTTTTCAAATCGGGAGTCCCGTCATATATTCTGAAAGTTTGCGGAAAAATAATTTATTTTGAAAAACAATTTTTCAAAGAAATACCACCTGATTACACAATATAAAATACCTCAATCCAAACGTTTGATAATACCTCACAAAGCGATCCAAGTGTCTCGCCTCCAAAGTAATTCACCTTGCACCCTCTTGCTTTTATTTTTGTGTATTTTTCTACAGACCTTAAAAATTCTGATGGCCAATTTTTGTATCAAATGCATCTGATATATATACACAACACATGATATAGTTTACATGTAGGTTAGATCCTTAGGGATATCTATCTTTTAGTTGTGAGGATAAAATAAAAGATGTATCTTTTATCTTAAATATGCAGGATACAACTTATCCAATTTTCATTAATTATCTTTTAAGTAGATAATATAAAACTTCCACTAATTGCAATAATGTCCATCAACACATTACAATTAAACCCCTAAAAGTAGATAATTACAAGTGAGACCCTTACAATTAGTCACAAACTTCCTTCCACCAAGCTATATTCCACATGAGCTACTAGGTATGGACAAATTTATCACTATAAAAAACCCTAACTCATGTAACCAAAATCTAAATTTTTCTTTCTGCTAATTTGACCCCAAAAGCATTTGTAAAAATAGTATTTTTGTAATTATATATGTATAAAAATATTTTTATGAAAAAGTAACTAACCGACTTTCTTTTGGTCCAATGTTAATGGAAAAAATTGCTTGAATATACTTTCTTACTTTGAGAATGGTGGATTCCATGTTAAGCACCCATATAAATCAATTACCACTCATATAACCCAACATATCCGTGTATAGCCTTTAGTTCGGCGTCACCGATTGACAATATCAAAGTTAAATGAATAGTTAATTAATTTATACAAGCCTCTCAGGTCAAAGGAAAATAAGTATATTGTAATAGAACTATCTTTTAAACTAACAGTAATCATTCCATAGGTGTTCTCAAAATCGATCCTATTCAGTGCATGTACTTATTGCATAACACCCACCTATTTGCCTAAGGTCACTACCTCAATGATGGAGTTGATCATTCTATCATATAGCAACAAAACAGGTGTAGACCATAGTAGTGCGACGCCCAATCAACACCCATAGCCTAGAACATTAATTGGGTCTACAAGGCACTGAAAAATCAAAACTCCCAACTTTTGGTTCATTAACCATTAGTATGTTTTTCTACAATGTTACCCAATGGACCTTATGTTCATATCATATGTAACATTAAATATAACATTACCTATAACAAGATACAAAATGTAAAATAAAATGCCAAGCAATTTATATAATCAATTAATGAAGTCAATAAATTGAATTTTAAGGGCATAAATGCTAACATATCCATGCATATATTATTAGATATTTAATTGGTTATGTTTATTTTTCTTTTTTCTCGATGTTGCATTTCCATTTAACATAGATGGGTTTTCAATAATGCTACAATAAATAAAACAATATACATGGGTTTTCAGTAGGTTCACCCGCAACCTCTACCAACCCATACAATAAATATAATATACCCGAGTTTTCAATAAGTTCACTCTCAATCTCTTAAGACCATTGTGGTTTTCAGTAGGCTCACCCTTAACCTCATCCATGTGTGTGATTGTGTACATGTGTGTGTCTCTATATATATATATATGTCAATGTGTAGAAGATACCTGCTCATCAATTCCTGTCTAAGGCCTTTGAGAAGAGTCACCTTAAGATCAAATTCGATTACAAGATCCACAAAACCCGAGACCAAAACATTCAAAGAAAAACACAGCACAACTAATAAATGTTCAAAGAAAAGCATTCACTTAAATTTAATTATATTTAACATGAAGATTACGCAAAAGTTATAACTGTAACAGATCATAAGCAAGCAGTAGAAGGAAAAACCTAAAAAATTTAGTTTCATACATAATAGAGGATTAACCAAATTTAATATCCAAAAGGCAATCTGCACGACACCAAAAAGATAATCTGTACCGCCCCAAAAACTAATTTCTACTAATTTCTAATTTGTACCATGCCAAATTTTAAATATTTACCACGCCAAAAAAGTAATTTATACAAACCAATATAAGGACAGAGGTATAAAAACAATGTCCATCCGTACTTGTCAAAAAAAGTCATATCCACAATTCTACGTCAAAAATCATCTGCAAAAATAAAATTAATCATTAGTATTGACTAAATATTGACATATTTAAAATTATAAAATAAAATAAAAACATATAAAACTCGAACTTATTTAATCTTTTCAAATTAATCATTAGTTTTGCATACTCAAATATATATGAAATAAAAATTTGGAAAACTCAAATGCATATATTAGGCAACCCTATTATTTTACATGTAATCATTCTACATAATTATAAATATTTTTCCATTTTTGGCAACTACAACACCATGTCCTATTTACATACCGTTTATCCTATTTACGTACCGTTTGTCCCTACAATGCCATGTCCTATTTACAACGCCCTTTTTCGACTAAGTCGGATTATTTTTAATTTTTTTTCAATTAACTTAAATGAATGTATGTAGTTCCTAGTCTCAAAACACGTTTGAAGGAAATTTAATTGCATTAGTAATCTAGTTAGGCTTCATAAAATTTACACAATCTTGTTGTGCTAATTTACTCTAACCAGCAAGCATACGGAGACCAGAATGGATATTCATTTGAAATATTCATTTAAAAGAGTGAATGCAGGTTTAAATTAGGTGGAATTTCCCTGGTTATTTGTATTTGAAATTCTTGACAGGAAAATGTTAGGAAAAGCATTTGGGTTGACTAAGCTTAATATGGCATGTTTTGAGAATTAAAAAAGGTTGTCAAGGGGCTGCAACTAGTAACTTGTGAAAAGTAAAGTTGCATATTCTTTTTATCATTATTATTGAGGTATGTGTTGCTAGGTTTCAATACTCTATTGCCATTTAAGTATATGCATAAAAAACTGGAGAAGGAAATAAAAAAAGAAAATGTTAAGTAGATTTCTCATGCTTCACCCTGGGCTAATACATCACATGACAGAATCTCAAATTTCCTAAAGGCCAACGCTTTTAAACGAGTAAATAAATATTTATTGGTCTTTTCCCATTTCTATGAGAAATAGATTTCAAAATAAGAATTATTGACAATTCAACCATTTCATACTTGGAAACACATACAACAACCTAATAACATGAATATACCTAAAATAAGAACCATATACCACTGTTACCAGCCATGTCCGGTAAATCCAGAAATTACCATTATACCTTTGACAACTAAGATATAAAACATGACCAGAGTCAACCTAAAATGATAGCAAAACAGTACTTGAATCAACCTAACACTTTATTACCCAAGGACTCAAGTAAGCCCTATATAAAATTCCAAAAATTCTCACTTTCCCACCCGGTGCATGTTTTGCATCAACAAGCCAATCTGCCCTCACATGTCCATGAAAGACATGTACCTTTGGTTTCATCCTTCTAAAATAATTTTGATTGTCAATGTACATGTTTAACTTGCTATCATGAGCACATATCTTCAACGCCACAAACAAAATGGCAAGCCGCTATTACACAGCCACAACAAAGAAAAATTATAATGAAACCATAAATGAGGACCTAAAATAGTTATTATATGGTTCAAGAGCTAACAAAAGTTGCATTGAAACGCTATGTTTTGCACTTGATCTACCATAATAAGGACATCAAAGTAAAATAATTACCTGACCATGTACATCACCACAAACAGTGAAATGCTTTCCATTTGGAATATTTATATCAACAAGAAACGACAATGCGCACAGCTTTTCTCTTGTTTGTAAGACAATCTAGAAGGCATATCTATCACATGAACACAAATATTTACACAGAAAACAACAAAATAGTAACAAGTCAATAAATTTATTTTTATTTTTTATTTTTGATAAATCATAGTAACAAGTCAATAATCAGAACAATAACACCATTACTGTTGAATTTTATACATACTGTTTGTGTAAAAACTTCTGATTCTTGAAGTCATCCATCATTTTCTTCACAAAATTTAAAGTTACAACATCTCTCTCTATTCTTGCACCATCATACTGGGGCTCCACCTCTCTAGTTACAAAGAACATAATTAATTTCTAAGCAATAAAAGTAACTACTTATATTATCGTGTTTTATTTTCTCCTTTCCTTTTCCTTTTTCCTAAAATACGGGCAGCTTTTTTAATCAGCAACAAAAGTTTATCTATACTAATCTATAAAGGGAGAACACCAATTGGTGTTTCCCTTTTTTTGACATTATGTAAACTTTTTCCAATGACAAGTTTAGCCCAACAACACAAATCTGTTTTACTTGATTTACTGGAGTTCTAGCTTTGCTGATTTTGAAGGGGGAAAAAGGAAAAACTCAATGTCCATGTTGGACACAAAATGTACAAAGAAAGTAAACAAAATACAAGGGTTAAATTTATATATTTTTTAAAAATAAGTTCAGGAAAAATCACAAGACAAACAATACCTATAGAATGGAAATCAATAGAATCAACTATTGAACGCCTTTCAGACTCAGGTACAGCAATTGCTTCTTCAAATTTGAGCTTCATTATAGCTTTCTCACATTCCTTCGATTTGTTAGTAGCATCAGGATCATTTAGACAGATTTTCTTGACCTAGGTTAATGAGTGAAATATCCATTAGTACACTGCAAAAGAATTTACAAGTACTCGCATATATTTATTCCAAAAAGACAAAAGATGGACATCAGCAAATACATAAAGTGTCCATTTGTCAAAGAGCAGAAAAAACAAGTGACCAAAAGATAGGAAGCATACTTAAGGTTTGTTTTAGTTTCAAATTGCTGGGTGGCTAATGGTTGGATTAAATGAAAGGTTTTTCATTAACTGTGGCAACATGCAAACAGAATTCAGGGTTTCGAATAAGGACAATTATTCTTGAAAACATCACAATCACCATAGAAAAGGTCTCTTGCTATAATAAGAAGAAATTTAATGTTTCCTTTTCTTTTTACGTTACACCAAGTGTTTCCGGCCTATTTTGAGTCCAAAGTAATCCCATCAGATGCAACAATCACCTGCAAGCATTGCATTCCTTGCATTATTACTTATTTTGATAATTCATGATGGTGAAAAAGATGAACAAAAATTCTACATGTCCTATCTAAGATCCCATTCAGATGTATGATTTCATATTGCCGCAGAATCATGTACAAGGCAAAATCATTTTTGACAAGTCCAAACACAAGAACAAAAAATAGTCAGATATTGACAATAAAATAAAATAAAATAAAATATTGAGCAATTGCACAATTTGCCCAGTACACTGCATTTTCACTATTGTGACTTCAGAATACAACAGAAGAAGTAGAAGAAGAAGATCAGCAAAGACAGAGATAATTTTTTGATTCGGCCATTGCATCAAATAGTTGGAGGGCAAAAGATGTAACATGAAGAAATACTTAAATCAAAATGGGGAAATACAGGAAGAGAGAGAGAGAGAGAGAGAGAGAGAGAGAGAGACAGAGAGAGAGAAATACCTAAATCAAAATCAATGGGCTTGAGACGGTGGCGATGAGATAGTGTACTGACAGAGAGCGAATGGGCAGTTCGATAGGAGTGAGAGCAAATAGTGGTGATGGCGGAGGAGGATGAGGTGCTCTAGTTGCCGGCGAACGCGAGAAGGACCGGCAGTGCAGCGGAGACGGAGTGAGAGAGAGAGAGAGAGAGAGAGAGAGAGAGAGGGCTTTGCAAAATAGGAACTAATTTGGGCAAACAAAGAGGGTTCTCACTTATAGCATGAAACAACGTTGTTTTGTATAATAAAATTACAGGAGACGAAATTATTTTTTTCACGAAAAATTTTGTATAATGGTGACGAGAATTTTCATTTCTAAAATGGCATTCAAATATTTCGTGAAATTTTTTAAGGCGGGAATTTTTTTTGCGATAAAAAATAAAATATAGAGATGAATAAAATTGTCGTCACCTATTGTTTTATTAATTTAAACATTTAGTGACGAAATTTGATTTTTTTTTTCTAAAAATACTACAATTAAAAATGAAATCTTACTTTTATCTCTAAAATATTTAAATTTAAAGACAAATTTTTTTTTCATCATGTATTTTCATCACCAAAGACCTTGTGGTGCTAATATTGATATATTTTATATATATCAATTTCGGTGAGTAGCAACGTGGGTGTGAAAAAACTTGTTTTGTAGGTGGGTTCGTATAGTGCTCTCCTTTTGAAGACTTGATTGCTCAATCAATTTGTGAGTTGGTCTAAGTGTTTGGGTGAGATTTTTGTGTCACGTGGTGTGTGCTTCAAAGATTGTTTGGGTCACAGATTTGATAAAGTTTTGCTTGTCTTCTACAATTTGTTTCAAAAATAATTCATTCATATATTTGGTGAGGTCTTTTCTTTTGATTATTTATGATTATTTAAAATTCACCTAAATATGATTTGTGATATCATTTGTATCTCATTTGTAATAATTTAAAAACTCTTGATGGATAGTGGAATCGGATTTCGATCTTGTGGATGTACCTCATATTGGAGGAATTACGTAAAAATTATTGTGTCATTATTGATTTAATTTTTCCGCATTAATTTTATTTCCATTGATTGATTTACTTGTGGGTTATCATTTATTTCCTAAATACTATTGTGGTATTAGTTATGATTTGTTGTTGTATTGATTATGATATTATTTTAGTTATGATTCAAAAGGCGTTTGATTATACCTTATTTGATATTTGATTATGACTCATTTGATTTTTTAGTTAGGACTCAAGAGGATCTTGTTATGACATTTGTGGTAATCACACAAATATCATAAATTGCATATGATATGCACCATAGAGTAATGTCGATCCGATAATCATAAATTTTTCATTTTGCTGTGTTTAACTCTAAAAAAATAAATAGTTTTATTTTTAAAAATATATTTTTCATCTATTTTTTCGGATACAAACGCCATAAAATGAAAATATTACAATTATCGAATCAATCTAATCTTTTCCATAGATGATATATACTAATGGCTCTATAAAATGAACTGTTTGAATAATTGAAATGAGACCCGTTGTAGATCGTATAGGCCCCTCAAGTTCTCTCAAACTTATATTTGAATTTGAGAGAAACCTAACCCTATATAAAATTAGTGGATTAGGATTGATCATTTTTTGATACACGACTTGGTAATATAACTATTAAATAAAAATAAAGAAAAAATTGGTGAAAAGTCCATTCCAAAGGGGGTATAAATATATTAGATCCAAGATAAAATCTTATTTGGTGAGAAGAACACGCCGAAAAATTGGCCAGAAAAGTCACCGACGAAGACGACAAACAGTGGTATCAGGTGATGATGGGGAGATAGAGAAATGTGTGATATTTAATAGATAAGTTGTTGAATGAGTGACATCATGTCACATTTCAACAAGGACATTGATTTAGACCCCCTTAAAACACCCACCCCCACAACCCCCTCACACACATGGAGGTTGGGGATTGGGTGAGAAGAATAAATAAATAAATAAAATTGACGAATCAAAACTAAAGGGGGTGAAGGGGTGACTCCCAAAGGGGGTCTGAACCTTTATTCTTTCAACAAATGGTTAGTTTGGTGAATTTCAACAGATAGTTATCCTTTTTGGATAAACTGTGTCATTTTGGCCCAAAGGAATTAGAGATTAGACCTAATGACTCAAAAAAATCAAAAATTGACTTATGACCTGAGTGCCCTTAAATAAATTAAGTTAGTAATCTAGTAAAAAATTAATTAAATATTTTAATATTATTTTTACTAAATAGTGTCATGATATTTTTTTTAATCATTTATGCAATTCAGATGATTCAAAAAGTATGCAAAATAGACTTGGATAAATTACATGTAGAGCTGGAAAATTCAACATGAACCTACAAATTAGCTTAATTATATTCATTTAAAACTCATTCAAGTATATAAATGGACTTAAATGAGTTACTCGTTGCGAACTCAATTAAATTAGGTTTACATAAGTTAGACATGCATATTCAGTTAAACCCATTTAAAATGTTATCATTTTTACCACCAATCCACCTCTACTAAGGGTGGACATAAGCTTGTTGGTCCGCCTAACCCTATATTTTTAGGGTTTGAAAATGTTGTTTTATTCCATAGAGACGAGCTAGGCTAAATTTTTAGTCTCATCGTAGTAGCTTGGTTGCTGGTCTCGTCAAAATAGTCAGAGTCAACCATCGTTAGGAAGAGAGAGAGTCGGTTGGCGAGAGAAGAGATAGGGAGTCGGTTAGTAAGAGAAGAAAAAGAGAGTCAGGTCGGAGAAGGAGATCTATCGGTCGTTGTTGTTGGGTTGGCAAGAGAAGGGAGATTTCTCAGTCATTGTCATTGTCGGAGTGAAAATAGAGAGAGACAGAGAGAGGGTGAAGAGAGAAAGACAAGGCAAAAAAAGCCTCAAATAAAACTTTGTAAATGAAAGAGAACAATAAGAGAGAGAGAGAGAGAGAGAGAGAGAGAGAGAGAGAGAGTGGACGACGTGGCTCTGTCATCTCACGTGGTTTACCTCCACTTCATTAAGGATGAATTAGAGCTCTTACACATTATTGTTTATTTAATGTGAATGTTCATATCATCAAGTTGCTAATGGTTTAAAAAATATTTGTATGGATAAAATTGTCCATAAAATATCTTAAATATGAGAATTAAGATTTGGTGGATCAAATGTCTAAAATAATACGATTTATTAGAATATAAGAATATCTTATGCACTAATTAGGATACAAGTATTTGAAAAAGGATCTTCTAATAAATTCATAATTTCTAATAAAAAAATTATATAATTAGTGTTACTGTTTATTCTTTACGCGTATCTCTAATATTTTTATAGGGTTAGGTTTGTTTTATAGTCATATCTTAACATGAGAGAATTTGAGAAGCTCGTGGAGCCCATGATGAGTCTTATTTCAATGATCCAAACCGTTCATTTTGTAGAGTTTTTAATGTATATCATTCGTGCAAAAAATTATATCGATTTGATAATTGTAACATTTTCATTTTATCATATTTATCCCTAAAATAGATGGTCTATTTTCAAAAAGGATTATTTACTAATAAATCCTACTTTACAAACTGTTATACCAAATAATCCTACTTTTATTCTATTATACCAAATAGTCCTACTAGTGGGTTGATTTGGTCCTTTTTGTTTTTGTTTTTTTTTTTTCCATTTTTGTTTAATTGTGTGGACGAGAGTGCCTTTAGTTTTAATGTTGGACTGTCTTTGCTGGATCAGTTCTGGTTTTGGGACTGTGTTTGCTGTGTGTGTGTGTGTGTGTATCATTGTGTGTGGGACTGTGTTTGCTGTGTGTGTGTTCCATTGTGTGTGGGTGTGTGGGTGTGTTGAAGCCAGCACTGTGTGTGTGTGTGTGTAACAGTGTGTGTATTCGATGTAAACCCCAAAAACGGCCATGGGCAGACCATGAAGGGCAAGCTTATCAAATTGTCTGTTCAATTTATCAAGATCTATTCAAAAAAGAAAAAAACCCTTTCATTATCCGTCTTCTTAGCAAGATTTCGGCAAGAATCAAACACAAAACACAACAGATATATATATACACAGAGAGAGAGAGAGAGAGAGAGAGAGAGAGAGAGAGATCTATAACAAATCAAAACCAAAACAACAAATCTGTAACAAATCTGTGTGTGTGTGTGTGTATGTAACAATCGTAGGGGCTTGAATGAACCCTAAATCTTCGTTTTTATGAGCTCTAGATCGCCGATTGGGGGTTTTCTTCTTCGGATCGTTGCGATCTGGGTCATCAGTTTGGGGAGGGGGTGGATCGAGGAGTTTTCTGAGGCCGACACAAATGTCACCGCTGGTGACGGAGGAGGAGAGAGAGGGCGAACCAGAAGATGACGGATTTTAGGGGCTCGGATTGGAGAAAAAAGAGAGAGAGGAAGAAGAGTAGGAGAGAGAGAGAGAAGGAGATGAAGAGAGAGGACTCTGTGTTGTATGTGTGTGTTGTGTGTGTGGTTTGTACGAGTGTGTGTTCTGAATGTGTGTGTGTTGGCCTGTGTGAACTCCAAACACACCAACCCAACCCAAAACAAAAATCCCTTACAGCACTTTGTCATTGTGTGACACCCTCACAATGTATCACATGTAACACACTCAAACGGTTAAATGAGGGTAATTACGTCCCTTACAATTGAATGGGACTAAACGGTTTAGTAGAATAAAAATGGGACCAATTGGTTCATAAGTTCAAATTTTGGGATTTATTGGTAAATCTAATTGTCGTCTATTTTTTTGAAAACAAATGTGATAAAAATGAAAATGTTACAATTGTCGGATTAAACTAATTTTTTCATAGATAATATGTATTGAGAGTCCTATAAAATAAACAGTTTGGATCATTGAAATGAGACCATGATGAGTCCCACTGAACTCTCAAGCTCCCTTAAGTTGAGATGTGAACATGAGAGAAATTAAACGCTTTTTATATAATTCAACATCAAATCCCTTAATTTAAAATTCACATTTATACAAACGTATCTTAAATCTCATTTCCAATTAAGTAGGCTATATTTAATCATTTTTTAATTATGTATTCAATTAAATTAAATAAATTCACATATATTTTTAGGGTAAATTACATTTTATTTTGTCAACTATTGTTTCATATCACTTTATCCTATTAAACTAAAAATTGTAACCCTGATCCTCCTATTTATCTATTAATTTTTTTCAATAAGGCTAAATTACACTTTTCCCCCTTTGAATTACTAGTCAATATTACTCTAACCCCTCGACTAAAAAAATTTGGTTGACTTTTAAGCTAAAATACAAATTTTCAGTTTTTTTTTTTCATATTTTTTTTCTCGTTTAAGTGATTTTGTTTTTCATATTTTAGCAAAAATTAAATATTTATACAAATTAAAAATAAAAAATATTATATTTTTGTATTTTTTTTGCCTTTACTAAACTCTTTTTTAGTTTTCTTTATAAATATTTATTTTTTAGATGCATTTAGAATAGATCGACCTAAAAAGTTTTTTTTTTTTTAAAAAAAAAAAAAACTAAAAAGTGAAAGAAGTTCACTAAAAACTAAAAAAATAAGGAAAAAAAAAATCTCAAAAATGTTTAAAATTAAATCAAACAAATTGATGATGTCATTTTAAATATTTCATTCGAAATGTCACATATAAGTCACCTGTTAATTTTTCATCTATTGAAAAGACATAGATCCTTATAAAATTATTTACATTCATATTATAAATTTATAATTTTAAAGTGGCAAATGTATCAATTTGTTTTAGATGGCGAAATGTATAAATTTTTTAATTGAGGGATAAAGTGATATTGGGTGACAATTTAAATACATAAATTGTAATTTTTTATATTGATAATAGGGTATCTTCATGATAAAGTTCGAAATTGAACCCAAAAAAATAAAAATAAATTTAATAATAAAGTAAAATAAGAAGACTAGGTGTTATAATTTTTAGTTAAAAGATGTAAAGTGATACGAGACAATAATTAAATTGGATAAAATATAATTTATCCATATTTTTAATATTGCCTTCAATGTCAGTCAAAATTTCCCACTCCTATAACATTTCAATTTCGTAAATATGAAAAAAAAAATGTAAATTGCAAATACATATGTTGAGATTTTCTTAAAATACAAATTGTCCCTTATTAAAAATTACAAATATTCTGTTATCAGAATATTTTATTTAACAGAATTAATTAAAAAATAAAATTTATAACTATTCTTCTATACAATAATAAAATTATTTCAATTATTAATTGAAATATGCTTCTGAAATTATTAAAAAAAAAAGCCAATTATTATAAAATTAAAAATTTTAAGAATCAAATTTACAAAATCACATCAGACAAATATTTTAAATAAACTTTATTTGTAATCTAACTAAAAAAAGTAGTAACGTTAATATTCGAATTATGATTATTAATTTTGTCTGAATATTCAAATTAAAGTTAGCAGACCTCCTATCGCCACATCAAGCCCGTTCATGACCGGACCCACTAAATTGTGAAAACAGGCAAGCCCATTGGTATCGGTCCCACAAGACAAATATGAAATTATTAGTCATAACCTTTTTTATTACTTCATCCGTCCCAAAATATTAGTCCCTTATTTCATTTTTTATTGTTTCAAAATATTAGTCTCTCTTCAAAAATCAAGTACAAAAATAATATAAATTTTCTATTTTATCCTTCTTTTAAATTAATAAACAATATAAAAAGTACAATTATGACATTGATATTTTCAAAAAATATAATATCAAAAGGATAATTTTGGAAAATTAATTTTTTTCAAATGCAATAATTGTATTATCAAAAAAGTTAAATTTCTCAAAAGAGACCATTATTTTGAGACGGAAGAAGTAAATAAATAATTAAATATTTCATATAAATAAAAAGTTAATAAAAATATAAACCTCATACAACATTTAATTATTTATTTAACAAATAATTTGATATTTTAATCTTATTTATCTCACAAGAATAATATTAAAAGTTTCAAAAAACATCTATCAAATATCTTATATAAATATAATACCAACATTATGTAAATCTCATACAAATATCATACTCATATAAAATATTTAATAAAACTTTTAAAATCTATAACATTTTTATTCCACGATTAACCGACTCTAATGCTCTCCAGAAACTCCATCCCAATCTTCACTTCTTCACTGTCCCTTTCCCTTTCCTCACTCACTCACTCACACACTCACTCTAGAGACATGAAATCCTCTCGCAAAACTCGATTCTTCTCATCGTGTACCACCACCACCACAGTCACATACACTTTCCAAAACGACCACCCAAATCCTCAACCCCAAACCCTAACCACCGAAATCCCACTCCAATCGTCCACCTCCGCCGCCGCCGCCACCGCTGCCGCCGTTAAGATACAGTCGGCGTACCGATCCTACATAATCCGGACCCTCGTGAAGAAGATCTCGGCCGTCAATTCCGAAGCGACAAACCTCGAGCGCCTCATCCAACGGCAGGAGACGGTCGACGCGATCAGGGGGGACCCACGGGAGAGGATCAGGATGAACGAGGCACTGATGGGGCTGTTGCTGAGGTTGGATTCGGTGCCAGGGTTCGATCAGACGGTGAGGGAGCTGAGGAGGCACGTGAGCCGTCGGATCGTGGGGATGCAGGAGATCTTGGACGCCATATCAGAAGCGAGACTAGAGGATTCTCACTGGGATGGGAATTGGTGTGGGTTTATGAGGTATTGGGACGACGTCGTTGGGAAGATGGAAGAAGAGGTATGTAGAGAGAGAGGTGGGCATGAAATGGAGAGGTTTTGTGCTGAGCATCTGGGATTTCGGTGCTTACAAAGATTTCTTCGTGACCAATGATACTCTATTTTTATTTATTTTTTTAAATGTAAAATAATTATAGTTTGAATGTATTATTTTATTTTATTTTATTTTATCTTTTTATGTTTTTGTTAGTCACAATTCACTCCAAATCAACTTGCCAAACGACAGCTCTGTGTGGCTAAAAAATCTATATTGCACCGGTTGAATGAGGTTCTACTCTCAAGATATCAGTTCTCCACGAAATTGTATGCAGCTATTGCACTGGTTGAATGACGTTCTACTCTCAAGATATCAATCCGTAATGCTGTGGGGATTTGGAAAAGAATTTGAAAATAAAAAAAAAAAAGATAGGTAAAATAACAATAAAATATATTTATATTTTATTTAGTTTTACATATATATATATATTTTTTAAATCTCTCTTTAAATTTTTTAACTAAACACAACATAAAATAAATTATGTGCAGCTAAAAATTCGATATTGCACTGGTTGAATGATGGATCTACTCTCAAGATATCAATCCTCCAAGAAATTATGCGTAGGAAAAATTCTATATTGCACTGGCTCGAATGACATTCTACTCTCAAGATATCAATCCTCCAAGAAATTGTGTGCAACTAAATTTTTTTACACGATTCAATAATTGTTTGTATGCTTAAATTACTCAAATAGAACTTAAGATATTGAAATTATGTGCATTTTTTTGAGAGAATGATGCACCACCAACGAACGAGGGCTTAGGTTCTCCAAGAAGTCAATTTATTTAATTTCATTTTCACAATTGATTTTTTTTTTTTAATAGAAAGTGGTTTAACAAAAATAATAAATACTAAAAAGATATTTTTCATTTTTTTAAAAAATTGTTCCACTCCCAAGACAGGATAAAAGCATATGAAAATTATTAGTACTTATTTATTTATTTTTAAAAAAAATTTCACGAAATTAATTTTAAAATTTTTGATTATTTTATTTTATTTTTAAATGAGAAAATTAGTGATAAATCCAATCTACGAACAGTATAAAGCATTAGGTCCAGTGAATATTTTTTATTGGTGAAAGGTTCACACTTTGTGAAATAATTTAATAAGAAATCCTGAAAGATATTTTGTTTATAATTTTATCCCTTGATTTTTTTTTATCTGTTTGACTTTTAGTTGACTATTTGTTTAAATTTATATCTATTTGTTCAATTTCTTTTCCTAAATTCTATCTATCTGTTTAATTTTTCTTATTTGTTAAAATAAGAATTTCTTATTTGTTACTCAAATTTGGAAGTCCATTTTCCCTATATATTTGAAATTCACAAACTAATTTTTCTACCTGTTGAACTTATCTACCACCAACACTCAAATATTTCACAAAAATGCATGAACTATTATTATCTGTTCAAATTTTGAATTGCTTTGTCTTATGTTCAAAATCTGAACCAGATCTCACTTATCTATTCAAAATTTATCCTATATCTGTTTCATTATCATCATCAACAACAACCAAAAAAATAAAAAAAAGTAGAGATGTGTTCAATTGAACAAATTAGTGGCCTTTTCCACAGATCCAGATCTACCACAACAACAGAACCTATCTGTTCAAAGCACTTCAACATATAAACACACACATATAGAGATATAACCACAGATAATCACACATGCACGCAAAAAAAAAAAAAAAAAAAACACAGATTCAACAGATCTGGATTTCAAGAGATAGCAAATCAACTTATTTCTAATAGCAGATCTGGAGTTCAACATATCCAAATCTGAAATCCAACAAAGCCAAAATTAACACACAGATATACATAGAAATAGAGAGGGGAGAGAGAGAGAGAGAGGTTCTCGCCAGAACCTTTGCTAGTAGCGCTATTGCCGCCGAACTCTGAACCTCTTTCGTTGATTCCTCCACTAGATGTGTTTGGTAGATCGGTTTCAGAGAGGAGGGGGAGAAGATGAAGAGCGAGAAGGAAATCAAGCCAGATCTACCTCATCGCGTTCGCCGGTAAGGTTTTTCATTCATGTCGAGACCGATCACAGGCGGTGGTTAGGGTTTGATTTGAAAGATATTAAGAAAAGAGAGAGAGAGATCTGAGGAGACAGAGAGTAATTCTCTGTGTGATTTGAGTCTGTGAAAATGGCATATAGAAGAAGGTAGCTGGAGAGCACTAGGGATTCGACATTCAAAGAGGAGAGAAGATAAATAGAAAGAGAGGAGAAGCCGAGGCGGCGGCGGTGGCGACGACAACGACGACGACCTCTCCGATCGGATTTTGAGAGATTGATGGTGGAAGAAGCTGAGGGGTTTCTGCAGCGGTGAGAGAGAGCCAAGCCGATGTGGCAGCGGTGGCGGTAAGGACCTCTCCGTTCGTATCTGGAGGTCGACGGCGGAGAGGTGTCGGCGGTGGTGAGAGAGAGAGCGAAATTGTTGGTTGAACTGTTTCGTTACGGAATAGGAATATATATATAGGGGGTAGTTTGGTTATTTTGTAAAAATTAGTATTTCAGTATCTAAGCCTGCGTTTGGTTGTGTTTTGTAAATGTGATTTGAGAGTATGAATTATATTTTGAGTTTGTGTGTTGTGGAATTATGATTTGAGTGTAGAAAATTTGTTTGGTAAAGAGTTTTGAAAGTAGTTTTGGAAAAGAGGTTTGATTTGAGTGGGGAATTGTTGATGTGACATTTGATATGTGATACAAAAATTTACAACTCATAACTAAACATACAATTCAAAATTATTTTAAAACACATAAAAAATTTAAAAATTTTCAGAAAATATTTTTTTTATTATATAAGTCAATTGTAAAAAAAAAAACAAAAAAAAAACAAAAAAAAAAACAAAATTCTGTGTACACGGGAGGACATCCAAGTGGATGTCCCCATGAACTTCCACCCGGTAGACCCATGGGAAGTGAATTTGGCAGACAACATTTGCAATCAATGCACCAACAACGGTACAGAAAGCCTGAGCTCTCTGCAGAGCTCGTGAAAACTGATTTAAGAGGCTTAACCAAACATCATACTGAAAAACATGGGTAGAAAACTGATTCAAAATCACAACCAAACAGAGCCTAAATTTTTACCCAAATAAAATCTAAATTTAAATTTATATCAGCACCTAAATTTTTAACCAAACAAAATTGAAATTTAAATTTAGAGAGATTTTTTGATAAATCCACTTTTTAAGAGTGTTATTCTATCTAACCCATATTCTTTTTGACTATTCCATTAGGTCCTATTTGAGATAAGAAGACCAAAATACCATTTTCATTTACTTATGTTTCATTTAGTTCACATTATTTTCTTATGTTTCAATAAGTCCTATGGGTGACATAATTACCAAAATACCCCTAATGTGAATGTTCACACCGTCAATGTGAATATTTATATCGTTAATGTGTAGGGGCCCAGCCCATGTTGATCATCGTGGGTGCCCGGAAAAATTCGACTTAGGTCGGGACGGGCCCAGTCCATTGACAATGTGAATATTCACATTAATAGGAGTGTAAAATTGGCCCGCGTCCCGTGGCGGTGCGAAACCTGCCCGTGGCTCATGGGCGGTCCGGGCTGGGCCCGGTCCAGGCCGTTGACAATGTGAATATTCACATTGATATGTTAACATTCATATTGATAAGAGTATAAAATTGGCCCGCGGTCCATGGGCGCCCAAAGCTCATGCCGGCGAACTTAACTGTTGACAATGTGAATATTCACATTGACATGTTAACATTCACATTGATAGGAGTGTAAAATTAGCTCGTGCCTCGTGGCTGCCCGAAACCTGCCCACGGTCCATGAGCGGCCCGGGGTGAGCCTGGCCATTTTTTTTTTAATTCTTTTAATTTTTTCTACCAAAATTTTATTATTTTTCACAAAAAAAACACTAGGCCTCGGCGCGGGCTGGGCCTCAGACTGAGCCTTGGATGGGCCTTAACCAGGCCGATAGGCCGGGCCGGTGCGGGCTTCAAAGTGATGGCCCAGGCCCTAGCCTAGGGTCTCGGACTTGGCTCGAGCCTAGGCTTAAAAGAGCCTTTCTCGGGCCGGGTCGGGTCGGTCCACGGGCCAAAAAAATTAAGCCTAGGCCCTAGCCCTGCGCGCAAGGGTATTCAGGTTTTGGATGGTCCGATGGATCGAGCCTCGGGTCGGGCCGGTGGGCCTGGGCCTAGCCTCGAGCTTAGGTCGGGCTTGGGCGGGCATGACCATTTTTTTTTAATTCTTTTTAATTTTTTCTACCAAAATTTTATTATTTTCTACAAAAAAATACATTGCACCTCGGCGCGGGCTGGGCCTCGGATCGAGCCTTGAATGGGTCTTAAGCGGGCTGATGGGCCGGACCGGGTTTCAAAGTGATGACCTAGGGTCTTAGACATGCTTGGGCCCGTACCCAAACGAACCTGCCCCGGGCCGTGGGCGGGTTTCGGGCAGCCTACGGGCCGAAGGCCAATTCTACATTCCTATCAATGTGCATTTTAACATGTCAATGTGAATATTCACATTGTCAACGGGCCAGGTCGGGTCTACCCTGGGTCGCGGGCAAGTTTCGGGCAACGGGTAAATTTTACACTCCTATCAATGTTAATGTTAACATGTCCATGTGAATATTCACATTGTCACGGGTTAGGCCAAGCCGTCACCGGTAGTGCGTCATTGAGCCAATTTTATATTCTTATCAATGTGAATGTTAACATGTCAATGTGAATATTCACATTGTCAACGAGCCGGGTCGGACCCGCCTTGGGCCGTTGGCCAATTTTATACTCTTATCAATGTGAATGTTAACATACACATTGTCAACAATAAAACTAGACCGCCCGGGCCGTCCACGAGGCGTCGGCGGGTTAATTTTACATTCCTATCAATGTGAATGTTAACATGTCAATGTGAATATTCACATTGTTAACAGCCGACTGGGCCAGGCTGCCTGGCGTGGGCTAATTTTACACTCCTATCAATGTGAATGTTAACATGTCAATGTGAATATTCACATTGTCAACGGGCTGGGCCGGGCCTGTCCCGGGCCGCTGGCGGGCTTTTGGCCGCCCATGGGCCGCGGATCAATTTTATACTCTTATCAATGTGAATGTTAACATGTCAATGTGAATATTCACATTGTTAACGGGCCGGACCGGGCCCGCCCCGGGCCGTGGGCGGGTTTCGCACCGCTACGGGACGCGGGCCAATTTTACACTCCTATTAATGTGAATGTTAACATGTCAATGTGAATATTCACATTGTTAACGGGCCGGGCCAGCCCCGTTTCGCGGGTGGGTTTTGGGCCGCCCATAGGCCAATTTTACATTCCTACTAATGTGAATTTTAAAATATGAATGTTCACATCATAAAATTGCTAACCGTTCAAAAAATATTTATAAGGGTATCAAAATTAAATATAAAGGCATAAGTGTCCAACAAAATAGTGTAAATCAAGAAAAAAGACTTTATGGAATAAAACTATACATATATGGGACTAAATGGGTTAAAAAATTTCTTCATGAACTTTTTGGATTAAAACACTTCTAAATGGGATTTATCAATAATTTTTCCTTAAATTTATAGGCCGAGTTTTTTTTTTAAAATTGATTTTGAAAATTAAATCAAACAATCATCTGTGTTACAAAACAGCTTATAATATATAAATGTATTACAATCAATGAAATACTAATCTATCACTCGTGCTATGCACGAGATAATTATAGATATTTATATTTATTTTAGATTTTTTTAAATATATAAATTATGTTTTTTAAGATTTTTTATAAAAATAATTTAACAATCTTATCACTAACTATAGTGTATGGGAGAAGTTGAAAAGAGTATTGCAGTAACTATACACGGATTGTATCTATAATTATTTGTTTGAGGGAATTTTAATGTTGATCAGGTGATTTTGACCAAATCAATAAATGCAGGCATATGAAAAGACATGTGAATTGAAAAAGTTAATAAATGGTGATCAGGAGATTTTGATCAAATCAATAAATGCTGAGTTTTTTTTAAAATAAAAAATTTAGAAAATTCAGATTGGGATATTGAAACTCCTACGGGCCTTGGGGTTAAAAACCCCATTTTGCTTAATAGACAGTACTAGCATATCATCCGTGCTATACACGGATTGTGTTTATAATTATCTATATATGTGAATTGTGATTTTTAATTTTTTTTTAAATGTCTTCTTTTTTCCTTTTTTATATTATATTAAAGTTTAATATTTTGATAATAATCATATGTGTTGTACTTTTTAAGGAATTAAATGTCTTTTTTTATTATTATATTATATTAAAGTTTAATATTTTAAAAATAATCATATGTATTGGACTTTTCAAGAATTTTTTTTTATGCTTGTTCTTAATGCATTAAAGTGTTATTATAAGGGATAATAATCATATGTGTTGGAACTTTTCAAGGAATTCATATGTGTTAGATTTTAAAGAATTTTTCATTAAAGTGTTATTATGATGGTAAGACTTGGGAGATGAGAGAAGTTAATAAATACTAAGATTTTTTTTAAATAAAAAAATAAGGAAATTATGCATATATTGTGTTTACAATTATCTATGTATGTGAATTACGATTTTTAAATGTCTTTTTCTTTCTTTTTTAAATGTCTTCTTTTTTTTCTTTGTTATATTATATTAAAATTTAATATTTTGATAATAATCATATGTGTTAGACTTTTTAAGGAATTAAATATCTTTTTTTATTTATTATATTATATTAAAGTTTAATATTTTGATAATAATCATATATGTTGGACTTGTCAATAATTTTTTTTATACTTGTTCTTAATGCATTAAAGTGTTGTTATGAGGGATAATAATCATATGTGTTGCGACTTTTCAAGAAATTCATGTGTTGGATTTCAAATAACTTTTTTTATGCTTGTTCTTAACGCATTAAAGTGTTATTATGAGGGTAAGCTTTGGGGGTTGGGAGAGGTTCATAAATGTTATGTTTTTTTTTTAAAATCAAAAAATCAAAAAATTTAAATTGATAGATTGAAACTCCCACAAGACTTAGCGTTAAAAATTTCCTTTTGGTTTTGAAAGGACCTCCTGGAGATATTTAACAATTACATGACCTTTGTTTTGGTTTTGAAATTACATTTAACAACCATGTTAAAAGAATAATCTAATTTTTACAAAACAATAGAGACAGTATCAAGAGAAGCGCCTTTTAGCCTTGAGAGTAAGATAACTTGGTGGATATATATGTTAGAAAATTACCCAGAAAAACTGAATCAAAATGCTAGGAACAAATTAAAATTGAGTAAATTATACAAATAGTTTCTATAGTTTATATAATGTGTTAATTTGATTCTTTTTGTTTTAATTTATTCAATTTTGTCCCTTAATTTGATGAATTGTATTATTTTAGTCTAATAAATAATGATTGTTAAGTTTGGTAGATTGAAAGTTAAACTATGTGTCAATTTGGTCCATGTAATTTACACAATTTATTAATTTGGTCCGTGTCAAAATCAAGCAAATTAAAATAAGAAGGATCAAATTGATACATTATGTAAACTATAGGGATCGAAATGATATATTATGTAGACTTACCGTTTATCAAACTTAACGATCGTTATTTATTGGACTAAAATGATACAGCTTAAATTAAGGGACAAAATCAAGTAAATTAAAACAACAAAAATCAAATTAACCAATTATATAAATTACAAAGATTTTTTACATAATTTACCCATTAAAATTTCATGGAAATTTAAACACATTGACAAGGTTGCTCGTGAACCCCTCAATTGTTATGTGCCCCACGCACAACTTTTTTGAGTGTACGACTAATTTTATATGGAGCATGATTTTATATGGAGTATGCTCTTAAAAAATTACTTTTTTCAGATAAATCCACACTGAAAGGCAACCACCTAAGGGTGGTAGTCTGATAGTTGTAGACCTGCTTTCATGTGATCTGATAATTAAGAGCTCTGTAGGGTTATGTTTGGGGGCGAGACTCATGTTTTTAATTTTAGATTATCAATACCATTATGTTCTTGTTGGGGTTATGCGGCACCAATAAAATAATGATAAAAGGATTGGATTTTAGGAAAATTGTAAATTCAATCTTCTTGAGATTGATTCTTACAAGTGTTTATTACGCGGCAAAAATAAAATAATGACAAAAGGATTGGATCTTAGAAAAAATTATAAATTCAATTTTCTTAAGTTTGGTTTTTACTCATGTCTATTAGTAATTTGTGAGTGATTGCAGGTATTCGGAATTGAATTGGCCTAATGTGACTTTTCCTTAGGAATATTCTTCATCATAAAAAAAAAAGAAAAAAAGAAAAGAAAAGGGGCTAGGTTACTATGGCCTTGTTTGGCATCCCAATATAAGTGCACTTATTTCATCTTTTTATCTTTTTTGGGTCACATCAATCAACATCTCCTCTCTACTTTTTCTACACATAATACAAGAAAAGTCAAAAAGTGCACTTATTCTAAACTTCCCAAACTTAGCCTATGATTACATTCAAAGAAAAATTGCTATGATTGTCCCCTCCTCTCCTACCTTTCTTGTTTATTTGGGGAAAAAAAATCCAAAAATCAGTAAAACTTAATGCAATGCCAACATAGAAGAATAGCAGACATGTGAAAGAACCCCCCCCCCCCCCCCCCCAAAAAAAAAAAAAAAAAAAAGAGGATCCCTTTCTTGCCTACCTTCCTTGACTTCCTACTTGTTGGGTAATTGGACCCACTATTATTCGAACAGTTCACATTTTAAGATTTATTAATTATATTATACCTGCAAAAAATCAAGTTGATCGGATATCAGAAAGCATGTGTTCAGAAAACTATTTATTAAATTTTTTTAAAAATAATTTTTAATTTGATGGTCTGAACACATACTTTCTGATATCTGATCAATTTGATTTTTTACAGGTATGATATAATCAACAAATCTTAAAATATGAACGATTCATATTATAAAAATTGGCCCTAAAAATGAACCCAATGGCTCCGCAAGTAAAAAATTCAAGGAAGAAAGTTAAGGAGAGGATCTTAACTCCCTCTCTCTCTCCCCCTCTCTCTCTCTCTCTCTCTCTCTCTCTCTCACACACACAGAGGCAGACAGAAGAACTGCAAACAAAAGAAGAGCAAGATATAGAAACATGGTGGAAACTCTTTAAAACAACTGAAAATATTTGCACATACAATAAGTGATCGATTTTATTCGATCATAATAATAGATGATGAGTAGTAGTAGTAGTACTCATCCATTGCTCGATCTATATGTTCATACAGCTGCATTTGCATCTGGACATGCATTTCTTGCAATCAGCTAGCCTCGGGTACCCACCGTCACTGCTGCAGTCACACTTCTTCATACACTTGGACCGTGATGTCCCGCCCCACAAGCACCTCGCCATGCACCTCAAAATCGGCACACAGGGTGGACAACCGTTCTTCAACCGATCAACGATGCAGTTCCTGCATTCACTACCGTCCGATGGGCAGGCTAGAACTGGACATGACTTCAGCACCAATATCAGTAGCACCATATACACAGCAGCTATGGTGGTGGTGGACAACCTCCATTTCTTCTTCATTTTTCACTGCTAAAGGGTCTTTAGCAATGGTTTCTATTAGCTTGTCAAGCTATATATAAGCCAAATTGGAGGCATGGGCTTCTCTCGATCCACGTAGAGGTGTTGTTGGGCCTAGTGGATCCACCATAGTAGGCTCCACTTTGACGATTTAGGCCCGGTTTGGTGTGTATCAAAAAAGTTAACAAGTTACAAAAAAAAAAAGTAAAAAAATTATCACTATTCACAAATTTAAAATATTAAAAAATTAATATACATAATATTTTAATCAAACAAAATTTACACAATTTTCGGGGCTAAATTGACCCTGTACTATCGTGAGGAAAAAAAAAAAGAATTACATATATAAAATCACTAAGTTTGACGGAAATATTGGACCCTTGGAGGCCCACCAAGGGTTCCGTTTTGATAATCCGAACCGTCAATATGTAGAACTCATCCAAAACTATATGTTTATAAAAAATTACGTTGATCAGAAATCGGTTACTAAATGATCAAATCAGTTTTGTATAAAAAATGGATGGTGTTATAGTTAACAGTTGACAAGAAAAACCAAGGCGATCAGATAGCTATTGATATCCAATCAACGTGATTTTTTACAAGCATATAGTACTCAACGAGTTCTACACATTACACGGCTCCGATTAGTAAAGCGGAACCCGTGGTGGGCCCTCATGAGCCGAACAAGACCGTTCAATTTATTCCCGAAAATGAGAGAATCAATCTCCTACACTATACCCTTTGTTGCGCTGGCCCATGCGTGTACTACCGTACGGGCTATTCCATCTATAACTTCTCCTATATACTTATTTATACAATTTTTTAATACACATTTTTTCACAAAATGTCAAAAAGTTAACATAAACATTCATATTTTTTCCCTCAACTTTTTAGTCCAAGAACACCCCAAACAACCCCTTAATATGTTGATTTTGCTTGGCAATGTATTTAGATTGTTTATTTAAAAAATTAAATTGATGCCATAATTATAACTTATGAACTTATTAGACTTTTTTTTGACAAAAAAATAGACTATTTTTTTAATTATCATCTTTGTGGCCTATTTTTCGTAAATAAATATTATCAAATTTTATGATTATGATTATCTGATTTTTTTTTCATCAATAATCTATATGTATAATTAAAAAAAATGAACAATTTTAATTATTAGCATAAGACTAGTGATAAACTCTACAAGATCCAACAACAACCTCTCCCTAAGCGAAAACACTTTGTTGCGTTCACTACCTTTTCAAAGAGGTGGGACTACATGCCCACTTCTGTTGATTTGCCCAATTATAACTGTTTAAAATTAAATTTGACATGATAATTTTGAAATTTTTCATGGATGGCTCTCACTATGTGTGATAGAAAATTCTAAGGTTAGGAAAAATGAAGGGACTTTTGGTCATTTGGGCTGGGATACTGCTCAGGGTCATCAACCATGAAGTTGTCTCATTAATTGTCCATTTACTCTCTGTTTCTTCACAGTTGGCCATGTCTTGGGTTGCTCAATGTTTTATCTATACCCTTTGAGTGTGTTTGTTTAGCCGGGCTAGATAAAGGGGGATTGTAATCTATCGGACTATTAATCCTGAGATACATTGTCCCGGAACTATTTGGTTGGACTAAATTTGTATCCTATGTTTGTTTAGTCATGGGATTAGAGGTTTGGATTGGATTATTCTATTGAATCCCATGTTTGTTTGAGATATTATAGAGAAAGAAAATTGTTCAAAAGACTATTTTATCCTTGTAATTTATAATTTTTATTTAATATATAATTTTAAATTTGTAATCTATAATTTATAACTTAACAACACTAAAAAAAATTAATTTATAAGGCCATAATTTTTAATTTATTATTTTCAATTAAATTAAATTTATAATTTATAATTTATATTTTTTATTTAATATATAATTTTAAATTAACGACAATAAAAAAAATAATTTTATTTAATATATAAATTAAATTTTCAACAACACTAAAAAAATTTAATTTATAAGGCCATAATTTATAATTTATTATTTTTAAATAAATTTAATTTATAATTTATTATTTTTATTTAATATATAATTTTAAATTAACAACACTAAAAAAATAATTTATAAATGTTCAAAAGACTGTTTTACCCTTTTCTAATTGTTTACTAGGTAATAACATGGAGGGTAAAATGGACATTTCACAAAATAATCCCATGGGATACTAATTCTATGGTTTCTATCCCACACCCCCCCATGGGATAGAATAGTCTCATATTTGTGGGACTAATAGTCCGGGAGACTATTAGTCCAGAGCAAAATTTTTCAAACAAACAATGAACTATTAGTCCGGTGGGATTAATAGTCCCATCCCACACCCTTATCCCTCAAAACAAACATGCTCTTTGGGAGCTTAAATATTTCCCATTTCTTATTATTTTACTGCAAATGCAACCTCAAGATCAAAACATGGTTGAATTCATTAAAATTGCACAATCCGTACTGATTCATATCGATCAATTTGCTAATTGCAGATTAAATTTGAAAATTTATAATTTATTTTTGAAATTAATTCGCACCACTATAGTTAAAACATATATATTTTTTAAACCTCTACTGAAATATTAATGTAAAAATAAATGTGATAAAAATTTAAGATGAGAAATTTGTTACAAATTAGTAGTCAAATATATGAAAAATCAATGTGTTATATATAAAATATTATGTAAATTAATATTATATATTATGTAAATACTTGATAATTGTTGAAAAATATTTTTCAATCAACTAGTAAATTGAAACTTCTCCAAACCGCTTAAATCGCTATTTGATTATTTGTCAATCTGATATTTATGATTTGATTTATAATTTTATTTTCAAATAACCTAAATCGCACTGTGTACACCTTGCACACTTTTAAGATGACACTGTAGGGAAAGCTTATGTGTGTATCTTTTGGAGTGCATACCACATGTACCTTATCATAAATTAATGTAATTTTATTATCAAATTTTATAATCAACAATGGTAGAGGGTCCTAATTTTTATGGCTCAAATGATTCGAATTTGCCAAAACGACGTCGTTTTGGTAATTTTGAGCCCTTTAAGCTACAAAAATTAAGACACTCAAACATTTTTCTTTTATAATATCAATCATAAAATATATAATCTCACAACAAATTAACGTAATAAAAAATATCATAATAAAATCATAAACTTTTGTAATACCAATTAGAAAATTTTGAACATTTTGATTTTGCATTTCAACAAAAATTATCACATAGCTCACAAACACCACGTGGCTGTCCAATGAGACATTATCATTTCGTTATTTTATTTATTTTCTCTTTTTTTTTTTCGTATTTAGGTTCATGTGATTATTAGTCGAATGTGAAAATTTTAAAAGTCAACTTATGTAGGGAAAGCTTCTGGGTATATCTGTAGGGTGCATATATATATAAACCTAATTTTATTATAAAATTTTATAATATTGATTATAAAATATATATTTTTGACACAAATTGATATAATAAAAAAATATCACCATAAAGTTATAAAATTTTACAAAATTAACTGCAAAATTTTAAACATTTTATTTGAGTTTACATTTCAACAAAAATTATCACATAAAAAATGTTTGAATTCTCAAAAATTCTATTAAAAATTTTATTAAAGGTCTTACATGAATGTGAAATTTACATAAAATTCATATTGTGTGAATCTTATACCTATATAAAATATTTAATAAGAACTTTAAATTTTTTTTTAAGAATACCTAACATTACTCTGATCACATAGCTCACGAACACCACCTGGCTGTCCGTCATCATTCCTCGACTATTTTTTTTTTTTTTTTTGGTATTTGGATCATGTAATTATTAGACCCTCTGTTATTAATTGCACATAACGTGAAATTTTTAAAAGCGAAAATAATTACACGCATTCCAGCTTCAGGTATGGGCTCCGTTTCACACAACGGTCAATTTAAAAGGATAAAGTGTTTTTTTTTTTTTTTTTTAAATTTAAATTTAAATTCTTTTTTGTTTTAATTCTTTTTTGTTTGTGTGTTATAAAATTGTTAACTATCCGTGTTGAGAGTCATTACTAACTCTCCTCACTCTCTAGAATCTTCTCTTTAGAATATTTTAAAAGTTTCTACATGAATTTAGAATATTCTGAAAAGATCTACAAGATTCTAGAAAGACCTAGAAAAATTCAAAAAATTCTAAAATGTCCTAGAAGGTTCTGGAACATTAAAAAAATTTGGAAAAAATTAGAAAAATCTAGAAAGTTCCGGAAGATTCTAGAATATTTTAGAGAAGTATAGAAAGCCCTAATATATACTAGAGTAATCTCGATTGTTCTAGAGTGTAGGGAAAGTATAAGTGTATGCTAGAAAGTTCTTTAACTAGTATAAATATGAGATGAGTGTATGTATTGGACAATTGGACAATTGAATAAAAGAAGAGTGTGTCCAAAATGAGTGGTCAAACACTATCTAGTGTGAGGTGTCTCAAGGTCTTGTGTGAGGAACTTGAATATATCTGTGAGTGGATAAGTGAAGTATATTAGTGTGTGATTGCATAAGTGAAATGTGAGGAACTTAAATATATCCGTGAGTGGATAAGTGAAGTGTATTAGTGTGTGATTGTATAAATGAAGTGAAATATATTAGTGTGTGATTGTATAAGTGAAGTGTATTAAGGTACTAAAGTGTTATCAATAAAAATTGTATTTCTGGATTCACCAATATGTCAAACTCAATCTGTCTATTTAAAAATCTATCATGAGAAACAACTATAATATTCTAACATGTCCCCTACCCTGTTGTCATTCTCCTTTTCATAAATTAGTCAAACAGGTACAAATATTGTAATTGTTAGGTAGGCAAGCACCAAAGTTCGAATACAAAATTTATTGACCATTTTAATATTACGTTAAATTGTTGTTGATAACCATCAATTTATTTAAAAACTGAAGGTAACCATGAGCCTTATGGTTTGCCCAAACCGTTTAGCTCAACCTACTATTTCCAGGTTATGAGGAAAATATTTAACCCATAGAGCAAAGTTGAGTACAGATTTTAAACTCATTTAATTTTCAAATTGAACTTGCCGCTGATTTATAAAATAATAATTTGATTTTTGTATTATTTAATTACAAAATAAACTAGAAAAATAATAAAAGATAAGAAAAGTGTATATATATCTTTATAGGGTTTAAATTAAAACATTTTATTGGAACACCATATCCAATATAAATAATTATTAAAATGATCCAAATAATTTAATAACCATTCACGAAAAAAATGTTAATAATAATAATTAATAACTAAAATCTATTGGGATAAATATGTGGGGTCTTGGAATTTTGAAGTTTGTTTTTGAGACATGATTTGGGATAGTTAGGTTAGGCCCAATGTCGAGTTGAGCTTGGTTTGGAATGACACATATATATGATCTTGCTATACAGCATAAGCCTGGCTCAATTTCAGCCTTGGTATTTGCTCACGCCTAGTAAAAATTGTTAGAGAAATATAACTTTATTATTCATATTCTCAACAATCTTTAGTAGTTTTTTTTTTTTTTTTTTTAAAATTTAGTCCCAATTTTTCTGTTCCTTGCTCTAGTATCACCTTTAAAAAAGGAAAAAAGAAAAACTGGAAAAAAGGCCCAAAAAAAAAAAAAAAAAATGTAAAAAAATCATTTGGTGAACTCTCAAGTCACTAGAACGATTTACTCATATTGACAGCTTTAAAATCATCTGAAAAGTAGTAGAAAACAAGCTCTAAAATCTAAATTATGTTAGATAATGTCTCAATGGGACCACATAATTAAATGTGGTGTTATCATTTATAAAAAGCCTACAATTTAAGTGATTCAATTTAGTTAATAGGCTTAAGGGTATATGTGTTATGGACCTAATGTGTAGATACTAGTTGTATAATTTCTATTTCTATGAGGGGCAGAAATAGAAATTAAAACATATTGGTTAAAGTTGGTTTAATGACTAATTAATTGGTTTAATGGCTAATTAATTAGTTTAATGGTTAATAGGTAACTGATGTCTGTTTAATATCCCATATGGTGGTTTCATGGGACTTTATAACTTTCAGTTATGAAAACCAATTACAACCTTTAAAAGGTTATGGTCCCTATTCCTTCCCAAGTGGTGAAAAAGAACACTGCCATGTTTTCTAAATCCTCTCAAGGAGAAACATAAGGCACCAAAGGGGAAAGGATTAGAAGGCAATAACATAGTCAATAACAAAGAGTTTATTGATAATCACGCTTCCGTTTAATCATTCATCAATAGATTCAGGTATGTCATTTTGTCTTGATTTCTTGTTGATACACATGGTAATTGATCCGAAGTTTAAGGTTTATGTTCTGAAATTTATGTTAACAAATTAACCCAAATTTGCAAGGCAAATTAAGAAAACTGACTATAAATAACACAGATGAACCAACCATTAGAAATGTAGCAACAGAGGTGAAAAAGATTATCTTTGCACTAACACACTATTTTACTACAAATGAGCCTATTCTCTCTATGTACAACTACTCAATGAATCATAACAAGAAGTAAAATACAGGAATATGGGATGAATTCAACAAGAATTACGTGCATGATAGCTTAGCCTATTCTCCATGATCATCATCATTCCACTTCCGGTAGCCTTTGTAGGGTCGGCTTCCACGACCGTTGATGCTGAATCTCCAACTGATTACTAACGTTTATCAACGAAGACAAGACTTGGTCCACGGGCATATCATGGACTTCCACTCTTCCTAGCAATTCTTCTAGCTGCTTCTTTGTAATCTTGATCTTTACCTCTCTTGTACTACCAGATGATGAGAATGCTGTATTTTGATGATCACCCAATAATAAGTTTCGTTTATCTGCGTTGGGTCTCTTTGATGCTGCCATAGACTCCCACTCATCATCATCATCACCTGCACATACCACACATGATTTACATACAACACAATTACCCATCATTAATTATAGGGTAAATTACATTTACCTCCCTTGAGGTTTCTGACAAATACAGAGACCTCCCCTGTAGTTTCAATAATTACAGAAACCTCCCCTACTTTAACTGACAATATCAAGATTGCCCCAATCCGTCAATTTTACACAAACGACATTACTTACCTATACAGAATGACCATATTACCCTTTAAATTAAGTGTGAAAAGACTAAAAAACCCTACAAAATATCCCTTTTTACTTTTTGAAATCTCACCCTTCTCTCTCTCTTCTCTCTCTCTCTCTCTCCTTCCCTCCTAACCCAACCCAACCCAACAGTGCCTCTTTTGGGTTACTTCTGTGTATATCTTGTTTCAATATCTATATTCTTAACTCCCTTTTCAATCCTATCACAACCATCATTCTCCTCCACTACTACTTCTGTGTATATCTTGTTTCAACATGTTTGTTGCCACCTCAAAAATCAATGCCGATTCTAACGACGAAGCCAAAAACGGTGCCAAATGCGAAACCACATCGGAAACTCCCACAAATCTCTCTGCATTTCCGGAGTCCAACGTATTGTTGTTAGCATTTTTAGAAGACTTTGAAAGCTTCCGAATAACCTCAACAGAACCCGAAGCCACCGCCTTTCATCGTGGATACACAGTTGCTCTGAAACTCTCTACGGGTAAAACCAACGACCTCGCCCTTAATGCGTTCCATTTCCTCCAAACAAAATCAACCATGGAGGAAACCCAATTTGATCGAATGGCAACTGAATTCTCACTATCAACAAGCTTATCACCAGCCAACTGACTCATTCTCTTCGACTCGAATTCCTGAAACAACCTCCCCAATCGACTTTAACGCGCATGTTCTGCCCGATCCCAAACAACCCACCGCATCACATCAATGGTTGAGAAGGCAAGAGAAGAAAAAAGTATGGTTTAAACAAAAATCAATGAAATCTGGTTTCATTCTCCCGCCGTTCGTCCCCCTTCTCTCTTCCTCTTTTTTTTCTTCTTCCGATCGTGACCAAGATCGCAACCAACCGTCCCAAACCCAGATCGGTCAACGCTGCTGCCATCATCGGTCAACCCAGATCGGTCAGCGACGGACGGCGGAAAGGGAGTGGAGGAAGAAGAAGAGGAGGAGAAGGAAAGACGGCAGTGCCAGACGGTGGAGAGAAGGGGCACTGGTGAAGAAGAGCTTTTCTCTCTCTCTCTCTCTCTCTCTCATTTCTTTAGAGGGTTTTTAGATTGGTAAATGGAGGAATGGAAAGGATCAATATAAATTATTGGGTTAAAAAAATATTAAAGGGTATTTTTGTCTTTTTGTGTTCAAATAAAAGGGTAATATGGTCATTTTGTATAAGTAAATAACGTCGTTTGAGCAAAATTGACGGATTGGGGGAATCTTGGTATTGTCAGTTAAAGTAGGGGAGGTTATTGTAATTATTAAAACTACAGGGGAGGTCCCTATATTTGTCAGAAACCTCAGGGGAGGTAAATGATGGAAAGTGAATATTGTAGAGAAGGAAAGAGAAATGAAAATTTATTTTCTTCCATGCATTTCAATCAAATGGAAATTTTGTAAGAAAATGATAGAAAAAGTTAAATCACCACTTATCAAGGAGTCATGGAAGGAAGCATGAGTAAAGAGAGAAACAAAATAAGTGTGGTCAAATTTTATAGGAAAAAATAAATGTCCTCATATATTTTGCATGAAATTGAAAGCCTAAATAATAAGCTAATTTGAGTTGTACACAAAAATTTAGTTTTCATTACTTTGTAAAACTCTCTATCTAAACAAACACACAATTAATTTTTTTTATTATTATTTTTTTGGGGGGGGGAGGGGAGGGACGGGGCGGGGAGAGGGATTGCTTTTCCTTTCACTTTTCTCTTATATTCTCTATCTAGCCAAACGAAAAATAATTCTGTCATAGAATGACAATCAGTTGACCATTTAGATATCGCATTTTAGTGAGATCAAGAGTAGGGCTGCAAACGAGTCAAGCTAAGCCGAGCCAAGCTAAGCTTTGCTAAGCTCGAGTTCAAGCTCGGCTCGTTTGCTTATTGAGCTTGAGCTCGACTCACTAAGTAACTGAGCTCGAGCTCGGCTCGGCTCGGCTCGATAAGATTTTGTTTAATATTATTTATATTATTTAATATATATATAATATAATATATTTATTATATAATTTAAATAAAGATAAACGAGCCGAGCTTGACGAGCTGAGCTTATTCGAGCTTGAGCTCGGCTTGTCTTGTTTACTAAATGAGTTTAATATTCAAGTTCAAGCTCGACTCGTTTACTAAAAAAGCCAAACTTAGCCGAACCAAGTCCTTAATGAGTTGAGCCGAGCCTGTTTATGAACAGTTCGGTTCATTTGTAGCCCTAGTCAAGAGTTTAAGTCTCGACGCTCTGCAATGTTGGAGTGTTTATGTTCATACATAGTTAACATAGTTATTAAAATTATGTTCATACATAGTTAACATGTAATTTACCCTTAATTATATGTTCCTTTATGTCTGCGTTAGTGTGTATGAGTATGAGCTATATATGTATAGGGTAGTGATTGGGATCCCCTCCAATCACCATCTTTATTATCTTTACACACACGTGGCGGGTGATAATTAGAGGAGAAAAAAAAAAAGAAAAAATAAAATAAAAAATTGGCCAATCAGAAAGAGAGGGGATCAAAGAGAGAGAGAGAGAGAGAGAGAGAGAGAGAGAGAGAGAGAGAGGGGTTGGTCAGTTGGTTAGCTAGCTGACCAATTACTAGTACCCTACATTCAGTGTAGGTCCCCAAGGGGGTCACATGATGAAGAATTCAGCTCCATCCAGCTTAAGCTGGTGGTGAATTAAATAGGCTCGGCTTGTTCATGGCGGCCAATTCACGGTTTAATTTAATTTAATTAATTAATTTATTTATTGGGAGAATTCTTTTTTAAGATCACTGATATTAAAATTTTATAAAATAAAAGATGTATAATAATTTCATAGTAGTTGAGGTCCTTTAAGATTTTCAAAGAAAAAATTCGATTAAGAGAAATTTGTGCCCGAAATTTCAACTCGACTTAGAGAAATTTTGGCACTAACACAAAGAAATTTCAATTTTCGCAAAGCAATTTCATCGATGGACCTTATCTAATAATAAAAAGGAAAAAGTTAGGGATCATGAAAATTTTGTCATGAAAATGATCATGAAAAATTTATGATCTTTGGATTACCTTGATTAGTGTGTGGTGCTTTATTCTAAGTGTAATCCAAGGGTCACAAAACTTTCATGATTATTTTTATGAAAAAATTTTCATGATACCTAACATTGCTGTAATAAAAAAAATATTTTGAACTTCTCCTATTACACAAAGTTAGAGAGGAATGTTTTACAATTTTTTTTCATTTGTTATTAGTGGATCGTATAATACATTAATCATGTTAACTATGTATGAACATAAACACTCCAACATTGCAGAGCGTCGAGACTTAAACTCTTGACTAGGGCTACAAATGAACCGAACTGTTCATAAACAGGCTCGGCTCAACTCATTAAGGACTTGGTTCGGCTAAGTTTGGCTTTTTTAGTAAACGAGTCGAGCTTGAACTTGAATATTAAACTCATTTAGTAAACAAGACAAGCCGAGCTCAAGCTCGAATAAGCTCAGCTCGTCAAGCTCGGCTCGTTTATCTTTATTTAAATTATATAATAAATATATTATATTATATATATATTAAATAATATAAATAATATTAAACAAAATCTTATCGAGCCGAGCCGAGCTCGAGCTCAGTTACTTAGTGAGTCGAGCTCAAGCTCAATAAGCAAACGAGCCGAGCTTGAACTCGAGCTTAGCAAAGCTTAGCTTGGCTCGGCTTAGCTTGACTCGTTTGCAGCCCTACTCTTGATCTCACTAAAATGCGATATCTAAATGGTCAACTGATTGTCATTCTATGACAGAATTATTTTTCGTTTGGCTAGATAGAGAATATAAGAGAAAAGTGAAAGGAAAAGCAATCCCTCTCCCCGCCCCGTCCCTCCCCCCCCCCCAAAAAAAATAATAATAAAAAAAATTAATTGTGTGTTTGTTTAGATAGAGAGTTTTACAAAGTAATGAAAACTAAATTTTTGTGTACAACTCAAATTAGCTTATTATTTAGGCTTTCAATTTCATGCAAAATATATGAGGACATTTATTTTTTCCTATAAAATTTGACCACACTTATTTTGTTTCTCTCTTTACTCATGCTTCCTTCCATGACTCCTTGATAAGTGGTGATTTAACTTTTTCTATCATTTTCTTACAAAATTTCCATTTGATTGAAATGCATGGAAGAAAATAAATTTTCATTTCTCTTTCCTTCTCTACAATATTCACTTTCTATCATTTGTGTAATGTTTATTTGTATGAACTTTAAGTCAAGTTTCATATTATTAAAACTGAAGAAATACAATCAATTGTTATGCTATTAAAAGATTTGATATGTTACATCTTTTTTATTTTTTTTATCTAGTAAAATAATATTTGATAAGATTCAAGGATAACTTTGCATTATACATCAATAAAGTAAAAAAGAGAAATAGTTCTAGAAGCCTCAAAGCAAAATTCTATTATCCCAATTAGGTTGCCACAACAAAACTTGCCCAATCATTTGCAGCACCACTCAATATACATGGTTGAAGAGATAACAACCGAAGTAGAAATATATATATATATATATATAGGGTTAATTTTTTCCTACCCAATCTTTATTTCTTTTCACTTTAGTCCTTAAAATATGTAATCTGTTACACTTTAGCCCTTGGCATTAGGAAAATTCAAAATTAATAACATAATGAAGGGTATCTTTTTTTTTTTTGAGGCCATGAAAAACATTTATATTAAAAACAACAACATACAGAATAAGATCCCAAAGGGCCATATAAACTATACAACAAAAGGAAAAAACCAAAAAAAAAAAAAAAAACAAATTCCCCCCCCCCAAAAAAAAACTTAGTTACGAGTCAGGAAAGACTACTGATATTCTCAAAGATGTGGTCTGGAAAGCAAGATTTGTTTAAAGCCCGCCATCCTTATTGTAGACACTCCATTTTTGATCGCCCTTAAGACTTGGGCGCCTCAGGTTGATCACTCGATGATGAAAGTTATATTGTACAAACGTTCAATTTCTTTAGCAAGAAGAGTTTCTAAATCCCAACCTCACACCCCATTTTGACTGAAACTATTTTAGACCTTAAAACTCTCTTTTTTCAAAATATTTTTCCAAATGTTCTACGATGTTTCGAGACTCGCATTTCATTTAAAATATTTCACTTTTCGGTAAACTGAGTAAGGACAAAGTGGAAATAAATGAAAGGGAGGTGAACTCTTTGAAAATATTTACAAACATCTTATTTATAGGTTTGGAGTTGAAGAAAATAGGAGAGGAGGGAAGAAAATCAGTTGGGGAAAAAGTTGGACATTAATCCATTAAAATAGAAATGAACAGCCTTCACTAAAATATGAATATCTCTTTGTACACTTATAATTTAGATTTAAGGCCATCACCATTGGAAACTATACTTCCGGGGCTTCAATTTAGACTCAAGAATGACCTAAAACCAAGTCCGGATGAGGGAGATATGCCTGTTTGAAGTTGGGCTTGAAATTAGATTTTTGTCTAGTTGGCCACCAGTGGCCTGCTGCCCCTTTTTAGTGGCCTGCTGCCCACTTGTGTCAAAAAAATGATTTTTACAGATATTTATGCCAGTTTTCTCCCATAGGTGCATGCACAGAACCAGGTGTTCTTATATAATTATTTTTGACTTGAGAACATGTTTTTCTATGTATACTTGACCTCTCCCCTTGAAATTAGGTTAGCAAAAATTGTAAAAACTGCAAAACTTACATAGCACTCTTTCTCTCTATCTCTCAACCTACACTCTCTCTGTCTCTATACTTCCTAAATAAAAAATTTAGCTCTTCTTATTAAGGTTCTTGAGCTTAAATCTCAGTCCTTGATGGTGAGAACTTGTGGGTTTGTTAACAAAAGAGTTACCTTGCTTCAAGAGGTATAATTTTGAGCATCTCTACACTACTTCTCTCCTATATTTTCTTGCTATTTTTGAATTATTTTTACACTATTTTTATGGGCTGAAGCTTGTGGTTTAAGGCTATTAAAGGTAAAGGCATTAATTACCCTTCTTTGAACCTTGCCTCCTAAGCCTTTACACTTGTGTTTCCCATCTCTTCCTCAACTTTTTTTGAGCTTTTTACCACTAATTCTCAGAGTTTTTCAGAGGCTAAAAAATTGGTTTTGAAGTCCAAAAAATGGAGGGGTTAGCCACCCCTTCGTTGACTTGTTTACTAGCTTAATTTCTCCATTATTTTAATCTACTCTTTTAGCTTTTTGTACATTAATTTCAACACTATTTTTGACTGTTTAATGACTGTTTTAAGTTTTTTATTTCATTTATGCTTTGTATTGCATGCTTGTAGTGTAATGGTCCTTATAGGTTTGGTGTTTTAGGCATTAGACACCAACTTATTTGAGTTGATAACATTTATTTCAAACTTTCCATACTTGTGTTCATCTCTAATCATCTCTACAACCCCCCTAATTTCTTGACTTTTCTTTTGCTTTGAGAGTTATTTCAAACCGATTGTTGGTTTAAGCTTGAGACAGAGCTTGTTGTGTCTAATGGTTTAATCCCTTTGGGGGTTCATTACCAACGGCATGACATCTCTCTCATGCCCAAAACAACCCTTGATTTGACACTCCTTTTTATTGGTGGACTTAATGCTCATTTTGGACTAAAATGACTAATGAATGAAAAGGTAATTAAAAGAGGTGTTCAAATTGGACTAAAATAAAGCAAGATACTAAAATGGTTTGGGTTCAATCGGACCTTAATTGAACCCGTTGAGTCTTGAAGCACTTCATACTAACTAGTGGAGAAAATGGTTCAAGTTTCAACGTCAAACGCTTCCCTTGATCAATATCATGATAGGGAGGAGGTTTGTGAGTCTTTCATTATGCATTTATTGAAATTGTATCCCTTGTTTCATAAGTCATCGCGCAATGAATTTGCACCAATTGATGGCTTGCAAATCGAGTCTACCCTTCCTTTGAGCTATTTGATGACAATGAGAGGTAGGGTGGACAAACATGCCCTGAGAATGCTCTATTTGTTTTTTGTTGCATCAAGAGAGACCTAACATTAGTAGCCGGAGGCCACTATAAGTGGGCGGCCGGCCTCCATTTCTGGCCTGCTGGCCACTTTTGTCCACAAGGCTATACCTTTTTTTTTTACAGAACAAAGTAGAGGCTGAGGCAAAACAGTGCAAGTTTCTGGCTGCAAAAAAAAAAACCCTCTTGGCAGCAAAACAGAGGCATTTTCGGGTGGAAAATCTGCTTGCATGCATAAGTCCTTTCATTGATCCTTGGGACCCGCTGAATGGTGGATTTGTAATTAATTAGTTAGTTTCAATTCCCTAATTTTGGTATTGTAATAATTAGCTAGAATAACTAGTTATGTGTTATATTTAATTAATTAGCTAGAATAGTTAGTTAATGTAATGTTGTAATAATTAGTTAATCAGTTAGTGTAGTTAATTTATTTTATTTGGGTATTGTAATAGGTAGTTAATTAGGTAATTAATTAACTAGTCCATTCGTTCGGACCCTCTTGTGCGAGGGCAAACATGTAATATTTGTGTATGTCTTCTAACCCTATGTTTTTCTCCCTTTTATTTACCCGCTTATGTTGGATAGTATAGAGCATCATGTTTACTTAGCATTCTCATGATTTTCATCCATTATCTTGCATGCATGAGACTCGGCGCATCATTCTAACAATGCACTGTATTCATTACTTCTTTGAAAACGTGTTTAAACCACATGCTATCAAATTGATTCACTTGCCATATTAGTAGCCGAGTCTATTAATTGCATCTTGCATGTGTTGCATTAGTCATGTTACATTAATTAGGGACATGCATGTTTTCTAATTATTTTGCTTGTTTTGGCTCGCTTCAGAGTACTAGGTGAGTATTTTATTGTTTTAGCATATTGTATGAGTGTGATTGTTGTCATGTCGAGCATGATTATCATGAGGCTAAGTGCTTAATTGATATAACTCTTGAATGCCTACGTATGAAGGCTAGTTACTTAAATTTGGATGATTTGATCAATGTGCATATGAGATCACTTTTTTTAAGTGGTATATATTCGAAACAATTTTCAAACAAACATGAAATCAAAGTGTTCCAATTTTTGCAAATTAGTCTATATTTGTGTGCAACACATAGTAATGCTAGTTTAATAATCGGAACAAGAGCATATGATGTAAATAAAAATCACATCATGATTAGTAGAGACTGGTCTTTGATCGGGTGAGTGGGGTGCTCAATTTATGACCTTCTCCTCTCGTACCTAAGTTCCCGAACTGAGACACTTTGGTGATGACGGACACGTGACCTTTAGCATGAGTCATGGGTTTCCTAAATGTTTCAAAAATATTTAGGTGGCAACTTTGTATCTGGCAAAGCAGTCCATTTTTGGCATTTTGATTCAAAATCAATTTTCTAAAAGTTTTGTCGGATTGGACTCTTTTGTGTTTATCTATTTCACATTGCACTTGTGAGATTAGATTCAGAATCACAGGAGTCCGAACTTTAGGACTATCATATTTGAAAAGAGCACGAAAATCAAGTTACAGTTTCTGGCGACTCTGCTGGGCAATTTAGAGAACTTGACTCAAACTTCATGATGTGAAATTTTATCTGCACTTATATGTTCTTTGCATTGCATTTGCATTGATGCGCTTAAGTCATTGTGTTTGCCATCTATTATTCTTGGAAAGTTTGCCGGAGGCTTGCCCAAAAGCTTGCCAAAAGGCTGACCGGTCGTGGGCTCTGCCATATTGGGAACACAACCCTTGGATTTGGACTACCGCTGTACCGTTTGATCCTCCTTTCATTTCTTGGTGTTAGGTGTGAGAGGTATATTAGGTAGTCTTGCTGAGGTACCCCTATTTTGACTATTTGGCCTAGCTGCATATAGAAAAGCCATAGAGACTGTTCCAAGCTAGGATAGGATGCTCACCCTTATGCAGGATTGCGTAAAAACCGTTTGCTTGAAATAGTGAATCCTAGTTCATGACGAAACTAGGACAAGGTAACCCTACCCCCTCATAGGAGTGCTTTGGCTCTCTTTTAACTGGTATTTGCTTTATAGTGGAACTGTATAGGAGACTTCATATCAGTGGTATAGTTGGTATCTGTTGTGGGGCATAATTCAATGGGAAGTATAGTCATTATGTTGAAAATGGGGCTGAGGTGCTGTTTGTTTTCTTTTTTGCAAGGTAGTCCTGTAACCATAGCATTAGAGGGCTCTGATATCTCCTAGGTACTCTGGACTCATGTTGATAGACTTTATTAGGGGCAGCCAGTGTTTGCCTCACTACCACTAGTTGAAAGGCGAAGAAGAGTCAAGTAAAGTTCACTAATTTAGCAATTTCAACAATCACCCCTCAGCTCACCTATACTTAGTCCACCTCAAGCACCGCCATTTACTCTTAGAATGGCTCAGTATCCCTCATCAGATTTGAAGGAATTTCTACTTTGTCTGTAGTAGTTAGTCGAGACACTACAGCATGATGCAATTCGTTAAGCCGAGGTTACGGCCCATCAGGCCGATGTTATAACCAGGCTACAGCAACAACAACCTCAGCGAACAGCGGCCACTACATCACATGTACCCACCTCAGCTATCCCTATGCCCGGTGCCACTACTAATACTGCCAATGTCCAAGAAAACCAGGGTAATCCAACAGAGCCAATCCTAGCACAAGCTTCCAAAGCACTGGTTTATCAGACTGAGACACCATTTGAATTTGAAGTCGATCCAACTAGGCTCAAAGTCAACAAATTAGAGAAATTGTTCAAGAGAGCACAAGGGGTTAACTCCATCTTGGACATAGATGATGGATGCACTGATTTTGCAGTTACATTGCCTGATTGGTTTAAGATGCTACACATTGATCGTTTTGACAGCTCCGGGGATCTGATAGCCCACCTGGGATTGTTTTCTGATATCTTGCGGTTGATGGGCTTAACTAGACCACAGAAGCTATCTCTCTTTGGTCACACCATGTCGGGTATAGCGGCCATTTGGTATACTAAGTTGGAAGATTTTGTCAAACAGAATTAGGAGGAGATGGCCGAAGCCTTCATTGCTCAGTACTCTTACAATACACAGATTGAGGTCACAACTTGTGATATTAAGGCAACCCGTCAAGAGCTGAAGGAGGGTTTCTCTGAGTTTGTGACAAGATGGAGGGCCAAAGACTCGATGATGACCACGAGACCTTCTGAGAAGGATCAGGTAAGAATGGTTGTTCAGAATCTGCATGGCAAGTTGCTGTAGAAGATGATTATTCTACCTCTATTTACCTTTACAAAGCTTCATGAAATGGGGGTTCAAATTGAGGATGTCATCAGACAAGGGATCATTGTGGAAGATAATAAGCCTTTGAAGAAAAATGTTATTCGCAATTCCAGTGCTACTACCAGTGGTAGCACAACTGCGAAATGCTCAGAAGTAAACACTGTCACTAGTCCCAAAAGCCCTTTTGCTGATAATAGCCAAACACCAACCACTTCAACTCGGTCCCAAGCCCAAAATTTTCATCCTCTTTACACGAGTCTTTCTTAAGCCTTGAAAACATTGCTAGAAAAAGGGCACCTAGAGCTTCTAGAACCCCTACCCCTTCCAAATCCTTTTCCACCAAGACATGACCTCGCTAAATACTGTGCTTATCATCAACAACACGGTCACGATACAAACCGTTGCATCCACCTCCGTCGTAAGATTTAGGATCTTATTGATGAAGAGATTATAGCTCCACCAAAAAGATATCAGGATAACACTAACCTATTACCTCCACACCTCAACCTAATCCATACCCTGCCATCCACCTATAACCCCAGTATATACATCACCTCAGCCCATTTACCTAAGCTAGAGGTGTTTATTCCAAAAAGAACGTACTTGTGTATGATGGATGCACTTGAACGCCAATCATCTCAAACCAATGAACCCACTACTTCTGTAATAGCCCGACCCTCTTATATACTCTACATCCCTAGTGGAGATATGACATGTTTAATGTGAAATTTCATGCAAAGTTATGCTTACATGTGGGAATTGTTTGATTATGTTATCTATCTGTTGATTATTGGAACACATTTGTTAAAATTAAAATGTTACCTTAGAAATTTAAAGTCGTAGAGGCGCGATAAACTGAAATTGAGCATGCGAACATGCTAGTGAGAATTTTTAAAGATACTTGGGAGGTTTAATTGAAAATTTATTTTGTCTAATTCGCTAGGGCTTGTTTGACAAGTTTAGAAATTATAAACTTATCTATGTGTTATATAAACCTCTCTTTGAACTAATTATATGTTGAGTGGAAAATCTTAAGAACCTTGAAGAAGAGAGAAAGAAAAGGGAGAAGAAGAAAGTCATAGGATTTGGGGATTCTAGAACTTGCTAGGAACAATTGAAGAATCCAACTTAAGGTGAGTATAGATTATTAGTAAACTCTCGATTCCTCTTCAATTGGTTAGAGTTAAGTTTTGACTTGAAGTATCCTTACTCCATGAAAGCTAGGGTTATGATTGGGAATAATTGAATCTCATAAATAACCATGTGTCTCTTAAATATGTATGAGGGGAAACTTAGTCACTTGATCTCTCTATGTTGTGTCTAATCTCACTCTTTTGTATGTTTGAATTTACATAAATGGAAAGCTAGACATTTCACATGTATATTTACATAGTGTGAGTGAGGGAATCAAGGAACTTTTGAGGTGTAAAAGCCAAAGGACTAGAATTTCATGTTTATATGTTTACATGCTATGTTTTTGGTGTGCATCTACCTTAAATTTGGCTATGTGACTACCCCCTTGTGCAGTTGGAATGGTTGAAGTTTCGGACAAAAAAATAGGGTAAACGACTGCATGTGCGGGGCCCATGGCCACACGTACGGAAGGCATAGCCATACGTGTGGATCTTACAGCCATACGTGCGAAAAACATGGAAGAAGGTTGGGAGTATTCTGGTAAAAAGGCACGTGTGGCGCCTTCCCGCACGTGTAGCGGGGACTTCTGCACGTGCGTTCCAAGTTGGAAAACTTTGTAATTCTTTTTTGCTTTTCTCGACTCTCTGAACATGTTGTTATGCTCATTTGATGCTCTTATGGTGTGTTTAATTACATAAAACATAGCAAATTGAATAATAAGAAATGAAGGGAAATTAAGAAAAGGTGATGTACTTACGCTTTATGTGCTTTGTGTAGGGCATCCGCAGGAGGGAACCAGTATTCACCCACATCACTGTGAGTGGTAATAGCATAGTATGATGTTTTGCTCACGTATTATGTGGTGTATGTGTTGTTTAATATCCTATTCACTACTTAGTGAACGCCTTATGTCATATAAGATATGTTGATATATGTTGAACTTTGGCATGTGAATTATGGACCTAAGGTCGTTCTGTTTGTTGATATGATGGGCTTAAGGCTATTTTGCTACTATGATGGTGTCATGACCCAAACCCGCCCCTATGGGTTTAGCATCGCAACCGGCTAGTAATCTGGAATTACCGAAGGCTTGTTTAACAGTAGTGACAGTAATACAGAGTAAGGGGCTGGCGGAAGCCAAACAGTAATAAAAAGATGTCCAATGAGCTGTGAAAATCTGAATGCAAAAAGACTTTTATGAACAAGCCACATTCATAACCAAAACATATATACATACATCATATACACAAACATCCAGGTTAGGGACCAAATCCCTTTACCATAACTGTACAGTCAAGTCTTATTCAGTCAATACAAAACAGAGACAAAATGGTGGATTTGAAACACCCCAAAACAGCCTTAGCTTGAACGAACTCGGAACCTCGAAGTAAGGCACAATGGTTGGCTCGACAAAACGAGAGTTTAACTTGACGCTCCTAGCTTCGGTCCGGTGCTTGGACACCTACATATAAATATAAACAGTGAGCTAAAGCCCAGTGAATAACAAATGCATAAAGGGGTTAAGAATGAATGTCCTTTCATTAATTAAAATAGTCGTTTGCATCAGTAAATCAGTTATTCAATTAGTGGCTCATATTTCATGCCATATCAGTCATTTAGAAATCATGACAGTCATACGTGGTACGTCCAATAGCAAAACAGTACAGTAGGTTTTAATAGACCGAACAGTCAGTTGATGGCCATTAAAACAGTAGACAATAGTAGTTCCAAACATTGGAACTGACAGAGATCTCTGTAACAGTAGCAGTAACAGTAACAGTAACAGTAAGTTGCTATGGATGTTATGAGTACAGTTTACAAATAGGACAAGCATTCATTTAGTAAATAGTGTTATTTTAGAAAATAGTACAATCAATCCTTCAGAATAATTATAATTGAACGTATCTTTACAACATTGTTACTCACAGAGTACTGGGCTATAGACAGGCTAGTCAGCGTCCTCGGGTGCCAACCCTACACAGTTGCATAACGAACACACACTAAGTTACACACTTGGGATCAATAACTTAGCCTCTTAACTTGACTTGGTGTGGTCCTATAACATTATCCTCATTAAGATGCCTTAAACATGGCCTAGGAATGCCTAGGATGGAATGAGGATGCAAAAATGTACTTTAAAACACTTTTCAAAATTTGCTGAAAACAGGGGTCTCGCTCGAGCGTGGCTTCCTACGCTCAAGCGGACATGCAGACAAAGAAGCTCCGCTCGAGCGTGACTTCCCTCGCTTGAGCGGACTGCAAACTCATGAAAAAGTACTGGTTGCACGTTTTTCACGCTCGATGGACGCTTGACCTACGATCGAGCGTGAGACTCAGACCCTCGCTCGAACGCAGATTACCTCGCTCGAGCGGATTGCAAAACACATGAACTTCTGGACATATACATTTCACGCTTGAGCGTGACCCTTGACGCTCGAGCAGAAGTGAATGTATTCAGAGTGTACGCTCGAGCGTGAAGTCCTTCGCTCGAGCGTGGATCAAAAATCTGGAATTTCCAGATTGACCCTCAAGCACAAAACTCAACCTCTAAAGCTTCAAATTCGATTTTTCTGGGCTAATTTTTTGGAAAACATTTAGAAACCCATAATACAACATGTTTCAATGATTATTTTGTAAAATCAAGCCCAAAGGTAAGCCAATTGAACACAATTTCAATGAAACTTCATGAACAATGTAAGAACATAACATGCAAGAGTTCTTATGAATTCCAATGCTCCAAAGCATGACCAAATGCAAGATTGAGCTCAAGAACATGATGAATTCAAGGACTATAACCAAAATATGAACATATATGTAAGAATTTCATGCAAAACAACTTCAAAATTCTATGATATGAACATGCATACATGAGTTCACTCTCAAAACCACAATTTGAGCTAATTCTAGACTCAAATCACCAATTTACCATGAACCATGCATGTAACAACTTAAATTTATAATTAGAAGGATGAATTTCCTACCTTAGGTCTTGAATTCCAAGTGTGCTAGCTCAATTTTGCAAATTCTCTTCAATTTCTTCTAAATCTGCAAGCTAATTCTTGTTGAATCAATTTTTTTTTCCTATCTCCCTCTCTCTCACGGTTTTGGTCTAGAAGATGGATGAAAAGATGATGCATCAAGTGCACAAATTAAGTCCCAAACAATGTTTTAGAAAATGGCCCACTCAATGGCAAAACATGTAATTATCTAGGCTCAAATAATTTAACATTAACAATGCTAATTTAATCATTCCAAATTGAATTTTAATTAAACCTATCATAAAATTATATAAATCCTAATTAGCATATTAAACTAATCAATATATGATTCGGTTGCCGATAAGGCCTTTAATTTGCAATTCGAAGTCAAAACATGAACAGATCATTAAATGACAAACAAATAGAAATGCAATTAAAGCAACACACTCATACAAACAGATTAGGATTTCATTATAATCAATTACTTATCATGCTCAATCACATTTTAACACTAATCAGAGGTAAGGGTTGTCACAGTCTTCCTCCCTTAAAAGAGTTTAGTCCTCCAAACTCGGATTACCTTCAGTTTGGAAGAACACTGGATTCAGGGGGAACAGTTCAGGATATCTCTTCATCATATCGTCTTCCCTTTCCCAAGTGGCATAAATGCCATCATGGTTTTGCCAATCCACTTTCACTAACGGAATTTCTTTATTTCTCAACTTCTTGATTCGTCGGTTTACATCCTGAATAGGCCTTTAATTTGCAATTCGAAGTCAAAACATGAACAAATCATTAAATGAAAAACTGATAGAAATGCAATTAAAGCAACACATTCATACAAACAGATTAGGATTTCATTCTAATCAATTACTTATTATGCTCAATCACAGTTTAACGCTAATCAGAGGTGAGGGTTTTCACAGATGGGTCTAAGGCCATTCCATATTATGATGGGCCTGAGGCCGTTCTGTATTTTATTGGGCCTAAGGCCGTTTTGCTACTATGATGGGCCTAAGGCCGTTTTGCTATTATGATGGGCCTAAGGCCGTTTTGGATTCTATTGGGCCTAAGGCCGTTCTACCTTTTATGGGCCCGAGGCCGTTCTGAAAGGGAAAAACGAGTGAAATTATGATCTGTGAATATGCATTGTTAACCTATGTTTGTTATTTTTGTTTTTTTTTTTAATTGTTTGTACTACTATCATTCACCGAGCCTTGCTCACTCTACTCTCCTGAATATTTTGTAGGTAACCAGCCTACAGGTCAACCCTATGTCAGCTCAAAAGCCTATAGCTAAACCCGTTTTGCTGAGTCACCCGAAGTGACTCTTTGTTATATTTTGGAAATCCTTATGATGGCATGTTTTATTGTCATTTTTTTTTGGGAACCATAAATATGTATATAGGTGTTGTTAAAACTTAACTTACGAGTTAATTCCCTTTTGCATTTTGTAATGAGAATGGTACCTGGAACGTTATGTATATATAGTAATGCAACATGATCCTAGCATCTAAACACAGCTTAATGAATGTTTATTCTCCTATTATTTTGCTTCCGTCCAGGCCCCAAGATTGAGTAGCGTTTAAAATAACTAAGTTAAGTCCTCGAGTTAGGCCGGTCATGTCCAAACTTTTAGGGGCATGTTTGGGTTGTGACAGTTGGTATCAAAGCACGAGTTACTACCCCACGCACGAGTTCATTGAGCTTTAGGGCGTCTAGTAAAGACTTAAGTTATATATGCATGCGACTATCAGTGTATATACAATAATCATGGATATATATAGATACATATATACATTAGTAATGATCATGATCCATGCCTACTTGTGCATTGTGTATGTATTATGACTAATCGTTATGTAAATCATGGTGAGAACCAGAGCAGATGATCCGGAAGATGCAACCGCCGCATGATTGGATATGATGGAAATGATGATTATGGAGATGGCAGAAACTCTGAGGCAACAACAGCAGCAACAGCAACAACCACCACCACCCATGCCTACACCACCGCCAGGGACACAAGATTATCAAGTTGAGGATCGGACAATTACACTCACGAAGGAATTCAAAAAGATGAAGCCATCTTCATTCAAGGGAGGAATTGAACCAATGAAAGCAGAAGCGTGGGTGTTGGGTATAGAAAAGTTATTCGATGTTTTTTCTTGTATTGAAGCCCAAAAGTTCAACTTGCTGCCTTCACTCTCGAAGATGAAGCACGGAGGTGGTGGATGCTCACAAGAACTGTACATTAAGGATTAACATGAGATAGATTTTTGAAGCTGTTCTATGACAAGTATTTTCCTCAAAGTATGCGAGATAAAAAGGTGACTGAGTTCGAGACCTTGAGATAGGAGAATAGGACTGTTGTAGAATACGAGGCTCAATTTGTTGAATTAGCTCATTTCGCACCACACATGGTGGATACGGATTATAAGAAGGCAAGAAAGTTTGAAGGTGGGTTATAGACTGCTATTCTCGACCAAATTAATGTGTTGAAATTACCTACGTATGTCGATGTGTTGGAAAGGGCAGTGATTGCTGAAGGTAATGTTGCTGCTCAAAGCTAGGTCTCGGAATGGAGAGGGAAAAGACAGAATATTCAAACCTCAAAGGGCTCGACGACACCGCCAAGTAAGAAGTTGAATTCAGGAACTTCTAGAACATCCGCTTCTACCCATGACTCGGCCTCAATTTGTCCAGATTGTGGAAAGAGACATCGTGGGATTTGTTACCGAGTAACTAGGGCATGCTTCAAGTGTGGAAAGACAGGTCATTTGGCCAGAGAATGTAAGCAAAAGAGTCGACAAAATGGAAATAAAACTACCGCAAGTTCAGCTGGATCAACCCCTACCCCAACTACAAAGGCAGCTACGAAATTCACCAATGCTAAAGATACCGCCAAACAAGGAAGGGTGTTTGTGCTAATTCCGGGCGATGTGTGAAATACCGAGGCTGTGGTATTAGGTATATTTTCTGTTAATGGTCACTGTGCACATGTGTTATTTGATTCGGGCTCTACCCATTGCTTTGTATCAAAAGCATTTGCCAGTCATTTAAATAGGCCAATGGAACCACTACCTTATGTTCTGTGTGTGTCCTCACCATCAGGGGAGTCCATGGTATGTACATATATTTATTGTGCATGTGAAATCCTAATCGGGGATGTTTGGGTAGATGCCAACTTATTGCCTCTTGATATGGCTCATTTTGACATAATTTTAGGAATGGATTGGTTAAGCAAGTATCACGCAACCATAGATTATGTGTCAAAACAAGTTACTTTCCAACACCCAGGACAACCTAAATTTATTTTTAAAGGCCAGAGGGTAGTTTTCCCACCCTACCTAATTTATGCAATGAAGGCGTGTAAGTTATTACAAAAGGGCTATCATGGGTATTTGTGTAGTATTTTAATTGAACAACTAGTGGATAGGGGCGTTGATGTAATTCCAGTTGTGCGGGATTTTCCGGATGTGTTTCCAAAAGAGTTATCGGGAGAGCTAATCGATCGTGACATTGAGTTTACCATTAATCTTGTATTAGGAACTCAACCCATTTCCAAGACTCCTTATAGAATGTCTCCTACTGAAATAAAAGAGTTGAAAGTCCAACTGCAAGACCTCCTCGACAAAGGATTTATCCACCCAAGTACTTCTCATTGGGGGCACCGGTCCTTTTTGTAAAGAAGAAAGATGGGACCCTCCGGTTATATGTAGATTACAGAGAGCTCAACAAAGTAACTATAAAGAATAAATATCCTTTGCCCAGGATCGATGATTTGTTTGATCAATTACAAGGTGCACAAGTCTTCTCTAAAATAGATTTGCGGTCTGGATATCACCAACTAAAGGTTAAAGCTGAAGACGTTGAGAAAACTGCCTTTCGGACTCGTTACGGACATTATGAATTTCTAGTTATGCCATTTGGGGTCACTAATGCACTAGCGGCCTTCATGGATTTGATGAATCGAGTTTTTAAGCCCTACCTGGACGACTTTGTCATTGTGTTTATTGATGATATCCTTATTTACTCAATAAGTGAGGAGACTCATGAGAACCATCTACGGTTAATTCTTCAAACTCTTTGGGATAAGAAACTGTATGCAAAATTAAAGAAGTGTGAATTTTGGTTACATGAAATGAACTTTTTGGGACATGTGGTGACAAAGGAGGGTGTTGTTGTTGATCTGCACAAGACTGAAGCTATTGTGAATTGGCCGACGCCTACAAATGTGTTAGAAGTGCGTAGTTTCTTGGGTTTGGCTAGATATTACCGACGGTTTGTTAAGGAATTTTCCAAGATTGTGGAACCGCTTACTCAGTTAACCCAGAAAGGTATTTTGTTTGAATGGTCAGAGCAGCGGGAATCTTCTTTTCAAGAATTGAAGATAAGGTTAACTATAACACCTGTTCTAGCATTACCATCTGGTAACGAGGGATTTGAGATTTATAGTGACGCTTCTCACAAAGGTTTAGGCTGTGTACTTATGCAAAATGAGAGAGTTATTGCCTATGCCTCTTGCCAACTTAAACCCCATGAAAAGAACTACCCTACACACGACCTTGAATTAGCTGCAATGGTTTTTGCTTTGAAAATATGGCGTCACTATCTGTATGGGATTAGATGCGAGGTTTACACCGATCATAAGAGTCTCAAATACTTCTTCACTCAAAAGGAATTGAATATGCGTCAGAGACGGTGGTTAGAGCTTATTAAAGATTATGACCTACAAATTTATTATCACTCCGGTACGGCTAATACAGTTGCAGATGCCCTTAGCCGAACGAGTACGGGGAATTTGGAAAATCTACTCACGAGGCAGAAGGAGTTACTACATGACTTGGAAAGAATGAATGTGGGAATTGTGTTACATGATCAAGATGCAATGGTAGCAGCGATAGCAGCCCAACCAGCAGTTATGAAAGAAATTAAACAATGGCAACTAAAAGATGAATTCCTACAGAAAATTTGTGATGAACTGGAAACGAAACCAAGACCCGAATTCATAATTGAAAATTCGGTATTGAAATTTCAAGGTAGGTGGTGTGTTCCCAATGTGCCAGCAATCAAAAAGAGAATTATAAAGGAAGCGCATAGCTCCAAATTTGCAATGCATCCTGGCAGTACAAAAATGTATCACGACTTGAAGCAGAATTTTTGGTGGCCTGGTATAAAGAGGGGAATTGCGGAATTTGTCTCAAATTGTTTGCAATGTCAACAGGTAAAGGTGGAGCACCAAAGACCAGCAGGATTACTCTAACCCCTCCCAATCCTAAAATGGAAATGGGAACATTTAACTATTGATTTTATTGTGGGTTTACCGCGAACTCCTCAAGATATGAACTCTATATGGGTCATTGTTGATAGACTAACTAAGTCAGCCCACTTTCTACCTGTAAAGACTCAATACAACGCGGAAAAACTGACTGCTATATATATAGATGAAATTGTGCAACTACATGGCATACCAGTTTCAGTAGTGTCCGATAGAGACCCAATATCAAGATTTTGGCAAAGCCTTCAGGATGCCTTGGGAACAAAATTAAAATTCAGTACAGCTTTCCACACTTAGACAGATGGTCAATCTGAGAGGACCATACAAACACTGGAAGACATGCTTCGAATGTGTGCTTTGGACTTTAAAGGAAGCTGGGAAACTCATCTACCGTTAGCAGAGTTTGTGTACAACAACAGTTATCATTCAAGTATAGAAATGGCACCCTATGAAGCTCTGTATGGAAGAAAATGTCACTCTCCCATGTGCTGGACTGAAGTTGGTGACAAATCATTGATCTGGCCAGAAATTGTGCAATTAACAACAGAGAAAATTAAGATTATTCAAGAAAGGTTAAAGACTGCACAGAGTAGACAAAAGAACTACGTAGATCATCGGCAAAGGGACTTGGAGTTCGAAGTGGGTAATCATGTTTTTGTAAAAGTCACACCAACAAAAGGGCACTCAAGGTTTGGAAAAAAGGGTAAATTAGCACCCCGATACGTAGGTACGTTTCAAATCCTGGAAAGGATAGGTCCAATAGCCTATCATGTTGCTCTTCCATCGAACATGGAGCAAGTGCATAATGTATTTCACGTCTCAATGTTATGAAATTATTTGAAAGATCCATCCCATGTTATAGATTATTAGCAAATTTCCTTGGATGATAAATTGATTTATGAGAAAAAACCCATTTAGATTCTGGACCAACAAATGAAACAATTACGAAGTAAAGTGATTCCTATGGTGAAAGTAGAATGGCAAGAACATTATGGAAAATAAGCTACTTGGGAACGAGAGGAGGAAATGAGACAACAGTACCTAGAGTTATTTACAACCTAAGGTAAAACAAGTTTGGGGACCAAACTTATTTAAGGGGGGGAGAGTGTAATAGCTCGACCCTCTTATATGCTCTATATCCCTAGTTGAGATATGACATGTTTATGTAAATTTCATGCAAAGTTATGCTTACATGTGGGAATTGTTTGATTATGTTATCTATTTGTTGATTATTGGAACACATCTGTTAAAATTAAAATGTTACCTTAGAAATTTAAAGACGTAGAGGCGCGATAAACTGAAATTGAGCATGTGAACATGCTAGTGGGAATTTTTAAAGATACTTGGGAGGTTTAATTGAAAATTTATTTTGTCTGATTTGCTAGGGCTTGTTTGGCAAGTTTAGAAATTATAAACTTATCTATGTGTTATATAAACCCCTCTTTGAACTCATCTCTTTGTATATATATATATGTTGAGTGGAAAATCTTGAGAACCTTGAAGAAGAGAGAAAGAAAAGGGAGAAGAGGAAAGTCATAGGATTTGGGGATTCCCGAACTTGCTAGGAACAATTGAAGAATCCAACTTAAGGTGAGTATAGATCATTAGTAAACTCTCAATTCCTCTTCAATTGGTTAGAGTTAAGTTTTGACTTGAAGTATCCTTACTCCATGAAAGCTAGGGTTATGATTGGGAATAATTGAATCTCATAAATAACCATGTGTCTCTTAAATATGTATGAGGGGAAACTTAGTCACTTGATCTCTCTATGTTGTGTCTAATCTCACTCTTTTGTACGTTTGAATTCACATAAATGGAAAGCTAGACATTTCACATGTATATTTACATAGTGTGAGTGAGGGAATCAAGGAACTTTTGAGGTGTAAAAGCCAAAGGACTAGAATTTCATGTTTATATGTTTACATTGTATGTTTTGGTGTGTATCTACCTTGAATTTGGCTATGTGACTACCTCCTTGTGCACTTGGAATGGTTGAAGTTTCGGACAAAAAAATAGGGTAAACGACCGCACGTGCGGAAAACGGGGGAGAAGGTTGGGAGTATTCTGCTAAAAAGGCACGTGCGGTGGGGACTTCCACACGTGCAGCCCAAGTTGGAAAACTCTGTAATTCTTTTTCGCTCTTCTTCACTCTTTGAACATGTTGTTATGCCCGTTTGATGCTCTTATGGTGTGTTTAATTACATGAAACATAGCAAATTGAATAATTAGAAATGAAGGGAAATTAAGAAAAGGTGATGTACTTACTTACGCTTTATATGCTTTGTATAGGGCATCCGCAGGAGGGAACTAGCATTCACCCACATCACTGTGAGTGGTAGTAGTGTAGTATGATGTTTTGCTCATGTATTATGTAGTGTATGTGTTGTTTAAGATCCTATTCACTCCTTAGTGAACGCCTTATGTCATATAAGATATGTTGATATATGTTGAACTTTGGCATGTGAATTATGGACCCAAGGTCGTTCTGTCTGCTGATACGATGGGCTCAAGGCTGTTTTGCTACTATGATGGCCGTAAGGCCATTCTGTGTTATGATGGGCCTAAGGCCGTTCTGTATTTTATTGGGCCTAAGGCCGTTTTGCTATTATGATGGGCCCAAGGCCGTTCTGGATTCTATTGGGCCTAAGGTCGTTCTGCCTTATATGGACCCGAGGCTGTTCTGAAAGGGAAAAACGAGTAAAATTATGATCTGTGAATATGCATTGTTAACCCATGTTTGTTATTTTTTTTTTCTTTTAATTGTTTGTACTACTATCATTCATTGAGCCTTGCTCACTCTACTCTCCTGAATGTTTTGCAGGTAACCAGCTTGCGGGTCAACCCTAGGTCAGCTCAAAAGCCTGTAGCTAAACCCGTTTTGCTGAGTCACCCGAAGTGACTCTTTTGTTATATTTTGAAAATCCCTATGATGGCATGTTTTATTATCATTTTTTTGGGAACCATAAATATGTATATAGGTGTTGTTAAAACTTAACTTACGAGTTGATTCCCTTTTGCATTCTATAATGAGAATGGTACCTGGAACGTTATGTATATATAGTAATGCAACATGATCTTGGCATCTAAACACAGCTCAATGAATGTTTATTCTCCTATTATTTTGCTTCCGTCCTGGCCCCAAGATTGAGTAGCGTTTAAAATAACTAAGTTAAGGCCTCGAGTCAGGCCGGTCATGTCCAAACTTTTAGGGGCAGGTTTGGGTCATGACAACTTCTAAGCTAATGAACATGATTGAAGATTTGTAGAGAACTGTGGTAGATTTAGTCTTTGGGATTTTGGCTCCCTCATCGACCACATCACATGCCAGAAATTTCACACCGAAATGCTCCCTAATCTTGGGGCAAGCTGCAATTGAAAATGACCAATCTAAAGTTATCTTGAGTCTAGGTGATCACATGTCAACAACAAATGGACCTCGCTTTGATATAGTCACTCAATCCCTTGGCAAAGCTGAAGCAAGGGGCAAGAACAAAGCCGGGGCAAGTATCGATCCTGATGCACATCTTCGGTGGGCTATAGAGGCTTCCAAGGTCAAAGGGCTAAACAAGCAGCAAGTGCTTGTAGTTGTTGCAAAAACCGTAGAGGACACTTTTGCCACTCAGGTTGGGGGCATTTTGAATCTAGTTGTAAGCCATGGAAAAAGATGTTGTACCAGAAACACTCATTTCAGCTCCAATCCTACATTTGTAAGAGATCATCAAACCCAGGCAACACCAGGCAACACCTGCCGACCCCTCTATCAATCCTTGCTAGCCTGGTAGTCGCACCTTTAATCCTATTTACATGACCTTATCCAAAGCTCTCTAAATCCTCATAGGATAGGGCCATCTCAAACCCCTTGATCCTTGGCCTCTCCCTGATCCCTTTTCAGCCAAGCATAATGCTGCCAGGTACTGTGCCTTCCATCAACAAACTAGCCATGACACTGATGGTTGTTTTTGTCTTCGCCATGAAGTTCAAGATCTGATTGACAAAAAGGTCATCACTCCACCGGGTCCCACAAAGTCTATCGGCGCTGGATCGATGCACTTGGGGGATAATGTGACTATGTGATTGGGAGATGAACCACCTGTTAATGGCACTCATTTTCCTCTAGACGTGGTGGATGGCATGCACTATTTTAGCACTTTGAAAATGCTGTTTATTTTACTTTTGGACTTGGGTATTGAGTCAGTCTTGTTGTTTTAGGGTTAGGTGATTTCGAGCATGTTAACTCGGACATCACTTCTCGGTTTGTTTTTGTTTGTCTTTTCACTCTTTCTTTTGCATCTATTTTTATCATTGAGCCAATTGAGCCAGAAGATCTGAATGAAATGACAGTAGTTTTCACCTATTTTTCTCTACCTTTAAATCATTGCATTGACCAAAGTTTTTCAAAACTATTTCCAAAACTATGGTGAAAACAAAGAGGAAGGAATTCCTCGGGATTTGCAAAAATTTGATCGACTGAGAAAGAGAGACATGCTAAGCCCTTAATGAATGAGATCGTGGTTGTTAATGTGAGTATTGAGAAGGATCCTGGCTTGGTTCAAATTGGTTCTACATTGTCTTTACTGGAGCACGAGCAACTAGTCGCTTTATTAAAAGATTTCAAAAATGTTTTGTGTGGTCCTATGAAGACATGCTTAGAATTGATCTTGAGATTGTACAACATAGGATCACTCTCGGCCTTGAAACTCAACCCCTTTGCTTTCAAACCTTGAACCTTTCAGAAGGATTAATGATCAACCAAAATATGAGGCTTCCATGGTCGGATAGGAAGCAGCCCTTGAATTAAGGACAATAAGGTCGGATGTGATCGAAGGAAACTTGCATAGCTGGATGAGAAGCAGCCCTTGAACTAGGGGTAAAAAAGGTCAGATACACTTGAATATTCAAAACTGGGTCATTTCTCAAGCCAATGGAGACCAGCAAGAAAGCTAAATCCCAGAAATTGAGAGAAGAAAATTTTTGTTAAAGGATAATCGAGTTGCTATCCATAACACTAGGGGCAAATTCAGACCTAATTGGATGCGCTCTTACATCATCAGCGAACAACAACCATTCTCCTAGATTCAGATGGCTTAGAGATCTCAAAACCGATCAACATGGACAAGTTAAAATTCTCCATCATTGAGAGGCTCGCTGGGCCAAAAACCCGGAAGAGCGACCCATGCAAAAGTTAGAGCATGGAAAAGAAAATGAACAAAATTGAAAAAAGAAGAAAAAATGGAAACAAAGAAAAAGAAAGAAAAATGAAAAGAAAAAAATAGAGCTCGTAAGGTTGAAAATATAGAAGGGTGGCTTTAGCAAAAGTTAGAGCGCAAAAGGAGAGTGTTAATGACCGAGTGCACCTTAACCCGGGAACTACGTACGTCCTGATTCCCATCTTTGGGATACATAGGCAACTTTATCCTAAATTTCAGCCCTAACCATTTTTAGCTTGTTTGTCTCATCCATGTTGATTGGCCTATCCTTGTTCAATTCGGCTATCCTATCCATGTTCAAATTGGCTCATCTTCATTCAAATTTGGTTGTCCTACTCTGTTAAAAGATTTAGCTGCAAGATAAATCAAATTCAGATCTAAGGTTGTGCATTTCAAGAGTTAATTCCTCGTTGGTCGAGTAGTGGCTATTTGCAAAAATAATTTTGAGGATTTTTAGTAAAGCTAACTAATTTTCTCAAAAATTATTCATTTTTTTTTTCAAAATTGGACCATTTCTTGGACCCAAAAAAAGAAAATTTTTTAGTGCTCACAGCCTAACTTACATGATTTCAAAGTAGAAAGTCAAATAAGCATGTTAATCTAACTCTCATGTTGGTCAAAATTGTTTTAGCAGAAAGCCAAAAAACAGAGAATAGTCAAACTGATGAAATAGGGGCATAGTCGAGTCAGGTTTTCTGTCTTTCCCCCGTTGTCAACATACTCGCCAAAAAGGGCACAACTGAAGCTAGCCGTAGAGCCAAAAACTCTCTCATCCTCCAAGCAGCAAGGTATCGAACTAAGTGCGAAGCACGGACTAGAAATTGAGCTAGATATTCAACTCCCCTCATAAGGTCCACATTCCATCTTATCCATTAACCACACCTGGGAAGGGATAAAAAAATAAGAGAGATTAAAGAATAGAGAGATGTGCGTTGATAGAAAAAGTAAGAAAAGGGCTTTTAAGAGAAATCGAGATTGAGTGCCAAAGTGATGTGAGAATCACAAATAAGAAAATGGTGGGAAACAACACATGGAGAAACAGGCTCCTCGTGAACTAAGAGGTCTCCCACTGGTGGAAAACATCTAAGTGTTGTGTTTGTTGTTTTCGTTTGTCTCGATTCTTGTTTTGGGTCGTTTTGATTTCGGTAGGTGTAAATCGATATGTTTAGGTGGTTTTACTTTGTTTTTCCTTTGTTGAGTTGTGGCGTATTGTGGTTAGTCGTAGGCTTAATACCTGGTTAAGAACTCATTCTTGGTTTGAATTTCAAAAATAAATTATTTTGTGCTCGGAGTATCGTGCCATTCTTAACATGATCTGCAAAACATGATTATTTCTTTCATAAACTGCAAGGTCCAACCCCGATCAAAAGAGGGAGCAATAGAACCAGGACCTATCTGAAGCTACATAGGTTCCAAACTACAAAACCAAAAGAGAAAAGGGAAATTTGGAGCATATGAGTTTGTTTCAATTTCAGCAATTTTTGGGATTGCATTTCGGAGGCACCTTTTCAGGCCTTGTCATTTCTCCAAAGTATGAGTGTACCTCGACCTCAAGTTCAAGCTTGCTTCAAGTCAGAATGGCGATCAAAGTGCTCTCCCTAAACACCATTCCCCACCAGAGGCGTCTTGACTGTGTTTCCAATGAGTTCCTAGGAGACCTACTGCGACGGTGGAAGCTAGAGTTCGAATGGCGATGCCTAGAACACAAAATTTTGGAATTTCTGAGACTAAAGTCTGGTTTAAATACCCAGGGGTGTATCCTTGGCTAAAATCTGTATGGCAGCCTCATAGGTTGAGGTAGCGTATATGCGCCTCAATTCTGGATACTGAACCAACCTAATCTGTCGCCTCATTGGAGAATAGGAAAAGTTGGGAATATGATTAGGAAGAAAAGCGGCATCCGTGGCTTCTATATGCAGAGGTTACCCTTTTTCAGCATTTGAGGGCCTTTGAATTGTGAGTTGAAGGTAAGAGTTCGAGGAACACAAGAGGGAGATTCCCGTCAGAGTAGAGCGGTTCATCGCCATTCACCCTATGAGGTGCTTTCTAAAGCGCCGCTTTGTTTGTTTATTGTATTCTCTAAACATCATTCACTACATTGCTTGTTACACACATCATATTATCTATCGCACTTATTGCATTCATTTATATCTTGCATTATCTTGTATCATTTATGCTTTTATGCTGAGCAGCGTTTAAGACCATTGTCCCTCGGGGCTTTTCTCAGGACGCGTGAGACGTGTTCCCGAGTGGTTTTTTTATCTCAAGGTGTGTGGCGCGAACTGGAGCCGTAAGACCTCTTCTCATGATTTTAGCGTGGTTTGAGTATTTCCTTCCTCACACGATTTCAGCGTGTTTGCGATTTGTTCTTCCTCTTCTCACAATTTCAACGTGGTTATAGTGTTCCTTTCCTCACACGATTTCAGCGTGTTTGGAATTTATCTCAGGACGCGTGGAACGCAACCCTGAGTAATTTTCTTAGGACCACTTCTTACGATTTCAACGTGGTTAGAGTGTTCATTTCCTCACACGATTTCAGAGTGTTTGGAATTTATCTCTGGATGTGTGGAATGCGACCTTGAGTGGTTTTCTCAGGACCTCTTCTCATAATTTCAGAGTGGTTAGAGTGTTCCTTTCCTCACACGATTTCAGCGTGTTTGAAATTTATCTCAAGACGCGTAGAACGTGACCTTGAGCAGTTTTCTCAGGACCTCTTCTCATGATTTAAACGTGGTTAGAGTGTTCCTTTCCTCACACAATTTCAGCGTGTTTATAATTTATCTCAGGACGTGCGGAACGCGACCTTGAGCGGTTTTCTCAAGACTTATTCTTATAATTTCAGCGTGGTTAGAGTGTTCATTTCTTCACACGATTTCAGCGTGTTTGGAATTTATCTTAAGACGCGTGGAACGTGACCTTTTCAACGTGGTTAGAGTGTTCCATTCCTCACATGATTTCATCGTGTTTGGAATTTATCTCAGGACGCGTGAGGCGTGACCCTGAGCGGTTTTTTCAGGACCACTTCTCACGATTTCAGCGTGGTTTGAATGTTCCTTTCCTCACACGATTTCAGCGTATTTGGAATTTATCTCAGGACACGTAGAACGCAACCTTGAGTGATTTTCTCAGGACCTCTTCTCATGATTTTAGCGTGGTTAGAGTGTTCCTTTCCTTACTCAATTTTAGAGTGTTTGGAATTTATCTCAAGACGCGTGAAATGTGACCTTAAGCGGTTTTCTCAGGACCTTTTCTCACGATTTCAGCATGGTTAGAGTGTTCATTTCCTCACACGATTTCAGTGTGTTTGGAATTTATCTCAAGATGCGTAGAACGTGACCCTAAGCGGTTTTCTCAGAACCTCTTCTCACGATTTCAACATGGTTAGAGTGTTCATTTTCTCATACAATTTCTGCGTGTTTGGAATTTATCTTAGGACGCGTGGAACGCAACCTCGAGCGATTTTCTCAGGACCTCTTCTCACGATTTCAGCGTGGTTAGAGTGTTCATTTCCTCACACAATTTCAGCGTGTTTGGAATTTATCTCAGGATGCATGGAACGTGACCCTGAGTGATTTTCTGAGGACCTCTTCTTACGATTTCAACGTGGTTAGAGTGTTCCGTTTCTCACATGATTTCAATGTGTTTGGAATTTATCTCAAGACGCGTGAGGCACGACCTTGAGCGGTTTTCTCAGGACCTCTTCTCACGATTTCAGCATGGTTTGAGTGTTCATTTCCTCACACAATAGCAACGTGTTTGGAATTTATCTCAGGACATAAAAGGCGTGATCTTGAGCGGTTTTCTCAAGACCTCTTCTCACGATTTCAGTGTGGTTTGAGTGTTCCTTTCCTCACACGATTTCAACGTGTTTGGAATTTATCTTAGGACGCGTGATGCGCGACACTAAGCGATTTTGTCAGAATCTCTTCTCATGATTTTAGGGTGGTTTGAGTGTTTATTTCCTCACACGATTTCAGCGCGTTTGAAATTTATCTTAGGACGCGTGAGGTGCGACCCTGAGCAATTTTCTCAGGACCTCTTCCTACGATTTCAGCGTGGTTTGAGTGTTCCTTTCCTCACAAGATTTCAATGTGTTTGGAATTTATCTCAGGACGTGTGAAGCGTAAACCTAAGCTATTTTCTTAGGACCTCTTCTCACGATTTTAGCGTGGTTTGAATGTTCCTTTCCTTATATGATTTCACTATGTTTGGAATTTATCTCAAGACGCGTAAGGCGCGAGGCTAAGCGGTAGGACCTCTTCTCATGATTTCAGTGTGGTTAGAGTGTTCCTTTTTCCTCACACAATTTCATTATGTTTGGAATTTATTTGAAGGTGTACAGGATGCAACCCTAAGCGGTTTTCTTCCTCTTCTCACGATCTCAGCGTGGTTAGAGTATGTCACCCTATTCATCTACTACATTATCCATCACCTCCATTACATCATACCATTTTATCATCTGCATCATTTTTATGTTAAGCTTAGTTCGGTATGGGCTCATACCTTTCCATCATTGAAACATGGTTCTGTCATGTGTAAGTACCCATGCTGCACAAAGGCCAGTATTGAGGGTGTCAACACATTTTCTATGTTAGACATGGTTTGTTTTGTGTCCATATCTTTTCTAGGTACGACGTGGTTCGGCCTACGCCCTTTATTTACTTCATCAATTGCATCCATTGCATCGTACTTTGTCTTGTTATATTTAGCATTTAGAATCCTTATCTTTCATCAGCAGATCATTCCTCACTTATATTATACCACCCAATTACTTGTACTCTTTCTGCGAAAAACATAGTTTTGCATGTGCCTGCACCTTTTTCACGTTGAAACATGGTTCTGTTATGTGTAAGCATCCATATTGCGTTGAGGCCAGTATTGAGGGTGTAGGCACTCAGCTTGTGTTATGCGTCGTTCGGCTATGCCCGCTTTTTTTCTATATAAAACATAGTTTTATTTCCATCTCCATTCCTTTATGATATTCGTGTGTTTTGCACTGCTTGTGGTTTGATTATTTCATTACATTGTATATCATTTACATTGTTTCGTTACATTATGTATATCATTTTGCATTCTGCCCCTGAACTACGCTGGTTTAATTCCTTACAACAGGATATGTAGGCAACTATCGGGTTCAACCAATTGCATTTGTATTTTGTTTGTTTGCCCAAGTCTTACGGCCTTGTCAAAAAGGGTTGTCTTCGAGCTTTGACATTCACTCACGTCATTTCAAGACTTCAAGCTCTGTCAAAGAGGGGCAACTGTAGACATCTCATTTTTGACCGCCTTTAAGACTTGGGCGCCTTAGGTTGATCACTCAATTATGAAAGTTATGCTGTACAAACGCTCGATTTCTTCAGCAAGAAGAGCTTCTAAATCCCAACCTTACACCCCATTTTGACCAAAACTATTTTAGACCTTAAAACTCTCTTTTTTCAAAATATTTTTTCAAATATTTTTACGATGTTCCGATGCTTGCATTTCATTTAAAATATTACATTTTTCGATAAACCAAGTAAGGACAATGTAACATCCTGACCCATGATTAACATTAGTCCATGCCTAATTATGTTGAATAAGAAATTAAAGTGAAATTTTGCATCTTGTGTTGCCCTATTTGTGTTTATATCTGTTCAACGTAGAAAGATTTGTTCATGTTTTCATTTCTGTTTGCGAATTGAGGGCCTTATCGGCATTCGATTCAAAAAGTGACTTGATTTATGTGTTAATTAGAATTTTTAGAATTTTATGGTAGATTTAATTGAAATTTGATTCGGAACGATTAAATTAGAGTAATTAATGCTCAATTAAGCCTAATTAAAGAATTTCTTAATCCAAGGCTATAAGGCCTATACACACCACTTGAGCCACCTTTTCCTCATCATCTTTAAGACTCTAAGAGGAAAACGTGAGAGAGAGAGAGAGAGAAAAAGAGAGTAAGGCTAAGAACTTGAGATCAACTTAAGGTAGAAAAGGGTCATTGCTTGGGGATTTAAAGAATTGCTCAAGATTACCTCTAAATCTTAGGAAATTGAGAGGCTAAGGTGAGAATTCAAGCTTTTAGTGTTGTTTTTGAGATGGTTAATTCATGGATTCTAGAGGATTGTGTGGATTAACATGGGTATTGAGCTAGAATGAATAAATATTGATTATACCATGCCTGCATGTTCTTGCATATTCATTTTCATCATAATTTGAGTTGAAATTTCAAAGAATTGGTCATTGCATGTATTCATTCCACCTTTTTTTTGAGAATTCATCTTGTTTTATATCATGTTATACCAAATGATCATATTTTGAACGCCCTGAAGCCAATCATCGCATGCATGTTATGTTTTTCAAAATTTGAGTTTCATTTTGGTCAATTGGCAAGCTTTTGGGCCTTAATTTGGCGAAATGATTTTGAATTCATCATGTTTTAACCATTTCCAAGTGTTTCCTTTAGTTTCCTCAAGTTTTTGGCCCAAAAGGATGAGTTTTATAGCTTTGAAGTTGAGTTTGGAAGCTTGGAGGTGAATCTGGAAATTCGAGAATTTGGCCTCCCCTCGAGCGATGGATCCTGCGCTCGAGCGGCCACTTTTGTTTTTGTATCTCCGCTCGAGCGACCAGAGGTCCACTCGAGCATGAAATGCAAGCACCTAGAAATTTCATGTTTTTGTAGACTGCTCGAGCGGCAAAAGTTGCGCTTGCCGCTCGAGCGAGGCCATGAGTCTCAAGCTCAAGCGAGCATCGAGCACTGAAATCAAGCAACCAGTACTTTTTTCAAGTTTGTAGACCGCTCGAGCAGAGGAAGTTGCGCTCAAGCGGCCCTTCATATGTTTTTATGTCCGCTTGAGCGAAGGAAGTTACGCTCGAGCGGGGACCCTTGTTTTCAGCATTTTGACCAAGTGTTTTCAAATGCATTTTTGCATTCTCATTGCATTCTAGGCATTTCTAGGCTATGTTTAAGACATAATAATGTGGTTAAGAAGTAGAAACACACCAAGCTAAGAGGGGATTTAGTTAATAATTACGGGTGTGTAATTCAGTATATGTTCGTTCTGAAACTATGTAGGTCACGTGCCATAAGACGTCTGATTTCCTATTCTGTCTGTTGCCTTGGAGAGCCATCTATTAATTGTGAGTAATAACTTTGTAAAGCTATGTTCAATTTATAAGTATTTTCTGAATGATATAAGATGATTTGTTTTCTAAAATTTTATTTCTGTATGAATGAATGGTTGTCCAATGTTTCTGAAATGTACTCGTGGCATCATTAGTTTCAGATGACATCTGTTATCTGTTTTGTTACGTTCCAATTATGGGTAGACTATACATCTCATGAGCCAACTGTTATGGATCCTTCTGTATACGTCCCTTTATGGGTCAACTGTACGTCTCATGAGCCAACTGAATCGTCTCCGTGCATGTGAGTCAACTGTATGCCTTTATGGCCGTCCCTTTATGGGTCAACTGTTTCTACTAGTGCTAATGAATGTACCACGTATGAGTAACTACAAATTCTGATTATGGAAATGATTCCGAATCTGCATCTGTTATGAACTATGATTTCTAAACATGATTATGAATTTATTTCTGATAGCTACTAAATTCTATTTTCTGTAACTTTTATGGATAACATTCATTCAACTCTTTACTTTGTTATTATACATTGGGCTCTAGCTCACTATTTATATTATGTATGTAAGTGATCAAGGCTGAGACCAGGCCCAGAGTCGATGGTCTAAAATTCCGTTTTGTCAGCCATTCTTTGCGCCTCCCGAGCAGGTTCTAGATTGAATCAAGTTCAGTGGCTGTTTTTGTAAATGTATTAGCCTTTGTTTCTTTTGGTTTTTGGACAAAATTTCTGTTAATATGTACATGAAGTGATGTGTAAATACTGTATCTTTTGACGTCACTCGTGAGTTTATAAAAGTTCAAATTATCTGTCCCATGTATGCCTTCACAGCTCAATGGACTAAATATATTTTACATATTTGCTTCTGCAGCCCCAATTATATGTTATTATGTTAAAAGGCCTTTGGTAATCCAAGGATTACTGGCCGATTACGAAACTAAACCTATATGGGTAGGTTTGGGTTGTGACAGACAAAGTGGAAATAAATGAAAGGGAGATAAACTCTTTGAAAATTTTTTACAAACATTTTATTTATAGGTTTGGAGTTGAAGAAAATAGGAGGGGAGGAAAGAAAACTAGTTGGGGAAAAAGTTGGGCATTAATCTATTAAGATAGAAATGAGTAGCCTTCACTAAAATAGGCATATCTCTTTGCACACTTAGAATTTAGATATGAGGTTATCACCATTGGAAAGTAGACTTCTAGGGCTTCAATTTAGACTCAAGAATGACCTAAAACCAAGTCCGGATTAGGGAGATATGCCTATTTGAAGTCGGGCCTGAAAGTAAATTTTTGTCTGATCGGCCACTAGTGGCTTACCGGCCACTTGTGTCAAAAAATAGATTTTTACAGATATTTGTGCCAACTGTCCTCCACAGGTGCATGCACGGAACCAATTGTTCCTATACAGATATTTCTGACCTGAGAACATGTTTTTCAATATATACTTGACCTCCCCTCTTGAAATTAGATTAGCAAAAATTCTAAAAACTCCAAAACTTGCATAGCACTCTCTCTGTATCTCTCAACCTACACACTCTCTCTCTCTACACTTCCTCAACCATAAATTTATCTCTTCTTGCTAAGGTTCTTGAGCTCAAATCTCAACCCTTGAGAGTGAGAACTTGTGGGTTTGTTAACAAAAGAGTTACCTTGCTTCAAGAGGTATAATTTTGAGAATCTCTACAATACTTCTCTCCTATCTTTTCTTGTTGTTTTTGAACTATTTTTACATTGTTTTTATGGGCTGAAGCTTGTGGTTTAAGGCTATTAAAGGTAAAGGGGTTAATTACCCTTCTTTTGAACCTTGCCTCATAAGCCTTTACACTTGTGTTTCCCATCTCTTTCTCAACTTTTTTTGAGCTTTTTACCACTAATTTTTAGAGGTTTTCAAAGGTTAAAAAAGTAGTTTTGAAGTCCCAAAAATGGAGGGATTAGCCACCCCTCATTTGGTTTGTTTACTAGCTTAATTTCTCCATTATTTTAGCTTACTCTTTTAGCTTTTTGTATATTAATTTCAGCACCGTTTTTGACTGTTTTAGGATTGTTTTAGGTTGTTTATTTCATTTATCCTTTGTATTGCATGCTTGTAGTGTAATGGTCCTCATAGGCATTAGACACCAACCTATTTGAGTTGATAGCATTCATTTCAAGCTTTCTATACTTGTGTTCATCTTTAACCATCTCTGCAACCTACCTCAATTCTTGGCTTTTCCTTTGCTTTGAGAGTCATTTCAAACCGATTGTTTGTTTAAGCTTGAGATAGAGCTTGTTATGGCTAATGGTTTAATCCCTTTGGGGGTTCATTACCAACGGCATGACATCTCTCTCATGCCCAAAACAATCCTTGATTTGACACTTCTCTCCATTAGTGGACTTAATACTTTGGACTAAAGTGACTAATGAATGGAAAGGCAATTAAAAGATGTGTTAAAATTGGACTAAAATTGAGCAAGATAATAAAATGGTTTGGGTTTAATCGGACGTTAATCGAACCCATTGAGTCTTGAAGCATTTCATACTAACTAGTGATGAAAATGGTTCAAGTTTCAACGTTAACTGCTTCATTTGATCAATATCATGATAGAGAGGAGGTTTGTGAGTCTTTCATTATGCATTTATTGAAATTGCATCCCTTGGTTCATAAGTCATCACGCAATGAATTTGCGCCGATTAATGGCTTGCGAATCGAGCCTACCCCTTGCTTGAGCTGTTTGATGATAAGGAGAGGGAGGGTGGACAAACATCCCCTGAGAATGCTCTGTTTGTGCTTTGTTGCAGCAGGAGAAACCCAACATTAGTGGTTGGCAGACCACTATTTCTGGGTGGCAAACCACTATAAGTGGGTGGCTGGCCTCCGTTTCTAGCTTGTCGACCACTTTTGTCCACCAGGTAGTACCTTTTTTTTTTTATAGAACAGAGCAGAGGTTGAGGCAAAACAGTGGAAGTTTCTCGCTGCAAAATAGAACCCTCTTGGCAGCAAAACGGAGGCATTTTTGGGTGGAAAATCTGCGTGCATGCATAAGTCCTTTCGTTGATCCTTTGGAGGAGCTGAATGGTGGATTTGTAATTAATTAGTTAGTTTCAATTCCCTAATTTTGGTATTGTAATAATTAGCTAGAATAGCTAGTTATGTGTTGTATTAAATTAATTAGCTAGAATAGTTAGTTAATGTAATGTTGTAATAATGAGTTAACTAGTTAATTAGCTAGTGTAGTTAATTTATTTCATTTGGGTATTGTAATAGGTAGTTAATTAGGTAATTATTTAGTTAGTCCATGCATTCGGACCCTCTTGTCCGAGGGCAAACATGTAATATTTGTGTATGCCTTCCAACCCCACGTCTTTCTCCCTTTTATTTACCCGCTTATGTTGGATAGTATAGAGCATCATGTTTACTTAGCATTTCTCATTATTTGCATCCATTGTCTTGCATGCATGAGGCTCGACGCATCATTCTAACAGTGCATTATATTTATTATTTCTTTGAAAATGTGCTTAAACCGCATGCTATCAAATTGATTCACATGCCATATTAGTAGCCGAGTCTATTAATTGCATCTTGCATGTGTTGCATTAGTCATATTGTATTAATTAGGGGCATGCATGTTTTCTAATTATTTTGCTTGTTTTGGCTCGCCTTGAAATACTAGGTGAGCATTTTTGTAACAACCCCCACTCCACTCTAGTCATGATTGCATATATATTACATGATCTTGTCCCAATATGTTACATTGCATTCCTTGATTTGTTTTGCAGAAATGTTGCTTGAATTCTACATTCCCCTTGGTGTGTGTGTGTTTCAGCCGAGGTTATCTTGAGCCTAGGTCGCTCCTTTGACCCTCTTATACTTAGAACTATCTTGGGATTTCTTTGGTTGACCTCCATCCGCACCCTGACATATTGGCCGAGATACCATTATCTAGGCCGAGGTGTTCATCACCAAGGCCGAGATGTGTACTATCTGGGCCGAGATGTTGCCCTTGAACCCCAGTGATCTTGCCCTAGACTGGTACGACCTAGACCGAGGTGTGGCACAGCTGGGCCAAGTGTTGACCTTTCTAGCCGAGGTCATTGCCCCTTGCTTGCCGAAGTCTTGTTGTTAGCCGATGTCGTTGCTTGCCGGAGTCCCTTGCCGTCTAGCTTGTTGAACACACTTTGTCATAGTCTTGTCTTTCAATCAGTCACCTTTTCAAGTAGAGCCAACCAACCGTTGCCACGTGTCCGAGCTGAGTGTTAAGTCAGTCAGCAGAGAGAGAGATGTATCATTTTGTATCATATCCTTGTTCTTGAGGAGAGAGAAGCTCTAGAAGGAGAAGGAGGGGTTTTAGAGTGAGAGAATAGATAGCAAGCTTGATCCTTAGAGTTCAAACCGTTAGATTCGAGTATTGAGGTTAGAATCTTAATCTACTCTTGTCGTTTTTATTGATCATCTAGCTGCATTACATGATTGAATATGTTCTGCATGCCATGCATCGATTTAAAGATTGATTTTAGAAAGAGAAAGTTAGTGTTCATGAGTTCTTGAAGAAAAGCTTTGTTTGATCCGAAAGCTTGCATTAAAATCCATGCTTTTGTGTTTGTTTTCCCAAAGATCTTCTAGTATGGGTACCTAGGTCCATGTTTTCGAACTCATAGCATGAAATCTCAGATTTTGTAATAACAAGTTATGATCCTTGCATTCATCCTCTTCATGATCTTTATGTTCATGTTCTTCATGTTCTTGAGCAGAGGGAAAACCCAGATTTTTCCCGACTTCATTTCCTTGAGTGTGGCCAATGGGACCTCACCTCGGCGAGAAGGTGTGGGACCTCGGCCAAGACTTGGTTGGTGCCCAGCATGTTTTCCCGAGATGGGAGACAGTGTTTGTTTTGATTTGACTTAGTTTTGGAGAATGCCGAGATCATTTGTATGCATGTGAAGCTTGTTTAAAAGTACATTCAATAGACTTGCCGTGTGTTTGTAGGACTTGGATTCGCCTTGACGCCGACGTCCGAAGAACTATGTGAGTGGTATTTTAATAAAGATATGTTACAAAGTTTTGATAAAACCTTGTTTTGCCTTGTCCGGGAATTAATTACAAGCATGAATGATTATTCTTATTTGCAATAAGTACTGTACCTTGTTTTGATGACATTCTCGGGAAGTCCGTACGTGCTAGGGGACTATAAGCATTTGTAGCACAAAGTTTGGAAGTCCGTACGTGCTAGGGGACTATAAGCATTTGTAGCACAAGTCCTTAGTGTCCGGGGACTATAATGCAACGACACCATTGTTTAGAGATCTCTCTTGTCTTGTCTTGCCTTGCCACTGACGGTTTTACCGCGTGGGCTTGTTTGTCCAAGATGTCATCTCTTGTATTATATTGATGTTAGTAAGCATCACTCGAAGCTTGAAAGATTTGTTGTTAGAACTTGATTTATTCCATGTATTGTTTTGTTAAAAGATCTCGGATATCATTCATGTAAACCCCTTTATTATTTATACCATTCACTGAGTATCCAAGCTCACCCTCTCTATATATATGTAGGTGATGAGCAGGGCGGCGGCGACGCCTAGATGTGTTTTGCCGATGTGTTTTGGACTTGTGTTTGCAACATCCTGAAAATCATGCTTCTTGGTTATTTCATTGTATTTTGTATTTGACGGATGAGAAGCCTTTTGGTCAGGATATAAATTTTTGTACTCCATTATTTTGTATTAACGCTATTATAAGGTGTATGTCATTTCATTCAACTTAAGCACTGCTCTTATGGACTACTTAGCTTTTATTTGTTGTTTCCGCGTTTGCAAGCCCCACATGTTTACTCTGATTGTGTGTGTAATCTTGTAAGTTGCTTTTGGTAGTCTCGAATTACTGGCCATCATGGCACCATTCTACTAGGGGCGGAATGGGGTCGTGACAATTTTATTGCTTTAGCATATTGCATAAGTGTGATTGTTGCCATGTCGAGCATGATTACCATGAGGCTAAGTGCTTAATTGATATAACTCTTAAATGCCTGTGGATGAAGGCTGGTCGCTTAAATTGGGATGATTTGATCAATGTGCATATGAGATCACTTTTTTTAAGTGGTACATATTCGAAACAATTTTCAAACAAACATGAAATCAAACTATTTCAATTTTTGCAAATTAGTCTATACTTGTGTGCAATACATAGTAATGTTAGTCTAATAATTAGAATAAGAGCATATAATGTAAATAAAAATCACATCATGATTAGTAGAGGTTGGTCTTTGATCGGGTGAGTGGGGTGCTCAATTCATGACCTTCCTGTCTCCTACCTAAGTTCCCGAGCTGAGACACTTTGATGATGACGGATACATGGCCTTTAGCATGAGTCATGAGTTTCCTAAAATTTCCAAAAATATTCAGGTGGCGAGTCTGTATCTGGCAAAGCAGTCCATTTTTGGCATTTTGATTCAAAATCAAATTTTCAAAAGATTTGCTGGATTTGGACTATTTTGTGTTTATCTATTTTATATTGCACTTGTAAAATCAGATTCAAAATCACGGGAGTCCGAACTGTAGGGGTGTCGTATCTGAAAGGAGCACGAAAAACAATCTACAGCTATCGACGTTGTCCCCATCGTCATTGCTGCTGTTGCACTTTGAACACCGCCAGAAGTTGGAGATGAGAAGGTACACCAACAATGGTATGGGAGAAGACTTGATGTGACAACCCCATCACATATTATACCTCTAATCCTTTAATTTTGCATGTGCTTATGAGCTTAGTGTGAATATGAGTGCTAATTATATGTTTAATGTGATTTTTGGATTCATATCTATTAACTGTAGGGAATTTCTGAGATTTCAGTTATAATCTAAAATTGAAAGCCTTAATGGCATCAAAAATTGAAATTGGTTAGTTTATTGAGATCAACATGATTTTTAGGGCCAATTAGAAAGTTCGATAAAAATTTGATTTAGTTTAAATTAATTAAATTAAGCCTTTGATTAATTAGCTTAAACTTTAATCACCTAGCCTAATCCTTGATTAGTTGAATAAGCTAATCTAGCCTTATATATATATATATTAACAATGAGATTAGGCTCATTATATTGCACTAAAAAATCTGAGAAAGAGAGCTCTAGAGAGGGAGAACTTGATTTTAGAGAGAAGGAGGCAAGAGAACTTGGAGTTTTAGCTAGAGACTTCAAGAATTGAGGAAGACAACTCAAGTTCTTACTAGGATTAGTGATCTTGAAGATTCTAGGTAAGTGTTTATACCTTAATTCATGAGTTTAAACCATCAAATATGTGAATTCGAGAGGATTATGTGATTAAATACAAGAATTGATTTAAGATTGTTGGAATTAAAGTCAATTCACACATGCATGCATAATTTTGTTGAATTCCATCATTTTAAGCATGATTTTTGTCATCCATGTTTAAATTAAGAATCATACCTTACATGCATTCATGAATTGTGAAGTTTTAGAGCTTAATTCCATGATTTATATAGTTTTAAAGTTGGATTTCATGTTTTTGAAGCCTATTGACACATGCATGAGAATTTGAAGAATTCTTGAAGATTTTAGCTAAGGGTTTGAAATTGGGTACATGGTTATGTTTTTTGAAAGAGTTTCTAAGTGTTCTTTTAAGTTGTGAATGAGCCATGCAAAAGCATGATTTGAAACTATGTGTTTGAAGCTTAACTCTATTCTGAAAATTTCAGAATTCTGCCTCACCTCTTGGGCGAACAATTTGTCACTCGAGCGCACATTTCATGCGTCCAGTATTTTTGCAAACGTTTGTAGTTGGTTTGAGCGACCGCATTATCGCTCGAGCGACCATCTTTTATTTTGCACCTTGGCTTGAGTGAACATCAAGCCTAGATTCGAACCATCTAGGACTTTTGTAGACCTAGTGGTCCATTCGAGAGACCAATGTTGCGCTCAAGCAAACTGTCCTATTTCAGCATATTTTGAAAAGTCATGTTTAATTCATTTTGGCATTCTCATCAATTTCTAACCATTCTTAGGCATGAATTGAGCATCCCAAATGAATTAATGGGTTAGAATGAGACTTCAAAGCATTGAATAAGCAAAAGAACAATTTGGTTAAGCAAAGTAATTCAATGTGTATATGTTATGAATTGTGTAGGTTCATTCATGAAGACGTGTGTGGACACCCCATTTTTTACCGCTTGTAAGACTTGGGCGCTTTATTCCAAACACTCGATGATGAAAGTGACACTGTGCAGTCTTTTAAATTCTCGGCGAAGATATTTGTATTCAAGCTCTAATCCCAAACCTTACACCTTAGTTTGGCCAAACTATTTTAGACTTTAAAACCCTATTTTTAAAAATATTTTCCCAATGTTTTTACAATGTTTCGAGTCTCGCATTTCGTTTAAAATATTACACTTTTCGGTAAATCGAGTAAGGACAAAGTGGAAATAAATGAAAGGAAGGTGAACTCTTTGAAATTTTTTTTAAAAAAAATCTTATTTAGAGGTTTGGAGTTGAAGGAAATAGAAGGGGATGGAAGAAAACTAGTTTAGAAAAAGGCTGAGCATCAAACCGTTAAGAAAGAAACGAGCAGCCTTCACTAAATAAGAAATATTTCTCTGACCACTTAGAATTTAGATGTAAGGCCACCACCATTGGAAATTAGACTTTTGGGGCTTCAATTTAGGCTCTAGAATCACCTAAAACCAAGTCTAGATGAGGGAGATATGCCAGTTTGAAGTCGGGCGTGAAATGCAGATTTTTGGACCCGGCTGGGTTTGTTTAGATCCGGCCGTAGCTTGTTTAGACCCAGCTGGGTTTCAATGAAAATTTGTCCAGAGTGCCTTTTTAGACTTGGCCTTGCATTATTTGGTCCGACCGTGGGTTTTTTGGGCTTGGCCGTGGGTTTTGGGTCCCGATCGGGTCTTATTAGCGCCAAACAAAACAGCTAGCGAGAATTCGCTAGCTGGCTTTTTTTGAAGATATTTATGACCAATTTGGCTTAAACTCTATAAATTCGACCTCTCCTTTCAGAATTGAGGGTTAGCAAAATTTCCAAAATCTTTGAAAGCTAAAAAGACCTCCCTCTATCTTCAACACCTTTCTTCATTTTCAAAACTTTTTAACAATACATACACAATACATACACCATTAGAGCTTGCTCTTGAACATTTTTGTTGAGATTTCAAACTATATTTCAGAAACTTGAGGGCGTTTAAAATCAAGTTTGTTAACTAAGAACTTACCTCTCTTTTCAAAAGGCATAATTTTGCACTTTCTTCTTTAATTTTTTTCTACTCTTTTCCTTTATTTTTCTTGTCTTTATATACTAAATTTCAGAGTTTTAAAGGGCTGAAAAAAATGGTTTAGAAGTCCAAAAAGTGGAGGGGTTGGCCACCCCTCCTTAACCTTGCTTACTAGCTTTGTGCCTCCTTGCTTTTGGCTTTGTTTTGTGCTCTTTTAACATCATTTTAGCTACTTTTTTTTTGCATGTTAGGGGCTGTTTTACGGCTGTTTTAATTCATCTAAATAGTTTATGCTTTGCATACTTTGCTTGTTGTGTTGTAAGTCCTCATAACTTTGGTTGTTTAGGCCTTAGACACCGAGTTATTCGAGTTAATGGCTTTCTTTACTTAGTTTTCATATAAATAGTCTTATTTTAATAATCAACTTCACATAATTATCTCTGCAACCTCCTCCCCTTTCTTGATTTTCCTTATTAAAAGTTGTTTCAAGCGATTGATTGTTATTCAAAGCATGAGAAAGAGACCTCCTATGCTCAATGGGTTAATCTCTTCGGAGGTTCATCGTCAAGGCATCGTCTCTCTTTCATGCTAAGGATCACTTCTCGTTTGACACCTTTCTTCATTAGTAGACTTAACTTTCATCTTTGGACTAAATGATTAAGTAATGGAAGGTAAGTTGAAAAAGGCTAATAAAATTGACTTAAAATCAATTCAATCGACATAAAGAAGATTGAAAAAATTGGTTGGATTCGGCTAGACGTTATGCTGAGTCCATCGCGTCAAGAGTCGTCATATATGAATTCATGATTTTTTGATGAATTTTGAGGCGTGTCTACCTCCCTCTTTGAGCTAACTTCATGATAGGAGAGAGGGGTGGTTGTCTTTCATTGCATTTATTAACTTTTGTCCAAATGTGCTTGAATCATCAAGCAATCAACTTGCGACCATTAATGGTTTCGAAACCGAATTCATTCTTCTCTTGAGTTTCCCCATGACATAGAAGAGCATAAGGGACAAACATGGTTTAAAGTTGCTCTGTCTGCACTGTTTTCACCTCAGAGCACAAAAACATTTTTCTGCAAGAAAATAGGGCACGACTGGCCTTGTTTGGACCCGGACGGCCTCATTAGAGGTCGGCCGAGCTCCAATGTTTGGTAAACAAGGCATTTTGGTAGAAATAGAGGGCAGTGACTGAGGGTGAAACAGAGCAGTGGCACAGAAGGCAGACAGAGCAGCTTCTGAAAAAGGTCTTCATTAACGCACGCATGCGATCCTTGTGCATCTTTAGTTGTTGTAATTAAAGTTCATATGATTATTGTTGTAATTCCTTTCCATATTATTGTTGCAAGTGTTCTTGTAATTATTCTTGTTATAATTATTGTTGTTATAATATCCTTGCTGTAATAAATTAGGTAGCTTGTTATTTATTTATTATTCATTCAAATTTGTAATAAGTAATTAGTTTAGCTAATTTATTATTCATTCGGATTTGTAATAGTTAGTTTAATTTGGACACTTAGACATTTGGACCCTCTTGTACGGGGGCAAAATATGTAATAATTGTGTATGTCTTCCAACTCCCATTTCTTTCTCCTTTTTATTTATCCAATTATAATGGTAGCATTGAGCATCATGTTTCCTTAGTATTTCCCATGTTTCACATACACTCGTCTTACATGCATTTGGATCCGACTCATCATACTAACCAATGTTACATTCAACTTTCTTAAATGAATACATGATTTATCACATGTCTTTAATTGAATCATATACCATGCTAGTAGCCGAGCCTATTAATGGCATAATTGTCTGTGTCACATTAGTCATATTGCATTGTTTAGGAGCATGCGTGTTTTTCTAATTATTTTATTTTGTTTGGCTTGCCTCGGAGTACTAGGTGAACATTTTGTGTTTTAGCATATTACATCGTATGTTTGTGTCGCCATATCGAGCATGTTTTCCATGAGGTTAAGTGTTTAGTGATATACCTGTTTGAATGCTAGTGGATGAAGGTTAATTTGCTTAAATTGGGATGTATTGATTAATGTATCTACAAACTCACCTCTTTCAAGTGACGCGTATTCAAACCCAAATTTTCAAACAAGCATGAAATCAAAGTGTTCCAACTTTTGCACAATTGGTCTATACTTGTGTGCATCACATAGTAACGATAACATAATAATCAAAACAAGAGCATATAATGTACATAAGAATCACATCATGATTAGTAGAGGCCGATCTTTGATCGGGTGAGTGGGGTGCTCAATTAATGACCTTTCCTTCTCATACCTAAGTTCTCGAGCCGAGACACTTTGGTGATGACGGATAAGTGGCCTTTGCCACGAGTCATGGGTTTCCTAAATTTTCCAAAAAAATTTAGGTGGCAACTCTGAAATCTAGCAAAGTAGTCCATTTTTGGCATTTTGATTCAAATCAATTTTCCAAAAGATTTACTGGATTTGGACTTATTTGTGTTTATCTATTTCACATTAAACTTGTGAAATTAGATTCAGAACCACAGGAGTTCAAACTGTAAGGCTAATCGTATCCGAAAGGAGCACGAAAAGAAAGCTACAACGTGTTGCAATCAAACCACTGTGAATAATGTCTTAGTAAAGATATTTTCTTAATTATTCTATTTTTGAATATCCTAATGTGGTAAGTTTTCTAAACTTATGATTTTGCAAGTGTGAATGAGTTCCTATCTGTCTGATTAACATGATATCTGTAATGTGATTGATGTGACCCGAATGTATATGATGGGCCTAAGGTCGTTCTGTATAATTGACAACATGGACCCAAGGTGTAACAACCCTCGTACTGATTACCGTATAACCACTGAATTATATACTGATTATTGCTAAACTGAACTGATTATGACCAATAATCGAATTAACTGAAGTACTGAACGGACCGATTGAAATCGAAACTGAAATTGAATAAGTTTGTCTGTTATATTGCATATTGCATCTGTTTGATTGTGTGACTATCTGTTTGAATTCGTATGTTTAAACTGTTAATTGAAGGCCTTATCGGCGGCCGATTTAGAAACCGCTTGATGTTTTAGAATCAGTAGAATATTTCTGATTTTATGGTATATTTATCTAAAATTGGTTAGGAATGATTAAATTAGATTAATTATTGATAAATGCAAAGTTTAGCATAATTACAACTTTGCCACCTATAGTGGCCCACTATCTAGTCACAAACTTGAGCCTTAGAGACTTGATTAAAACATTTGCTCAGCTTCAATTCTTGCTTCCACCGAAATTTAGTGAGAGATAGGGGGAGAGAGTACATCATCTTGTTGATTTGCTAGGAAGCTTGAAGATTGAAGCATAGATTTCATCCTTAGGCTTCTACACTTGAATTGCAAGACTTAGGTGAGTGACTTCATCTCCATCTTGTTGTCTTTGAGCCTCATTTTGCATGGTTCATGCCCAATTGGAGAGCTAGGCCATGTTTTAGTGCAAATATGTTAAATTAGAACTCCATTGTTGCATGCATGGTTGAATTGATGATTTTTGAGTTGAATTCATGGTGAATTGTACATGCATGTCCATGTTTAAGCTATAGCCCATGTTTTCCACATTGTTTTCAAAGATTGGAGCTCAATAGAGCAAGCTTTGAAGCTTGAATTTGGTTTAAAACTCATGCATGTCATGTTTGCATGTTGTTCTTGAAAACTAGTTTGAAATTGGGTTTAATTGAAACACCCTTGGGCCTTGATTTCTTAAATTGAGCTTTAAAACTTGTTATTCTATGTGTTTAAAAGAGTTTTCCAGAAAATGGGCCCAAGAGGATCGAATTTGGAGCATCAAACTTGAGTTTTGAACTTGGAACACAATTCTGGGTTTTCCAGATTTTTGATGTCCGCTCGAGCGGGGGAAGTGCCGCTCGAGCGGGGAATTCATGCTCCCAGCATTTCTTCGACTTGTTTTACAGTCCGCTCGAGCGGAGTGTTTCACGCTCGAGCGGAGAAATCGCGCATCCAGTACTTTGCATTGTCCATCAGTCCGCTCGAGCGGGTAAGTTGACGCTCGAGCGGGTCCTTTTGTTTGCATGTCCGCTCGAGCGGGGACCCTGTTTCACTGAAAATTCTGAAACTGATTTCTGTGCACATCTTTGCATCCTCATCCCATCCTAGGCATTCTTAGGCCTAGTTTAAGACATCTTAATGAGGATTTAGACATAGAACCACACCGAGGAAATTTAGGGATTTAATTATCATCCTTCCGACTGTGAACTTAGTGTGTGTTCTATTTGTTAACTGTTTAGGGTTGGCTCTCGGGGACGCGCTCTAGCTGCTATTAGCCCAATCTCTGTGAGTAACAGATTGTGTAAAGATATGTTTCAAAATGGTTATATTTTGAATACTGAACTGAACTGTTTATTGAACTGATATTATTTATTGAATGAATGTATGTCCTGTATTTCGAACTGTATTGTGGCATCCTTAGCACCCACTGTTATTGACTGTTACAGAGCTCTGTCGGTTTCCTTGTGGAACCATATTGTTTATCGATTGATGGCCATCATTACTGTTGGGTCTGTTAAGGCCCGGTCCTTTTGGACCTACTGTTTATAGGCTAATGGATGTACCACATATGACTGTTGATTGAAATACTGATTGACTGAAATACTGAAAGATTGAAATACTGTATAATGAATTGATTTCATTAATGTAAGGACATTCATTCATAACCTCTTTACGCTTTATGTTATTCACTGGGCTTTAGCTCACTGTTTATATATATATGTAGGTGCTCAACTACCAGACCGGAGCTAGGAGCGTGGGTTAGTCCCCAGTTTTGTCAAGCCAGCCTATGTGCCTCACTGCGAGGTTCCGAGACGCCATGCCATGGCTTGGGGTGTTTTATTTGCTCCCACCTGTCTCCTTACTGTTTTGGTACTCTTGTATAGACTGTTTACTGTTTTACTGTACTGTCATCGAGGGATTAGGTCCCCGTACTGAATGTTTGTAAATGATTGTATAGACTGCACTGTTCTGAACTGTATGAATGCATAAAAATGTTTTTGGCATACAGATTCTCACAACTCAATGGACACTAGTTATTTACTGTATTGGCTTCCGCCAGGCCCTGTACTCTGTTTGATCAGTATTCTTGTTGAAGAAGCCTTGGTAATCTCGGATTCTTGGCGATTCTGATGCTAAACCCATAGGGCCGGGTTTGGGTCGTGACACAAGGTCATGTTCGTATATCTGAAATGGACCCAAGGTCGTTTTGAACATCTGATAAGTCCGATTATCTATTATTAGTTGATCGAATGGTCATTATACAGTTGTAAATGATTGGACCCGAGGTTGTTCAGTTATGATATGATTAATTCCGTTCTGCACATTTGTTATACGTTGGACCCAAGGTCGTTCTACTATCTATTGGACCTAAGGTCATTTCATTATGAATTGTTTATGATATGGAAATGCTTATGCTACTTAATAGAACTCATTCATATAGCCCATTTACTTTGATGTTATTCATTGGGCTTTCGCTCACTTCGTATTTATATGTATATAGGTGTGTAGCGGGATGTCCAGCCTTCGTGAACCTGTGAAGGATACCGAGTTTTTTGTAAAGTCTGTCATGAATGCTTCACAAGTGAGGATTTTGTTTCTTTTGTCCTTTTGTTTCTTTTTTGTTGATCATGTTTGACCTTGTTTACATATATAAGTTCTGGTTTTGTATGACAATGATGTATGAATAACCTTTGACATATGGAATCTTTTTATGTATGTATGAGTGTGAGTTATTAGTATATAAGAAGTTTTTGTTCATTCCATTTAAGCATAAGTTCATTGGACAAAATTTTATTATTTAGCTTCTGCTTCTGGCCCCATATAATTAAATATGATTTGATTTCTATTTGAGGCCGTAAGTAATCTCATGATTACTGGCCGATTATGATCCAAACCCTAAGGTGGGTTTAGGTCATGACACTTGAGAGAGGAGAGAATCATTGCGAGTGTAGAAAATCTAAAAATCTATATTGAAATCGGGGATGAAAACTCTCAAACCCCTATTTCAGACATAAAAAGTCCAGATCTAAACTCTAAAACTGTAGATCTATACTTCAGGAGTGTAGATTTACACTTCAAAAATGTAAAAAGAGTCACCAAAATATTGTTGGAGCACTACCAAAAATCGCCTGGAGAGAGGAGCTACACTCTCTCTGTGGAACTGTTGAATGAAAAGTATTTAGAAACTTAAAAAAAAGAAAAAAATTCAAAAAAATTTAACAGTACAATGGAACAAGATTCATATTGGGAACATGTACGTAATTGTCCTTTTCATTTTGTTGACAATTCACATAAAGTTTCCAAAAGTCTTGGTTGCCTCCAGTTCACTTAGTGTACTGGATGGTGTTGTTAGATCTATAGAGCTTGCCACAGATTCTATTTTGATAATCCGAACCGTTCAATGTATAGAGCTCGTTGAATACTTTATCCTTGTAAAAAATCGCATTGATTGGATATTGATAGCTATTTGAGCAGATCAGATTTTTGTCAATAATTTGGTTGTGTTTGGTGTGGCTTTGAAATCATGATTTCACCCATTCGTTTGCATGCACTGTTTGGATGGAGTTTTCAAAACATATTTCTCTTTCACGTTTTGTCTTTCTGCAGAGTTTTTGAATTTTGAGTCTATCCGGTTATCCTCCCGGACGTTTGGCCGGAACACAATTTTTGTTTTGTTTTTTTTTTTTTCCGCAATTGATCACATGTTGTTGTGTTCCGATTTTGAACATTCTTCATTGGCGGATTGAACTGATTCAAGATCACCAAAATCAAAATCAAAATCATAATCCAGATCTAGTGTGTGTATGTGTGTGTGTGTGTATGTGTTTGAGATCACAGATTAGTGAATCTAATCTAATCACTTTGACGCCGTCCGATGTTTTCCCTAATTTTCTCTTTGGTTACAAGAGTGGTTCCGTGCCATCACCTCCGCCTACTACCACAGTGGGGTCAGTGCCTTAATCGGGAAGAGAGAGAGAGAGAGCAAAAATTCATTTTCGAATTTTCCTGTTTTCTCAACAACCAAACACCAACACATATGTGCATATATATATATATATATATTCATACATTTCGCATTCATCTCCATGGATACGTTCTGATCACATCGGTAGTGTTCGAAACCCACAGATTTGAGGAGTAATAATGCCACCAAAACTCAGTACTGTGAGTTCAGTGGTGAGTTGCTATGGATCGGCAGTGGAGGTCATTGTCGCTATGTCAAAGAGAGAGAGAGAAGGGTGTAGATCTGTGATCTAGAGAACCAATTGAGACTCATTGACCCACAGTGAGGTTTGGTGGAGTAATCAGAATCGCTCTATGCAGATTTGGAAGGAGAGAGAGTGGCAACGGAAGCGGAGGTGGTAACAGTAGTGGTCGAGAGGGGAGAGAGAGAGGGGGAGGGAGAGAGAGAGAGAGAGAGAGAGAGAGTATGAGTGTGAGTGTTGTTATGAGTGTTATTTTATTTATTTTTTTGTTAATAATTAATTTTTTGAATTGAATTTTAAAAATAATTTGGTTATGAGTGTTATTTTTTGTTAATAATTAATTTTTTTACTTGAATCTGAAAAATAGTTTGGTTGTGACTGTTGATAAGATTTTTTAATAGAGTTTTGAGTTGTGTATTTGATTATCAGTTATAATTTTTTGAATTAAGTTTTGAAAACTCTTTTCAAAACTCATAACCAAACAAATTTTCTTATTGCACGTCACATCAAATATTCAAAACTCAATTCAACACTCAACTCAAAACTCAATTCAAAACCATTTTCATAACTAAAGAAATTTTTTATACTCAAATCATAATTCCAAAACTCACAAACTCAAAATACAACTCTATTCTCAAATCATAATTCTAAAACTCTACCAAACACAACCTTTATTCTAAAAATTATATTTACCGTTGACATAAATTTGTTCCGATCAAGTAGGTATCGATATCTGATCAAGGTGATTTTTTATAAGGATAAAATAATTGACAAGTTCTACACATTAAATCGGTTGGATTATCGAAATAGGACCCATGATGGGCCCACACGGATCCAACAACACGTTTTAGTCCGATCTCGAACTAGTGATCGGACTGGTGACAAGCCAGGCCCTTTCTAAAATACTCCTCCAATATTGATTTTGAACGGTGACAATGTCAGGAACTAATGTACAAAATTACATACTTTAGGGATCAAAGTTAAAAAATAATAATAATTGAGGAATAAAGTATAAAATATAGTATACTTTGGTCTTGTTTGATTAACTAGATAAATAGTGAAAGGACTAATAATCTCATTAATTTGTGTATGATTAGTTATCTAATTAAATAAGTGAGATAACTGTTTATTATGTATTCATTTTTTTTTTTCATACATGAAATTATAATTTGTAGCTTCTCTCAATATTAAAAATTCACCAATAATAACATCGGTTTGAATATTTATCGTACATATAATTTAGTTAATAAAATACATAATTAAACATAAGATTGCAAGTCCATAAATTAATAATCCTAATCCTATATTATAATTTTACTAATCAAACATGCACTTTGGTAGTATTAGTGTGATTATTCCAAAAATCTAGCTTCGAAGTTATCATACCACCTTTTATTATGTAACTAATTTTGAGTTAACCAGAATCGTCACTTGACAAATAAAAGGCGTGTTGATCAATTTTTCTTTATTTTGTTGAAGTTATTATACACCACCCTAGTGTAATTTTTCTAATCTATCAAAATTGATATGCCTAACTGATTTTTTTGGTTTGTTTATATTTATATCACAACTTATGTGAATATTTATGATTTTTTCTCTATTTAAAATTAATTATAAAATAAATAATATTTTGTCATGTACTTTAATGTCATAAAATAATATAAAAATTCAATATATATAATCATGCTCATATTAAAAAAATAAATAATTGGTGAAAAGTCCACACCTATGTGGCCATATATCATTGGTCTAAAGTTTAATCTTTTTTAGTGATAAGGACATTTTTATTATTTAGTGAAAATGATAAAAAAAAAAAAAAAATTCAAATGTAACCCCACTATTGGAAAAATCCGTCGAGTCCAAAAAGAAAACTCGTCTAAAAATTTGTTAGTGTCGGAAAAGTCCCTGGTCACGGTAGTCGGCAACAGAAGTAGTGGCTGACATATAGATAGATTAGACGGATAAGTAGGTGATACATAGATAGAAAGTGAGATGACACGTGAACGTATAAGTTACATGGATAGTGGACAGATAGACAAATATATAAGGGTAAAATGATCATATAATTATTCTTTTGGCTCTACAAGAATAAAGATTGGGGATATGAATCTAGAAGTTTCAAAAAAATACACCTCTTGCCTGAGTATCTTTAAAAAAAATTATTAATATTCAAACATTAATAATTATAATTAGATGAAGCTGGTGAAACAAAGCCGCCAAAGCCGAACGAGTGAAGTCACAAATGAATACAGTTTGCAGTGTGAAAGGTTGTCCAGAGAGAATCTAATAAATGAGTCCATTGGACGACTACTTAACTTTTAAGAGTTTTTTTTTTTTTTTTCAAAAAAAGAAACTTTTTAGAGAATTATCCAGCTTTTTAAATTATTTGAGAAATTAATCTATTTTTTAAATCGTATTTTAAAAATGTGATTTTAAAATTAAAATTATATTTTTAACATGCAATTTCACTATGTTACCATTTTTAACTTGCGATTTTAAAATGAAATTACATGTTCAAGATGTAATTTTAATTTCAAAATTACATTTTAAAAATGCGATTTCAAAAAGTAAGTTAGTTTCCTAAATAGTTGAAAAGTGGGTCAATTATCTAATTATATATATATTTTTGGAATATTTAAAAAAAAAACTCTAACTTTTAATGTGTAAACTAGAGGGGAAATTATTTAACAATGGGATAAAAAAAATTATAAAAAATATTGAAAATATAAATAATTCTGTAATAGGATATAAGTAAAAAATTGTGGGACATATTTAGGTACCTTTTTTTTTTTTTTTTTAATATTTCTAACTTATAAGTAATTGGCCCTAAACTAAAGCATAGAAAATATGGCATAAGTTCAATAATTGATTTGTTTTGGTTATAAGAATATGGTTAATGATATATATTGTTTAGGGATAACACTATAGTATATACTCATATGTAAGTTATGACATTTGTAAGTTTGATTATTATAACTGTCATAATTTAATCCTATTAGAGTCATATGTTAAAAAAAAAAAAAGTAGTTATAATCAAACACCATATAAAGAATGACTAAACAACTATTACATCATAACCAAAATATAATTTATATTATAATAGATCATAACTAAATACCACAAAATTTTTTATTGTTAAAAAGTATAAATTATTATTTTAAAAGATATATATATACCCTTATTCTTTTTCCATCTCCACTTCTTCTATATCTCACATACCACTATTAAATGTTATTGGCCGCCAATGAGTTGTCCAAAAAGTCATTGGTATTAAAAAAGTCATCAAAAAATTGATCGACAATTAAAAAAGTTGGCAGCAATTTGTAGGGGTGTAAAAATGGTCTGCAGCTCCAATCTCACCCGCGACTTAGGGTGGGCTCAGTCCGATTTAGGCCCAGGCCTGAATCCAGCCCGAGACCTTGGGCCTGGGCCATTATTTTGAAGCACAGTCATGGCCTGACCCATTGGCCCGTTCTCGACTCACTTAAAACCTGGCTCGAGGCCCAATGTCATTTTTAGTGGAGAATAATAAAATTTTGATAAAAAAAATTAAAAAAAACAAAAAAAATGTTCAGGTCTGCCCAAGCCCGGCCCAAGCTTGAGCCCAAGCCCAGGCCCACCGGTTCACCCAAGGCCCGAATACCCTTCGAGCTTGGGCTTGGACCTAATTTTCTAACCCGTGGGCCAGCCAAACCCGGTCTGAATTTTGGTGGGAGCCCGTGATGCCTGACATGAGCCAGATCGGGCTGGGCCAAATTTACACCCCTAGTGACTAGTAACCGTTGCCAACAATAGTTGACAAATAATTGTTATGCTATTAAATGATCAAATATCTAGTAGTCTTATAGGCTAAGAGTCATTCATTACGGAGAGAAAAAATATAAGGTTATTTTTTTAGAACATTGGTGAAAAGTCCACTCCAGAGGGTTAAATCTAAAGTAAAATCTTATTTGGTAATAAGGATAAGCTAGAAAAATCATCAGAAAACTCATTGACGCCGGAAAAATCATCAAAAAATTGATTGGAAAAGTTGTCGGCGATCGGTGACCGACGACAGTAGGTAGTGGTAGTGAGTAGAAAAATATGTGATATTCAATAGATATGGTATTGAATGAGTGATATGTGTCACATTTCAACAGATAGTTAGTTTGGTAAATTTTAACAATTTTAAATAGATAGGTTGATTTCAAGAGATAGACAGATAGGTTGATTTCAACAGATAGTTGTCATTTTAGACAAATTGTGTGCTTTGGCCCAAAAATATTAAAGTTCAGGTCTAATGGCGTAAAAAGATTTAAAAATAGACTTATAGCTTGAGTGCCCTAATTTTTTTTTTCTACCTAACCTTTAATTTTTTTTTTCCATTTTTTTTTTTTTTTTTCATTTTAGTCCTTGGATATGTGACACTTTAGGCATTGACATTAGCACAGTTCAAAATTTATAATGAAATGAGGTGTATTTTTGGAACTTTACCACAAAAAAAAAAAAAAAAAAATACAACAAAATTTAAAAATTGGGAACTAGAATGCAACAAAGCGTAATTTGAGGATCAAAACGCAACAAAATTTATATTTGGAAACAATGTTTGTATTTATCCTTTTGATTTTGTTGACATTCAAATAAAATTTAAAAAAAACTCCTTCATTTTTTACTTATTTATTTATTTTTTGGATACATCCTCTGTTGTTGATTTCGAATGGTGATCATGATAGGAACAAATGTAAATTGCATATTTTAGGGATCAAAGTGAAGAAAAATAAAAATTTGAGAAAAATTAATACATTACGTATATTTTAGGAACTATTAGTGCAATTTTTCCAAAAATCTAAACATCTATTTTAGGCTAGGCCTCCGTTTGGGAAGTATATTAGCCTCCGTTTGGGAAGTGGGTTGGCTTTTTAACTTTTTGGTTTTTTTAACTTTTTTTTGTGAGAGAAGAGTGTAATGATTATAGGTTGGAAGTGATATTTTATTTTTTGTGACTAAAATAGCCTATTTTGTTTTTTGTGGCTAAAATAATCAAAAAAGCCTAGTTTAGCTCTTCCCAAACGGTGTCTTAAAAATAAAGGCTTTTTTTTATTTTTTTATTTTTTATATCACCGCCAGAGTTGAAGAGTATGCCACTATGATACAAGGCAATAAATACTAGAATTATCATTTAACCAAAAAAAAAAAAAGGGTCAATCAATTTTTCCATACTTTGTTGAAGTTATTATACACCACCATAGTATAATTTTTCCTAATACATCGATATTAAAATAAAAATAATATCCGTAACTGATTTTTCTGTTTACATTTCATATCACAACTTATGTGAATATTTTGTAGGATTTCAATAGAAATCTAAATCCTAAGATCTCAAGTCAAATGAATAGAAAAAAATAATAATAGTTGCGTACCTGACACCATTGATGAAGGTAATCTAAGCGGTAGGCTTCTTGGTAGTTATATCTTTCGCTCCAGAACCATACTCTTGTTTTTCTCACACACCAATAGAAAAATATGAGATGGAGGCTAGGTTTGGAGTGGGGACCTTAACCACATATTTATAAAACTCCAATTCTATATTAGCCCATCACAAATAAATGAAAATATTAGTGGGTCTAAACTGGTCTCTACACATGGTTTAGCCTATACTCCTTTAGTGCACATAACATGACCAAAAATATGTGCTATTAGATATGTGTTTATGACCCGGTCATATTTTTGTATGGATTATAATTTAATGAGTCTAATTGACACTACTCATACTTTAACAGTACACAATGTGTAATTATTTGATCTATGTAGGCCTACCTATAGAAAATTCCTTACATACTTATGATTTGTCTCTATTTAAAATTAATTATAAAATAAATAATAATTTATCATATACTCTAATGATATATAATAATAAAAAGAGTAATACTATATAAACAATTTTTTTTTTTTTTATACATAATGATACAGCTTATTGTGTACATTTCACTTCAATACAAAACATCATTGAAGATAGAGTTATTTATAATAACGGCATTACCATATTATTTTTTAAAATTTTTGTATGAATTTTATGAAAGAATATAATTTTTTTTATAATAAAAACCCGTTATATATAATCATGCTTATATTAAAAAAAAAAGAGAAAAATTTATTAGAAAATTCATTTTCAAGTATTTGTATTTCAATTAGTATATAAGATATTCTTATATTCTAATACTATATAAAAATATTTTTGGACATTTGATCTACCCAATTACAATTCTCATATTTAAGCTTTTTTATGGACATTTTTACCTTTATAAATATTTTTTGAATGGTTAGCAATTTGGTGATGTGAATATTTATATTTTACAATATAAATATTCACATTGATGGTGTAAATATTTACATTAATAGTATAAATATTCGTATTACGAAATATTCACACTGTAAATATGAATATTATTAGGAGTATTTTAGTAATTATGTCACTAATAAAATTTATTAAAACATAAAATAATAATATAAATTACATAGAATATAAATAGGTGAAAAAAATTAATGAAAAAGTGCCCTTCAAAAACGTATATCAATATTCAAACATATAATTATGATTCCATGAAGCCGGTGAAACAAAGCCGCCAAAGCCAAACGAGTGAAGTCACAAATGAATATAGTTTGCAATGTGAAAAGTTTTATAGAGAAAATCTAATAAATCGGTCCATAATAGGACTATTATTTAACTTAAAGTGTAAACATCTAAATGGAATCTAAAATCTTCAACGTACTTTTGATTTTGATCTTACACGTGTGTCGGTAGAGAAACATTATCTTAAAAATTCTCTAAAATTGTATTTGATTTGTAAATTTAATAAGAGATTTGAAAATAGAAATAAAAAAAATAAATTAAATGTAAATAAAATATAATTATATTTTACTTACATTTCACTCATTTTTCTTTTTTACTTTTCATATTCATGAACTAAACACTATTTAATTCAGTAATAATTAAGCAAAGAATAAGAGGGAGACACCGAGATAGAAACAACGTAATTGATTAACTAAATAATTCAATTATACTTGTGCTACCTTGATTGTTCTAACAACTTCGAACGTGAGAGAGTAAATTACAAATTGAAATTAAGACTATTCCTATGGAAAGTAAATGTGTGGGTGAAAATCTGATCATACTGCAATTTTAGTATCCAGCTGGAGAGCACCGGCAGACTAGATGGTACCTGACTAACCTGTAACAGAAAGAGAAGACTTCGGTGGTGGTTCGCCACCCGGGGGTACTCCGACGATCAAGTCAGTACTCAATATCTCTCAAAGATATTCAATAGTGCTAAACTCACTAGCTTGAGCATAAAAAGCATACCTTAGACCCATGGGGGTGCCTCTCTTTTATAGCCAACATAAACCTAGTCCCAATAGAAGCCTAACTTCTATGGACTCAGGATTACTGCTAATCTTGGACTCCAAATAAAATTAGGATAAACTCTCTAAGAGTCTTATCTTAATACAAACTGAAGTCTTCTCTCATTCTAGAACTCTTGTCCCTCATCCAGGTTGAGTTCCCTTTTCATTCTAGGACTCTTGTCCCTTATCCACTTATCTCGGATTCCGATATCTTCAAAGATACCTCGGCCTTGCCAAGATCATCTCGGCATCACGACCAGGACATGTGACACGTCGGCTGACATGTCAGCGTCACCTTGCCACGTGTTGGTACTCAGAAAATATATCCCCACAACTGCCCCCTAGGTTCTATTACCTTGGCATTCTAAGGTGATAGAACCTACATTGTTCATTCATCTGTGCCCCTCTGTCCGAGATCAAACTCGCCGACCTCAAAGTTCCCTGGACTTTACTCTCCACTGGTGTCAAGAATCAAGTTTCATGCTTTCCAAGCTGCTTGAAATCGCACCTCCTAGCCGAGGTTCTGGTTCCATTAATTCGTAAACTCCAAGAGCTTTGCAACTGCTCCACTCACACTCTCTGGTGAGTTCTCGATTTTCAGTCATCTATTTGACTCCGGCGATTTTCATATCGGCGTTCATTTTACTTGGTAGGTTCACAAACTCTTTACTTGCTATTAAGCTCAATCTTTCATAACTCTTCTGAATCTGTTTACTTGCCATCTGTTGCCTTCTATTTTCGTTTGTCTTCAAGTTTTGAATTGTTTGAATGCCTGGCACTATTCTTGTCATATCCGCTTTCTGTTGCTAGCATCGTGTCTGGGTCGTTACTTTCTTGTTCTTCACATACTTACTTAGTGCCTGTGCACTTGGCTTTATTCTTGAACTTTGTCGTCTTCTTGACTATTTTTTTTTTTTTTTTTTTTTCATTCAATCCTCTGGCTTTTTCTCTTTCCAGCTCTTTTGCTTAAATCCGTCATTGTTCGAACCTTTCAAGTTTCTGCAACTGTCTTCGTTCCTCTTCTCCGGTGAAGCTTACGTCATTCTGTCATTGTTGTCAGACTTCGGTAATTCTTATTCCGGCTTCCCTCTTTCTGGTAAGCCACTGTTCCTCCTGGTTTTATTTCTTGTTGCTTTCCAAGAAGCTCTGCTTCATTGTTAATCACCATTGCTATTTTACCCGTTGTTTCCAAATCATTTTCTTGAATACATATTGTTCACACATCTGTTGATTTCTACCACTGCTCTTGGCTTGACACACCCGTGTAATCTTTTTGTCTTGATTTCCTGATAGCTTCATCACCATTCTTGATTACGAATTACATTCTTGTTTTTGTTTTCTGTGTCTTTTTCCAGATTCTTGCTTTCAATCATTGCCTTCAAACTTTGAGGTGCCAATCGCCGAGAAGAACCTTGATCAAACTCTTCGGGAGATCGATGCTGAGCTCGAGGCCAAGAAGGCTACTGAGAAGTCTTCCCAACTGTCTTTTATATCCTGCCATTGATGCCGAGTAGTTTTGTTTCCTTCTTTTACTCCTTGTACCTTGTACTTTGTTCGTCTTTGTATGCTTTTAATTTGGCTGACGTGCCATTTTTGTAGTCTGAATAATTTATTTTTCAATATTCAGGCCGAAGTGCCTTCTTTCTTCTTTAAATGCATTTATCTGATTTCTTCTTTGAATGTATGTCTTCTTTTTTCTGCTCTTGTATGATTCTATACTTAGAATAATTTGCATGTCTTCAAAGTACATATTGACTGTGCAATCTCTTCGGGTAAAATACCTCTGTCACAACTTCTAATCTTGCTCATCTCGGCCTTGTCCTAACACTTGAAAATATTGTAACAAATATTTTCACAAGTGTTGCTTAGGACTTGTCACTTTCTCAATGTCTTCTATCAAGACTTCAGTTTTCCATATTTCAAGTTTTGACAACCTGGTAGTCTTGGCAAGTATGCAGATATTGCTTGAGCTTGACTTTAACTTGTAAATTTTTCTCAAAAATTTCAACAAGTGTTTAACCATCATCCTTTATCATAACCTCGGCTTAACTTCAGTTTGTAAATTTTTCTCAAAATTCTAACAAGTGTTAAATTATTTTCCTTTATCATAACCTCGGTTTAACTATAACCTGTAAATTCACACAGAATTTCAATAAGTGTTTAAACCAATCTTTTTCCGATACGACCTCGGTTTAACTTCAGCTTGTAAATTCACACAGAATTTCAACAAGTGTTAAATATCACATCGGTTTAACTTCAATTTGTAAATTCACACAAAATTTCAACAAGTGTTAAATATGACCTCGGTTTAACTTCAACTTGTAAATTCACACAGAATTTCAACAAGTGTTAAATATCACATCGGTTTAACTTCAACTTGTAAATTCACACAGAATTTCAACAAGTGTTAAATATGACATCGGTTTAACTTCAACTTGTAAATTCACACAGAATTTCAACAAGTGTTAAACATGACCTCGGTTTAACTTCAACTTGTAAATTCACACAAAATTTCAACAAGTGTTAAATATCATCTCGGTTTAACTTCAATTTGTAAATTCACATAGAATTTCAACAAGTATTAAATATCACATCGGTTTAACTTCAATTTGTAAATTCACACAAAATTTCAACAAGTGTTAAATATGACCTCGGTTTAACTTCAACTTGTAAATTCACACAGAATTTCAACAAGTGTTAAATATGACCTCGGTTTAACTTCAACTTGTAAATTCACCCAGAATTTCAACAAGTGTTAAACATGACCTCGGTTTAACTTCAACTTGTAAATTCACACAAAATTTCAACAAGTGTTAAATATCATCTCGGTTTAACTTCAACTTGTAAATTCACACAGAATTTCAACAAGTATTAAATATGACCTCGCTTTAATTTCAACTTGTAAATTTGCACAGAATTTTAACAAGTGTTAAACATCATCTTGGTTTAACTTCAACTTGTAAATTCACACAGAATTTCAACAAGTGTTAAACATCATCTCGGTTTAACTTCAACTTGTAAATTCACACAGAATTTCAACAAGTGTTTAAATATCACATCGGTTTAATTTCAACTTGTAAATTCACACAGAATTTCAACAAGTGTTAAATATTACATCGGTTTAACTTCAACTTGTAAATTCACACAGAATTTCAACAAGTGTTAAACATGACCTCGGTTTAACTTCAACTTGTAAATTCACACAGAATTTCAACAAGTGTTAAACATCATCTCGGTTTAACCAACTTGTAAATTGCTACAAATTTCAACAAGTGGTAAACATCATATCGGTTTAACTTCAACTTGTAAATTCACATAGAATTTCAACAAGTGTTAAACATCATCTCGGTTTAACCAACTTGTAAATTGCTACAAATTTCAACAAGTGGTAAACATCATATCGGTTTAACCAACTTGTAAATTGCTACAAATTTCAACAAGTGGTAAACATCATATCGGTTTAACCAACTTGTAAATTGCTACAAATTTCAACAAGTGGTAAACATCATATCGGTTTAACCAACTTGTAAATTGTTACAAATTTCAACAAGTGGTAAACATATTCTTCTTCTCTCTGCCCCCTGCATGGCTTCCACATACTCCTTTGCGAACCTTATAAAAGGTCTTCAACCTGGCTAACTGCAGTTCAACCTTGTGTGTTTTCTTTTTTATCTTCTGGGATCTGAGATTTGCTCACTGAGCTCTTCTCTTTTCGGACTTAAGTGCCGAGATCTTGTCTGCTAGAATCTTGGATCTGCTCACTCAGGTTGAGCTCTTCTCTTCTCGGACCTACTCATCTAGGCCGAGATCATGTCTTCTAGGATCCGGGATCTGGAATCCGAGATCTGCTCACTTAGGCTGAGCTCTCGTCTTCTCGGGCCTACTTGTCTAGGCTGAGATCATGTTTTCTCGGATCCGGGATCCAGGATCTAGAATCTGGGATCTGCTCACTCAGGAGGAGTTCTTCTATACTTGAATGTTATCTCCTTGGCAGTGCTCATGCCCCCTGTCTTTGCATCCCTTCTGGAAGGGTCTTCGTTTCTCCGCAGGTATCTATCCTTCCATACCTGGAGGTCATCTTCGTTGTAGTATCCGCTTCAATCTGTTGTCTTTGGCGCGTCACCTTCCTAGCTGGCGTCTTTTACTCCGTGACTCTGGTCACGAGTTTCTGTGTTGCGGTTGTCCCCTCCAACGTCGAGGTTGATAGGTCTCCCATTCCCAGCAGGAGCGTTGTCTCCAGTCTGATCCTTCTGTCCGTCATTGGTCATCTGTTCTTCTTTCTTTCATTGGCATCTATTCTTCTTTCTTTCCCACAGACGGCGCCAAATTGTATGGGTGAAAATCTGACCACACTGCAATCTTAGTATCTAGCTAGAGAGCACCGGCAGAATAGATAGCACCTAACTAACTTGCAACAGAAAGAGAAGACGCTGGTGGTGGTTCGCCACCCGGGGGTACTCCGACGATCAAGTCAGTACTCAATATCTCTCAAAGATAATCAATAGTGCTAAACTCACTAGCTTGAGCATAAAAAGCATACCTTAGACCCATGTGGGTGCCTCTTTTTTATAGCCAACATAAACCTAGTCCCAATAGAAGCCTAACTTCTATGGATTCAGGATTACTGCTAATCTTGGACTCTCAGTAAGATTAGGATAAACTCTCTAAGAGTCTTATCTTAATACAAACTGAGGTCTTCTTTCATTCTAGGACTCTTGTCCCTCATCCAGGTTGAGTTCCCTTTTCATTCTAGGACTCTTGTCCCTTATCCACTTATCTCGGATTCCGATATCTTCGGAGATAACCTCGGCCTTGCCGAGATCACCTTGGCGTCACGACCAGGACATGTGGCACCTCGGCTGACACGTCAGCGTCACCTTGCCACGTGTTGGTACTCAGAAAATATATCCCCATAGTTAAATATAGAGCAGAAAAAGAGAAAAATAAGAATTTGATAAGTGTTTTTGTTAGAGAGTCTTTTTTTGTCCTTTACTTAAGCTATTTATATGCGTCCTTCAAATTCCTGGAAACTGCTGTGTTTCACCCCATAATCTCCACCATTTTAGCTCTGTTCATAGGGCTTTTCACTCCTTTAACTTTTGAATTTCAATTCTGCATGAATTGGCTGTTCTTTTGTAATTACCTTGAAACAGTTGAACTTCTTCAAATTTACTCTCTAATTAAAGATTTGTTGATAACATTGTGAATTGCCATGTGATACCTTCCACAACCTGATGTTTATTTTCATTCTAAGAACACCTTTGTTAGAATAGTAGAGAGAGATAGAAAACAATATGTATTGTATTTAATGAATTGTATTGAATGATATGTAGAGTTGAATGTATTCTATACAATAGAAGGGCTGTATATATAGGCTGAGAAAAAGTATCCTACTAGAAACATAACTATGGCTATTCCTAAATATTTCTAGGAAATCAATACCTAATATATTTAGGAATACCACATATACGTTAACATCCCTCCTCAAACTCAAGGAGGATAAACATTTTGAGTTTGGAGAGAGAAACTAAAACATGAAATAAAATAAAATAAAATAAAAGGCAAATAGATTGCAAAATCTGAACGAGAGCGCAAGGGCGCTTGAAATAGATCAGAGGCTGGAACTAAAATCGGGAGCCAGTTTATAGCTGTGTCAGACCATTGTAAGAACTGGCTGAAATTAATGGCAGGACAATTTAAGGTTGTGTCGGACCAATGTAGAAACTGGCAGGAACTAATGCCGAGAGACAGTTTATGGTTGTGTCGGACCATTATAGGAACTAGCTGAAACTAATACCAGGACAGTTTAAAGAGGTCATGTCGGACCGTTGTAGGAGCTAACCGGAATCAATGTCGGGACAATTTCAAAGGGGTCATGCCGGACCGATGTAAGAGCTAACCGGAATCAATGTCGGGACAGTTTAAAGGGGTCATGTCGGACCAATGTAAGAACTAATCAAAATCAATGTCGGGATAGTTTAAAGGGGTCATGCCGAACCGATGTAGTGAACTAGATGTTGAACCAGCAAGCGTGGCACACACATAACTTATGACGTGGTGCTGAATGATGATAGCAACAGATAACGAAGTGCATCAGGGGCGCGGCTTGGATTGTGCGCCAAAGGGGGCGGCTTGGGTTGTGCGCCAGAAAGGGCAGCTTGGATTGTGCGCCAATTGGGGCGGCTTGGGTGGTTCGTATAGTGTATGACCATGCTCACCTTGATATAGGTATAATACCCTACTCAAACTCAAATAGGTTTGAAGATAGAAACCAATTTGAGATTGAAGCAAAGGGAAAGATAGGGTGGAGAAAAGAAAAAAAAAATGTATTACGACTAAAAAACAATATATATATATATATATATGATAGAGATATTTGGGGTATGAATAAATCAGTAAATAGAAGAAGAGATCACCACGAAGTGATACTAAAAGGAAAACATGACAGCATAATATGTTGAGGTCCGGCGGGCGGCCAAGGCGAGGTTGCCGCCCGCCGGTGAAGCGAAATTACTAGGTTCTTAACCTAGCTCTGATACCATGTTAGAATAGTAGAGAGAGATAGAAAACAATATGTATTGTATTTAATGAATTGTATTGAATGATATGTAGAGTTGAATGTATTCTATACAATAGAAGGGCTGTATATATAGGCTGAGAAAGAGTATCCTACTAGAAACCTAATTATGAGAAAGAGTATCCTACTAAAAACTTAACTATGACTATTCCTAAATATATCTAGGAAATCAATACCTAATATATTTAGAAATACCACATATACATTAACAACCTTTAATGGTAGTAAGCATTTTACCTATCTAAATATTATTATAAAGTATACATTTTATTTTACCTGTCAATTGTTTCATATTTCTATTCCAACCATACTCTTTATTTTAGCTATTCATCCAAATACTATTAACTTTATAGAATGCCACATCAACAACAAAGATGGAGGGAAATAATCCTAATGATTAAATACATTTTGCCTAACCTTGAAGGCTAGCTACATGTACCTAGTGAATGTGAGCTGAGCCAAAATACCTAATCATATACATAGTGCAGTGGCACTCGTATCTACCGTGGCACCGATAGAAGTGACACTTGTTCAAAATGCCACAAGACCAAAAAATGTCATTAGAAGAATAGTTTTGTGGCACTTTCAAGTGTCACTAAACTAAGAAAATGTTGTAGTGTGAGTCACATTAGACATTTTGACTAATAAGCATTATATACTTAGTGGGTTGAAAATGCTCTAATCTTATCATTTTGTTTTGTTTTGTTTGTTTATTTGTTTGTTTGTTTGTTTGTTTGTTTGTTTGTTTTTTTTTTTTGTAACCTGATTGGCCAATTTTACTTGTTTACTCACGGGTTACCTTCGAATTGATAGGTTTACACCTGGTGCCTGCAATTTTGATTAACTAACTAATTATATTTCAATTCATTACACTACTTGACTCTTTCATTTTATCAATAGAGAATTGTTATATATGTATTTTTTTTTGTCACTGTTGTATATCATTATTAATATTTATTGTTGATTCTTTGATTATAAATTATAATTAAGAAAATAATAAAAATAACTAATATCTATTTACCTACTTTAATGATAAAAAAAGGATAAAAAAATTTGATATATCATAATCTTTTTATCAATAATAACATAAGTGATAAGATTCAATAATTCAATACGACACACCAGCTTTTAATTACATAGATGTGATATTATTGTGTTGTGCTTTTCAACAATTTTAATTATAGAATTTAATTTAAAAAATAAAATATATATGGTGTAAATTTAAAATTATTGTTTTATGAATCATACTTAAACTAAATTTTATCCACACATTTTATTTTTAATTAACATTCTAACTAGTTTTTCTATAAATGTAACATAAATGTTGTGCTTTTATTAGCTTATTCTTTTCATGCATGGTTAAAAATGAGTTGAGTCGAGTTAAACTTAATTTGTTTATTTAATAAACTTAAAATTATAGTTAAGTTTGACTTATTTGTATAATGAGCAATCTCTAACAAGTTTTTTACGAGCTGAATAAGGATCAAACTTGAATAGTTTTTTTTTTTTAAAGTACATATAAGATTATTGAGTTGAGTAATAAATCATTCAAATTTGATTTCAAAACTTAACAAATTTAAAATTGTATTCATTTTGTTTGTTTCCAGTTTTCATAATTTACTTTTTAGAAGATTCTACTTTTTCATTTTTTGTATTTTTTTATTTTCACTAAATTTTTTTAATATTTTAAGTAATTTTTTAATTTTTAGACACACTTAACATAAATACACTTAAAAAGTATAATATTTGTGAATTTTTTTTAAAAAATTCATTAAATGCCAAAAAAATACGAAAATTCAATACATTTTTCGTATTTTTGTGTATTTATTAATTTTTTAAAATATTTTTCACAAATAATTTACTATTTAGATACATCTAAGTAAGGTACGTCCTTTCTAAAAAAAAAAAAGAAAAAAGAAAAAGTAAGGTAAATCTAAAAAGTAAAAAAATTACTTAAAATTTTAAAAATATTCACTAAAAACAAAAAATACAAAAAAAAAAAAAAAAAAAACAAAAAACATGATTTTTTAAAAACTAAAATTAAACACACGATTTAAATTTAACTTGTTGACATAATAAATCGATTTTAAACAAATTTTTAACCAATTTAACACAAGTGCACGCGAATAATTTTTCTTTCTTATCTTTTTTTATTTTATTTTTTATTTTTTGTTTTTTTATGCTTTCATCGTCAAATTATCTGCCACGTGTCTATTTAATAGCTTTTAGAATGGTTGTAGCATAAAGAGAGGTGATTAGGTGAGTTTTTAAATTAGCATAACAGTTTTGGAGATTCTTTTCTCATTTTGGTTTCACAGACAATAAAACTACATATTGAAAAATTATATTTAAAAAATAGAATAAATTATAAATACATCACTTGAAATTTACTAAAAATTCAGATTATTTTTTATAATTTTAAAAATTACATCATACCTCTTTAAATTTTTAATTGCATAACAAATAATTCTTTTTGATAATAAATTATCAAGTCAATTAACAGTTTCTAATAATATCATAAATATATTTTAATTAACAATTCATGTAATTTTATTGTTACATAGTAAAATAGATAGAATTTTTTTTTTAAAATTTTGTTAAATAAAAAATTCTAACAAGATGATATTTGTAATTTCTAAAAATATAGAGAGCAATTCATATTTTAACCAAATATCAAGAAGCGTATTTATAATTTATCCTAAAAAATAATATATGATTTAAACTCATTGAAACATAGATTCCACATCATACTAATTAAATCTCAATATTATATTTCTTCATTTTCATAGTAAATTTATAGATAAACTTTTTGGAATAGTAGGCTTTCTCTTACACAAAACCAAGTTCAACTAAGCCTTCGTTTGATATGCCAGATTTTTTTTTTTTTGATTTTTTGACTATTTTAGTCACAAAAATATAAAATAGACTTTTTAGCTTAATAAGACAAAATATCATATCCAAATCATAATCATTTTATTTTTCTCTTATAAAAGTCAAAAAAATCAAAAAGTCTATCCCAAACAAAACTTAGCCCTAGGCTAAAATAGTTAAAAAATTAAAAAATCAAAAAAACCAACTCACATTCCAAACAAACTCTGAAAGATATGACCATTTGACTTTAGTGAAAATGTAAAATGTCAATCTTAGAGAATCAAACGAATAAGGTTGGAATCAAACCTATAGAATTAAGAATTAAAATAACGGCACCCAAAGAAAGGTAAGGATTACATGTATAAAATGCTTGTATTTGAATGATGTTTGTAACCGGATATTGAGTCAACAACTGACCCAAAATGCAAAATACAACTCGATAAATGAAAAACAATCTAAACACAGCTATTTACACTTGTTGGAAACAAAAGACTCAAAACAAGACCTCAAAGCAAAAAGACCAGAACGAAACATTGCTGCTCAGCTGCCTGGCAAACAGAGCTGGTCAGCCGGCCACATGAAGGGATGACCGGCCAGGAGAGGTGGCTAGATAGCTGGTACCTACTCACACAACCTTATCTTCTATAAAAGGTATTCCTTCACTGTTTCTTTGACAGAACTCCATTTTTGCTACTGTTTCCTCTAAAAATTGAGATATTTCTTGCTGAGAGGCTCAAGGATTGAATAGCCAATTTGGACGACACAGAAAAGGTAAATTTTTGAGGTTTCGACATAAATGCATTTTTTTTGTTGAGCCGTACTTTGCTTTGTTTTCCGTTCCTCCATGCCGCGGTCCAATGTTGGAACCTGGTTACATATGTCTTTCGCTTTGGAGCAAAAGAAATGTGCCCTACGCTTGAAGAATTTCAAGCTTTGATGGAGTCTCAGCGTGATGAGGAAATTATGACCCAGCCTCGCCTTGGCCATGCACGGGCTTTGGAACGGATGTGTGGTCTTACTTTACATAAGGCTTTGTCTTTGGCTCACGACAGGGAGTTGGACATTCCCATTTTGATTCATCGATTTTCGAGTATTGGAGACAGGAGTGACCTTCTCTGGCGAGGTCATTGCCAACATGCCCTTTGTTTATGCTTGCTTACGCACTTCCTTTTTGCCCTTAGTTATATAGGAGAGCCAACATTGGGTTGATTGAAGTGACTCAATGTCTGAAAGAGGGTAAGAGTTGCATTGGTTTGGCACTGGCTGAGATCTTGATGGGTTTAGATGCTTTTCATCGGTGGGAGACCACTTGGTTTGCAAGGTGTCCACTGCTTTTTTAGGTTTTCTTTCCCACATTTTCTTATTTCTGATTTCTCGCATCACTCGGTGCTCACTCTCTGTTTTCCTCTCAAAACCCTTTCCTTACTTTTCTCTCAATGCACATCTCTATATTCTTTACTCTCTCTTATTTTTCATTTCTTCCCAGGTGTGGTTGATGGACAAGCTGAAAGTGGTAGACCCTTGCCACGAGTATTCAGCCAGAGCCTACTTCTTTTGACAGCGGCTAGTGGATTTCCCTTTAGAGGGATTATGTTGTGATTGGATGTGTAGCAGATCTGCGACTAACATTACTTGGCGCTGCCTCTGGCTTAACCTAGCCGAGATGGGCTACAACATGTCCCGACAGCCAGATATACAGCTGATTAGCCTTATGCACTGTGTGTTATATTTTCCATTCAGATTCAGATGCCAGTTTGGACATGATAATACCTGTCCAGGGGAAGGGGTGGAATACCCGGCTTCATTTCCCGTTTGTGGTTCACACTTGGCCCAATACCTTGTTATATGGAGGCAAGAGAACTTCTGGCCCCTGCTCCTAGATTCAGTTACACCCTTTCTGGTGAATGCTTGGCTTGGCTTGAGGATGAGACACAAGTTAGGCCAACTTTGACTGCAGAGACTTCCACAACCACGAGTGGAAGACATAGGACTTAGGGATGGCAATTTAAAACCGGCCCGACGGGGACCCGACTCCCCGACCCCGATTATAGTGGTTTTTCCCCGAAAAATATCCCCAACGGGCCGGGGACGGTTCTTAAAAAGAAATCCCCGATAATTTTCGGGCCGGGGACGGTGATATATTTTTCACCCCCGGCCTCGGCCCGTCCTCGGCCCCGAACCCGTCCCCGCTAGCCCCCCGAAGTATATATACCTTGGGTTACCTGTTATATACATTTCCCTCAAACAAAAAAATATGTTCTGTTCTCTCACTCTCTCTCTACCCTCTACTCTCTCTCACTCTTGCACCTCTCATCTCCGTCTCCATGATACCGCCACTCTCATGACGTCGAGTCTCTCATCCGCCGCTTGATCTCCTCCGTCGTCATTGCTAATCTCCACCGATCTTTGCCGTCGTCCTCTCTTTCTCTCCGTCGAGTCACCGTCGTCGCTGTCACAGAGACATCTCAGATCTGTGTTGATTTCCTCCACCGATCACTGCCGATCTGTGAGATCTGTGTATGTATAATGCATGTGTGGGTCTTTGTGTGTGTGAATGTATATTTTTTTTTAACAACCAAATCTTCATTTAATAAGCGTTTGTGGAATGTATAATACATGTGCTAAATGAATTAGATGATTATGTCTGTGTGTGTTGAATATATAGATGAGTGATCTGCGAATGTATACTTCTTTGCACTATTTTTTTTTTTTTTGATCGGATCATTCTTTACACTATTGATGTATGATTTGCATTCCATAGCTTTCCCAATAGCCAACAAATTAACCATATTTGTGAGACCTCTGTGTTTGATTTTTTGATGATGACATTTTCGCCATCGGGAATCGGGGACGGGGAGGGCGATCCCCGGCCTCACCCCGCCCTGTTGCCATTCCTAATAGGACTGACACCTAACTTATCTGTGCCTGTAGTTTATGGCTTTGTCTTTTCTTTTCAAGTTTTTATGATGTAAAAGCAACTTTGATTTAATCAGAAAGCTGGCGAATGTACTTGTGTTGAAATCAATGGAATTAAAGTTTTGAGCACTGAAAATTTTTCTTTTTGGTCTAAAGAATGGTCTATATTGAAAAGGTAAAATTTTGAGAAAATCAACTTATTAAAACCCTTCAAAACAATTCTTGAAAATAGTCACTACTTGACACCCACAGAATCATTCCTTAAGATGTAGAACCGCAAATCAAAAGAACGTAACTGCTCATATAAGTGCATGCACCATAACTGTTCTGTCTTGCCACCGACCCTTCTACCAAAACGAAGGTAATATAACCATGCCGACAGATGATGGAAAAAGATGTATTGATCAAATGGACATGACAGTTGAGCTAGAGATGGTTATGGCCAAACTTCGGAATGAAGTTGCCTATGTATCCCAAAGATGGGAATTAGGCCTTATGTAATTCGGTTAGGGTTCACTCGAGTATTAACTCTCTCTTTTTACGCTCTAACTTTTGACAAAGCTGCCCTTTCGGGTTTTCAACCTTACGAGCTCAGTTTTTATTTGTTTCTAATTTTTCATGCTCTAACTTTTGCCTAAGTTGTCCTTTCAGGTTTTCAGCCTAGCGAACTTCTCAGGGATAGAATTTCTTCAACTTGTCTATATTAATTGGTTACGAGAACTCCAAGCTATCTAGATCCATAAAGATAATCGCTCCTCCTGACCAGATAGATTTGATGATGTAAGGGCCAGTCCAATTGGGTCTGAACTTGTCATGGATAAGAGCTCGGTTGTCCTTCAGCACCATGTCTCCTTCCTTGAGGTTTCTGGACTTGACTTTCTTGTTGAAGGCCCTAGCAATTCTGCGATGATACCCTTAGATATGATATAATGCCTTCAATCTCCTCTCATCAAACAACATCAATTCTTTGAACCTGCTCTACTACCAATTCGCCTTCGCTATCTGACACTCGGCCATAATTTGCAGCGACGGTACTTCAATCTCAATCGGAAAAAGAGTTTCTATCCTATATACTAGAGAACAGGGGGTTGCCCAGTAGATGTTTGAATTGACGTTCTATAACCCCAGAGTGTGAAAGGCAGTTTATCCGGCCAGTCTTTGTAAGTCTCAACCATCTTCCTCAGGATGTTCTTGACATTCTTATTAGCGGCTTCAACAGCTCCGTTGGTTTGTGGTCTATATGTTGATGACTTATGAAAATCCACGTTATATTTCTCAAGCAGATCTACTATCTCCTTCTTGAAGTGCGAACCATTGTTTGAGATGATCTCATTTGGTACCTGTAGACACCCTATTTTTGACCGTCCTCAAGACTTGGACATCATCGTTTGAACACTCGATGATCATCCATGCTCATGTTTGTTTTGAGTTCCCGAAGGTCTCGGCTGCGCGCCTTGCCTTAGGATCTCTCAACTTGTCTGTTTTATGCTTGGTTGTAGACCAAAGACTTGTGATTTTGCTTCTAAGGGAAGAGGGTGGCTTGTTGGCCATCCCTACAACCCATTGGCCAAGCCTTGTGCTTATCGGCCTTGTTTTCTTGCCATCGGCCATTGGTGGTGGCCGATCGGCACTCTTTTTGGCTGATCGGCACCCTTTTTGGTCGATCGGCCATATCTTTTGGCCAAGACCTTTCCACCTACTTTTGCAGATATTTTTGTGTCAGCTGTGACAGCTGGTGAGCACAGATTTCATCCTCCATACACGTGTATGGAGGGATTGAAACAAGTCTCAAGCTTGCTCAACAAGCTTGAGATTTGATTTTCTATAAGGGAGACCCCTCTCCCTTTCTAGAGGTTCTGAAATCTTGAGATAGAAGATATATATCACTCTCTCTCTCTCTCCCTCTCTCTATATATATATATTTTCTTCCTCTCTCTCTATATTGTTCTTGTTTGTGCTTAAAAATGACTTTTCTTCACACTTTTGCACACAAACACCTAGTGAAACACCGTCATTTTGTTGCTGAGGTACCTTGAGGTTGGTTTTGGAGTTCTTGGACTGGTTTGAGCTCAGAAAAGCTGCTGGAGTTATAGCTTTGAAGTGGTTCTACAAGGGTGAGTCAACCAGCTCTTTAACCCTTTGTTTTGATTAAGCTTTTGGCCCTACTTGCATGTTGTTTTAGGCCTAACTTCCTACTACAAAAAGTTCTAATTTTCCATGCTTGTAATGTTTGTTTAAGGTCTCTTTTGTGTTGGGGGTGGTCTACCCCCTCTTGTGCCTTGTTAGGCCTTGTTTTTATGCTATTCTTTTAAGCTATTGGGACCAACTTCTTTTGGCCTTCTCACCACTGAAACTTAGAGGAATTTCAGTGGTGGAAAGGGTGTTTTGAGGTCCCAAATGGGAGAGGGTCATCCCCTCTCCTTGTTGCTTCGTTACTTGCTTTGTATGCCTCATGATTGAGCATGTTTGTCAAACTTGTTTTAGCTCCATCTTAGCGTGTTTTTGGCCTCATTCCAGCATGATATACCTCTGTTAAGGTTTGGTCATACACTTGCATTTTTCACTCTTTCAATGCTTTGTAGGGTTGGTTCTTTATGCCTTAAGAATGGGCCATTGCGTATGCCATTTTGCCTAAGCTTGTAAGCTGCCATATCAGTGTGTATTTGGTCTCATTTTGCCATAATATAACTTTGATTTTTGTTGTTGGAGTCACCTCCTGCTTGGTTTTGATAGGTGTAGTGTAATACCCCTTATTAGCCTTGCAAGTTCATGCCTCATGCCCTTCATGTTGGCTTGTTTTGGTGATGCTCCATGCATGTTTTAGACTCATTTTGGCATGATCTAGGACTGTTTTAGGTTGCCTTGGCTATATGTCTCATGTATTGCTTAGTCATGGTGTAAGTCCCTTTGCTAGCTTTAAGCTTTGAGCCCGCTAGCATGCTTTGTTTGTCATTTGTGCATGATTTAGCCTCATTTGGAATTTGATTTCAGAGACTATTTCATTGCCATATTCCCACACTTTCCACTCCTTCAATGTGCTTGAGAGTTGGTGCCTTCATGCTTTGTTTGTGGACCAATATGTATGCATGCATGCATATTTTGCCTTTTGGTGCCTTAGTTTTGGTGTTGTTGGCCACTATCTTGGACATGATTAAGGTTTGCCCATATTCGGTTTAAGTCCATCTAGCATGTTGTTGCATGCTTGTTGCATTGCATGACATTTGCATGCTTGAGTTGTATTGCATTTGGCATGCTTATGTTGAGTTGCATTGCATTTCCATGTTGTGTGCTTTGCATTGTGTTTGGATAAGAAGTTAGTCTGAACACGGGAAACGAAGGATGTTTCGTACTTGAAGTGACGAAACGTGCTTCATTTCTCGGTCGCCGATCCTCTTGATCATGCATGATAGAGGTTAAGGCATTTATGTGTTTTTGTGCATTCATTCGGTATTGATTTGTGCAACTCGACCTCTTTGGCCATCATGCAATGAAATGTGTGGTTGATGGCTCGAGAGCTGAACACTACACTCCTTTGAGCTTTGAACATGATAAGGAGTGTGGTTGCACACATTTTCTTGCAAATACATTGCCATGCCTCTGTTTGTGCTTTGTTGCATCAAAAGGAGAAGTTTGCAGGAAGAAGTGGCCGATCGGCTATCAAGTGTGCCGATCGGCCATCAAAAATTGCTCGATAGCCTTAAAATTGGTCGATGACCATTATTCTTTGGTTGATGGCCACACCTTTTGGCCGACTACCCCTCAGATGGTTCCTAAGGTAGGTCAGAAGCATCACAGAAGTTGGAATAATTTTCAAAGGTGCAGAAGTGTGCAAACAGAGGCAACATGAGGCATGGTAGCGGATTTCCGAGCGAGGCGATCAAGCATGCATCTTCGAACTCTTAGAACTGAGCTGAGGCTTTGTAATTTGTAGTTAGCTATACTTGTTAGTTAGGTTTTGAATTTGTAATTAAACTAGCTAATTTGTTAATTAGTTAACGTGTTGTAATAATTAGCTTAGTAATAGTAAGTTATTCAATTTGATTATGTAATAATTCGTCTAATTAGATTATCAGATTAGTTAGAATAGTTTAGCGTAGCTAGCTTAGCGTACTCATTCGGACCCGCCGTTGAGAGGGCAAATGTTGTATTAAGTGTGCGTCTGTGTGATGCATGTCTTCCAACCCCCATTTCTTTCTCCCTTTTACTTATCCACTTTTGATGGTTAGTTTTAGGGCATGTTTCAATTAGCACTACGCCAGAATTTGCCTTTAACGGCGGTTTTATTCACGGCGATTACAAGACTGCCGTTAAAAATATACTTAAAATGGCGGTAAAGATACCGCCTCTAAAAATTAAGTATTAACGGCGGTTACGAAAAACAGCCGATAAAAAGTGAGGGTTAATGACGAAAAAAGTGTAGGAACTGAAGGGTCAGTCTTTTAAGGCAGTCGTTTGAAGATTGCCGTAAATGTAGTTCACATTTTTTTTAATTCCCTCTCAAAAAAAATTGGATTCCCTCCAATTAATTGTTAAATGGCATCGTATTTGACCTACTTCTTCTAATTGATTAGTTTTTTTCCCTTACATCTCTAACTTTTGGAAGAGAGGCGTTGCAAAGTGAGACGAAAAGTCACCATTGTCGCTTGAAGGTCGTACACCAGCATCGGAGGTCGTTCAAAGAACCATTGTCGCACTATAGCACCATCGTTAGAGGTAAGAGATGTTTGCCTACCTTCTGATTCCCCTATTGGCTTCATGTTGCCTCCATTGGTTTCTTTTTCCATGCTTTTCCTTCTCTTTCTATTGCCATTCTACCTTTGCTGCTAGTGTTTCTATTAAGCTATCAATGATTAGAGGAAAGGTAATTTCATTTTAGGTTTTGTTTCAATGGAATCAAGTATGAACTATACATTTCTTAAATCTCCCTCTTATTATTAGTTTTGATACACATACATATACATACATACATACATATATATATATATATATATATATATATAGGTTAACAAAGATTAAAGAAGCCAAATTAGTTTTGTGGGTTCACAGATTAGAGACACTGAAATTGGAGATTTTTTGTGGGTTCACAGATTATATACATGTATGTTCAAATTTTGAATTTTAGTGGCACTCACCACCTGTTTGATGAAATGCCTATTAGTGTATCTAATTCTACAATATAGGCAGAGAGACAAATAATTAGTTTTACTAGCCAAAAGCACTTAGGAACACAATCTAAACAGTACCACTGTGTTAGGCAGCATGGAATCCATGCATTAATTTTGGAATTAGAGGACATTGAATTAAAATTTTGAATTTTAAAACAGTATATAGAATTTTTAAAACAGTAAGTTTAAAAATATATATGATGATACTAAAATCAGAATTCTTACATAACATTAGAGAAGGAGAAATTAATGAGATTAAAGTGGTACCATATTTTTACAAAATTTATCAAATTGGCATATCCTTATAAATGTGTCATATATGTATCCCATATCCATATCTATGACTGTTTAGAAAGCAAGGATAATTAAAAAAAATATATATGATGATACTAAAATCAGATTTCATCAATTAAAAAGCAAGTAAACTTGCAGATAATACTTTGGAATATAACACATTCACGTATGAAAGGGGACAGTACAAGAGCAACAAAAACAGTTTAGACTTGATATTGAAATGAAATTTTCATAAGACTTCTAAAAAAAAAAGTAATGGTTGATCAGTGGCTCTTAAACTAATACATCTTAATTTCTAAAGAAGTATCCTTGTTGTACCCGTGTCCTATTTTTTAAGGTTGTATCTGTATCCATGCTTCATAACACTTCGGATACTTGAGAGATATATTGTCCATTGCTTAGACACACATAAAAACATATTTTCAGTTTGAAGAAAAGAACTTGGGAGCCAATGATTAAAATCAAAACAATGTAGAATTATACCTGTTAATTCATCCTTCTTGTGGCTTTTCAATTTGAGGAACTAGTCTAAAACTTTCAATTTGTTTGTGATATAGAGCTTCTTACGATGGATATTACTTCTCCTGTCCCAAATTGTTTGTCTGGCATGGAAAGCAAGAACTTAAAAATAATACTGAAATTTTCAATTTATTTTCACCTAGTAAAAGATATCATACCCACCCCGTGTCTTGTGTCCTATATGGGCACTGAACAAATTTAGAAGAGTCCATGTAACACATAGCATAGTTCTTTGTGACCATAGAATAATGTGTGGGAGTGTTATTATCCTTCTCCAAGCTAATGAACACATCTCTAACATCATCTTCCAATGAGAGATATCAGATATGTAATGATGATTCACTGAACTGGATTTCTAATGTTGTTCAAATGATAAAAAAATCATAATAAATTTCATTACACAGTGTGTTGGGTTAGTTCAAAGAGCTTGGGAAGTTTTGTTGTTGATATTATATTACTATATCCTGTGGATCCATGGTTTTGAATAGCATTATTTTTTTTTAAGAAATACCATTTCCACAACCAGTGGCTCCTTTCACAACCCAGCACTAACTAACATTGGCCATATACATTAACGTTAGTGTGTGGATCTGTAAAAGCAACCATATGACTGTTGAAAATTTGAAATAATGGTTGTTTTTTTGAATAACTAATGTGACTGTCAATCCAGTAATGCGAAAAGATTATGCTTGCTCACAATAGTCCTTTTTGTACAAGTTGGAATTGAAATTCGATATGTAATAGCCAAATGCAAAGACAAAGTAACTGAATTGGCAGTGGCAGCAGCTGTTGCTAAATATTTTTAACTAATTTAATGCGGGAAACTCTTCAGTTCAGCCATTTCATTGTTGCACTACGCATCATTTTCTTTGGGCGTAATTGTTGTTGATTTGGTTAAATTTTTTTTATTGTGTGTGCATAAAAAATATTCGGATAGATACTGGTTATGTGACAAAGATTGAACTAGACTCACCAATTTTTGTGTAGAAATTAACCATCTAATTTTGATGGATATCGACAAATTTATTTTAGCTATATCTTTGTAATGAATTTGGTTGTCTTCCATTGAACAGGTTTTGCTTGGAAGATCTGATGTATCTCGGTGGGGCTTTCTTGAAGGTAAATATTACCTAATATTTGTATGCTTTTTGGCTTTGTTTTTCTCTTGTTTGTGATTCATCTTTGGCTACTCTCGAATAGTGTTGGCAAACATGAATACCTTGGTGAGTATATCTTGGTAAATATTACGAATTTTCTCAAACAGAAGATTTAAAATTCTGAATTTTAAAACAAAGATACGAATTTTTAAAACAAGAAGTTTTAAAATTCAGAAAATTCATAATTTTTCTCAAAACAAAGACATCATAATTTTATAAACTTCGAATTTTAAAGCGCATACATAATTTTATGATAAAACAGAAGTTTTGAGAAAATTTAGAAGTTTAAAATTATGTTTAAATGAAGTTTTAAAAATTGAAAATTCAGAATTGTTAAGGACAATTCAGCATACAGAATTTTCAAGGACTTCTTAAACAAATTTTGTTCTTAAACATCTCCCACAAATTCAGAATTCAGCTGTTTTGTCCTTAAACATTGTATCATAAACATTGAAAAAATTTTGTCCTTAAACATGCAATCCTTAAAAAATTACCTTAAACAAGACTTCTTGGAATTAAGATGCCAACTGTCCTATATTTATGATTCTTTCTTTTTGTGTTGATATGTATCAAAATAAGTTATTTGAAGACACTCGGCAATCCAACTAACTAAGGCAAATGATTCTCTATGTTTATATTCAAACTTGCACCTTCCTTTTTTTTTTGAATTTCTTTATTGTATATAATCATGCTAATTATATGTTGACTCATACTTTTTAATTTATTTGTTATATACGTGTTTACATATACAATTTCAGGTAATCTTGAAGATAATTGGTATGGATAAGGATTGGATTCATATAAAAAATAGGTTAGACCCTACATATGTGGAAGGGGTTGAAAAGTTTATTGAGTTTGCTTATGCTAATAAGCCTTTAGAGTCGAAGATATATTGTCCGTGTAAGAAATGTGTTAACCTTAGATATGAGACACGAAATGCCGTAAGAGAGCATATCATCATAAATGGGTTTAACACTAACTACATAAGATGGACAATTCATGGGGAGGCCTTGGCTCCATGTGGTAGAAATGAAGTGAATGAAAATCAAGAATTCGATGTAATTGATGATATGATTGGTTTGGTACATGACACATTTCGAGTTCCAATGGAAGATGGTGTCTTTACTGAAAATCAAACACATGAAAATATGGGATTGGGGCCTAATGAGGAGACAAAGAAATTTTTTAAACTATTAGAAGATGCACAACGTGAGTTGTACCCAGGTTGCAAGAGGTTCACAACTCTTTCTTTTGTTGTTCGATTGTTGCACATAAAGGCACTTAATGGATGGACTGATACATCATTTGATATGTTGCTTGAGTTGTTGAAGGAGGCATTTCCCGAGGGTGAAACATTGCCGGACTCATACTATGAAGCAAAGAAGTTCAATGAAGCCTTAGGCTTTAGTTACACAAAGTATGATGCTTGTCCTAAGGATTGTATGTTGTTTTGGAAAGACAAAAAATGCTTGATAAATGTGAAATTTGTGGGAGATCAAGATATAATGAATCGAACTTTCGTTTAGAGGATGGAACCACTAAAGTAACACAAATTCCTGCCAAACAAGTAAGGCATTTTCCTTTAAAGCCAAGGCTCCAAAGGCTATTCATGTCAACAAAAATAGCATCACTCATGACATGGCAAGCAAATGAACGCACCGATGATGGGATATTGAGACATCCAACTGATTCACTTGCATGGAAAACTTTTGATGAAAAAAATCAAGATTTTGCTAGTTACAGTCGAAATGTCAGACTTGGATTAGCATCTGATGGTTTTAACCCATTTAGGACAATGAGCATTGCTCATAGCACGTGGCCTGTTGTGATGATGTCATATAACTTGCCTCCTTGGTTATGCATGAAGCAACCATATTTCATGTTATCTTTGCTTATTGATGGGCCTCGTGGTCCTGGAAATGATATTGATGTGTATTTGCAACCTTTAATTGACGAGTTAAAGGAATTATGGACTGATGGCATACTTACTTATGATGCATCAAGCAACCAGATGTTTCATATGCGTGCAGCTTTGTTGTGGACCATAAGTGATTTTCCTACATATGCTAATTTATCTGGATGGAGTACAAAAGGAGCATTGGCTTGTCCATCTTGTAATAAAGCTACCCATTCTAGATGGTTAAAACATAGTTGAAAGTATTGTTATATGGGCCATAGGCGGTTCTTAGATGAAGGGCATAAGTTTCAGAAAGATGCAATAGGTTTTGATGGAAGTGTTGAAACAAAGAAAATGCCACCTCAATTATACGGTGATGATATTTTCAAAAAAATAGAATTCATTGAGAACAAATATGGGAAGGGTGATGGAAATGAAAAGACACATGTGTCTAAAAAAAGAAAAGTTGTTGAGGATGGGAGAGGCATTGATAAAACCTTGAGGGAAGAATATAATTGGAGAAAGAAAACTATTTTTTTCCAATTACCATATTGGAAGGACAATTTAATTCGACACAATCTTGATGTTATGCACATTAAGAAAAATGTGTGTGAAAATATACTTTCGACCCTATTGAATGTTGTGGGAAAAACAAAGGATAGTCTAAAAGCTCGTCGTGACCTTCAAGAGATGGGACTTCGTAAAGCTCTTCACCCTCAACAACGGCCAAATGGTAAAGTTTTTTTACCTGCAACTTGTTTCACAATGAATAAAGAGCACAAAGAAATATTTTGCAAGGTGCTAAAAAATGTGAAAGTCCCAGATGGATACTCGTCAAGTATTTCACACCGTGTACAAGTCAAAGAGAGAACTATTTCAGGGCTGAAGAGCCATGATTGCCATATTCTAATGCAACAATTGTTGCCTTTAGCTGTGAGAAGGACACTGCCTAAGAATGTTTGTGAAACCTTGATTGAATTAGGTACTTTTTTTAGACAGTTATGTTCAAAAGCAATACATCCAAATGATTGTGGTCGTCTTGAAGAGAAAATTAGATTGACTCTTTGCCATCTTGAGAAAATTTTTCCACCTTCCTTCTTTGATATCATGGAGCATTTGCCTATTCATTTAGCAGAAGAGGCAAGACTTGCTGGACCAGTGCATTACCGATGGATGTATCCTATTGAGAGGTATGCATTAATTTTTCAATTTTATGTACATATAAATGACGTGCGCTGATCAAGCTTATCTTCTAACTAAATAAATTTTATTTTTTCATAGGTATTTGCTTACACTTAAAAAGTACGTGCGTAATCGAAGCCATCCAGAGGGTTCCATTGCAGAAGGGTATTTAGCAGAAGAGTGTTTGACATTTTGTAGTCGATATTTGCATGATGTTGAGACAAAATTAAATCGGCCGATACGAAATTATGAGGGTGAACAAAGGGGACGTTCTTTAGGGAAAGGGAAATTATTCCTACTTGATAAAATCAAGAGGGAACAAGCACATAGATATGTGCTAGCCAACTCTAATGTAGTCACTCCATTCCGAGAGTAAGAAATCTACTAAATTAAATATTCAATTTCTAGTCAATTAAATAACATATTTAATATCCTATACCTATTCTCAATCATGCAGGAAACATATTCAAGTGCTTAAAGCTGATAGACATCGTTTAAGTGAGCGTGATCTCATGAGAAAGCACAACGAACAATTTCCTCTTTGGTTTAGAGAGCACGTAAGTCATACATGCAAACATTGGATTAAAATAGTGGTATATGTATATATAATGGTATCTTTGATATGTGATTTCTAATACATTGGATTAAAATGTAGGTTCAACACTTGCAACAAACTGAAAATGCAAACATCTCAGATGAAGTAAAAATTTTGTCCGTAGCACCAGACAATTGGGCAAGAAGATACAGTGGGTATATTATAAATGGGTTTAGGTTTCACACTAAACAACGTGAGAAGAGTAGAAAAACTGAAAATAGTGGAGTGTCATTGACTGCATATACACAAAGTTATGCAAGTTCAAGAGATAGACGACCAATTAGTGGAGAAGTTGCTTTCTATGGGGTTTTGACTGATATAATTGAGTTGAGATATTCTAATGACTTCAAGTTTGTGTTATTCGAATGTAATTGGGTTGATAACAATGTGGGGAAGAGGCAAGATGAGTTCAAGTTCACACTTGTGAATTTTAAGCATCTTTTGTATCAACAAAATCGAATGTCTGATGAACCATTCATCTTTGCATCCCAAGCACAACAAGTTTGGTATATACAAGACCCTATTGAGAAAGATTGGCATATAGTTATGAAGATGACACCCAGGGATTTGTATGATATGCGCGGGAGGGAATCTTTTGAAGATGCAATATCATGTCCGCAAGTTGAGCCATATTCTAGTCAACATTTAGATGATTCAACATACATTCAGGAGGATGATGTTGATTGGGTTCGGTCAAATATGAATGGAACAACTGTTGATGGTGGTGATGATGCCACTATAGATCATAGTGGTGAAGAGGAGGATTATGACGATGATAGTGATGAAAAAGAAGATGATTATGATGATGAAAGTGATGATGACAGTGATGATATTTATGTTGATGGTGGTGACAGTGATGATGACGACTACGATAATGATTATTAGTTCTTCTTTTGTGCATGATTCTATGTTATCCTAAAAGTTAGCACATGTAAGACAGTGAGACTTATTTAGTTTTTATTTAATTTGTGTTCATTAGTTAGTGTTCATATATTCATTAGTATCTAACTAATAAGTATTCAAATGTGTTTTTTTTTTCTTTTTTTATTTAGATGACTACGAAACGAAAGCAGCCTTGTTGGACAGCTGGCTCCATGGCTAATGTTTCACAACCAACACCTACTACTAATCAGTCCACAAAGTGGAACCACTGACCACAATCATGTGGAACCATTGAACCACAATCACGGCCACAATAGCAACTACAACCTTGCATCCTTGCATAAGTTTGCATATATAGTTTCATACTTATTTGCACATCCTTTCATCTAACTAATAAGCATTCAAATGTGTTTTCTTTTTCTTTTTTTTTTTTAGATGACTACAAAACGAAAGCAGCCATGTTGGACAGCTGGCTCCATGGCTAGTGTTTCACAACCAAAGAACTACTAATCGATCACATCGACCCTTTGCCTCGATCCACAACCTGGCACAATGACAAATCACAGCCACAACCGCAGCACTACATCCGTGCATAAGTGTGCATATATAATTTCATACTTAAGTCTGTAACACAAAAGTTTGCATACATAATTTCATACTTATTTGTACATCCTTGCATGCAAGTAACAAGTGTTCAAATACATTTATGTTTTGTTTTTTTCCAGAAGACTATGAAACGAAAGCAACCCCGTTGGACAAGCGGCTCCATGGTCGATGTTTCACAACCAAAGATCTACTACTTAATTAGTCACATCCTCAAATTGACCGCCATCAATGTAATCACAAATACAACCACTACAACCTCTTTGCAACAATATGACTCCAACCTTGAGCTCTTCCCAACAAAGTAATCATGAATTGCAGTCATCAAGTGGAGCAGGTAATTTAATTTGAATAGCCATCAAATATAGAGAAATTACCATTACATGCTATGCTATGAATTGGAACCTTGAGTTGAAATTCACATGTTTACTTAATTTTTGCTTTCTTTTATGCCTATTTTATAAAAGCTTCAATAGGTACCAAAGACAGTCAATCGGCAAGCAGAGACAAGAGGGTTCGGTCGTCCTTTTGTCGAATGGGGCACGGGACAAAAGTTAAAGGTTACATTAAATGAAGAGAATCAACCTATTGGCGATGAAGGCAAAATTACAAAGTCGTTAGGCATTCTAGCTCGAATGGGAATTTTGCACCATTAACTTTCAATGATTGGAGAGCTCCACGGTTAAACCCCTATAAAGAACGATATGGCAGGGAAGTTAAGGTATGAAAATGCAAGTACTATATAAATCTTATTCTCGTACTCATACTTTAATTAACAAATATATTTGTTTGACATCTCGTATATATATAGGAAAACACGATGCACTGAGATATTTTCAAGCATAATTGCTTGATGTCGCTTGGAAAGAAATGGAAAGATGGAAAGAGCAATCAAAAGAAAGCACTTCAACAAGTACAAAACTAATGAAGAACGCTTAGCAAATTGTCCCGATAGGGTGGATCCTAGTCAAGGAAGATTCTCGTTCAATTTTGGAATAGTCTATAGGCACAGTATTAATTGTTGGCCTTGAGAATCGCACCAAAAACACTGATCGAAAGTGATTAAAATTGTTAGATAGAATGAAAGAATGTAGAACAACTGTGCATAACTGACAAAATAGGCAGTTGAATAGGTAAGGTGAAGGAGATATGGGAAGACACTGCTCTAGATCGAGTGGATTGGCAAAGTATAATTCATGCAGCTAGTCCCCTTATAGTTGATAATGAGCTCTGCCAGCAAACAAATTTCAATTAAGACAGATTTCATTTGTCAAGATTGCAGACTCTAAATTGAGACATTTGATCACCTTTTGAACATCGGTTATGAGTACTTCAAGAGTAGATTATGTCTCTATTATTTTATTGTTTTCATTAAATTATTTTGTTGTAGTATATTTATCAGCATCCTCTGTTGTGATCTGTGATTCTGTGAATGAAAAAGGTTTTTAATTGTTCCCCAAGGTCTCTTTCTTTTTGGTAGAACTGAGATCATCATAAAAACCACAACTAAAATCAGAATCACTATACTGCCCTTTACCTCAACATGAAAACACAGTTGTACATCCTACATATGCATGTGCTATCTAACTGTCAATTACATTTCTTGATTCAACCTTCCCACATATGCATGTGCTATCATCATCATCATCATCATCATCATTACCATCATTGTTGTCATCTCCTTTTTTATCGGTGCCAAGATCATCATAATCATCATACTCATAATTGCTATCTCCATGAATTGGGGAGGCAATATACATAGTCCAACCAGACTCACTGCTGACACATTCTTCTGAACCTCCAAGGGCAGACTCCATTACTGGCACTAGAGAAACAAACTAAAAGAACAGTAAATAAACCCAAACAAAAGGTAGAAACCTCGAGTAGGAGCAGAACCTCAGTTTCTGTTTATAGACAACTGACAATCCTCTTCTCTTCACCCTGAAAACCCAATGATATCTCTTGCTCTATATGAAGACCTAATGGCAGCTAAGGTGATAGCACAAGAAGTATACAAGGAAGAAGATTTAGGTGAAAATAGCAAACAAAGCATGTTACCTGGATGATCCATTACCAAAGCCTATCAATAAAGAGAAACACTGTTTTAAAATATGATATTATAGTATTTAGTTATATAGTTCTTGCATTTTTATGTACATGTCGGATGCTAATTTCCTTTTCTTTTTAAAAATTGAAATTGAAATTAAAATACAGTTACTTCATGTTGTGTATATATACTTGTACCAAATCTCGATATCTATTTATTGTGACAGGAACGCAGTACAACCAACAGTGACAATCGAAAAAAATTGACAATGAGCCATACAAGTGGGACAAAAGGCCCATTGTCGGGTAAATGATGAGGTAAATGATAGGTTAACAATTTTTTCTCAATATGCATTGTATTTGGTAAAGTTGTAATATGTATTTATTGTTCCTAATAATGAAGATGTATAAGAGAGATAAGGTGCAACCAGATCGGATAATGGTCTACATAGAGACACACACAAAGAAGAATGGAGATCCAGTTGATGAGGCATCAGATGTAGCCATTGTATGTGTAATAATGTGAATGTTTACGATTAATTATTTACCTATTCATGTTCTAATAATTTTTTTTTCTTATATTTTAGTCTCGTTTGAAAGAGGGATTGTCTCAAGTGCCCGAGTCCTTACAAACTGAAAAATTTCGAGAGGAGCTATTCACTGAGGTCTTAGGAGTAGATGGGCATGGTCGTGTACGTACCTATGGATTGGGACCATGCCCATCTCAGGTGTTTGGGACAAGATATTCTGGACCCCGACAACGTATAGACATGGATAAATTGCGCACAGAGGTACGAGAAGAGGTGCGACAGGAATTATTAGCTGAGTGGAGTGAAAAGTTTACTCAGTTAGAGCGCAAGTGTGACAAAATGCAAGCTCATGTGGAAACTATGGGATATCCAATGCCTCAATCACCATCAATGCCTTCACATATTGGAGGGGTAATGTGTATTTAATCCTAGTTTAATTTAAGTATGTTTTACTATAATAAATTGGATATTGTAAAGTTAGCTAAGTATATGGATATGTTTAAACAGAATGGTTGTAGACCATCATTCAATATGCAACAGGTTCCAGATGCCTCTAGTTCTCACCAGTTGAATGAAGAGCTAATGGTTCCATCACATGAAGTAAGACAATGTTTACGCATAATGAGTATTTAAACATAGTTATTAAATTTTTTCATAAACATTATTATTAGTTCTATTTCTTCAAGGAATACTAGCTAAATTTTTGGGTTAGTTAGAAAACACATTATTACCTCCCTATAGTTTAAAAATATACACATCTCTAGTATGGAGTAAAATGCAAACGTTATTTTCTTTTGTTTTTGAGCTAAACTAGAAGGGGGTAAAGTGTATTTAATCCTAAATACTTTAATGTGATTGCTTTCATACACAACATTTACACATTAATTTTTTTTGAAGGTTGGACAAGAAGTAGAATTATTTTCTAAATTGCCAAAACAAGTTGTGGCAATTGGCATAGTTATTTCTAAGGACCCATCCAAAGTAGTAGGTGGACAACGATTGGGGCGAATTTTGGGAAGTTCAGATATTTAAAGCGATAAAGCCTCGTCAAAATTTGGTGAAAGCTCTTAAAGGTGTCAAAACAATTGGAGATGCACTTCACAAATGTGTAGCTTGGCCTTCGGTTGATGTAATGCATATGCACTAATACTATATTTATTATATTTTTAAATCTTAGTGGTAGCTAAATTTATATGTTTTTATACATGTGCAGATTGAGGATCCATTTGCAGACTTTGCAGATTGAGGGGAATTAGATGGACCATGTAGATAAAGGACATACTTTTTGGAACTTTTATTTTGGCTACTTGTGTTTTGAGACATATTTTGCAACTAATTGCTACATTTGCAGGTTTGAAAGGAGCTAGATAGAACATGTAGATGATGTACATGCTTTTTGGGACTTTTTATTTTGGCACTTGTGTTTTGAGACAATATTTTCGAACTAGTTGCAGCATTTTGTAGATTGGGAGAGCTAGGTGGACCATCTAAATGCAAATGTCTTTTGGGACTTTTATTTTGACACTATATATTTTGAGACAAATATTTTGGAACTAATTGCTACAAGTGACATGTATTTTGGAACTAATTGCTACAAGTGACATGTATTTGGAACTTTGCTACATGTGACATGTATATTTTGGAATAGATTTTGTTAATTGAATATGGTGTATGGATTTGTATGGTTATAAATTGTATTGTGGCAGCTTATATATTGTTATATTGAATGTATGGAAGCTTTAGTAGGTTATATACTTTTATTGAATGATTTTCATTGAGTACACTAGCAGGTATTGAATATAAATGTATAAACAAAGTTAGTTTAACAAATGGTTCATAATTTTCAAGCATAATTTTTGTCGCTAAAAGAAAATTATATTTCTTTTGAAATATATTTAACGGCGGTAAATAAATGCCGCTAATTGTTGTAATCTTTTGCGGCAGTAAAAAACTGCCATTTTTTACTCTAAAAATACTGTCATAACAAATGGTTCATAATTAACGGCGGTTTAATTCTGTCGCTAAAAGAAAATTTTATTTAATTTTAAACATTATTTAACGGCGGTAAAGAACTGTCGTTAATGTTTGCAGTTTTTTGCGACAGTAAAAAACTGCCGTTTTGGACTATCAAATACCGTCGTTAAAGGCATGACATTTACGACGGTTCTACAAACCGCCTCCAATTTCCAAAATCGTCGATTTTTGATGTGGCGGTTAATAACCGCCGTGAATACCACCGTTATTAATAATGGCGGTAAAATAACCGCCGTTAAATTATTTCCGACACTTGTATAGACGACGGTTACACTTTTTGTCGTCTTACCGCCGTTAAAAGTTTTTGCGACGGTTTCATGGTTATTAACGACGGTTACAAACCGCCGTTAAAGGCAAATTTTGGCGTAGTGTAGCATACTTATGCTTCGCATGTTTGCATTCATTCATCTGTTTTGCATGCACCGAGCTTGGCGCATCATACAAACTGCATTGTATTTCAATTCTTATTTGAATACATGTATCAAGTGTTGCATTCTTATGCCATCTTAGAATAGCCGAGCCTATTTTAGTTGCATTTTTGCATGTCTTGTATTAGCCATCTTAACATGAACTAGGATCATGCATGATTTCTAACTAGTTCTCTATTTTGGCTCAGAGTATATTGTGAGTGTTTACGCTTTAGCACACTGCATGTGTGTTAGCGTTGCCATGAAAGCATGCTTGCCGTGAGGCTAAATGCTTATTTGATTTAACTGCTTGAATGCCTGTGGGTGAAGGTTGGATTGCTTGAATGGAACAATTCATCAAAATCATGTTTTCTAAGCCCACTTGAGGGTGGCAAAATCTACGACTTAGCCTACTTGCGAGTAGCACTTCTAAACATTTTCAAACAAACAAACATGAAATGTTTTGTTCCAACTTAGGCGATCTAGTCTATACTTGTATGCTGTGCGCATCACATAGTAAATTCTAGGTTAATAACCGGAATAAGAACGCATGTGTTTTTAAAAACAACATATCATGTTAGTAAAGGCCGATCTTTGATCGGGCGAGCGGGGGTGCTCAATGCATGACCTTCCCTTCTCATACCCAAGTTCCCGAGCCTATATCTGGCAAAGCAATCCATGTTTGGCTTTATTAAAATTGATTTTCCAAAACGATTTGCCGGATTTAGACTCTTTGGTAATTTATTGGTCTCACATTACACTTTGTGAGATTAGATTCAGAACTGTGACATGAGTCCGAACTGTAGTAGCCAAGAACAACGATTCACGCCCTCGCGCGCGGAGCGGAGTTCCGGGCGGTCTACAGTACCCCATATTTGTAGATGATGTTGTTTTTGATAAATTTAGCCACATGTGACGCCTTCGACATAGTAAATTTAGCCACATGTGATATCTTCAACACAAAATAAGACTGAGCTTCTATCCACTTAGTAAAATAGTCGATCGCCACCAAAATGAACTCATGTTCATTCGAGCCCTTTGGCGAGACAGCCTCGATGACATCAATTCCCCAGACTAAGAAAGGCCATGGCGAAGTCAAGCTGTAGAGCTTTGATGATGGAATATTCATGCGATTAGCATTGATTTGACATTTGTGGCATCGCCGAATAAAGCTAATACAATCCTCCTCTGTAGTTGACCAATAACAGCCTTGCTTGAGGATTTTCCAAGCCAGCATCACACCGTCCATGTGTGCTCCACATTCTCCTCCATGGATGGCTTCCATAAGACATTTCGCCTCTTTTTCTTCGACATAGAGCTTGTGCATTCCCAGATGACCTTTCTTGTACAGCTTACTTCCGCAGATGATGATCTGGACGGCCAGACGCCGTATTCCTCATTTAGCCTTGGCAATTGCCCCTGGTGGATACGTATCATTTTCCAGAAAATTCCAAATGTTGTAATACTAGGGGTTTTTGTCTTGAATCTCATCTATCACGGCAATGGTCTTATAAACAGATGTATACTTCTGTTCAATAATAATCGGACGCATCTTGATTCCAAACGAGATGTCTACCATGGAAGATAGAGTTGCTAATGCATCAACGAACCGGTTGTTCTCCTTTAGCAGATGTGTAAACGCCAGATTTTCAAACCTCAGAATTAGAATATACAGGGTCTGATGATAAACCTTCATGTTCTCTTCCTTGACCTTCTAATCCCCGTTGGCTTAAGAAACAACCAGGTTCAAGTCTCCAATGATGTCCAACCTTATTGCCCCTAGTTCTAAGGTAGCTTCCAATCTAGCAGTACACGCCTTGTATTCTGCTTCATTGTTGGACACTCTGAACTGGAGTTCGAAAGCTAGGGGTATGTAAAAATCATCGGGTGCTATTAGTAATACACCTATCCCATAATCGTATTGATTAGCGGCTTTGTCAAAGTACATTGTCCATGTTTCATCTTTTATTTGCAGAATGCCCTCATCTGGGAAAGGATACTCTACGGCTTCATCTCCTTCCACTGGGTGGTTTGCCAAAAATTCTGCTGTTGTTCTCCCTTTGACTGATTTGCGCGTGACATATTTGAGGTCAAACTCAGAGAGGAGAAGTAACCAACGAGCTAGCCTACTCGTAAGTGCTGGTTTCTCAAAGAGATATTTGATGGGATCTAATCTCCAAACCAGAATTACAAAGTGAGCTAATAAGTAGTGCCTTAACTTCCTGGTAGCCCATACCAGAGCTAAACAAGCTTTCTCGAGGGGAATATAGTGGGTCTCGTAATCCAGCATCTTTTTTCTTAGATAGTAGATGGCTTTCTCCACTTTAGCTTATGATTCTTGAGCCAGCATGCACCCCATGGTCGAATCTATTACCGATAGGTACAAGATCAGTGGCTTCCTAGCTACGGCAGCGACAATACAGGTGGATTTTGAAGGTACTACTTGACCTGTTTGAAGGCGAACTAACATTGATCATCCCATTGGAACTTCTTCATTTTCTTCAAGAGACCAAGCAGTGGTTCACAAGTCAAGGTTAATTTTGAGATAAACTGTCTTATGAATTGCACTTTGCCCAGAAAGTTGTGCACTACCTTTTCAGTCCTTGGTGGTGGCATTTCTAGGATGGCCTTGATTTTGGATGGATCTACTTCAATTCCCCTCTGCATAATCAGAAATCCCAACATTTTCCTTACAATCATACCAAAGGTGTATTTCTGTGGGTTCAACCTTAGTCTGCACTCCCTGATCCGTTCAAAGAATTTTTCTAGTGCGGTGTAGTGGCCCTCTCACTCTTTGGACTTGACAATCATGTCATCCACATATACCTCAACTTCTTTATGGATTATGTCGTGCAAGATTGTGGTCGCAGCCCTCTGATATGTAGCCCCGACATTTTTCAACCCAAAAGGCATAACTCTGTAGCAGTAGGTACCCCACGACGTGGTGAAAGTAGTCTTCTCTCTGTCCTCTGATGTCATCAATTTCTGATTATACCTAGAAAATCCATCCATGAACGAAAGTAATGCGTGGCCTGCGATAAAGTCTACCAATTCATCGATGTGCGGAAATAGAAAGTCATCTTTTGGACTAGCTCTGTTCAGATCTCAAAAGTCAACGCAGACTTTGATTCTACCATACTTCTTTGGAACCGGAACGATATTAACTAGCTAAGTTGGGTAATCAAACACCATCAAGAATCCTGCATCAATCTATTTGGTGACCTCATCTTTAATCTTCAATGCCCAGTTCAGACGGACTCTGTGGAGTTTCTGTTTAACTAGTCGGGCCTCGGGGTCAAGAGGGATCCGATGCTGTACAATCTCAGGATCGATTCCGAGGATGTCTTTGTAGGACTACACGAAAAATATTTGAAATCTTTTAATAAAGCGATTATACACTCGCGTTCCTCTGAAGACAACGTGGACCCGATCTTGACCAAGCAGGGATCCTCCTCAGTACCCATGTTAATTGTAATGATTTTGTCTGTGTAGGCCTTAACATGTTGTAGACACCCCATTTTTAACCGCTCGTAAGACTTGTGCGCTTCGTCCTGGGCATTCGATGATGAAAATAGCATTGTGTTTGATTCGACTTCTCAACGAAGGAATCCAAGGTCGAGCTCTAAAACAATCCCAAAACCTTCATATTTACCTTGTTCTTACCTTAGAGGTCCATTTTTGAACATTGTGCCACCCTACACTGACCCTGAAACAGAGGAACAGGGGAGCATATTAGGGCCTGGCCATGGCCATTTGAGGTCGGCCGTGCCCTGTGGGCGACAAACACTGTTCTGGGCAGGAGCCCACCAATTGTCTATTTTTGAAGATATTGTCGACTTATTTTGCTCAAATTCTATAAATACGAGCTCTTGGCTCTATTTTGAGGGTTGAACAATTTCCAAAGAGCTTAGACACAGACTTGAGAGCTCCTTCTTCCTTGTCAAGCCATCTTTGAGCAAGCTTACCATCTTTGAACTATATCTATACCCCATACAAACCCTCAAACCTTAACCTTGGAGCCTTGGTTGAGTCTTGAGAATCACAATTCAAGCTTAAGAGTGTGTTTGGACCAAGTTTGATTCACAACAAGAGCTTGTCCTCTTTAAGAGGTATAGGCTGACCACCTTTTCTCTTGCTTTCATTTCTGTCTCTTGCTATCAATTTCTTGTGTCTTTGTATTATTTTGGATCCATTTCAAGTGTTCGAACTTGGGTTTGAATAGTTACCAAAGGTAGAAAGGTTTAATACCCTTTCTTGCACCTTACTTTATAGCTCACACCCTTGTCTTCACACTCCTTTTTTTAGTCTTCAAACTGATTTTCAGAGTTCAAAAAAAGCTTTAAAAAAAAAATGGTTTGAGGTCTCAAAAATAGAGGGGCTAGCCACCTCTCCTTGCTCTTGTTCACTAGTCTTGTGATTCCTTGTTATTTCTTGTCTATTTTGTACTCTTTAAACATCATTGTAGCCACTATTTTTCACATATTAAGGGCTGTTTTAGGGCTGTCCTAATTTATTTAATTAGTATATACTTTGAATACCTTACTTGTTGTGCTGAAAGTCTTGATATCTTACTTGTTGTGTTGTGTTGTCCATGCTTTGATTATCTTTTGGTTTCCTTTGCTTAGTTTTCATGTCAAGAGTCTCATTCTAATAATCAATCTCGCAATCATTTCTACAATCTCTCTCTTTTCTTCTTTTCTTTTGTTTGAGAGTTATGTCAAAAGATTGATGGTTATTCAAGGCATGGGAAAGCGACCTATGCTCAATGGCTTAACCGCTATGGAGGTTCATCGTCAAGGCGTAGTCCCTCTTTCATGCTTCGGATCATTTCTCATTTGACATTTCTTCTCATATAGTAGACTTAACTATCACTTCAGACAAATTGATTAAGGAATGAAAGGACTAAAAAAATTGGCTTAAAATTGGACCAACCAACATAAAGAAAATGAGTTAAATTGCTTGGGTTCGACCAAACATTATGCCGAATCCATTGTGTCAAGAGTCGTCATACATCAATTCATGATGTTTTGATGAATCTTGAAGTGTCTCTACCTCCCTTTTTGAGCTCACTTCATGATAGGAGAGAGGAATGGTTGTTGTTCATTGCATTTATTGATTTTTGTCCAATTGTCTCCAAAATCATCAAGCGATCAACTTTCTTATTGATGGTTTTGGAACCAACTTCGTTCTTCTCTTGAGCCTCTCCATGACAAAGAAGAGTAGAAGGGACAAAAAGAGATTAAAAAGGCTCTGTCTGCATTGTTTTCACATTAGAGCACAAAAATAGGGTTTTGCATGAAATCAGGGCACGACCAGCCTTATTTGGACCCAGTCGGGCCTCATTGGGGGCTGGCCGGGCTCCAATGTTTGGTAAACAGTGTGTTTTTGCAGAAACAGAGGGCAGTGGTTGAAGGTGAAATAGGGCAAATGCCCAGGGAGGCAAACAGAGCTACTTCTAAAAACGGTCACGTGCATGAAATGCTTGTGCATCTTTGTTTATATCACTATGGTAAATAAATGTTCCCGTTCTTGTTGTAATTAGTTATAACTAATTATTCTAGTTGTAATTAGTATTGTTGTAGTACTGGTTTATTTGTAATTGTTATAGCTAGTTAAATTAGGTAACTAGTCTAGTACTCATCATTAGCCTTTGTTGTAATAACTTAGCTAATTAGTTATTTATTCATTCATTTGGTTTTGTAATAGTTAGTTTAATTCGGACACTTGGACATTTGAACCTTCATGCACGAGGGCGAAATTGTAATAAGTGTGTATGTCATCCAACCCCATTTCTTTCTCCATTTTATTTACTTGCTTATGATGGTAACATAAAGTATCATATTTCCTTAGCATTTTCCATAATTTTTATCCACTTATCTTGTATGCATAAAAGCACGGTTCATCATTCTAACCAAGCATTGTTATTGCTTAAAATTCTTTGAATATGTGCTTAGACTGCATGCTATCAAATTGATCCAAATACCATGTTAGTAGCCGAGCCCATTAATTACATAATTGTATGTGTTGCATTAGTCATATTGCATTAGTTAGGATCACACATTTTTTTTTCTAACTCTTTTATCTTTTTGGCTTGCCTCGGAGTACTAGGTGAGTATTTAATTGCTTTAGCATACCGCATGTGTGTGATTGTTGCCATGTCATCAAAGCATGATTGCATGAGGCTAAGTGTTTAAGTAATATATTTGTTTGAATGTTGGTGGATGAAGGCTAATTGCTTGAATTGGAATAAATTGATTAATGTACATACAAACTCACTTTTTCAAGTGACACATATTCAAAATACTTTTTTTTAAACAAAAAAAAAAAAAAAACAAACAAACATGAAATCGAATGTTCTAACTTTTACAAATTAATTTATACTTATGTGTGTCACATAGTAAATTAGCCTAATAATCAGAACAAGAGCATATAGTGTAAATAAGAATCACATCATGATTAGTAGAGGCCGATCTTTGATCGGGCGAATAGGGTGCTCACTTCATGACCTTCCCATCTCGTACCTAAGTTCTTGAGTTGAGATATTTTGGTTATGACGGATAAGTGGCCTTTGGCACGAGTCTCGGGTTTCCTAAAATTCTAAAAAATATTTAGGTGGCGACTCTGTAATCTGGTAAAGTAGTTAATTTTTGACATTTTTTGATTCAAAATTGATTTTCCAAATGATTTGTCAGATTTGGACTCATTTGTGTTTATCTATTTCACATTGCACTTGTGGAATCAGATTCAGAACCACGGGAGTCCAAACAGTAGAGCTATCGTATCCGAAAGGAGCACGAAAAGCAAGCTACAGCTTCTAGCAACTCTGTTGGAGAAAGATGATAACTTGACTCGAACTTCATGATGTGAAATTTTATCTACACTTATATGTTCTTTGCATTGCATTTTGCATTAGTGCACTTAAAGTCACTATGTTTGCCATCTGTTATTCCTGGACGGTGTGCCAAAGGCTTGCCCAAAAGCTTGCCAAAAGGTTGACCGGTCGTGGGCTCTGCCATGTTGGGAACACAACCCATGGATCTGGACTACCGCTATACTGCTTGATCCTGCTTTTACTTCTCGGTGTTAGGTGTGAGAGGTATATTAGGTAATCTTGCTGAGGTACCCATATTTTGACCATTTGGCTTTGTTACATGTAGAAAAGCCATAGAGATTGTTCTAAACTAGGACAAAACGTTCACCCGAATACAAGATTACATGAAACCGCCTGATTCAAATAATGAACCCTAGTTCATGACAAAACTAGGATATGATAACCCTACCCCCCTCATAGAGGTGTTTTGGCTCTCTCTTAACTGGTATGTGCTTTATAGTGAAACTGTACAGGAATGTGCATATCAGTTGCAAGGTTGTATCTGTTTTGGGGTAGAATTCAGTGTGGACTGCAACCCTACAACTCGGATCATGTTTGTGTTAATACAAACTCTTAGCTGAAGTGCTGTGCGGTTTCTAATTGCTGCTCTTTTACTTTATTTCTTTTGCTAGGTAGTTTAAACCATAGCTTCAAAAAGTTCGGATATCCTCCAAGTACTTTGGACTCGAGTCAGAAGACTTTGCAAGGCTAGGGATCTTGTTCGGGGACAACCCGTGTTTACCTTACTCTCATTGGTTACAAGACGAAGGAGAACCAGATAGAGTTCACCAGTCCAATTCTTACAGCAATCACCTCTCAGCTCACCTGTGTTCAGCCCGGTTCAAGAGCAGTCATCCACTTCCAGTCCGATTCAAAACCAGTCACCTATTCCAATGGCACAATATCCCCCAGCCAATATCGAGGAATTAATACTCCAATTTCAGCAAATAGTGGAAGCACTATAGCATGATACGGCTCACCAGGCCCAAGCTACGGCCCATCAGGCTGAGGTGATAACTAGGTTACAACAACAGCAACCATAGCCGGTTGCGGCCTCTGCATCCCATGCACCCACCATGGCTATTCCTGTGCCCAGTGCCACTGTAAATACCACCGATGTTCAACAAAGCCAGGGTAATCTGGTTTTTCCAGTCCAAACAGAGCCAATCCCAACACAAGCTTCCAAAGCCCGGTTTATCAGACCGAGGCTCTATTCGAGTTCGAGGTTGACCCAACTACACTTAAGGTCAACAAACTGGAGAAACTATTCAAAAGAGAGCAAGGGGTTAACTCCATTCCAGACATAGAGGATGGATACACTGATTTTGCGGTTACATTGCCGGATCGGTTTATGATGCCGCACATTGATAGTTTTGACAGTTTTGGGGACCTGATGGTTCACTTGCAACTGTTTTTAGATATCTTGTGGTCGATGGGCTTAACTAGACTACAAAAGCTGTCTCTCTTTGGTCGCACCATGTCGAGTATAGCGACCATTTGGTATGCTAAGTTGGAAGATTCCGTCAAACATAACTGGGTGGAGATGGCCGAAGCCTTCATTGCTTAGTACTCTTACAATATGCACATTGAGGTCACAACTCGTGATCTCGAGGCAACACATCAAGAGCTGAAGGAGGGTTTCTCTGAGTTTGTGACAAGATGGAGGGCCAAAGCCTTGATGATGACCACTCGACCTTTAAAAAAGGATCAGATAAGAATGGTTGTCCGGAATCTGCATGGCAAGTTGCTGCAGAAGATGATTGTTCTACCTCTATTTACCTTCACAAAACTTCATGAAATGGGGGTCCAAATTGAGGATGCCATGAAACAGGGACTTATTACTGAGGATAAAGAGCTAGCTAAGAGGCTATTTGTTTGTAGTTCCAATGCTGCCAGTGGTAACACAGTTGCGAGGCCATTAGATGTAAGTGTCGTCACCACCACAAAAACTGTTGACCCCTTTGCCAATACAGGACCACAAACATCATCCAACCCTACCCAATCCCAGAGGACTTTTAACCAGCTATACATGACCCTTTCCAAAGCCATGTAAGTGTTGATCAAAAAAGGGCACCTCAAACCCTTAGAACCTCGTCCACTTTTTAACCCTCTTCCACCCAAGCATAATCTTGCAAAGTACTGTGCTTTTCACCAGCAGCATGGTCATGACACTGACCAGTGCTACCGTTTGTGTCGTGAGATTTAGGATCTCATTGACAACAAAGTTATCGCTCCACCTCAGAAACCAAATGTAACCACAAATCCACTTCTAACTCACAATCAAGTCTCCCCACCTCGGAATCTTAACCTTATCCATACACTAGCCATCTTTTATGACTCTAGTGTATATATTACCCTTCCCACCTACTGAAACCAATGTTATTCATTCCTAAGGGCACAAATTTGTGCATGATGGGCGCATTTAAGCCACAACCTGAGCCTTACAATGTGGTGACAATACCCATGGTAAAGGAGGGTCTGGCCTCGGAGGAAGGTATTGACCTACCGTCGGAGCGTTTCGGGGACTTGTTTGAAAATGTATATGATTTGAGTTTCTATATTGCCCCAACTGGTTAACCTTGCCTGAGCATCTTCCTGGCCAGCATCACACCATTCATGTGTGCTCTACACTTTCCCCCATGAATGGCTTCTATGAGACGTTTTGACTCTTCCTCTTCCACATAGAGCTTATGTATTCCCAGATGCCCTCCTTTGTACAACTTATTTCCACATATGATGAACTGGATGGCTAGACACCGTATTTCCCTTTTTATCCTTGGCATTTGCCCCTTGTGGATACATATCCTTTTCCAGGAAGTTCCAAATGTCATGATACCAAGGTTATTGTCCTGAACCTCGTTTATTGCGGCTATTGTCTCGTAAGCGGGCGCGTACTTCTATTCAATGATGATCAGACGCATCTTAACCCCGATCAGTATGTCTACCATTGATGATAGAGTTGCCCATGCATCAGCAAACCGATTGTTCTCTCTTAACAAGTGTGTAAATGTCAGTTTTTCAAACCTTGGAATCAGAATATCTAGGGTCTGGTGATAAACTTTTATTTTCTCTTCTTTGACCTTCCAATCTCCATTGGCTTGGGAAATAACTAGGTTCGAGTCTTCGATAACGTCCAACCTTATTTCCTCTAGTTCTAGGGCAGCTTCCAAATCAGCAATACACGCTTCGTACTCTACTTCGTTGTTGGATACTTTGAACCGGAGTTTAAAAGCTAAGGGTATATTGGAATCGTCTAGCGCTATAAGCAATACACCTATCCCATAACCGTATTGGTTAGCCGCTCTATCAAAGTACATTTTCCACATCTTCTCTTGTACCTACAGGATCTCCTCATCTGGAAATAGGTACTCTACTTCTTCCTCTCCTTTCACTGGGTGGCCTGCCAGAAATTTCACTATAGCCCTTCCTTTGACAGACTTGCGAGTGACATACTTGAGGTCAAATTCGAATAGAAAAAGCAACCAACAAGCCAGCCTACTCGTTAAGTGTCAGTTTCTCAAAGAGATATTTAGTGGGATCCAATCTCGAAGCCAGAATTATAGAATGGGCTAACAGGTAGTGTCTTAACTTCCTAGTGGCCCAAACCAAAGCTAATCAAGCCTTCTACAGAGGAGTGTAACGGGTCTCATAATCCAACATCTTTTTACTCAAATAGTAAATGGCCTTTTCTAGCTTAGCTTCTGATTCTTATGCTAGCATGCATCCCATGGTTGACCCTATCACTGACAGATACATGATCAATGGCTTCCCCGGCTCTGGTGGCTATAATACAGGTGGATTCTAAAGATACTGTTTGTCTTATTCAAAGGCGAACTGACATCGATCGTCCCATCGAAATTTCTTCCCCTTTTCAAGAGACCAAATAATGGTTCACAAGTCAAGGTTAATTTAGAGATAAATTGTTTTATGAATTACACTCTTCCCAAAAAGCCACACACTTCCTTTTCAGTCCTTGGTGGTGGTATTTCTAAGATGGCCTTGATCTTGGATGGATCTACTTCAATTCCAACCCAACCATTTTTCTACAGTCACCCCAAAAGTGTACTTTTGTGGATCCATCCTCACCTGTACTCCCTGATCCTTTTGAAGAACTTTTCCAACGCGATGTAGTGGCTTTCTCACTCATTGGATTTCACAATCATATCATCCACATACACCTCGACTTCTTTGTGGATCATGTCGTGCAGTATTGCGGTTACAACCCTCTCATATGTAGCCCAGGCATTCTTCAACCCGAATGGCATGACCCTATAGTAGTATGTACCCCATGGCGTGGTGAATGCACTCTTTTCCCTATCCTCTGGCGCCATCAAGATCTGGTTATACCCTGAAAACCCATCCATAAATGACAAGAAGGCATGGCTGGCAGTGAAGTCTACCAATTCATCAATGTGCGACAATGGAAAGTCGTTCTTAGGACTCACCTTATTCAAATCCTTGAAGTCGACACAAACTCTAATTCTGCCGTCTTTTTCAGAACCAAAATGATGTTGGCCAACCAAGTTGGATATTCGGATACCATCAAAAATCCTGCGTTGATCTGCTTAGTGACTTCCTCTTTATTTTTCAATGCCCAATCTGGACGGATTCTACAAAGTTTCTACTTGATTGGTCGGGCCTCAGGGTCGAGAGGAATTCTGTACTATACAATCTCAGGATTGATTCTAGACATGTCTTTGTAGCACCACACAAAAACATTTTTGAAATCTTTTAACAAAGCGATTAGTCGCTCGCGTTCTTCCGAAGACAATGTGGACCCAATCTGGACTAAGAAGGGATCCTTCTCAGTACCCACGTTAATTGAAATGATCTCATCCATGCAAGGCTTAGCATGCCTCTCCTCCTCTTGGTCAATCAAGTTTTTCAAAGCCCGAGGAATTTATTCCTCTTCGTTTAGGTCAAAATTTTGAAAATCATTATCAGTGCAACAAACTAAAGGCACAGAGAAGTAGGTAAAGTCCATTGCATTCTCATTGATGAAGCTAGGGTCCTTAGTTACAGTTGACTTAAAAGAAAAACTAACAAATGACATGGATAGGACTTTGGCACCAGAGTTACCACCCCCGAAAATGCCAGACTCCGACTTACCATACTGACTTAAATTTGACTTCGACTTAACAGACTCGGTGGAATCAGACTCATCTCATCATTTGACCTAGAATTTGCAACAAAACCCTTTTCCAGCTACCAAGTGAGGCCCAGCGCCCTCGACGCATCCAAAATGAAACTGGTGGAGTCCACAACTCGTTCTTTTCCGATCATAGAAACAGCAATGGTATCCCCCGAGTTGTTAGTACCAGTCTTCGGATCTATCAAAAGACCAGCCAATGTTGCCCCTACTTTAGCCTCACAGCTATCTGAATTGTCATCTTTACTCTGGCTGATGTTGATACTTGGATTAACCCTTTCTTTGTCACTATCTTAAAGCTAATGGTTGAAGAAGATTCAGAATCTTGAGAAATGCTTCTTTGTTAAGGAATTGACTCAAGGCACAAGAAAGCTGCAAAAGGGAAATCCTCTCCTTCTCTGATGAAATGCCAATTCAACGTTCCCCAAATCGGCTTGTAAACCAGTTCGTAGTGTTTTCCGGCTTTCTTGGCGTTGGCCCTTTTTCTCATCTCTTCTGCTTTTCTCCTTCAGTCCTCTTTGGTAGGTACATAGCCCAATCCAAAAGAATGTGGATTGTGTGGCACATCGGCTAGCGCAGAAGTACCTTTCTTTTGCTCTTTCCAAGCCCCATCCCAGGAATATGCCTCAGTTTATTCATGAAATAAATAGACTGAGCACTAACATACATGCCCTCATCGTCAACCAAGATTGTCTGCACCAATTAAGCTTCTGCTAGAGTGAAACCCGAGAGAAACACATCTTCATCACCGTGATTGATTTCTAGCAAGGGCATAATAACCTCTGGAGGTGGATGAATAGACGAGTATCCAAAAATGGTAGCAACTCCTCTCTCATGAGGATATTTCAACATTTAATGTAGGGTGGAGGACACAACCTTCATGTAGTGCAACCAGGGCCTCTCCAGAAGTAGGTTGAAAGTGGCCGGTACATCAAACACATGGAACTCAATCTCATGTTCAGAAGGGTCCACTTGAATTGGCACTTTCACGGATCCCATAACTTCCTTACTTATATTTTCTAATATAACTGAACCACTGATATGAAGCACCTTTTACAGATTCTCTGCAAAGCACATAGTAGGCAAAGAGAACCAAAAACACCCCTATAAGGGGGTAGGGTTACCCTGTCCTAGCTTTGGCATGATTTAGAGTTTCACTACTTCTAACAAATAGTTTCACAATATCCTACATATGAGCGGGAATCCTGTCCTATTTTTGGAATAGTCACTAGAGCTTACTATATGCACTAGGCCAATTAGTCAAAATGGTACCTCAGCAAGGTTACCTAATATACTTTTCACAACTAACCCTGAAAAGTGAAAGGAGGATCAAGTAGTACAGCGATAACCCAGATCCAAAGGTTGTGTTCCTAATGTGACATTGCCTACGTTTGACCAGCCTTTTAGCAAGCCTCCGGCAAGTCATCCAAGATATCAGGTGGTAAACACAGTGATTTAAGAGCACCGTGTAAATGTAATGCAATGAACATATATATGTAAATAAAATTAACATCATGAAGTCCAAGTCAAGTTCTCTAATTTTCCCAGCAGAGTCGCCAGAAACTATAGCTTGTTCTTCATGCTCCTCGGAAGGGTTTAGTCTCCTCGAGTATGATAGCCCTATAGTTCGGACTCCCGTGGTTCTGAATTTGGTTTCACAAATGCAATGTGAAATAGAAAAAAGAATGAGAGTCCAAATTTGGTAAATCCAAAAAAATTCCTTAATTATCAGAGATGCCAAAAATGGACTACATTGCCAGATTTCAGAGTTGCCACCTAAATATTTTTGAAAAATTTAGGAAACCCGTGACTCGTGCCAAATGCCACTTGTCTGTCATAACCAAAGTGTCTCGGCTCGGGAACTTAGATATGAGAGGGAAAGGTCATGAATTGAGCGCCCTACTCACCTGATCAAATATCGGCCTTTACTAAGTAATGATGTGAATTTTATGGACATTATATGCTCATGTTCTAATTATTAACATACTAACATTATTATGTGAAACAAACAAGTATAGACCACATCACTTTGGAATGCTTTGATTTCGTACTTTTTTTAAAAGAGTTTTTAAATATGAGCAACTCAAAGGAAAAGCGAGCTCATATATACAGTAATCAAAGTCATTCCAACTTAAGGGAAATAACCTTCATCCATAGGCATTCAAAGAGGTATTTCAAATAAGCACGTAGCCTCATGGTAGTATGCTTGACATGGCAACACATACACATGTAATATGCTAAAGCAAAAATGCTCACTTAGTACTCAAACGAGGCAAGCCAAAGAAAAGAAGATAGTTAGAAAAATGCATGATCCTAATATGCAAGTGGCTAATGCAACGCATACAAAATGTAACTAATAAATTTGGGTACTAACATGACATGTGAAGCAACTCAAAGCATGAGGTAGTGCACATAATCATTTAGGAATTGGTAAGAGCATCATGCATGATGAGCCAAAACCTAATGCATGCAAAAATGGATACAAAGCATAGGAAGGATAAAAGAAAACATGATGCTATATATAACCACGGTAAGCATATAAGTAGAAGGGAGAAAGGAATGGAGATTGGAAGACATACAAATATTACAAATTTGTCCTTGTACAAGAGGGTCCGAATGTCCTAATTAATTAATTATTACAAACACAAATTAATGAACTAATTAATTACTTACTAACTAATTATTACAAGCATGAATTTCAACACGACTAATCTAAAGGAATTGAACGAGAGGTGAGGAATTGAGTGCGTATGAACAAGAACATCCTCTGGAAACCTCCTCTGCTTATTACCAGAACATGCCTTGTTCACAGCCAAAAAATAGTTCTGTTTTGGCCTCAAGATCTGCTTTGTTTTGCTGGAAAATTACCACTGTCGTACAACATGCTTGGCAGGCCGTATAGAATAATTGTCGGTCGGCCACTGTTTATGAGGAATACCCTGCTACAGCAGAACTAGAATAGTGCAAGATAGAGTGTTTCCAAAGGATGTTCATCCTTCTTTCCTGTCATGGAGATTTTCAAGGAGGGCGTAGGTTTGCTTCCCAAATCATCAATCATTGCAAGTTTGTTGCATGATGATCTCAAAAGCAAATAGGAGAAGACTTAGCTAAACAAAAAAAGGTTATTCTCTTTACCTCCTTCTTATCATGAATTTATTCAAGGAAGAGGTAGACATGCTTTAGAAATCATCAAACATCACAAGACAACATGTGATGATTATAGAGCAGCTAAAATGAAAGTAATAGAACAACTCAAAGATTGTTGTCAACTCCTCTTCCTACTCATGGAATAAAGATGAAACATCCATTTCCATGCTTCAAAGTGGAACTAGGAGAGAGCTTTCAACACTTCTCAATAAAGAGCTCTCTAGGAGAAACAAAGCAAGTAAGGATAAAAAAAACAAAAAAGTAAGCTATCTATTAAAGCTTAAACACACAACTCGCTAAAATTGTTGACAACTCCTCTTTTTCATGGAACAAGGATGATACATCCATTTTTATGTTTCAAAAATGATCGATAAGAGAGTTTTTCAACACTTCGAACATGGAAGCTGCTACCTAGCTTCAAGGTGGACAACAATTATGAAAGAAAGAAATTTAACGCTAGGTAATCAAACTTGTGGCGGGGTGGCTAAGCCTGAGCTCTAATCCTCCCATGACCATAAGGTTTCAAGAGACATAAGGAAAGCTATAACAAAGTAAAATGATCAACTCAAACGGATTGGCCGCTATATCCTAAACACGCCAAATCTATGAGGACTATTACAACAACACAAATATGATATTCAAAGTATAGGAAGTAAGAGCACATGTAGTGGGGAAGACTAGGGCCATTTTATAAGCCCATATTCAATTCATATCACACAAAACAAATCTAAAACAGTGCTAAAAGTGCTGAAATTGAACCAAATGAAATAAAAAGAAAGTGAAAAAAAAAAATGAAAGAAAGCAAATGCTGTATAACTACTGAGCTAGCTAATGGAAGGACGGCTAGTCCGCCCACTTTTAATAAGGTTTTAACCACATTTTAAGCTTAAAACAACTCTAAAATCAGTATGTAAATACAAGAAAAAGAGAGAGAAAGATGGTGAAAAAGGTTCGAAGTTCACCTCTTGAAAGAGATGATGATCTTCTTAGTTCACAAACCTCAAGCTAAACACTCAAGTATCTGAAATTGTGTTCAAAATCTCAGCAAAAAGCTTCAAGTCTAAGCTTATATAGTGTATCTATTGTGCATCTATATTGCAAGAGGGTAGAGAAGTGTATTGGGCAAGCTTTAGGCTCTTGGCAAATTTTTCTAACCCCAAACCATGAGGAGGGTGTTGTATTTATAGAATTCCAGCTTCTCATGTTGGAAATATCTTCAAAAGAGACAGTTGGTCCAAATCTTGTGCATGGGAGCAGCTGGCTGCTGCAAAATATTTACTTTCGCTAAACATGGTCGGCCGGCCCAATGAAAATAGCCTGCTGGCCATCTGTTGGCCAATAGTTCTCTGAGTAGTCAGGCTAACAAAAATAAGGTTTTAGTCAAAATGGGGTGCAAGGTTTACGTTTTAAAGCTCGAAACCGAATTCTTTTGTTGAAGATTCGAACTATTGCGCAGCGTAACATTTCATCATCGAGTGTTCAGAGTTAAGCGCCCAAGTCTTAAGGGCGGTCAATGTAACTTTGGAGTTTATGGCCCTGTTTGGTAGAGCTGTGGGAAACTGCTTATAGCTTATGCCCAAACAGCTTATAGCTTATAACTTTCAGCTTAAGCTGATTTCCAGCTTATTCTTAAAGCATCTCCTGCCCCACTCAAAGAATAAGCTGATTTCTGACTTCCAAAAAGCTATAAGCTATAAGCTATAAGCTAAACCAAACACATCAAAATAGCTTAAATTAAGCTGAAAGCTGGAATAAGCTGATTATAAGCTGTGCCAAACAGGCCCTATGTTAATTTTGATTCTCTATCATTATTAGATATCTTGAACCCTTAACATATGATGGATTTAGAGCACGCTTTGAGGATTGTCATTTTGATGAAACAGTCTTCCCATATCAAAGGGAGAATAGTTGTAACTAAAAGCTCGATGTGAAATCACTTGATATAATTTGATATTATCTTATCTTGATCCTCGTACTAATCAATCTGAACTAAAAGTTCAAATGATTATTCACTTGCTAAGTATAAGCAAATTAATTACTAAATACCTTCACCGATACTAAAAAAAGGTAACAAAATCTTATATTTCAACTGTTAATGCTCCAGCAATAATTGTTGTTCTTGAAGGACAATGTGGTGATATAGCTGCAAATGTGTCTAAGTCTTGCTAGAAGCATGATAGACCTATAGGTGCAAAAGACAAAGCTCCTTGAAACAGGAAGACAATTGGTGCTCCAGAAAAGACCATTCCTAGCGCTCCTAAAGAGGTCAGACCCACAAAAATTCATAGTGGTTTTGAAGAGGCTAGATCCGTGTCATGCCTCGGATTTACACAGTCTAGCTCATGCGAATAAACCACCCAACAATGCACAATAGATAACAACTCTCATGCAAATAAATATAATATAGTTACACAATACATGTGTTTATCCAGTTTCATACATTCCTAGATACAACATCTAAGTCTAATGGATGTCCTGCAATTAAAAACATACATAGATGTTATAAATTAAATTAAACGCCCTGAGGCTAACATCATACACAAAGGTTGTAAGCCTTACAAGAATGGCACACGACCAATAAATAACATAAATGGCCCATGACCTACAAATAACAGAACCACCCTACATGGTTTCGAACACAACTTCATGTCTCAGTCCATATCTATACATGCATACCTGAAAAACATTTTCAGCCACGTAGGTTGAGCATAAAGCCCAAGGGAGAATAATTCAAAAACTAAACATGCTCCACCAGCATAAATGATTATGATGCAATACATATATACAATATGCCCAAATGCATTTTCAAATCCATCTGATTTTTCAACAAAATCTTTTCTTTTCAATTGACAAAACCTTACATTTAATCAAAACGTTTTCCAAGTTCAAAACATCTGTTTGATATAAAATTCCTTTCCAAAATCCAATCCAGGTATCTCAATACTAACCAGCAAATACATTGCTAAATGAAATGCGAATAAATCGCTAAACAACAACAAACACATTGTTAAAACCTTTTTCCAAAACATCATTTTAAGCCAAAACGATAATAAATAAAATGGGTAAATCTCTAGGGCTAGTGTTCATATGAGTAACTATACAAGTCACAATGTCATTTTTATCGGTGCTAACTGGAAGGCTCGACACTTACTGCGCTAGTTTAGGTCTTTCACATGGACACATAAGCCAACTTAATTCTACTTTAACACCCACTCATAGCTTTACCACTTTATTTACTTTTTTCCAATAGGACAACACGTGTGATTCAAAATATTATTTTTCCAAAACAATGCAAATGTTCCAAAACAAAATACAAGAAATTTCAAAACCTCTTTCCAAACATACGGTTTCAAATTCCAAAAATCCATTACATGCTCTATGATATGAATGATTTGAAATTGGCTAATCTACATGCAATTTCTAACGCACGGCAATGCTATGCTCCACTGATAGCCAAAATAGTTATCTCTAATGCAATAATTAGTAGATAACAATACAAATATATTTTTCCAAAAGAATAACAACACTCATTTTCAAAATCCCACAATCATTTCATTTCCATCTCTTTCCAACCAAACCATTTACCAAAAAACAATCCAACTCCCAAAACAATATCATTTAGGGTTTTTCTACAAATTGGGACTTTTTCACTTTTAGAAATCCATATGCAATTTGTATACTGAAAATAACCGTAGTAGCATAACTATAGCCCAAACCCCCCCCCCCCCCAAAAAAAAAAAATCACAAAATCCTCAAGCCCAAAATAATATTTCAAAATCAATCAAATGACTACCAAATGTAAATAACAAAATACGCTATGCATATGCTACCAAACTCATATTGAGTTAAGAAAATAGACCCTATCTCAACTCCAGAAAAGGAGAAAGCGAAAAAGCCCAAAAGGCCAATGTCAACGAAAACACGAAGCTCTTGGATCAAAAGAATGCCCTTGATGAGATCTATAACTTTTCTCAAAAGACCATGGTGAAAAGATGTCTCTAACCGAGTAAATCTAGAGATCTATGTGAGAAAAGTTGAGTTTAGAGAGAAGTGGAGAGATTCACGGCTCAATGAAGGAAGAGAGAGAGAGAGAGAGAGAGAGAAGAAATGAATGAGGAAAGTGTGTTTGAGGTCTATTTATAGTGGTATAATAATAGCCCTAAAGTCATGAGAAAAAAAAGTCAAAAATTCCCAAAAGTAGGTTCCAAACCGAACTCAAAATTCTGGAAATAAGTTGTAGGGGTTAACACCCAAAGCAATGGTGTTGACCCTCAAGAAGAAATGTTGAGACATTTACGTTTGTAGCGGACAAGGGGGTTGACCCCCAAACCTGTGGTGTTGACCCCAAAAACCAACAGACACTCCTAAGACACCGCAACAAGGTGGTGTTGACCCCAAAAACCGGTAGAGACACCAAGAGTAAGGCAGCAAGGTGGTGTGTTGACCCGAGGAACTCATGGTGTCGACCCTAGAAGCAAAACCAAACATGAAAGGGAAGAAAAGCGACTGCTATGGATATGGTTTCCCTAATTCAAAAGCAATAAATGGGTCGAGTCTAAATCAGGATTGCTATGACCTTCCTCCCTTAAAGAATTTCGTCCTCGAAATTTAAGAAACGCCAAAACCAAAAAGGCCACCCAATCAATGAAAGAAAACACAATGGCAACCCAAGCTTACATCCATCTGGGGATACGTTCCCAGATCTCGATCCAACACCTCAGGGCCCCAAAGGCACCCGAACACCAAAATATTAAGTACAAGATGGATGCCTCTTCGACCTACATAACTTGTACTGGTCTATCAGACAAGAAACAACCATAACAACAACAGCTACCCGGACTCAAAGACGTCAACCACGTCTTAAACCACCTGTAACGCCGAAATCACCACCGAGTGCTCAAACGCTTGGAAACAAAGAAAAAAAAAAAAGCTCCTCACATACAAAGCTTTTAGTTAACTCTCTCATAACTCGAGACATAAATAAAACATGATCAATCAACAATGCTATGGCACATCAATGCTCGACAATTCTAAGTCTTTGCAAAAATAACAGACAACATGTAACTAGCAACTTAGGCTAGATCAAAACATGACTTCCCAATACAAGATATAAAATACCCCATTCAGGTTAAAGAAAATTCCTTATTTTCCCCATTTGTCTCAAAACACTTTGCTTTCCCAAAAGGTGTTCAAACCTGTCATCACAATCCAAATGCATTTTCATCTGTCCACAACAAAACTCAGAGATTTCCAAATTGTTTTTCCAAAAATCACAAGTGTTACTTATAACACCAAAATCAATTTCATTTTCACAATTTTTTTTTTTTTTTTGATTTGTTGGATTCAACTTTTTATTAAACCAAAAACTTACATTTCAAACCAAAACTGTTTTAGTTCAAGAAAACTACTCAAGGCCACAACACCAAAAGAATTTTTTTATTTTCCTCAAAATCATTCCCTAGTGTTTTTCCGGTGATTCACAACATAGTTACCCAATAAAACCCATCACAACCACGGTGATGCCACAAAACTAAAACAAAATTTCCACGATGAGAATCCCTAGAAATTTCTGAAATGCCAATAACGCAATAACACAAGAGAAAGAAATTTCACACCCACCAATCACATAATGATGCAAAAGCACAGCATAAGACCAAAGTTCCCAACTATAACCCCAAACCGGATACCATAAACTCAGAACAACTTCCCAACTATCCATACAGGACTTACATGTAACACCATGACACCGTTCAATGACACAACCCTCAATTCCAACCTATTTCCGAGGTGACTACATGTTAACCAACCCAAATACTAACTAATCAACTATCTAACACCACTATCCCGCACCAGCCTCCAAACACCGACATACCACTTAACTCCACATAACCCAACATCAACACTAATACCTTGCCCAACCTCACTAATTCCGAAATGGAGTTCCATACACAACCTCACATGTTCGTTGAATCACTTCGAATCCATCAAAGTTAACCTATAGTAATCTGGTTCTCAATTCACCCATTACATATATGCCTATGTGGCATGCACGTCCTCACTTCATATTTGAGTCTGAAATGGACTTCTCAAGTTAAAACCTAACACACCCCCTTAGGTCAACGCGTACTTCAACATTTCACACCACACACCCAAGGACCGATAAGGTCAAAACAACTCTAACTGAGCACACAAATCACTCCATATAATCTTACTACTTCACTCGAAGTTCCACTATCCAATCCAAACGACAAACACCATACCAAAGTGACCCAGCACTATTGAACATTAAACTACTCAATTCATGCATTAATCACACTATTGCCTCATCGAGACACCCTCTTGGGATAGTCCCATGACCAATCCCTTTCTACACCTCACCTAACAACAATACACAAACCATATACTGTTACACACCACACAAGCAAGACTCCATTATTTACTGTACAATATCTCACCCTTAAACCCAAATGGATTATCTTAGCATTAAATCCCTCATTCTGCCAATATAATCACAACCTCGACCGAGTTCACAACAATGAAATTCACATATTTATTCTTTCGCACCAAGCCAACTCGTAAGATCCTACCATGCTACAATGCTACCGACACTACGTAACAACCCAAACCGAACAACAAGAAAACACAATATCTCCATCCATCAATGACCAATAAGTCAACTCTTTAATCCACATTCTATCCCATCACCCATTATATGAGTACAACCAAAACACTAAGTCCCCTGGTTAATCTACCAATTGCTAATACTTACCGAACAATTACCCTGAACCAAACCTTGACACATACATACAACACTTATAAGGCTTTCAAAGTCATACTAGCCTAACTCCACAGAAGAACAAAAGAAGTTTTCATCCTCCTCCACCTGAGTCATAGAACACCACATTCCCAATTACTCTATCAACCAACCTAGAACACTACGTGAGCCAAAACACGGCCCATCTCTGAAGACAATCACCTCCTCACCGTCATTCCAAACTTTGACCGATAAACACAAAACCATTGTGACCCTAGACATAGGTCATGCACCAACCATGGGTTACATACCTGACCAACCCTTCTGAAAACATCTCTTAACTTAACTAGAATTGAGCTACACAACTCTCGCACCCAAATATAAGGCTTTCAAAGTCATATTATCCTAACTCCACAGAAGAACAAAAGAAGTTCTCAATCTCCTCTACCTGAGTCATAGAACACTACATTCCCAACTACTTTATGAACCAACCTAGAACACTACGTAAGCCAAAACATGGCCCATCTCTGAAGACAATCACCTCATCATCGTCATTCCAAACATCGACCAATAAACACAAAACCACTGTGACCCTAGACATAGGTCATGCACCAACCATGGGTTACATACCCAACCAACCCTTCTGAAAACATCTCGTAACTTAACCAGAATTGAGCTACACATCTCTCATACCCAAATACAGTAAATAAATTCTAGAACTTAGGAAACGTCTGCAGTACCACTACCCGAAATACAACACAATGTGTTCAAAACACACCACCCATTAAACACTAACAATCAATACTACGATATGGGACTAACATCTCTTCACAAGAAACAACCAACCAGATAATACTAAGATTTGCTCACATTACCTACCATCAAGGTACAAGTCTATTCCCAACGAAACTCAAAACACGAGTAACCATAAGTCTCTCTATAATCATAATAAAGGAATACTCCACCTTTGCATATATCCGTATACTACATCGTACCAGTTTACTAGGTCAATCTTAAACCAGCCCACCCCGACAACCCATTGCCAAAGCACTAACTCAAAACCAATCACTCCATCCACGATCTCCTAACACACCTCGTGTATTTCCAAATTACCCAAAGCAACTATAAATCCTACCAGGTATCCAGCCAATTACCTCACTCAACTACAGAGAAACAACCCCATCTATTTCAAACACCCATCATTTATAAAGAGAAACTCCAAGCCTAAATGGCCCAACAATTCCACCAATCCTGAGAAAAGTCAACCACCACTCACATCCCAACCAACCCCACTCCACAATATGGACTTCTAGGTCACTAACACCATAGTCAGAATTATACACCGACATTACCTACATCTACAAGGGCAATCCCAACTCTTCGTGTTTTAGAAACTGTAATACCACTAACACCTTTTCCACGAGTTACAAAACTTAAGACACACCCCACACTACACCTCACACCTCTGACCACTCAAGGTCATAACTAACTCTAACACATACTAGTCCATAGACTAACAACCAATACTGAACCTACATGACGTCACTTAAATGAGTATAACAACTCCACCCAACCACCAAGCACAAAGGACTCGAAACACCATCGTCTCTCAAAGACATGCTAACTATCACTAAGGACAAACCAACACCAACACACAACCTATGCTAATGCGTAGCATGTCACCCATATGGAACACATTGAGGTGCCCACTCAACGTTTACTACCACCATCTAAAATGTCTCTATTAAAGAGAAAACATGCAACCTAGGATACACAACACGAGTACCCTTCACCGAAATATTAACACAGTACCATCATATAAGAAAATCCTCAAACAACTGCATTTAGGCTTCAATTAACTCATACATCAACTACCACATAACACATAACACATAATCAAGCTAAGCCTACAAAGATAGTTATTTGTTCCAGCGCTATGTGTTTCCAATAAGACCTCCAAGTTAGTCAACTAGACATCGAATAATATTCATGAGTCCCAACACCATACCCACATAAAATGCAACACACAAGCATGTTATCATTTAGCACACAACATACAAATATCCTCATCGAGTATGATAAACCCATTATGGTTAACAACTCACCGCAAGCCCAAGGTTTTCAAATTCAGCTAGCTCTGATACCAAGTTGTCACACCCCAAATTTACAATCCGACTCACATGAATAAACCACCCAATGATGAATAATAGATAACAACTCTCATGCAAATGAATATAATATAGTCACACAATACATGTGTTTATTCGATTTCATATATTCTTAGATACAACATCTAAGTCGAATGGATGTCCTGTAACTAAAAACATACATAGATGTTATAAATTAAATTGAACGCCCTGAGACTTACATCATACACACACAGTTTCACGTCTCAGTCCACATCCATACATGCACACCTGAAAAACATTTTCAGCCATGTAGGGTGAGCATAAAGCCCATTAGAGAATATTTCAAAAACTAAACATGCTCCACCAGCATAAATGATCATGATGCAATACATATATACAATATGCCCAAATGCATTTTCAAATCCATATGATTTCTCAACAAAATCTTTTATTTCCAATTACCAAAACCTTACATTTAAACAAAACATTTTTCAAGTTCAAAGCATCTGCTTAATATAAAATCCATATCCAAAAACCAATCCAGGTATCTTAATACTAACTAGCAAATACATTGCTAAATCAAATGCGAATACATTGCTAAATAACAACAAACACATTGCCAAAACCTTTTTTCAAAACATCATTTCAAGCCAAAACGATAATAAATAAAATGGATAAATCTCCAGGGCTAGTATTCATACGAGTAACTATACAAGTCAAAATGTCATTTTTACCAGTGCTAACCGGAAGGCTCGACACCTACCGTGCAGGTTTAGGTCTTTCACTATGGATACACAGGCCAACTTAATTCTACTTTAACAACCCCTTATAGCTTTACCACTTTATTTATCTTTTTCCAATAGCACAACACGTGTGATTCAAAATATTATTTTTCCAAAACAATGCAAATGTTCCAAAACAAAATACGAGATTTTCCAAAAATCCATTACATGCTCCGTGATATGAATGATTTCAAATTGCCTGATTTCCATGCAATTTCTAACACACAGCAATGTTATCCTCCACCGATAGTCAAAATAGTTATCTTTGATGCAATAATTAATAAATTACAATACACATATATTTTTCCAAACGAGCAACAACACCCATTTGTAAAATCCCAAAACCATTTCCTTTCCATCTTTTTCCAACCAAAGCATTTACCAAAAATCAACCCAACTCCCAAAACAATATCATTTAGGGTATTTCTACAAATTGGGATTTTTCCACTTTTAGAAATTCAATTGCAAATTCTATACCAAAAATAACTATAGTAGCATAACTATAGCCCAAACCCCCCCAAATTTCACAAAACCCTCAACCCCAAAATAGCATTTCAAAATCAACCAAATGACTACCAAATATAAATAACAAAATATGCCACAAATATGTTACCGAACTCATATTGAGTTAAGGAAATAGACCTTACCACAACTCCAGAAGAGAAGAAAGCCAAAAGGCCCCAAAGGCCAATGTCGACGAAAACACGAAGCTCTTAAATCAAAAGAAAGCCCTTGATGAGATCTACAACCTTTCTCAAAGGACCAAGGTGAAAAGATGTCTCTAACCGAGTATATCTAGAGATCTATGTGAGAAAAAATGAGTTTAGAGAGCATGGAAGAGATTCACGGCTCAAAGAGGAAAAATAAAGGAGAAAAGAGAGAGAGAGAGAGAGAGAGAGAGAGAGAGAGAGAAGAAGAAGAAGAAGAAGAAGAAGAAGAAGAAGAAGAAGAAATGAATGAGGAAAGTGTGTTTGAGGTCTATTTATAGTGGTAGAACAATGGCCCTAATGTCAATGAAAAGAATAAGTCAAAAATCCCCAAAAGTAGGGCCCAAACCGAACCTAAAATTTTGGAAATAAGTCGCAGGGGTCGATACCCGACAGTGGTGTCGACCCTCAGGAAGAAATGCTGAGACACTTATGTTTGCAGTAGACATGGAGGTCGACCCCCAAACCTATGGTGTTGACCCCAAAAACCAACAGCCATTTCCAAGACATCGCAGTAAGGTGGTGTCGACCCCAAGAACACTGGTGTCGTCCCTAGAAGCAAAACCAAACATAAAAAGGAAGAAGAACAACTGCTATGGATGTGGTTTCTCGGATTCAAAAGCAATAAATGGGTCGGGTCTAAATCAAGATCGCTATAATCTGCGCTCCTAAAGAGGTGCTCTAGAAGAGACCATACCTAGCACTCTTGAAGAGGCTAGACCCACAAAAATTCCTAACAGTCCTGAAGAGGTTAGACCCATAAAACATGCTATTATAGTAAGTATATCCAAATCTCCTATTTATAAAACTCTTACAGAGTTATCTCCTGAAGTAGAACCTCTAGAAGAGGAATCTCCTGAAGAGTTATCTCTTGAAGTGGAAAAGGTACATGAAAATAATGAAATATGAATACATTATATAAGTAAAGGAGATATTTGGGATAAAAATTAAATTGTTGTCGACAACATATTTCGTTTAAAGTTGTTTTTGACATTACCAGAAGTAATAGTAAAAATATTACTAAAAGTAATGGTGAAAACATTAGTAGAGGTGATGATGATAATAAACCATAAACCATCGAAGAATGACGACGTAGAAATAATTATCCAATGTGGAAAGAAGCAATACAAGTAGAGTTAAACTCACTTACAAAACGTGAAGTGCTTTGGCCTATAGTCCAAACCCGCTTTTCTAGTTTAGACCTGACCCATTTGATATTTTAGATCCGGATTTCATTGTCTTATACAGTTGTTCATGTCTTGTTTCCGCTTACTTCTCTTTGAGTTTGGTTATTGAGATGTGTTGGTGGCGTTTGGAATAGGTTAGTAACTTATTTTTTAAACTGTTGTTGTCCAAAATTTTGTTTCTTCGCTTGAGTGACACTTCTTGCGCTCGAGCGGTCTTAGAAGTGCCACTCGAGTGGTTTTTGTGAACTTCCAATACTTTTGTAGGTCTACAGAGATATTGAGAGTTGGCATTTTTCACTTGAGTGGTCTTTCTTGCGCTTGAGCAATGTTGGCTCGAGCAGTCTTTGTTGAGCTCAAGTGATGGTCTTCTTTCTGCAAAACTTCTGGGAGTTTGTATTCTTCGCTTCAGCAAAAATTCCTGCGCTCAAGCGGTCCCATGTTTTGTGTATGGATGCTTGAGCGACACTTCTTATGCTTGAGCGATCTGTGCGTATGTCAATTCACAAGGTCACTTTTTTTAGTCCCTTTTTCACCTCTCTCTCTCTCTCTCTCTCTAAACTTTCTAAAAACCCTAGATCTACACCCTCTCTCTCTCTCTCTAAAACTCTCATTCTCTCTACAAATACACCTAGATCCATCGAGTTCTTCACTTGTGTCCCTTTGTTAAAAGGTAGAGCACCCCGTGGGCTTCATTTTGATCCGAACGAAGTTGGGTTTTGGGTGTTGTCGAAGTTCCATCACTCTTTCTCTCATCTGATAAAACTTGAGGTAGAGATTCTTCGTACCTTCTATGAGTTTTAACTTAGTTATTTGCGATTTCTAAACAATATTGTGATTTTGGGGATTTTTTAAACAAATCCATGGTTTGGAGTTAAAGATCAAAAGAACGTGTAGACACCCCATTTTTGACGGCCCTTACGACTTGGACGTCATCACATGCACACCTGATGATGAGTCTATATGCTTGTCAAGTGCTCCAAGTCCACAGCGGAATGCCACAGCTTTGAGCCTTTCAAACCTTGCACCCCTGTTGCCTTTGTTTTGGACCATACCAAGTGTTCTTTAAGCCTACAACCCTCAGCTTTTTGGGCTGCCGGCCATCACTCTTGGTTACTGGCCACTGATGTGGCCTGCCGGCCACCAGTGTCTTTTGTAAATATTTTGTGATAGTTGTGCCAATTGTTTACACAGATGCTTGCATCTGCACCCACGTATAGGGCTAGATGTGCTTGAGGGGAATTCATGTTTTCTATATATAGAGGGCCTCCCTCTCATGTTTTAAGGTTAGAAAAATTTAAAGCAAAATTTTTCCTCTCTCTTTCTTCTAAATTTCTACACTTTTGCCTACATGTCCTTAACCTTTGCCTATACACCCTTAACCAAACCTTCTCATCTTTGAGCTGAGGTACTTTTGAGCTTGGTTTGAGCTCTTGAAGGATGTGTTGTCTTGATTTGTTGCCTAGAATTGGTCTTCTCTTCAAAAGGTATAAGACTTTGCTTGTTGCTTTGTTTTATTTGCTATTATTCTTGCTATTTTCTAACTGTTTTTGAGCTATAAAAACTCTGTATTTTTGGGCTAAAACTTGGGTTTTAAGGCCATTAAAGGTTGAGGGGTGGTTCACCCTTCTTTACACCTTGTTTTGAAGGCATTTTCCCTTGGGTTTCCCATCCTTTTACTATCTTTGTTTGAGCTTTTAGACACTGATTTTTAGAGTTATTTCAGTGGCCAAAATCATGTTTTGAAGTGCAAATTTGGAGGGGTTAGCTTTCCCTCCTTGTGTCTTTCTTACTGGCCTAACTTGTGCTATATTTTAGCTTATTAATCTAGCTATTTTTGTCTTAATTTCAGCATGCTTTAGGACTTGTTTTAGACTGTTTTAGCACTATTTTTGGTTGATAGTTGCATTTGAGCTTTGTTTTGCATGCTTATAGTGTAATTGTCCTCACGAGTTTGGTGTTCTAGGCCTTAGACACCATCTTATTTGAGTTGATTGTATTTATTTATGGTTTTCCATACTTGCGATCACTCTTAATCACCTCTGCAATCTCCCTCCTTTCTTGGCTTTTGTTTTGCTTTGAAAGTGGTTAAACAACTTGTTTGTTGAAAACATGAGATTGATATGTCATGCTTAATGGTTTAATCCCTTTGGGGTTCATTACCAACGGTATGATGCCTCTTTCATGCATACAATAATGCTTGGTTTGAGCCCTCTTTCCATTAGAGGACTTAAACTCACCTTTGGACTCAATGAATTAAAGAATAGATGGTAATCTAAAATGAAAGTAATTAAAATGGGACTAAAATTATACAATATAAGAATTTGGTTTTGTGTTCAATTAGATGTTAATTGAACACATGGAAGCTTGAGGCATTTCACACTCATTAGTGATGAAATGATTCAAGTTTCCAAGGTCACCACTTCCCTTGATCAATTCATGAAAGGGATACGGTTAAAGTCTTATTTTGTTGCATTTATTGAACTTGCACACTTTGGTTCATGAGCCATCATGCAATGAAATTGCTTGAGTTGAATGGTTTGTGGACCAGATTTCTTCTCTCCTTTGATTTGTTCATGATAAGGAGGGGTGAGTTGTGCAGACAACCCTTGAGAATACCCTGTGCATGCTATGTTTGTTCTTTGTTGAAGCAAAATGAACTGGGCAACAGTGGCCGGCTATCACTGGTGGCCGGCCGGCCACTGATGCAAAATTCAGTAGCGTGTCTTTTGAGCAGAGTAGAGCTATTCTAGAAGTGGACAAAGGTGTAAATGTTCTACTGCACAACAAAGGCCTTCTGGAAGCAAAATAACAGCTTTTAAGGAGGAAGCCGAGCACGTGCATGAGCATTCATCGCATATCGAGCCTGTTTAGTTTAAATATTTAGCTTAGCTATTCATTGTAGCTAATTAATTTTGTAAAGTGTTGTAATTAATTAGTTAGTTAACTAGGTATTCAATTTCGTTTTGTAATTATCTTAGTTAGCTAGAATAGTTAATTAATTCAATTTGTAATAATTAGTTAAGTAGTTTAACTAATTATTCATTTTTTTTTTGTAATACTTAATTAATTTTCTTAGCATGACTTTAATTAGTTAGCTAGTTGGCTAGTTAGTTAGTTTATTCATTCGGACTCTCTTTCGTGAGAGCTCAATGTTGTAATAATGTGTATGTATTCCAACCCCATGTTTTTCTCCCTTTTATTTACTAGCTTATGATTGTTAGTTTAGGGACATCATGTTTTTTTTAGCATACTTCATGTTTGCATCCATTTGTATTGCATACACCGAGGCTCGGTTCATTATTCTAACTGCATTGATTAATTTAATACTTCTTTGAATACGTGCTTAGACTGCATGTTACCAAATTGAATCATATACGATGTTAAGTAGTCGAGCCTATTTAGATTGCATATTGCATGTGTTGCATTAGTTATATTACATAGTTAGGAATCATGCATTTTTCTAACTTGTTTCTTTTTTGGCTTGGAGTACTAGGTGAGCCTTTACTCGCTTTAGCATATCACATGCGTGTGATTGTGGCCATATCTAGCATGCTTTCCATGAGGTTAATTGCTCATATTCTAAACTATTTGAATGCTTGTAGATAAAGGCTTATTGCTTGAATTGGAATAATTTGAGTAATGTTCATATGCGATCACTTTTTCAAGTGGTACATATTTGAAACAATTTTCAAAACAAACATGAATCAAGTGTTCCAATTCTAGCAAGTTAGTCTATACTTGTGTGTGTGCGCATCACATAGTAATGCTAGCCTAATAATCGGAACAAGAGCATATAATGTACATAAGATTCATATCATGATTAGCAGAGGCCGATCTTTGATTGGGTGAGCGGAGGTGCTCAATTCATTTATGACCTTCCCCTCTCGTACCTAAGTTCCCGAGCTGAGACAATCCTGGTGATGACAGACACGTGGCCTTTGGCACGAGTCATGGGTTTTCTAGATTTTTCAAAAATATTTAGGTGGCGACTCTGTATCTAGCAAAGCAGTCTATTTTTGGCAATTTGATTCAAAATCAATTTTCCAAAAGATCTTCTGGATTTGGACTCTTTGATGTTTATTTATTTCACATTGCACTTGTGGAATCAGATTTAGAACTGCGGGAGTTGGATATTGCAGGGCTTATTTCGACTTCCGAAAGGGGGCATGAAAAAGTCGAGCTACAGAGCAATTTTTACAATGGATTCTTGGAAATGATTATGATGTTGAAAATAAAGTTGAGTTTGGATGAAATGGTTGATTTAGATACTTGGGATTGATTTTGAAAATAAAAGGGATTTTTCCTTGAATGCCTCAACGTTGGCTTTATGTAAATAATGAAATTAATGTTGGAAAAGTGAAATTGGGTTGATGTCGATGAGGATGGTGGAGTTGAATATGTATTATCACTCACATCTTGAAAATTTGAAAAGTTTATCTTTATTGAAAATTGTTTATCTGTTTAGAAATATCTGTTTTGGGCTATTAGTGGAGGATAGCTATGATTGTTGTAAAAATTGCATAAGAATTAGGAAAATTGAAAATATTTTCTCATCCATTTGCATCGGGCATTATTTCATATTTATATATTGGAAATGTTTATCATTTTGAGAAAAATAGGTGAATCTAGGAAACATGTATTGTCTCGTTGAAATAAGTTTGCTTGAGTGTCCATGGTGAAAATCCTAAAAACCACGTGTATACATGGGTGCCAATCCCGCGGATGAAATATCTCTAAAATGGCAATAGTAATGCTTGTATAGCCTACGTTTACATGGGTGCTGGTTTATGGTTTCCAGCATATGAAATTTCCGTGAAAGGTTGTATTTGTTTGAGATTCCCAGAGTGTGATTCACTGCCCCGTTTTCTATTGTAAATGAGATGATTTATGAATCATGATATTAACTTGGCATTGCATAGTTTTGGAAAGAGATATAAATTGTTTGGGCACACGCATTGCATATGTATTCACCTTATAGCTTTGTAAATATTCATATACTGTGTTAGATTATTTCTATTGAGCTTTGGCTCACCCTATATGGGAAAACATTTCAGGTGCTGATGATATGCCTTTGCCAAGGCAATAGCTTGGGAGGACTTGGAGCAAGAGATTCATTTTGTTGATTTTTGTATATGTTTTGTATCGGCCAAGGGTTTTTAACTGTATTGGACTTAAATTCCTCTTTTGATTGTAACCAAGCACTGTCTTAGAAAGTTGTAAGCCTTTAAGACACTTATTATCTGTTTTATTGTCATATTTTATCTCTTGTTGTAACATATGCTATAGATTCAAGGTTAGACTAGTGAATGTATATCTGCATATGTTATCCTTTTGTACAAGTAATTGGGATTAATGGAAGATTACTATTTCATTGCATGTTATTACATAATTAATAATGTGGATGGTTTATTGTTCTTATTTCTGGGCGTTACAGGATACAGCCTGTCAAATATAAATGGGTATTGTCGGATATAAGTGAGTATTTGTGTTAAAGCGCAATGAGAAAATGAAATTGCTAGATATAATGCACGACTTATTACATAAAGTTTCTTTCAGAAACTTGGTATTGATTATGAAAACACATATTCACCCGTAATAAGTATAATTACATTTAGATTTTTAATCATATTGATAATAATAGAAAATTTAGATATGCGTCTAATAGATGTGGTTATAGCATATTTATGGATCATTAGATAATGATATATATATATATATATATTTCATTCAAAATCCAAAAGTGTTTATTTTATCAAGCTACGAAGATCCTTTTACGAATTGAAAAAATCTGGATATATGTGATAAAATTGCCTCACTGAGTATCTATTGAAAGAGGGATATGAGAATGATCCAATTTGCCCATGCATTTTTGTTAAGTAATCAAAATTCGGATTTGCAATTGCTGTAGTATATGTTTATGATTTGAATCTTGTGAGAACTCCAGAAGGGTTTACATAAACTGTAGAATATTTGAAATGAATTTTAAATGAAAGAACTTGGTAAAATAAAACTTTGTATTGGCATGTAGATCGAACATTTGCCAAATAGAATTTTTGTTCATCAATCAAAAAGTCATGAAGCACTTTTATATGAAAAAAAGCTCATTCATTAAATACTCCAATGGTTTTATTGCTCTCCATAAGATGGTGAAGAAATTCTTGGTCTTGAAGTATTATATCTCAATGCAATTAGTGCTATCATGTATCTTGCAAATTGTACCAGGCCCAATATTGTATTTGCAATCAATTTATTAGCAAGATATAGTTCTGCACCAATCCGAAGACATTGGAATAGAGTGAAGCAGATATGACATTATCTTTTTGGAACAACAGATATGGGTTTATTTTATTCAAAGGAATCAAAGCTACAACCAATTGGATATACAGATGCTGGTTATCTTTCTAGTCCACATAAAATCAAATCGCAAACAGGGCTTGTATTTAACTATGGTGATATAGCTATATCTCAGCAATCTATGAAGTACACATTGACTGTCACTTCTTCAAATCACTTGAAAATAGTTGCACTTCATGAAGCACATCCAGAATATATTTGGCTAAGATCCATGATCCATCATATTCAAGAAATGTGTGGAATATCTTTAACAAAAGATAACCCAATCATATTATATAAAGATAATGTTGCATGTATCACACAAATCAAGGGAGACTATATCAAAGATGGCCGAACTAAGTATATTTTTTCAAAATTCTTTTATACCTACAAGCTTTAGAAGAGTGGAGATATTGATATTCAGTAAATACGATCATGTGAAAATCTAGCAGAATTACTCACAGACACTACCTACAACAATGTTCAAGAAACTAATGCATCAACTCAAATATCAACTATGCAATATTGAGGGAAGTCTAAAGAAACTATTGCATCCCATTGGAATACATCAACTCAAAATATCAACTATGCAATATTGAGGGGGGAGTCATCAATTTAAGAAGATTTTTAAATTATACTATTTTTCTTTCATCTAAGGTTCTTCCCACTAGGTTTTCGATGACAATGTTTTAATGAGGCAATTTAAGTAAAGCTTCATACAAGAATATTATACTCTTCTTCCTTCGCCGAAAGATTTTTTCCCACTATGTTTTCCTAGGTAACGTTTTAATGAGGCATATTCTTAGGGAAAATTCTATTTCCATACACCTAGTTACCTCAATTTACACACTTAATGAAATATTATTTTAATGACAACTATACCACACTACGCCAGAATTTGCCTTTAATGGCGGTTTTATTCACGGCGGTTACAAGACTGCCGTTAAAAATATACTTAAAATGGCGGTAAAGATACCGCCTCTAAAAATTAAGTATTAATGGCGGTTAGGAAAAACAGCCGATAAAAAGTGAGGGTTAATGACGAAAAAAGTGCAGGAACTGAAGGGTTTGTCTTTTAAGGCAGTTGTTTGAAGACTGCCATAAATGTAGTTCACATTTTTTTTAATTCCCTCTCAAAAAAAATTGGATTCCCTCCAATTAATTGTTAAATGGCATCGTATTTGATCTACTTCTTCTAATTGATTAGTTTTTTTCCCTTACATCTTTAACTTCTGGAAGAGAGGCGTTGCAAAGTGAGACGAAAAGTCACCATTGTCGCTTGAAGGTCGTGACACCAAAGATCGGAGGTCGCTCAAGCACCATTGTCGCACTATAGCACCATCGTTAGAGGTAAGAGATGTTTGCCTACCTTCTGATTCCCATATTGGCTTCATGTTGCCTCCATTGGTTTCTTTTTCCATGCTTTTCCTTCTCTTTCTATTGCCATTCTACCTTTGCTGCTAGTGTTTCTATTAAGCTATCAATGATTAGAAGAAAGGTAATTTCATTTTAGGTTTTGTTTCTATGGAATCAAGTATGAACTATACATTTCTTAAATCTCCCTTTTATTATTAGTTTTGATACACATACATATACATACATATATATATATATAGGTTAACAAAGATTAAAGAAGCCAAATTAGTTTTGTGGGTTCACAGATTAGAGACACTGAAATTGGAGATTTTTTGTGGGTTCACAGATTATATATATGTATGTTCAAATTTTGAATTTTAGTGGCACTCACTACCTGTTTGATGAAATGCCTATTAGTGGCACTCACCACCTGTTTGATGAAATGCCTATTAGTGTATCTAATTCTACAATATAGGCAGAGAGACAAATAATTAGTTTTACCAGCCAAAAGCACTTAGGAACACAATTTGAACAGTACCACTGTGTTAGGCAGCATGGAATCCATGCATTAATTTTGGAATTAGAGGACATTGAACTAAAATTTTGAATTTTAAACAAGATACGTAATTTTTAAAAACAGTAAGTTTAAAAATATATATGATGATACTAAAATCAGAATTCTTACATAACATTAGAGAAGGAGAAATTAATGAGATTAAAGTGGTACCATATTTTTACAAAATTTATCAAATTGGCATATCCTTATAAATGTGTCATATATGTATCCCATATCCATATCTATGACTGTTTAGAAAGCAAGGATAATTAAAAAAAATATATATATGATGATACTAAAATCAGATTTCATCAGTTAAAAAGCAAGTAAACTTGCGGATAATACTTTGGAATATAACACATTTACGTATGAAAGGGACAAGACAAGAGCAACAAAAACAGTTTAGACTTGATATTGAAATGAAATTTTCATAAGACTTCTAAAAAAAAAAAGTAATGGTTGATCAGTGGCTCTTAAACTAATACATCTTAATTTCTAAAGAAGTATCCTTGTTGTACCCGTGTCCTATTTTTTAAGGTTGTATCTGTATCCATGCTTCATAACACTTCGGATACTTGAGAGATATATTGTCCATTGCTTAGACACACATAAAAACATATTTTCAGTTTGAAGAAAAGAACTTGGGAGCCAATGATTAAAATCAAAACAATGTAGAATTATACCTGTTAATTCATCCTTCTTGTGGCTTTTCAATTTGAGGAACTAGTCTAAAACTTTCAATTTGTTTGTGATATAGAGCTTGTTACGATGGATATTACTTCTCCTGTCCCAAATTGTTTGTCTGGCATGGAAAGCAAGAACTTAAAAATAATACTGAAATTTTCAATTTATTTTCACCTAGTAAAAGATATCATACCCACCCCGTGTCTTGTGTCCTATATGGGCACTGAACAAATTTAGAAGAGTCCATGTAACATATAGCATAGTTCTTTGTGACCATAGAATAATGTGTGGAAGTGTTATTATCCTTCTCCAAGCTAATGAACACGGCTCTAAAATCATCTTCCAATGAGAGATATCAGATATGTAATGATGATTCACTGAACTGGATTTCTAATGTTGTTCAAATGATAAAAAAAAAATCATAATAAATTTCATTACACAGTGTGTTGGGTTAGTTCAAAGAGCTTGGGAAGTTTTGCTGTTGATATTATATTACTATATCCTGTGGATCCATGGTTTTGAATAGCATTATTTTTTTTTAAGAAATACCATTTCCACAGCCAGTGGCTCCTTTCACAACCCAGCACTAACTAACATTGGCCATACACATTAACGTTAGTGTGTGGATCTGTAAAAGCAACCATATGACTGTTGAAAATTTGAAATAATGGTTGGTTTTTTGAATAACTAATGTGACTGTCAATGCAGTTGAGGGAGAAGATTATTCTTGGTCACTATAGTGCTTTTTGTACAATTTGAAGGTGAAAAATGGATATGTAAAAGCCAAATCTGGTGCAACAATGTAATCGACTATAAGTGGCAAAGAATCGCCGCTAAATATTTTTAACAAATTTAATGCGGGAAACTCTTTAGTTCAGCCATTTCATTGTTGCACTATGCATCATTTTCTTTGGGCGTAATTGTTGTTGATTTGGTTAAAATTTTTTTATTGTGTGTGCATAAAAAATATTCGGACAGATACTGGTTATGTGACAAAGATTGAACTAGACTCACCAATTTTTGTGTAGAAATTAACCATCTAATTTTGATGGATATCGACAAATTTATTTTAGCTATATCTTTGTAATGAATTTGGTTGTCTTCCATACTTGAACAGGTTTTGCTTGGAAGATCTGATGTATTTGGCTGGGGGGCTTTCTTGAAGGTAAATATTACCTAATATTTGTATGCTTTTTTGGCTTTGTTTTTCTCTTGTTTGTGATTCATCTTTGGCTACTCTCCAGAATAGTGTTGGCAAACATGAATACCTTGGTGAGTATACTGGTAAATATTACCTGAATTTTCTGAAACAGAAGATTTAAAATTCTGAATTTTAAAACAGCATACATAATTTTTAAAACAGTAAGTTTTAAAATTCAGAAAATTCATAAATTTTCTGAAAATAGCATCATAATTTTATAAACTTCTGAATTTTAAACAAAGATACGTAATTTTATGATAAAATGTAAGTTTTCAAAAATTTAGAAGTTTAAAATTATGTTTAAATGAAGTTTTAAAAATTCAAAATTCAGAATTTTAAGGACAATTTCAGATACGTAATTTTCAAGGACTTCTTAAACAAATTTTGTTCTTAAACATCTCCCACAAATTCATTCAAATTGCTTTTGTCCTTAAACATTGTATCATAAAGATTGAAAAAATTTTGTCCTTAAACATGCAATCCTTGAAAAAATTCTGTCCTTAAACAAGACTTCTTGGAATTAAGATGCCAACTGTCCTATATTTATGATTCTTTCTTTTTGTGTTGATATGTATCAAAATAAGTTATTTGAAGACACTCGGCAATCAACTAACTAAGGCAAATGATTCTCTATGTTTATATTCAAACTTGCACCTTCCTTTTTTTTTGAATTTCTTTATTGTATATGATCATGCTAATTATATGTTGACTCATACTTTTTAATTTATTTGTTATATACGTGTTTACATATACAATTTCAGGTAATCTTGAAGATAATTGGTATGGATAAGGATTGGATTCATATAAAAAATATGTTAGACCCTACATATGTGGATGGAGTTGAAAAGTTTATTGAGTTTGCTTATGCTAATAAGCCTTTAGAGTCGAAGATATATTGTCCGTATAAGAAATGTGTTAACCTTAGATATGAGACACGAAATGCCGTAAGAGAGCATATCATCATAAATGGGTTTAACACTAACAACATAAGATGGACAATTCATAGGGAGGCCTTGGCTCCATGTGGTAGAAATGAAGTGAATGAAAATCAAGAATTCGATGTAATTGATGATATGATTGGTTTGGTACATGACACATTTCGAGTTCCAATGGAAGATGGTGTCTTTACTGAAAATCAAACACATGAAAATATGGGATTGGGGCCTAATGAGAAGACAAAGAAATTTTTTAAACTATTAGAAGATGCACAATGTGAGTTGTACCCAGATTGCAAGAGGTTCGCAACTCTTTCTTTTGTTGTTCGATTGTTGCACATAAAGGTACTTAATGGATGGACTGATACATCATTTGATATGTTGCTTGAGTTGTTGAAGGAGGCATTTCCCGAGGGTGAAACATTGCCGGACTCATACTATGAAACAAAGAAGTTCAATGAAGCCTTAGGCTTTAGTTACACAAAGTATGATGCTTGTCCTAAGGATTGTATGTTGTTTTGGAAAGACAAAAAAATGCTTGATAAATGTGAAATTTGTGGGAGATCAAGATATAATGAATCGAACTTTCGTTTAGAGGATGGAACCACTAAAGTAACACAAATTCCTGCCAAACTAGTAGGGCATTTTCCTTTGAAGCCAAGGCTCCAAAGGCTATTCATGTCAACAAAAACAGCATCACTCATGACATGGCATGCAAATGAATTCACCGATGATGGGATATTGAGACATCTAGCTGATTCACTTGCATGGAAAACTTTTGATGAAAAAAATCAAGATTTTGCTAGTGACAGTCGAAATGTCAGACTTGGATTAGCATCTGATGGTTTTAACCCATTTAGGACAATGAGCATTGCTCATAGCACGTGGCCTGTTGTGATGATGTCATATAACTTGCCTCCTTGGTTATGCATGAAGCAACCATATTTCATGTTATCTTTGCTTATTGATGGGCCTCGTGGTCCTGGAAATGATATTGATGTGTATTTGCAACCTTTAATTGACGAGTTAAAGGAATTATGGACTGATGGCATACTTATGATGCATCAAGCAACCAGATGTTTCATATGCTTGCAACTTTGTTGTGGACCGTAAGTGATTTTCCTGCACATGCTAATTTATCTGGATGGAGTACAAAAGGAGCATTGGCTTGTCCATCTTGTAATAAAGATACCCATTCTAGATGGTTAAAACATAGTCGAAAGTATTGTTATATGGGCCATAGGCGGTTCTTAAATGAAGGGCATAAGTTTCGGAAAGATGCAATAGGTTTTGATGGAATTGTTGAAACAAAGAAAATGCCACCTCAATTATCCGGTGATAATATTTTCAAACAAATAGAATTCATTGAGAACAAATATGGGAAGGGTGATGGAAATGAAAAGACACATGTGTCTAAAAAAAGAAAAGTTGTTGAGGATGGGAGAGGCATTGATAAAACCTTGAGGGAAGAATATAATTGGAGAAAGAAAACTATATTTATTATATTTTTAAATCTTAGTGGTAGCTAAATTTATATGTTTTTATACATGTGCAGATTGAGGATCCATTTGCAGACTTTGCAGATTGAGGGGAATTAGATGGACTATGTAGATAAAGGACATACTTTTTGGAACTTTTATTTTGGCACTTGTGTTTTGAGACATATTTTGCAACTAATTGCTACATTTGCAGGTTTGAAAGGAGCTAGATAGAACATGTAGATGATGTACATGCTTTTTGGGACTTTTTATTTTGGCACTTGTGTTTTGAGACAATATTTTCGAACTAGTTGCAGCATTTTGCAGATTGGGGGAGCTAGGTGGACCATGTAAATGCAAATGTCTTTTGGGACTTTTATTTTGACACTATATATTTTGAGACATATTTTGAACTAATTGCTACAAGTGACATGTATTTTGGAACTAATTGCTACAAGTGACATGTATTTGGAACTTTGCTACATGTGACATGTATTTTGGAATATATTTTGTTAATTGAATATGGTGTATGGATTTGAATGGCTATAAATTGTATTGTGGCAGCTTATATATTGTTATATTGAATGTATGGAAGCTTTAGTATGTTATATACTTTTATTGAATGATTTTCATTGAGTACACTAGCAGGTATTGAATATAAATGTATAAACAAAGTTAGTTTAACAAATGGTTCATAATTTTCAAGCATAATTTTTGTCGCTAAAAGAAAATTATATTTCTTTTGAAATATATTTAACGGCGGTAAATAAATGTCGCTAATTGTTGTAATCTTTTGCGGCAGTAAAAAACTGCCATTTTTTACTCTAAAAGTACTGTCATAACAAATGGTTCATAATTAACGGCGGTTTAATTTTGTCGCTAAAAGAAAATTTTATTTAATTTTAAACATTATTTAACGGCAGTAAAGAACTGTCGTTAATGTTTGCAGTTTTTTGCGGTAGTAAAAAACTGCCGTTTTTGACTATCAAATACCGTCATAAAAGGCATGACATTTACGACGGTTCTACAAACCGCCTCCAATTTCCAAAATCGTCGATTTTTGATGTGGCGGTTAATAACCGCCGTGAATACCGCCGTTATTAATAATGGCGGTAAAATAACCGCCGTTAAATTATTTCCGACACTTGTATAGACGACGGTTACAATTTTTGTCGTCTTACCGCCGTTAAAAGTTTTTGTGACGGTTTCATGGTTATTAACGACGGTTACAAACCATCGTTAAAGGTAGATTCTGGCGTAGTGCCATAAATTAAAATGACTATAATGGACATTCACCAACACCCATACTGTTATATTAAACAAAAATGATTTGTCCCCCTAAAAACAATCCCCCTAATCCCCCTAATTTCCTTTTTTGAAAAACTGTTTTCTTTTTTTTTTTTGTTTTTGTTTTTTTTTTTTTTTTTTATACTTAATTTGGCATTTTCGGGGGATTCGGGCTCCCCCTTTTCGGGGGATGAATCACTGCCCTATATTAAAATATGTTTTGTACACATCTTTTAAAAACTAAAAAAATCTGAATGTGTAGCTTTTGAGAAAAAAAACTAAACCCTAGTTTCTTCATTATTTGTCACTTCTTCTATTGTTTTTTACATTGCTTGCTACACAATCTACACTCCTCTATTACTTGCAAAACAATACTCTCAAACCAATGGAGGTTCAAAATCATGTAAAAATATGCCTAATAACCGCAAAAGCAGTAATGGAATTGGAACAAAGTGGAAGTTTAGAGAATGATGAAGATATTTGAAGATAAAGATGAACCATGATAAACTTATGTTGAGATTCTTATTCAAATTTGTCTATAAAAGCGATTGCTTGGTAGATGTATTTGGACGTATGAGAATTAATAAAGAAAATAAATACTTATTCTATTTGGCTTAAATTATTTGTTATTCTGTTTTTGCCCGTACTTTCTCTTTATTTCTTTATTTTATAACAAGATTGGTATTATTGTGGACAATAATTATGTAATATTATAAAAGTTTTGCTAATGACAATCTTAAAATATTATTAATTTTTAACTATTTTAGGAAGTGAAAATTTTAAAAATCATCCCAATCGACTCCTTAAAAAATTTCCTAATTTAACAAATGCTACGGTCACTCCCTGGGGAGTCACTAATCATTTCCTATACATATAATATTAATTTCTCTCCCCTCCTTTTTCTTTTCTCTCTCTAATCTAATTGTCACATAATTTTTTTTTAAAAAAAAGTTTAATTTAAAAAGAATAATAAAATAATATTTAAATAAACTATAGAAAGAATAAGAAGTATTGTTAAAGAAAATAATTAAAAAGGAGATTGCCTAAAATAATGAATGCATAATTTGAAGAAAATATAAGTAACATTATTGACGATCGATAAAAAATATTAAATGCCAAAAAATTTATAATTAAAATATACTATTTATATATCTAAAAATATTTTTAGACATTTCAATATACTTTTACGATAATGCTACGTAGCTCAAATTTTGTGGCTCAAAAGTAGCTCAAATGGCCAAAACGACATCGTTTTGAGTACATAACAACATAAAAATGGCCAAAACGACGTCGTTTTGGCCATTTGAATCACTTTTGAGCCACAAAATTTGAGTTACGAGACATTTTCCATACTTATATACAATTTTTCAACACTTAATCCTAACGTTTTTATTACAAATTTAAGTAATTTGATACTATTTACCCACATTTAAATGACACCCTTCATTTCTCCAATAAATTAAAAAAATAAGCATAAATGGGTATTTTATCTGAAAAAAAATTAAAAAAAAATTGCCACCAATTATATATCACGTTATACTTGAGATTAGTACTTTCCAAAAGATAAGTATAAAAAAAATTACGGTAAATAAAAGATTAATGTTTAAAAATAGTAAAAATAAAAAATAAAAAGCCACGACATTGCTTTAGAAATGCTCGATCAAAGTTGTACATCAAATTTTCAACTTTGGGTTCACCAATAGGACGTAGGCACGAACATGTAACCTGTTTGTTACTCTAATTTTAAATGTCACAAGGTGGACTGATATGTATGAACTTTGCAGCCTGACCTACAACGTCCTTTAAAAACGCGCCTAACAGCGCGTACTCTTCAAACGCTCTGACGTCAGCTTTGCACCTCAACAACTGTGGAAAAAACAGCCAAAAGCCGGTGACCATCACAAATGCAACGGTCAGCGGCGTCGAGATCAGGCGAGGCAACTGGCACCTGCCGGTCAGCACCTTCTTCATCGCGATCTCAACCATCACACACACCCCGTGGAGTAAGAAAAACCACGTGATCTCCCACGTGGGCCTCGAGCGGCCCAAATAATAGAATATGAGCTCGTGCATCAGGGCCGACACCACGAAGGTGCTGAGCACTGCAGGCAATGGGGCCCATTTTCGGCCCACAATTCGCGTTGCTACGTAGAGGACCGGATCGTATACGGTGGGGCGCAGAGCACGCGTGACCATGAGGTTCCACCTTCGTCCCCAGAAGTCTTGCAGAGATGTGGAAAGGTACGGGTCGTTGAACTGTGGTTCTAACTCTAAACCCAACATGGCTCGAGCCAGGGCTGCCACCATGGCTAGCATGATCTCCAACATGAAGTATATGTGGAAGCAATAGATGACCAGTATGATCTTTGGATGTATGTGGTCACTGTACTGATAGATTTGCACAAACAAACCCACAAGAACACCCTTTATAGCATAATTCCAAAGCGATTTCTGGCCTTTTTTGGTGGTTTTGGGAGGTGGGTTTTCTCTACTATGGCCATTTTGTGATGCGTTTTTGGTGGATTTGGGAGGTGGGTTTTCTTTATTATGGCCATTTTGAGATGGGTTTTGGGTGGATTTGGAATTGGGAGGTGGGTTTTGTTGGATCTTGATTGGGAAACAACCAATTGCAATAAATTTGGGCAGAGAGAGAGAGGGGTTTGAGAGAGGGCCTTTGTGAAAAGCAAACAAGAGGAGTTTGAAAGTGGCAAGCCAAGATATGAAGAAAGCACTTGTGCCTCCGAGGTGCATAGAGTGGAGATTAAGCGGAAGAACTAGAAAGAGAGAGAGCACAGGGATGAATGTAAAGAATCTAGGTAGACCTTTGGGGACAGCCTTAGCTGAAACATAGCAGTAGTAGAGAGATACAATCACTGAAAGCCATACCTTGATGAAGTTGCTGATCTCCCACTCTAACGTGTGGTTCTTGTAGATCTCAACCTCCATCTCTTTCCCAGCTACGCCAACGCCTGTGTCTCTCCTTTGATTTATAGCTCTCGTTTGGATGAAAGATAAAAAAAATTATGTTCGGAATAATTTTTAATTTTTAATTTTTGCTTTGTTTTGTTTTTGTTTTTGTTTTTGTTTTTTTATAATAAAATAGATGATTGTAAGAGAAAAATAAAATAAAATGATTATAATTAAATGTGATATTTTTTTTATTTATTATTTTATTAATTATTTTAACAAAAAAATTACATCCCCAATAAGGTCAACTATTTATCAATGTGCCTCTCACGTGAGGGACTAAACCAAATAAAAATACCTAAATATGGCACCCCAAATAAGGGTCATTAATGAGATGGGTCGGGTCTACTTAGTCTGTAATTATTGTATTTAAAATTTATATTTAATGAATATTTTGGATTTGAGTCGTGCTATAGGCCTTGAATGTTGAGGCATGAATTTGCCTCGAATTTATTTAATCGGTTGTTCGGCCGGTCGTCCGACAAGGAGGTTGACAGCCGCAATCGACAAGGTGACAGTCGCGGTAGACAAGTGCTTCACCCGGTTGTCCAGGTGGTCATCCGACTAGTTGACCGGTGACCACAAATTCGCACCATTCGCGCCTGAAACTCTTGAGGCCTAAAGCATTAGTGTTTAGATTTTGACCAGTCAATGGTATGGTATAAGTTGGGACTATTTAAAAAATTAAAATTAAATCTCACTCATAAATCCAAATCTTACGGATTAAAATCAAACCGAATTAGGTTACATATTTTTCATTACACTTACATTATTAAGTTCTACACATTTTTTATTCACATATTTTTAATATTTTTATTAGTTATTTTTATTCTATAATTCAAGTATTATGATTTTTTTTGTTTACCTTTTTACACCTCATATAATAAAAAAAATAATCAAGTAACATATAAAACCTGCAAGTGGAGGGGGGAAACGCCGGAAAGAAGAAAAAAAACTTTAAATATGAAAAAAAAAAAAAATCACCAAACATTAGCCCAAAAAAATAAACTAAACATTAGATTTATCTTTGCGGGCTCTTATGAGCTAGGTTTATGGGTGAGTTCGGGTTATAAACTTTTGTCCAAGGCCCTAAATTATGTTTTATGGGTTGGGATGAGCTGGGCACTCAAGCAGGCTGGGACAGGCCATGGAATGGGTTGGTTGGGTTGAGTAATATCGAGTTTTTTTGTCTGTGGGCCATTTTGGAACCCCAAGCACCAAATAAATAACTTCTTAAAGAGGATATGCTGAAATTAGGGGTGGGCATTGATCCGCTGACCTGCCTAGCTCGCCCAACCTAGCCCAGCCCTATTTTTGTAGGGTTTAGATATATTATTTTAGTCCATACGGCTAGACTGTGTTAATATTTTCAATTCGATTGATTAATGGGTTAGGTTTGAGATTTATATTTTTGGTTCGGCCCGGCCCGCTATAGATTTAATTTAATTAATTAATTTATATAATATATTGAACATATATACATTTTTATTGTTGACCTTGTGATTTGTAAGATATTTAAGTGGTCACTGTTTTACGGAAGACAAAAAAAAAAAAAAAAAGAAAAAAAAAAAAAAGTTTGGAGAAATTTGAAATTTAAATTATATATATATATATATAGTTTTATGTATTACTATTAGTTTGGTTTACAAAAATTTAACGTTTTAGAATTATTAGTGCGTTTGATTTTTTTTTTTTTAAAATTGTAATATTTTAATTAATATGGTATTAAATTTTTAATGATTAGTTGCTTTATAGACCATTCTCTATTTATGAAAAAATAACAATACTATGATGTTTAAATTTCTTTTTTATAATTTATGTATATGACCCGATACGCCAACTTGAAAATTATAATTTATTTAAGATTGAGTTTGAGTTGATTATATAAACCTAAATATTTAAGTTGGATGAACTTAGGTAAATACCAAGGGCTTGTTTGGTTTGTGTTTCAGAAACAATTTTTGAAAGAAAAAAGTACCAAAATGCTTTTGGCAAACAAATTTCTGAAATATTCTCTGAAGACTCATCTTCGAGAAATGGTTCCCAATACAATACGCATCTTCTGTCATTAACTTCTCTCTCTCAAAAGAACCTTTTTGACCTCATCTCTCTGATACAAAGAAAATCCTTCAGAGGCAGTCCAACGGCTCTCTCTCGGCTGTGTCAAGGAAGACGATTCACACCTGTAGGCCAAAATCTGCACTCGCCTAAGTGCCTTCGAAGAGACCCACTTGTCTTCCCTCCATCAATACGCTGTTGAAGATTTGAGAAATCTTCCGCCATAGATGCACCGACACTGTCTATCACCTCCTTCATCTCTGTGTCGCACAGGCTTGAGGCAATAGGGGGCATCTGCTTGTACGGGTCCTCTTTGAACAGCCACAACTTGTCTGCCTCACAGATTTCCCCAAATCGTGCCCTAGCTTTGGTCTTAGTCAAACTAAATTAAATCTTCACACAATTGGGACTTGTAACATCAATGTCCATCATTTTTTTCTTCTAGGCTCTATAAAATGCAAACCAACCACCTTCAAACCCCACAAAGACGAAGCATAACTTCATCCTTCGTTGCAAAAACGGAGAGGCCATGCTCAAAACTTCGTTGTGGACGGTGGGATTTGAGGGCCACCAAAAACAGGCAAGCAAGAGGTATTTCTGATGAGCGAATAGTTTTTTTTTTTAAAATTTCATTTGGTACATGAGTTTTGAACAATGTATTGACTGATTTTGGTTTACAAAGTTCGCATGGCTTATATTTTCGTCACTGCCTTTGGGTTTGTCAATTTGTGGTGAAATTTCCCAATCGGTAAATTTTCAAAAATTTGTAGCAGCACTGTCTGCCTTGAGGAAATATATGGAAATTTCAATTTACTAATAAAAAATGCAGCAAAAAGGAAATTTTGATATGAGTTCTTATATGCAAATGAAATTTGTACACGAATTCTAGAAATATGCAGAAGTGTAGATTACAACTACTGGAACAGATCAAAAAAACAAATTTTAGCCATTAAGTAATTTAAAGCTGTCTACTTTTTGCACTACCTCAAAACAATGCTGCAAACCTGACCTTTTGAGTAATGCATGCTTGTTTATTGTATCGTAGTCCATAGCTTTGTTATCAAAATCGTTCTTGCTGATCATCGGCGAGTGCAACTTAAGTTTACTCAGCACTGCTGAGTAAACTTATTTTACCCATCACACTTGTCATCATTAGTGTTTAAGGACATTTTTGTAGTGATAAATAGCTTAGCAGATTGAAAATATTTTCGCAAAGAGTTTTTTTGTTTATTTTTTATTTTTGTGTGTGTGTGTGTGGAAATCCTCTCTCAGATTAATCTTGTGGTTAAAAACTTCACAAAGTCCAGGTTAGCAATGTTTGATTTTATGTAACATTCCCAGTGTACCAAGACAGACTGTCCATGTGCATGTGTGATTGACCAACGCACCAGAGTCACTTAAGTTTGATTTACAGAGGTTTAAATATTTGTTCACTATGATGTTTGTGAATGCTCAGCTGCATCTTTTGAGTTAATAGACAATTTTCCTATTTACAAACTTTCTTGTTTGAAAACTAAGAACCATATCCTTAAGTTACCTTCTTATTTTGTTGAAAAATGATTTCTGGAATAATTAGAAGTTCATTTTTTGGTTTTCATTTGTATTTGTATTTGACATGTCATTATCTATAGCATTCAAACACCGTATACCATCCTAAATTTGCATACTTCATGATTGTTTCTGTTTTCTTTGTTCAACAGGTAGTTGTAATTATCTCATAATCAAAATTTGCATAAACCTATTGAGATGTGTGGTCTCTAATGCACTTTGCTATTCTATAAAGATTTCTCTGATTTGTTTATTACTTGTGTAATTTTTTAATGTATAGTTGGGTATTGAATATGTAGTAGTATTTTTTTTTTTTTTGTCTATGAATATTAATGCATTGACTTTACCGATTTGGGCAAATAATTTAAACATAACTTCTGCTTTGATTCCCTACACTATCTTAATCACTAGGTATATTTCTTGTAAAATAGCAAAGTTGTCTCTTTTAAGCACTTAAATTAAACTATTTTTTGGTAATTGTTATTCTTATAACTGTTGACTTTAATCTACCAGTGTGGGTCTAGCTTGTGTTGGAAGAAGTCGAGTGATTGCATAGACATGTACAGCAGTATACGAAAAGTAATGACTCGGTTTATATGAGTATGAGTAGAGAAGGTTAAAATACAATAATGATGTTTGGTTGCTCTTATGCCTGGGGTTTATAATAGATGTGTAAAATATAGGTATTATGCAAGAGCATTATAGTGCACAAAATTGTTCATAAGTGCATTTTTCATTTTGATTTTAAACCAGGCCAACTACGTACTCCTCGGTCATTGTTCAATACACCAAGGGCCAAGAGGAAGAGATCACCTCAACCATTAGTTAATTCCTCCACTGCTGAAAACGATTATCCTTATCCGGTAAACTTTTGCACGCGGAATCTCATATTAAATATTCGTAATATTCGCAATGGCTATTATTATGCATATGCTTAATTTCACTTACTGCCAAACTATTTTTGGAACTTAAGTTGTTCACATAACTATAAACGGTCATTTGTTGCACTTGTATTAGGCTAGAATGGCTAACGATAATGACGACTTTAAGATGTGGAGGTCCGAAAGTGTGAAGATATTTTTAGAAATATTGGTGGACGAAATTAAGAAAGAGGGTCCTTGCATATCAAAGAAAGATAGGAGTTTTTACCCAAAGCAGTGGCAAACAATTGATAATGAGATGACTAAAAAGGTTGGAAAAAATTTTGGGCTAAAAAAATTGAAGGGTAAGTTCGCGCGTTTGAAGGTGAACTACAAAGAGTTTGTTGCTCTAAAAAATCACACGGGCTTGGGCTGGGATCCAATAACTTAAATAGTGACAGCCCCAGATGATGTTTGGGAAAATTATGTTTAGATAATTATTTTGGCGCATGCATTTACCAGAACAATGTGTATAGGCAAATATTTTTTGAAATGATTAATTAATGTTTACAACTTGTAGGCACACCCAAATGCAAAACAATTCCAAACCAAAGGCCTTGAACATTGTGAGCTCATGTCAGAAATATTTGCCAAGTCATTTGCCACTGGCGCTTTTGCCCGTTATTCTCGTCAGGGTGCACCCACATTTGATGACGAGCGAGAAATGGATGAACGCTTTCATGTATATACGTCGGGGAAAGGCGTAGTAGATGAATCTTGCACTTCCGGAAGTAAGCGTAAGTCTAGTGGCCAAGGTTAGTTCAGCAAGAACCCAAAAATGGATGATGCACTGCAATCATGCAACGTTTATGTGACGCACGTGAACGGTTTTACCTTCGAGGAGAGGCAAACGCTGAGACAGCTGATGCGTACTCCGTTGCAGCATGTATGGACATCCTAAAATCAATGGGCCTGGATCCGAGCTTGTTTTTGAAGGCCATGAACATGTTCACATCACTAGAATGGCGAACCATGTTTATGACCATGGAACTGGAAATGAGATACCCTTGGATCCTTAGTCTGTGAGAAGCTTGGTCATCTCACTGTTTGGTTTGAGGTGAAGGAAATGAAGATGCTCGTAGAATTGTTTGGGTTTATTTATTTATTTTTTTTGTTAAACTTGAAGTTCTAATTTTTTTGTTTTTCCCTTTTGGTTTGGACTATGTTGGGTGTTCAGCTAATTTGTTATTTCATGCTTTCTATGTGGTTTTGGTTTAGACTTAGCACTATGTTGTCATAATTTATTTCCGCCCTTCTTCTTTGGTTCAATGTCCTCATTAATTGCACATGCCAATGTTTCTTATTTCGTACTATTCCAACCATGCTCTTTTACCTGTGTTTGTTAAATTTTTAGTGCTATACTCATATCATTACTGTTAATACCTTGATTGTTTTATACTTTCCGATTTACATGTCGTCGTCACGACCTAATGGAGGGCAACCAAATAATATGTACGACTCGTCTAGCGACGATGACGATGATGTGATGGACTTACACATGGTTTGTCAACTAACAAGTGACATTCCTACGAGACAACCGCAACGTAATTGTCCATACACCGGTGATCAGTACATAAAATTCTTACTAAGTGGAAATCCTAAATCAATCCGTCAACAATTGCGTATGGAAGTCTCTACATTTATGGAATTGGTTAAACAGATTGTCCGTAGAAATGTTGTAGACTGGTCGAACATGAGATTGTCATTGGAAGAGTCGTTGGCTATGTTTTTATTTATCTGTGGTCAAAGTTCAGGCACAAGAAATGCTGGAGATCGATTTCAGCACTCAAATAAGACAATTCATCGACATTTTGTACTTATGATGCGGGCGTTGGGAAATCTTGAGCCATTTGTAATCCAACCACAGAACATGGCTGTAACCTATCCTAAACTTCGGAATGACATACGGTACTGGCCATGGTTTAAGGTAACATAAATGGCAGTTGATTTGAATTATTTTATATGGCTTGATGATGAAATTGATAAGTTGATTCAAAGTTATGTCATGTAGGACTGTGTAGGGGCCATAGATGGCACACATATTGCTGTTGTGGCACCAAAAGGTGACCAAATGCCATATCGAGGTAGAAAAGTGAATCATACTCAAAATGTCATGGCTGCATGTTCGTTTGACATGAAGTTTACATTTGTATACACTGGTTGGGAAGGTAGTACACATGATTCGAGAATTTTTTTAGAAGCACTTACCACAAATATCGTTGATTTTCCACACCCACCACCTAGTAAGTGTAGTTTTTTTTAATTTATGATTTTCTTTTTGTGATCACCACATATGCCATGCAATGTTCTTATTGAAAGTAATTTTTTGTAGACAAGTATTATCTCGTTGATGCCAGGTATACACACATGCCCGAGTACGTAGCTCCATATCGTGGCCAAAAAAACCATTTGCAGGAGTTCAATAGGCGGCGTCGCTATCATGGTCCAAAGCAGTTGTTCAACCATAGACATTATTTTTTAAGGAATGTTATAGAAAGAACCTTCAGAGTGTTGAAACAACGGTTTCCATTATTGAAACACATGCCACGGTATGATATGGTACGACAATGGCCAATTGTTATGCCATGTTGTGTTCTTCACAATTGGATCCGGATGGTGCAAGAGCAGGATGAATTTTTCAATGTAGAAGAATCAAGTGATGAAGACGAAGATGAAGATGACAATGAAGACGAAGATGAAGATGAAGATGAAGGTGGAGGTGAAGGTGCAAGTGAAGTTCAGGGTGAAGTTGGAGTTGAAAATGTCCACGGAAATAAAGATGGAGTACCAGCTATGCAATAACACAACCATGTGAACATGTCACGTGAACAACTATTGCAGATGGGACATTGGCGAGATGAGGTTGCATCATCTATGTGGAAGCATACAACAATAGGTACATTACAACTAGGTAGATGTTTTTGGTAATTAAAAAAAATAGAGCACATAATGAAAGTAGGTTAATCAATGTGGTTGTACAGTAAACACTTTTTATGTATCTAAACTTCACATTATAAATTGTTTTATTTATATATTTTCAAATGGGAGCTAATTTCACGCCATATGCAAATGAAGGTGATACCAAATTGTTCATGTGGCGCTGGTCCAATGTTGGTGATTATGGCTCGCACCGAAGCAAACAATGGTTGTTTTTTTTTTCCGTTGTCCTAATTGGGATAATCATAGGGGCTCCTTCCTTTGGGTAGATGACTATGATGGTGGGATACAACATCTTTCACCTACGCAAGTGCCTCGTACTGGCGGGAAGTGGTTGTTTTGGGTTTGTTGTGGATGCAATGCTTTTCTTTGTTTTACTATTATGATCATTTTGTTGGTACTTTTGTTTGTCGTTGTACTTAAGTAGGATGTCAATAATCGTGGTTGAAACAATGCTTGAACTTGTTGTTTTTTTATGGTAGCTCAACCATCGGTAGTAATTATATTGTACTATTTTGTTTTTTATTATTTTCAAAAAGATTGTGGTAGTTTTTTTATGTTTGTTAGTTAATGTTCGGTTTTTTTAATATTTGTTTTGCATGTATGGTTCATGTATCGGTACTATAGTTGCATGTTTTTTTAATGTTCGTTGGTTCATGTATGATTTTTTTAAACCATGGGGTACTTTCTTTTTTGAAACCATGGGGTAGTCTCTTTGCCTGCATTTGCAATCATGGGTGTTTCGTGCCAAAACTTTAGCTGATCATTTAATCATTGTCATTGAGCCATGCCATGAAACTGACCTCCTTTAGTAGCCAGACCAATGTATTAATTGTTCTTGTGAAAATTCTTTTTTCCTTGAGTAGGTAGACTAATGCAATAGTTAATGAGAACATAAAAATGTGTAGTGCACCAACTTTTTTCCTCTCCGTCCGTCCCACAACACCAACTTCTTTCCTTTCTGGAAATGGGCCATGTGTTTCAATACTGATGGGAGATGGTCCTTTTTATGAATCTGAAAATGCAGGCATCATCAGCAAAATTTTCACAAGTGAATAGGCTTTTGAAAGACTATAAACTGTAATATAGTGGAACTTATCATCATTTAAATGAAATTTTAAATGAGATTTCCAAGTTTTCTTTTACACACTATTTTTTTTTTTAATTGGGGGTGTTTGTATTTTTTTTTTTCTTCAAAAAAACCAACCAAATGGATTTTTGAGAATTTTTTTTAAAAAGTGATCCTGGAAAAAGACAACTAAACACATTTCTGAGAATTTTTTTTGAAAAGTGATCTTGAAACTAAACACATTTCTGAGAATTTTTTTGAAAAAATCTATTTAATTTGATTACTCCTAGAAATGTGTTTGTAAAGCATATTTTAGAAAAAAAATTTCTCAAACACAAACCAAACAAGTCCCAAATCTCTTATTAGCTAATTTGGATAATTTATTAATTAAATAGGAAGGACCCAATGTGGGCCTAAATACGTTTCTTTGACCCGGTCGCAAAGAAATCTAGTGTGACTCAGGTATAGAAATCTCCCATAGTAGTCAGTGTTCAATAAATATATGTCAAATTTGGCAATTCAATAAGATGTTGCCACGTAATCAGGTTCTTTAATGCTGTGTTTAGTTGAGGGATTTGAGGAGAGATTTGGAAAGAGAAATGGAAAAGGTAGGTGAAATGTAAAAAAAATATACCTATATTTCACATAGTTTCACACACCTTTTCCCTTTCCCTTTCCAAATCCCTCCCCAAATCCCCCAACCAAACACAGCGTAAGAGTTTTGTTGGTGTCGAAGACCGAAGCGAGAAAAACAAAGCATGGTATAAAATAAGGGTGGGTTGTTGGGAAATAAAAATTGACATGTGAAAACAGGTGATGGCATCAAGAACCGTTGAGATTTGTGTTTGACAAACCTTTTAATTTTTAATTCGCTAATGTTGATTTTGTTATGGGTATTTATGTTCTTCTATATCTCCCATTTGTCTAGTATTGTTGACTTTAATTTACATGGGCAACTTTTTTTTTGCCGTGTAAATGGGATATTTATCATGTAATATCTTATTTAAATATGATTAATTTAGTTTGTGTATTTTTTTTTTTTTTAACAATATGGGGGTAACAAACAATTAGTGACGGGATACGACTACTTAATTTTTTTTAAAAAGCCTCAAATCAATTGAATCGTAGGGAAAAAAAATTCTTATTTTCATGATGTGCAAGTTTATCGTGTGTAGGCTATAAATCCATTCTTGTATCGAATACAAGTTTTATATTTAAAAAATTAGGGTAATTTTTATATCACAAAATTAATTCCTTATATCCTTTTTTCTTTTTACACACTTCCTTTAAAGTCAAAATTTCACTCATTTCTCATTACACTTGCCATAATACCAAACCTATCCTTATCTTCCCAAACCCAAACCCTAGCCCCACTCCCAACCACTACCTTCGGCAACCAACTCGCAGTCTTTCCATCACTGGCGATAATCCTCCTCTCCACGTCCGACCAACACAAGCCGTCTTTTTTTTTTCTTTATCTTATTCTGGAAATCTCTTCCTTGCTTTCAAGGCAGTGGAGAGAGGTGGTGCTAGCTTGCGATTGGGATGGGTAAAGCACAACGAGAGAAGTGGGAGGAAGAGGTAAGAAAGGGCAATGACAGGTAATAGAGGATGGCCGATAAGAAACGGATGACGAAAGGGTTCATTGTTTGAGAAGGGGGTTAAAGAGAGATATTGTCAATGGGTTTTGGCACCATAGATGGAGGAATTGACAAAGAGCGCCAGAGATAAGAGGGGGCCGCTGGTGCAGTTGCAGTGGTGGTAGCCGAAGAAATTGTGGTGAAAGGTGGGTTAGAGTTAGAATCTTTAGGGATCTTTTGGTAATTTTTAAAAGAGATAAAAGTGTAATTAAAAAAATTAAAAATTTGGGGTGTAATGAGATAAAAGGATGGTGTAAGTAGAATTACCCAAAAAGTTATCATGTATAATGCAATTATTTTGACTATCACTAAATTACTATTTTGCCAAAAAATATTCCCCTTGTTAAGAGTAGTCTTTTGTACTTATCTATTATCCTTTGCAAGTTGTGTTTGGGTTGTGACCTTCATCAAATGCACTCCTTTAAAAGCTACATATATAGGGTTGGTTGAGATCTATTCTCATTTTTGAGTGTACATAAAAGGGAAATGTATGGTGTAAAGAAATGACACACAAAATTTCAATGCACATCTCATATTAATTTCAAGTGTGGTCCCAATGCACTTGAAAAGGATCTAGATTAGTAACCTCACCAACAACCAACATCTCATCTTTACCATTTCTTGCAATAATACCTAAGCCTGCTCTCCTCTTTCCTTACTATATGCAATCATAGGTGTAAAAATTGGCCCAGCCCAGCCCGCCATTGGGCCTAGCAGGTTCATGTAAAAAATTGGATTGGGTTGAGCCATCCTGCTCATGAAAAATCTCAGCCTAGTCTCAGGGGGTACTCAAGCGAGCAGGCAAGTCGGGCCTCGGGCGATGTCGTTGGGCCTGGGCCTAGACAGTTTTTTAATTTTTTCCACCAAAATAGCTTGAAAATGACATTAGGCCTGGGCCTTGAGCGGGCTGGTGGGTTAGGCTTCGAGCCAAGCTGGGTCTCAAAATTGACGACCCAAGCCCAGACCCAAGGCCTCAAGCTAGGCTTGGGCCTAGCTGGACTGTGGGTAGACTTTGGGTGGGGCGCGGGCTAGTGGGCTGATTTTACACCCTAATATGCAATAACAATATTAATGATAATATAAAAGGTGGAAGAAATCTTTCAACAACGAGTATTTTATTGGACACCTTTCATGGTGAAGTCAATCTTAGCCTCCAAAAATTATGTCCATAGTAGCGAGCGACATTGTATGTATTCAAAATGGCTTGATTTGTCCCTTCAAAAGTATTATGTTGGATTAGTCATATGATGGTGATGTAATATTTAGTTATATATAAGATGGAAATAATAGACGATAAGAAGTATATGCACAATTTACCAGATGAACTTGTCTCCTTGACAAAATCTTCTCTTACATCTTCAAAAGAAAATGGAATTAACCATCAGAGAGCCTCCAATTGAAAAACACATGTTAAACAGTTTTAACGAGTGGTCTTCTTGTATGAGAGAAAGGGCTCGTGAGGCATCATCTTACATTCCATTAATGCGAGGAAATTTTTTCTCGTGCCGCCAGTGAGAAATGGAAGTCTTGATAGATGAGCATACTGTTGTTCAAATTATGAAATTAAATAAATAGATTTATTAAGAAATCAAATTATATACCAAGAACATATGCTAATAATTACAATTAAATTTCAACAGAAATACACAAAACAATAAAAGGGTATAGAGACGAAACCAAAGCCTGCACGGAAGCAGTTTCCTTAAAACAGATTTCGCCACCTCACGGGTCGAGTGCTTGAGGAAACCCGGCGTCTATCTCCCAAGATACGACGGTCAAAACCAGCTATGGCAGAAGTACTATCTGTCTAGCTTAGCGAACAAAACAATGGCAGCACTCTTTCACCACTACAACAAAAAGCACCAACGGCGACTAAAAGAAGGATTTTCGTCGCTGAAAGTTCAACAAATGGCGACTAAAATGGATTTAGTCGCCAAAACTGATGCCTTTTGCCGACTAAACGACTTTAGTCGCCGAATAGATGGGTTTTAGCGACTAAAAGTTGGTTTGGTCGCCGAATATAGTGCTTTTCGTGACTACGAAAATTTTAGTAGCTAAAAGGCACTGTTTTTAGCGACTAAAAGCATTTAGTAGCCAAAACCCGTGCTTTTGGCGACTAAAAAATATGTTAGTCGCCGAATATACGTGTTTTACCGACTAAATAATATG